>JABBWI010000020.1:0-600000 GCA_016647755.1 Suillus subluteus | reverse complement strand
CACAGTAGTAACCCCCCCTTCCCCATGCCAGCCCACCTCCTCCCAATGCCCTACAAGTTCCTGGACCCTCAAACGTGATCATCACCCTCAACTAAAAGTTAACCGACACAAGTCTGTAACCAAATCTGGTCCCTGACCTCTCGCGAATTTGTCAACATCCACTACTTTAGCAGCACCCTCGCCCAAAACCAAATCTGTATCTGAGAATACCCAACGCTGAACATGGTAGCGTCTTTGGCAGTGGGTACATATCGCGGGCGCGGTCTCTGCTATTGAGCTTTGTGCGTCTTTCAGATCCTGTGATTCTTTTCTGACCGAGATCGTGATCTTTGGTGATGATTAGAGAAAGTGTTGATTAATGGGGATTGGACTGGTGAGTTTTTGAGTTTCGAAAGACGGTGGATGCTGATGCGTGATGTAGTGTTTGATGCGGAGATTGTGAAGCTTTGGATGAATATGTTTGTGAGTCTCTGCTTTTATCATTGTGTTTCTGTGGTCGATTATTCAACGTTGAGAGATAGGACATTTATCGGAACGGAACTATCAGGTTCAAAAAGATACTGTTTTCCTATCTTATCGTCTAAACGAGACGTGGTTTTATAGACTTCGGATTAATACATCAAGCTAACACAATGTGCACACCTCCTCAGCCTCAACCACACAGCTAACCAAAAAAAATGACAATAGGACTGACAGAATGTATTCCGCCACTTCGACAGCGACCACACCAAACTCCGAGACCCCCTCCGTTAATTCGGGTACGATCTTGGCTAAGCTAAATACGGTACGTCGCGACATCTCTTCTTACTTACTTGAGTAGCTTTCAACGTCACTAGCGCCTATGGTGCTGCTGCTGCTATCTGGTTCGATCGCTTCGTTCGCGCTTATGTGGTTATCAAGTTGAACGGGGCATTCCAGGGTCTTGTATTTATGATCAGTTTACGCGGACTCTGTTGAAGTGGTTGTTTTGAGATGAAAGCTGGGTACTTGTAGTTTTTCGGTAACAGCAACGAAATAATGTATGTGAGATCTACCTTCGTTCTCATACCGCCGCCAATAATATCGGAATACGCTGCGACGCAAGTCTGCATTGACATGCCATCCTTCCCGCCCATCATGTTTCCCGCCCCAGCCTGCTATCTTTCGTGTCTGTCCACTTCTTTTCATTCCTCTCTTGCCGATACTGGGGCCGTGGACCATCAGAGGTTATCCCGCCCTACCCAGAGCAATCTCGGAGACCCGGAAGGAACTTGTTCCTGATCGCTTGTGTTAATATTGTGGCTCGGGCGCTCGAAGAGTTCACACACTGTTACCCATCCTCCATCATGGATCCTTCAGAGTTGAGAGAGAAATTCAAGCGTTTCCGAATCCTCATCATAGGAAGAGCGAATGCAGGAAAAACCACCATCCTCCAGAGGGTTTGCAAGACACGGGAGAACCCAGAAATATACAACAGCGCTGGGGAAAAGGTGCGGTCCATGATACCAGTAGTGACTAGGATGATGATGATTGACCGATGGACATTGGAAATCAGATCGATTCCACTGTGTTGATGGCATCTAGAGAGGTAGGGGATGTTCTTTGTTGTTAGTAATATTGCTTGACGAGTTTTCAGCGCGGAGTACACGATATAGAGAATGAAATGGTGTTTCGAAACAACCCAGGATTCATCTTTCACGATTCACGCGGATTTGAGGCAGGCGGACAACCCGAATTCGACAAGGTGCAGGCTTTTATCGCAAGCCGTTCAAAGGAGAAACGTTTGAAAGATCGAATCCATGTCATATGGTAGTTGGTCATTTTTTTGGCGAGCGCTATCTCACATCCTCGGCATAGGTACTGCATTCCGATGGATGAGGATGGCAGGTCTTTCACGGAAGCGGAAGTCAAGTTTTTCTCTCAGTGTGACACTGGAAGTAGTAAGTTTTTGGATCTGCCATCGTACGTTTATCATCGACTGATTTACAAGTTTTCAGTTCCAGTAATAGTACTGTTCACTAAATTCGACGCTCTGTATGACGATGAATTTGCAGGGCTGATAAGTAGGGGAGTATCGAGAAAAGATGCTAAAGCGCTGGTCCCCCAACATGCCAAAGAAGCATTTGCCAATGGGCCACAGTTGAAGCTTTTGTACAACCGTAAGGGCAACCACCGTCCTCCAAGATGTCACATATGCCTGCCGGGCAAGTGGACTAATTCTCGAGCTGCTTAATCAATTTGTTGCTTATGTTCGCTCTCGGACATATAGATATGGATAAGGATGATGCAGACTGCAGGCCACTTATCGAATGCACGGCTGAAACTCTAGATGATGATACGCTCAAACAGCTGTTTGTCTCAAGTCAGCGGACGACCTTGGAGGTGTGCATGAGATATGCAGTCGAAAGGTAGCTCGTCAAACCTCACTTGTCTATGGCGAGAGATAACTCACTGTGTATTGAGGTCGCTCGCACAGCATCTCGATTCCACACAGGCAATCTCGTCGCGCTTATTTGGGAAATTCGATCGCCAAATTGAGATCGTAAGCTGATTTGGGTGGATGGTTTCCACAAACTACAGTAAGATCATGGGAAATTTCTAAAACTCCACTAATTTATATTTGACGGTTACTCTTAGATAGTACGTCTGATCAACATGCTGACCGAACGCGTCCCTGATCCCTTGACAGAGGGTGAGTGTGTGGATCCTGTGTCGAGCTCGAGGCTCGCTGACTGAACGCGTCCCTGACAGTTGGTGAGTGTGTCGATCATCTGTCGAGCTCGAGGCTTGCTGACCGAACGCGTCCCTGATCCCTTGACAGCCTGTGAGTGTGTCGATCCTGTGTCAAGCTCGAGGCTCGCTGACCGAATACGTCCCTGATCCCTTGGCAGAGAGTGAGTGTGTTGATCCTGTGTCGAGCTCGACGATCGCTGACTGAACGCGTCCCTGATCCTTTGAAAGTTGGTGAGTGTGTTGATCCTGTGTCAAGCTCGAGGCTCGCTGACCGAACACGTCCCTGATCCATTGACAGTTGGTGAGTGTGCTAATACTGCATCGAGCTCGAGGCTCGCTGACCCAACACGTCCGTGATCCCTTGACAGTATGTGAGTGTGTTGATCCTGTGTTGAGCTCGAGGCTCGCTGAACGAACGGGTCCCGAATCCCTTGACAGTTGGTGAGTGTGTTGATCCTGCGTCGAGCCCGAGGCTCGCTGATTGAACTGAACGGGTCCTTGATTCCTTGACAGTGGGTGAGTGTGTTGATCCTGCGTCGAGCTCGAGACTCGCTGAACGAACGCGCCCCCGATTCCTTGACAGCCTGTGAGTGTGTTGATCCTGTGTCGAGCTCGAGGCAGGCTGATTGAACGCGTCCGTTGATCCCTTGACAGCCTGTGAGTGTGTTGATCCTGTGTTGAGCTCGAGGCTCACTGACCGAACGGGTCCCTGATCCCTTGACAGGAAGTGAGGGTGTTGATCATGTGTTGAGCTCGAGGGTTGCTGACCGACCGCGTCCCTGATCCCTTGACAGTGGGTGAGTATGTTGATCCTGTGTCAAGCTCGAGGCTCGCTGACCGAGCGCGTCCCCGATCCCTTGATAGTTGGTGAGTCTGTTGATCCTGTGTTGAGCTCGAGAGTCGCTGACCTGCACGCGTCCCTTATCCCTTGAAAGTCAGTGAGTGTGTTGCTCCTGTGTCGGGCTCGAGGCTTGCTGACCGCACGCGTCCCTGATCCCTTCACAGTCTGTAAGTGTATTTCTCCTGTGTCGAGCTCGAGGCTCGCTGAGCGATCGTGATCCTGATGCTTTGACAGGATGTGAGTGTGTTGATCGTGTGTCGAGCTCGAGGCTCGCTGATCGAACGGGTCCCTGATCCCTTGATAGTTGGTGAGCGTGTTGATCCTGTGTCGAGTTCGAGCCTCGCTGAGCGAATGCATCCCTGGTCCCTTGATAGGATGTGAGTGGGTTGATCCTTTGTCAAGCTCAAGGCTTGCTGACCGACCGCATTCCTGATCCCTTGATAGGAAGTGAGTGTGTTGATCGTGTGTCGCGCTCGAGGCTCGCTGACCGAACGGGTTCCTGATCTCTTGACAGGAAGTGAGTGTGTTGATGCTGTGTCGAGCTCGAGGCTCGCTGACCGGACGGGTCTCTGATCCCTTGACAGGATGTAAGCGTGTTGATCCTGTGTCGAGCTCGAACCTCACTGACCGAACGGGTCCCTGATCCCTTGACAGAGAGTGAGTGTGTTTATACTGTGTTGAGCTCCAACCTCGCTGACCGAACGGGTCCCTGATCCATTTACAGGATGTGAGTGGGCTGATCCTGTGTTGAGCTCGAGGCTCGCTGACCGACCGGGTCCCCGATTCCTTAACAGGAAGTAAGTGTGCTGATCTTGTGTCGAGCTCGAGCCTCGCTGACCAAACGCGTCCCTCATCCCTTGACAGTTGGTGAGTGTTGATCCTGTGTCGAGCTCAAGCCTCGCTGACCGACCGCGTCCCTGATCCCTTGACAGGATGTGAGTGTGTTGATCCTGCGTCGAGCTCGAGGTTCGCTAACCCCGGGTCCCTGATCCCTTTACAGCCTGTGAGTGTGTTGATTCTGTGTCGAGCTCGAGCCTCGCTGACCGAACGCGTCCCTAATCCCTTGACAGTTGGTGAGTGTGTTGATCCTGTGTCGAGCTCGAGCCTTGCTGACCGAACTGGTCCTTGATCCCTTGACAGTTGGTGAGTGTGTTGATCCTGTGTCGACCCCGAGCCTAGCTGACCGAACACGTCCCTGACTCCTTGGCAGCCTGTGAGTTGATCCTTTGTGGAGCTCGAGGCTCGCTGAACGAACGTGTCCCTGATTCCTTGGCAGCCTGTGAGTGTGTCGATCATGTGTCGAGCTCGAGGCTCGCTAACCGATCCCGTCCCTGGTCCCTTTACAGGATGTGAGTGGGTTGATCCTATGTCGAGCTCGAGGCTCGCTGACCGACCGGCTCCCCGATTCCTTGACAGGAAGTGAGTGTGTCAATCCTGTCTCGTGCTCGAGGCTTGCTGACCGAACGGGTCCCTGATCCCTTGATAGCCTGTGAGTGTGCTGATCCTGTCTCGAGCCCGAGGCTCGCTGACCGAACGGGTCCCCGATCCCTTGACAGGAAGTGAGAGTGTCAATCCTGTCTCATGCTCGACGCTCGCTGACCGAACGCTCCCGTGATCCCATCATAGCCTGTGAGTGTATTGATCCTTTGTTGAATTTAAGCACTGATATGTCGATACTCACAGTATGCAAGTAGATTTATGCTCAACCATTTCTGCCTTTTGATCATGATTCATCAGAGTTACAACTCCAAAGATGAGGAGATGTGGTCCACGTTACATCTTTTGGCATGTCCAATTGCTCACAGCTCGTCCACATAATTCTCATCTCAAAGGTTTACTAGCCTTCTGGGTCATCAACGTTAGAGAAAATTATGCAGCTTGGTTCTGGTGAGATTTACACTACATTGCAACGAATCTGCTGATTATTGATCATAAGCTGCTGTCATTATCTTTGAACACACTTTCCATCTTTTGGAACAGCGACGCAATTTTAAACGGGGGTCCGTTCGCCCTGTTCGTTTTGCTCTTAAGCAGTACATGGCGTCTCCCAATGCAGCTGCTGTCAGGGAAGCTCTGAGCTCTGCCGCCCACGCATATGAAGCAGGTTCCCCTCGGTGGCTACCAGGGTCGGCCAAACGCTCTCAGAAGAAGGCGGAGTTAATCGATACAATTATTGCAGTTGTTTTACAGCACCGCCTGTGTATGTGATATCTTGTGCAGTTATCGCAGTCCCGCTGATTTATTCGTATTCAGCAACACCTGAAGTCTAATCGATACCACGATACTCAGTGATACAGTTTCTTGACCTAATGACATCTCCATGGAGGTGGTGAAGGAGGTAGAACTGTATGAAATGTTGCATGAAAGCAATTGGCGGTTTTTCATGTCACGGTGGACACGCACGTGATTTTCGTACGATGCTGTAACCTTTCTCAAAGAAAAGACCTGTGTGTTTCCATACAATTGTATTTGGGTTGGTTTGATTGGCGATGGCATGGTGCATAGCGATGTGGTGGTGTGTGCTTTCACCTTGTATGTCCCTAGTACAAGGCCATGGTTGCACAGATCCACAGTGGCATTGCTACAAAATGTGTCAAAAATACGTTCTCAGCGTGAACTGGAGCATTGTCGGTAGTTCTCTGACAGACTCTGATACTGACAGAAAAGTGAGCACACAAATAGCGATCAAATCAAAAGAACCGACACTTACCTTCGAGAACCACGCCGGGTGGTCACAAACGACGGTTCAAACTTCAAACTTCATAAGCCTCAGGTAAACGAGTCTACCTTCAGAGTGTTATCCATTTACAGCCACTGAGCAGGACATTACCTGACAGCTCCATCGCTGCCATCGAAGGATATGATCATTTTCAACCAGAAGTGTCGATTGTACTAAGCGGTAACCAATGCGAGAGATGCTGAGTGATGGTAAAGGGTAGGAACTCATCTAGGAAATTCTGCTAGTATAGTCCGTTGGATCAAGTCAAGCTCGACACGTCTGCATGTTGGTCGAGAGGAGTCTTGGAGGTATTGAGACATGTTGAAAAATGAGGACGGCAGTTCAGGATGAGTTATCACCGCGACACGTTCCTTTTTACCACTAGCGACTGAGAAATCGTGGTGATGTACGCGATCACTGAAACAATGGACCTATAATATTGTATGAATCGACGCAGAGCGAGTGCCAGCCAGTTCAAGAACTCCAAAGTGAGATACATAAATGGTTAGAAACATTGGTATCATGTCTACAGCCACCTATATAACGCCTTTCGGAGCCAAATTCACGCTACATCCTCTTCTGTGAGATCCCGAGTCACGAGAGAAGACTGAAGTACTGATCTATCAGGCTGGCTGGGAGTACTTCATTACAAAGTTGTAATTGTTATTGCAAGTGACAACAGGTGATTCGCTGATTGAGCGAGGACCGAATGACACGTTCAAACTCCGCTACGTTGAATCGATTATGTAATTTTACCTTGAATTGATTGTGCCTTGTGTTCGGGCTTTGACTACAGCTTTGGGGGTTGTTGCTTTGTAGATGCTCGCCGTGGATCCTACTCGTTGACGATCACGTTGACTAGATCAAGCCAATTGCTTAATGTCCGGACTCAAAAACTCGCCCTTCGGCAAGCGACTACGCGCGACACATCAAGACAACGAAGAAGACGGTCCACGAAGAAACCGACAGCGCGTTAACCCAATTTTCTATACCGCCACATCGTCGACAACAAAGGACGTGACGCCAGAGTCGCCTGTCACGATGCGTGATATGTACGGGGACAGATTTGTGCCTTCACGGGATGCTGGGGATATGCGAACGAGCTATCACTTGATGGAAGAAAGCGGTCCTTCAACACCTTCAAAATCTAGAATTATACCAACAGAATCAGATGCATTGAAGGGTAAGTCACCTTGGTGGTACTTGGGATTGCCAGCTAATCAACCTACAGAACAAGCAAATGCAATATTCACTTCCATCCTCCACACAGAAGTAACCCCCCCTTCCCCACGTAGACCCACCTCCCCCCAACGACCTACAACTTCCTCAAGTGCAACAACAACTCTCCCACCTAGTACACCCACCCGAAAACGCATATTCCATTACACCTCTCCCGCCACATCAGCAAACCCCAGCACACCAACCCGCAGACTCGACACTCCAACAGACGAAGCCTATTCCATGAGCCCCGTACGCGCAGAATCCCGCCAACTCCTCGAGTCCCCCCGCAGGACAACTCCGCAGTGTCTGCAAAACGCCCTATCGCGTTCTCGACTGCACCAGACCTCGCGGATGATTTTTACCTCAATCTCGTAGATTGGAGCAATACGAATGTACTCGGCGTTGGACTAGGAAGCTGCGTGTACCTATGGACAGCACATAATGCAGCTGTTTCCAAGCTATGCGATTTAGCAGCTTCAAATGATACAGTCAGCTCCGTCTCATGGGTCCAAAAGGTCCGTATATCTCGCCTTTTAATCAATTATTCTCGATTCGACGCTTTGATAGGGCACGTTGCTCGCTATCGGAACTCTCTCGGGTAGAATGCACATCTACGACGCTAATACTCTACAAGTACAACGCTCGTATAACAATGCACACACTCAACGCATCGGTGCTCTCGCTTGGAATTCCCACATCCTTTCGTCAGGGTCGCGAGACCGTATGGTGCACCATCGAGACGTCCGAGAGGCCTCTCACCGTCCGTTTAAGCGGTGCGCGGGGCACAGACAGGAGGTGTGTGGGTTAAAGTGGGCTAGGGACGGTGGGCCGTTGGCAAGTGGGGGGAACGACAACAAAGTGTGTATATGGGATCTACGAGGTTCGAAAACGCACTTCTGTTACTGGAAGTTCTAACGTCGGGATCAGGTAGTGTGGATGATGCGGGAAACGGAAGTGGAGACGCGCCACTCTGGAAATTCCATGAGCACACAGCAGCAGTCAAAGCACTCGCCTGGGATCCACACGTGAGTGGGGTGTTGGCGACTGGAGGAGGGACGCAGGATAAACATATTCGGATTTTGGAATACGTTTAATGGGACGATGCTTAGTGAGCTTGATACTGGCAGTCAGGTGTGTCTTTCCTTCTCCTCTTCCATTCCCCCTTCTTCCCTGCCTATTCCTGTCCTCTCCACTCTGAAACTAAACCTCGATCGACACAGGTCTGCAACCTAATCTGGTCCCTAACCTCCCACGAACTCGTCAGTACCCACGGCTTCAGCAGCACCACAGCCCAAAATCAAATATGTATCTGGAAATACCCGACGCTGAACATGGTGGCGTCTTTGACGGGGCATACGCATCGGGTGTTGTATCTTGCTATGAGTCCTGATGGTGAGTCGGCTTTTCTTTGATGTTATTCAGTGGGTGGTGGTGGGGATGAGATGCTCGAGTGCTGGGGTTGTAATGTTCAATGGTGCTGGGATGAGATGCTGATCCATGTCCCCAGGTGAGACAATCGTAACAGGTGCTGGGGATGAGACGCTTAGGTTCTGGAATGCGTTTCCGAAGAAGGAGGGTGGGGAGAAGCGGGAAACGAGATTGGATTATGGGAGGCTTATCAGGTGATCTCAATGCTCGAGTTTATTGAGGGATCCCGAAGTACGCATGGCAGTTTCCCGAACCACGCTTGGCGGATTCCCAAACTACGCATCGCATCCAGGGAACACGGTGGACGTTGCACAATGCGTTTGGCGTAGACGCTGCACAGGGCGTCTGTCGTGGACGCTGCACTCCCGACGTCACGCTCTTATCTATACACTATATCCGCAAGCTAACATTGCACCACATCACGGCATATGACCACCAACCAGACCACGCCACACCACTCTATCACTCACTCACTCACCCAAACCAAACCACATCAAATCAACTACCTCATCAACCCAAACCAACACGTCTACTTGGTTTGCTCAGTGCATATATGCGCCCAGCCGATCTACTTTGCATACTCAGTGCAATATGCCAAGCTCACACTCACATCCATATGTACTTTGTTCATATGTCGCATGTCGTTTCTGATTTCGATTCCTCGCTCGAGTCCCACTTTGTTTTTCGTCTTTCGTATTTGTGAACTCACTCTTTCGCCATGTCTCGTCTTGTAAGTCACTCTCGTCTTCGTGAGTGACATATACTCACTCGCTTTTTGTTCGCTAGCGTCCTAATTCAATGCTTCTTGTAGGGCTATCTGTTTGCTTTTCTCGTTTCGTTTGTTTTTAGCTATACTGTGGGCATGTCATCGTTTTCTCTTTTTTTTAGCTTTGTACTTGGAGTTTTATGATGCATTGATGACGATCAACGATTTGAAACGGTTCAGCTGACTAGGTTAAACTCACCAAGGTAATTTATAATCATCATATGATACTTGTACGTGAGGGTATGTACTTGGCCCCGTACAGGGCGCTAAGATAACGCTTATAATGGATGTCAACGATTCGACCCTCGTTGTACTACACTGCCACACGCAGTTCCTTTCATAAGACCTCATCAATCACCAAACAGCGCTTGTTCCCCACCACCAACAAATCCTTTGAAGCACGCACGCACTCACCCACACAGAACTTATCAAGACATGGCATATCATGCAGGCGTGCGTATTTTTGCGATCTATAAATTTCAATCGTTGCTAACTTCAAGAGGGTGCTTGCTTTATCTTATCTTATTGTAGTATGGTGGATATGGGGCACCACCTGGGGCACCTGGAGGATTTAGTCGAGGTGTGGCTCCTGGAGGTCCTCCACCTGGTGCTGATCCTCAGTGAGTGTCGTTCATTCTTATTCTCATCATCATTAGTATAGCCCTTCATCCTTATCATCATCGATTGCAAGCGCTCTATCTCCACCCCCTTCATCATCGGTGTGTTCTTGACTGATGCGCATATGATACGAAAGGCTATGGTCGTGGTTCGCTGCTGTTGACACGGACCGATCAGGCGCGATCTCTGCTAGTCGAGCTTGGTGCGTCTCTTCTGAGTGAGATGAGTGTTTTTATTGATCGTGTTCTGTTCGGGATCGTTGGTGATTAGAGAGAGCGTTGGTTAATGGGGATTGGACTCGTGAGTTTTCGCTTTTGAGTTTTGGGCTGGGATAGGCGCTGATGGTGGTGGTGTAGCGTTTGATTTGGACACTGTGAAGCTCTTGATGAGCATGTTTGTGAGTCTCTTCTTTGTTACCGTGTTGTTTGGTCGATTGTTTATCGGTTGTGATAGGACGTTGACCGAAGCGGAACGATCGGGTTTAATGAAGTACTGTTTCCCTACTTTATCTCATCTTCCTATCGATCTAAACGAGATTAGTTCTGCGGAGTCTGGAAATACATCAAGGTGCGTACACGCCCCTAGGTCCACCTACACAGCTTACCAAATAAACGACCAACAGGACTGGCAGAACGTATTCCGCCACTTCGACAGAGACCGCTCCGGCACCATCGATCCGTAACGAGCTCCGCTGAGGCCCTCCGTCAATTCGGGTTCAACCTCAGCCCACCCCTAATCGAGCTCGTCCAAGTCAAATACGGTATGTCCTCCCACTGTCGAGTCGTGCTTCCATCGAGTTGCCATCTCACAACCCACTCTTCTAAAACAATGCTAATGCAAGACATCAAAGCTTCCAATGTAGCTAGCCACTACGGTCCTACTCCTGGTATCACGTTCGATCGCTTCGTTCGCGCTTGTGTAGGTTATCAAGCAATTGAGCGGGGCGTTCCAGAATCTTGATACGGATAATGATGGATGGGTGCAGATTAATTATGATCAGTTTATGCAGACTGTTCTGTCGTTGCCTTGAAGTGGTTTAGGGATGGAATCAGGAGAGGAGGGGAACATGTACTTATAGTATGTCGGCAACAGCAGCGAAATTATGTATGTAAGATATATATGTTCTTATTCTCGCAGGTAGTGGGCACTGCAGCCAAGTCGGATTAGAGGGCACCGGTCAGATGAGACGATTAAGTCGGTATGTGCCATGTTACTAGTCTGCGAGAGGTCCCTATTATGTTCTGCATACTATGAGCTAATCCAAACCGATCGACGGGAGCCGACATTAAACCCCATCGTCGTGATGAATGCTCGCTGTGTGGCAAATATGACCTGCCACGGAGTATTTTTCCATGGGCTCGGAAGACTCCTAGCTGCGGACAGGCAAAGATATAGCCGTAATGGTCCATCGATTTTCGATGCGATCTTGGCGCGCGAGCTCAGCGCCAACTTGGACAGTGGTAGCAACAGTCAGGCACCTTCTGCTTCTTCTTCTTCTTCTTCTTCTTCTTCTTCCTCTAGCAACCCTGCTTCATTCTTTTGTCAAATAATCCATGGCGGTGAATACTGGCCAGGCCGATCATGATCTTGTACATGTCCTACTAGTTAGCTAGTAGCCTAGTACTGGGTCCTACTCCTCGTAGCAATGTTTGACGATGATCCCACAGTCCAATTGGTTATTGAGCAATATTGCATGCGTGCATCTACCACATTGTTAATCAAAGTTCACCGAGGCCTACATACACGGCTACACCCGTACCAAAAGAATGAGCTAGAAAAAAATTAGGTCGCAGGCCGTGAGCTGGCATCTGTTTCATTTCCGAGCGTCCAGTGATACAAGCACATAAAAGTGTTTGGCTGCACCTTTCACTAATTGTGTTACGTGTATAAAAGACAGCCTAGTACCCGCTCCGATGCAGAAAACACCATCAGGATTCGACTATGAAATTCACTTCACTCACCACTATTGTCATATCTGCCGCAGCGATGGCCGGCGTAGCTATCGCTGACTTGAACGATACTACATCACCCGCCAACCTACCCTGTAACCCAAATGGTGAGCACCTTTGCGGCCTACGTGCAGACCGTGTACTTACGGTTATCCACAGATTCAGTGCAGTGCTCAAGCCTGCAGGGTTTCAACGACGATAATGATTATGGGTTTTTCTGCGGACCTGATTGGACGGTTATATCATGGACAACGTGTTCCTGCAAACATTGTTGCAAGGTGGTTGCTAATGGGGATGACTTCCAGTGTGGAAACTGAGCGAGCCCGTCTTTTCTTACTGCCTTTCGAGCCCGAGTATTAATGTTAATGTTACTTACTTAGCATATTGTGGGCAAGAGCGCGTGAAAAGTTATATAGTCTAAGTGCCAATGTGAATCTAGCATACACTGAAGTTCTGGAGCCGGTGACGGATCGATGATATGCGCGTTGTTGTTCGAGATGTTTGCTAGTGCACTTACTAGTGTACTGCAGAGGTTCGCAGCGGAGTTTTAATCTGCTCTTGCCCTCATCGTGCATGTCACCTTCCTGAACTCAACGACACGGCCTCGAGCTTCAAGGATGCCATGCGATATAGGCATTCTCTCCGTGTGGGCACTGGGGATCAATTACGACCAACAATCTAGCGTGCCTTGAGTTCGTCTGACTTGATCTTCGACCTTTGGTATTCGCATATGCGCCCATTAAAAGTCGCAAGTCTCATGATCAAATTAACTGGACATCGGCTCTGAGGATCTTGGTACTTCCTCTTACGCTTTTCAGGCCTTAGTCTGGCTCGAAGAAGGTCATGACAGGTCTATTATCCGGGCACGTACATCCAGCAAATACCAGTAAGCAACACACCACACGCTAGCTTAACTACTTTATGAAGACAAATATTTAAACTTGCGCGACATATGCAGGTATTTCAATTGTTCTTTTTGTTTTCGCTTTGGCTAATATGATACACTGACAGATGAGTAGAATGATTCTGATACATCTCGTGGCGTGTACCCTCTTTGTGTTCTCATGTACCAGATACTGACGAGCTTTACCAAACAGTTTTATGTATTCTCGTCGCTATCGTGTGAAGGTGAGCACATGCCAGGGTATGCGGCGATGTCGGTACCTAGCTGCAGGCCTTTATATATACATCAATGCGCGGTTGCTTGATATGTGCGTGAACGAAGCACGTCGATGCGTGTGGTGAATTATATAAAATTAATATTGGAATTAGATACTCAGTACCTGTCCAAACCCAAGATATCGCGCCCAAGACGCTGTTACGCCAAGTACACTAAGTTTTCCCGTTAGTAGTATCGTCTTGGCCGCTTTCGCGATTCGAGAACATATGCGGTCGTGCGAGGAAAGGCGCTATCAGATTCACTCGTATTCGACATTACCCTTTGGGGAACAATCACCGAAAGGTTACTGCGTCATGATTGCGAGCTAATACACATACAAAATTTGGAACGTGATCATCATGATGTCATGACGATCTTCAATTACGGTATATTACACATTGACACCCAGGTTAACATTGTCACAGCGCTCCTTCCACGCCCTCAACATGCTAGGTAAGTAACATTAACACTCGGGCTCGAAAGGCAACAGAGAAAGACAGCCTCACTCAGTTTCCACACCAGCTGGACGTCATTCCCATTAGCAACCACCTTACAGCAATTTTTGCAGGAACACGACATGTATGATAAAATTGTCCAATCAGATCCGCAGAAAAAGCCGTAATCGTTCTCGTTGTTGAAACCTTGCATGCCTGTTGAGCACTGCGATTCATGGTGTTGTATCGTCCGAGTCAGCGATAGCTACGCCAGCCATCGCTGCAGCAAATATGATAATAGTGGTGAGTGAAGGGAATTTCATAGTCGAATCCTGATGGTGTTTTATGGACCAGGGTGGGTCACTGTCGGTTGGCTTTTATACACAATTAGTGCAAGGTGCAGTCAAACACTTACATCGCTGGGTGCTCAGCAATGAAACAGGTGCTAACTCACGCCCCGTGGCATGATTGTCTGCTAGCCCATTCTTTTGGTACGAATGATGTGGGCAGAAACTATTTTGAAGCAGTTCTACCGGAAGAACTGGCGGAACTTGGTAGAAAAATACCCGCATCTTCTCATTCGCCTACCATGTCAGTTGTCCCCGCCACGACCCCGGCTCGATACAACCATTCTATTATGTTTCTAGTACAACACGACAACCACGCTCACTGTAACTGCCGGTGTTGTTCTTGAGAAGAGAAACCCAGTCCTTGCTAGTTCTTCGTGCCTCTCCCCCTACGTTTCCTTGATCACTGGTCTTTCGTGGTCACTCTGACGAATCTCTCTACTTCGCTCAAACTAATGTCGTCTTCCGCGCTTCATTAACCAATAGGATCACGCACGCGAAATCTACTCTTCTATTCTTTCTCTCAAGAGATGTCCTCAGCAACTGGAAGCTTAAAGAAATAGGGCTTGCCAGGTATAATACTTCATTCATCATATTCATGTCTTTTGACTTACTTGAGAGGAAGACGTGTCCACATGGTAGGGATTTCTGTTCAAAGTCAATTCTTCCCGACCTTCTGGGATCCTGTGCTGATTGAATACCAGGACAACACCTCGAGCAAGGGACCCGGATTGATATCGATCCTACGCAAAAAAGGTAGGGGGCTTTGCTTGGCCCTGCGTGACTGTGATTCATGGGTAGCATCACGAGCATCACGCCTCGATGCCGCTTGACGTTCACAGTGACAAACATCAAAAATGTTGCGGCAAAACATGAAATCCATTTCGATTTTCTCGGTCGACAAGCAGTAACCCCATTCAATTCCATCGAATTTCCCCACTTCACTTATTCGTGAACGAGTGTATATTGCCGTGGGGAATAAGCAAGCGAGAGAAAAAAAGATATATTCGACTGTTAGGACGTATATTGTTCGACATTCGTCATCACATAATTTCAACAATGGGAAGTAGCGGTGATGCTACTTAGTCTCCAGTACAATCATTAGGCCGGAATCAGTATCAAAATGAGACTGGCGACCTGGTGCGCTGGGGTAGGGCATGTGGTGAGTGTCAGCATGTTGGACACAATAAATACGGATGATACCCCACTGCAACCGTGAGATCAAAAAGTCATTCGGATGCACTGCTTATGCCGATCAAGATTTTGTCACAAACATATCATACCGGTTCCTACCCCAGCCTACTCCTAGTAGCAACGTTTGACGATGATTTCATTATCCGCTTGATTATATTGCATGCGTGCTCTACCCCATCAATCGTGAAAATTGTGAATAAGTCATCGTTATATCGACTGACGTTCAACGAGCCCTAGTACCAAAAGAATGGGCTAGAAGAAAATTGTGCCACGGGGCATGAGCTGGCATCTGTCTCATTGCCGAGCCTCCAGCGGTGTAAGTGTTTGGCTGCACCTTACACTAATTGTGTATAAAAGCCAACCGTGACCCACCTCACCGGGTCCAGAAAACACCATCAGGATTCGACCTATGAAATTCACTTCACTCACCACTATTATCGTATCTGCCGCAGCGATGGCTGGCGTAGCTATCGCATCTGAGGATCTGGTTTTAACACCCAAGGGCTTACCCTGCTCCCCCGATGGTGAGCGCTTTTGCAGTCTACGTGCAGACCGCGTACTTACGGTTATCCACAGATTCTGTCCAGTGCTCAACAGGCTTCAGAGGTTACAACAACGGGAACGACTTCGGCTTCTTCTGCGGACCTAAGGGGACAATTATATCATACACGCCGTGTTCCTGCAGTAATTGCTGTACGGTGGTTGCTAATGGGGATGACTTCCAGTGTGGAAACTGAGTGAGCATGTCTTTCCCTGCTGTATTTCGAGCCCGAGTGTTAATGTTGCTTAGCATGTTCAGGGCGTGAAAGGAGCGCTGTGAAATAGCCTGATTGTCAATGTGTATGGCATACATTGAAGTTCTGGAGTCCGTCATCACATGATGATATGATCACGTTCCAAATTTTGTATTATGTAATGTCGAATACGCGCCTCAGGCTTTCCTCACAGACAACCTGCATGACTCGAGTCTCCAGTTCTCGGATCGCGAAGATCGATGTCAAGTTTCGACCCACCTCACATCTAATTTCTGCAATGTTTGACATGTCTCTTCAGTCCAAAAAAATGTGGTAAAGAATAAGCATCATGAAAATCTGTGACAATTTGTGACAGTGCCGTATCGACGTCACAACCACGTCGACTCTTCGCATAAGTTTCTGCTCCCAGCGATTTCATCTTCACCTCCATCTCACTCTTTTCATGTATATGGACTGAAAAAGCTAAACAGTGGAGACCACAGAATATCTTCTTGTTTGTCTTTTTAATCTGCGACGGCTAGCAGAAGACATTCTGTGGTCTCAATCTCCTTCCGGAGTCTCCACTCTTACCCAACAAACTCTAACCCGTCCCTTCCAAATATTAGCAAGTACGGGGTTCGGGCCACCGACAGTATTTCCGAAGAGAGGCTTCCTATCGTGAGTTCCTCTTCTGTATCTACCTCCGTGACCAAACTTATAACGAAGGCGACAGATTGATGTGAGTAATCGTAGCCCGGCAGTAGGAGAACAAAACACAACCCTTGCGACTATAACGTTCGTGATTGTCGTCTAGAGAGGCCAACTTACTCGTCTATCTGGTACGCTATACTCGCATCATTATATCTTCCATTGGCAGGATTTATCTTCGGGCAGAACATCACTACCTTCAAGCCTCGATCAACAACGATATTAATACTGGGCTACATCGGATTCTCGGGTTGTTTGGTTTTCTCTGGATTCCTTATCAAAATGCACCGGTCCATGTCATGCAAGATGTCATTAACAGCCGTCTAGTAAGGACTGCGCACGGCCCCGACGTCCAAATGGTGTGTCTTGATACTTGCCTGGTATCACCACCTTGCTCAAGGCGAAACAGCAGCTCTGCGAACACTACACTCTTACTTTGGTAGTACTACGCAGAATAATTTCGATGCTCAGCGGAGCGGATCGAAGTGACTGGTAGTGACTCGGATGAGGTCATCCCCCAAAACTTTTAAATTCTTTTCCGTTCTGTAATTCTTCTCGTGTGAATGCATTATAACCACGTGTTGTCACCCAAGCCTTTCAAACATGGGCTCAGTCTCAGGCCGCGCTGATCATCAGAGATGGTCCGGATGATAACCTCGTCAGTATGTCAGGTTGAACCAGAATGGGCTATTATGTCAGCGGCTGACGGTTTATGATTTAATAACTGAGCTCAGCAACTCCTGAGTACTTAGTATTCTTTCCATTATCTTCATTCACTCCCAGTGTTCTATCCGCTTGTGTTATAATCGAATCGTCTAGCACAGTTCAGAGGCAGATTTGTCGTTGCCGATCAGCATCCCCGTCTGCTCGCTTCCAGATTCTACGGACGCGGAGGAATATATCATGTCCCCCGCCACTCCCGCCTTGACCCCCACGCAGCGGTTGCCGCCATCATCGGATGTTATAACCACTCATGACAGTGTCGACAAGTGGTTGACTGATGAGGGGACGCCTCTGCTCGAGAAGGACAATATCTCGCAGCTTCCAAGTTCTCAAGTACTTCGCAGTGAGTGCCTTGACATGCCTACTGTATAAACCTGACATTTGCATAGTCCTACTTTCTGCCGTCGGCAGCATCGATGAAGCACGCTTAGAACACGCGCTCGCAGATGAAACATACTGGATACAGCTGAGAGCAGGTCTCGTGAACCAGCTCGAAGTTGTGGCTTCCGCCTCTACGCCTTTCTTGGGTATTGCGCCGGCACCCGTATTTCTCATCCAGCGCGCCATATCTTCTCAATTGCTACCCGTCTCGACGGTATTCGACTTGTGTACTCCTTTTCCGTATGCCCTCGCATGCCTTATCTGTCTAGCCTGGAGCTTCCTGGTTTCCAAGGTGTGGTTGTTCGTGCTCGCAGACTTTTCTGCCTCGTCGCTGCAGGTAAGCATGTACCCACCTTTGAGTCATCTTTTCATTTCAAAGTTTTTGCAGGAACACTGTCGGAGAAATGTGACATGTATCACATTCTTTTTCTTCCTAGCGTTGCCCACGTACCTCCTGTTAGCGGGACTGGCCTTCTTCGATATAGCTGTGTTGGTTGGGATATATCTTTCAAGCAGCTTGTTCCTCAGAATTCTAGGCCTCATGGTCGTTTTGGTACCTAGTCTTGCATTGGGTATGGTTGTGTTCATATCGTGATGACATGTCACTGTGTAGTTTACACGTTCGTCTGTTGATTTCATGACATGCCTTTTTGTGGTGGCAAAGTACTTCATGTTAGTCGCCTGACAGTAGATGCAGACCGAGTTTTTGAAAGCTGTAGTGGTGAGTCTGGTAAGGTGGTTGACCGTTGAAGTGAATTTCGAGTCACGAATGCTAAGCTGAGAGCTCATTGATTTACTCTCTGCTGAAAGTTGGAAGCGGCAGTAGCGAGGTTAGCTGCTCGTTCGTGATGCATGATGTCTTGTACATGAGCATCGGAAGTCCAAATTTTGGCCGCGAGAAAAGTGATTTTTGGGTGTTCATTTGAGTGTTGAAAACCCCCTCGATCGAGGAGGCGCCGAGTTAAAAACATGTCAAGATGGAATTTGAATGCGCGTTTCAATCACGTGGAAACGTAGTAAGCACGTGAGGAACGCGACACGTAAATTAACTTCAAGTTTCAACGCGCTGTTTAAGTTTTGAAACTTCGCGTTGCTTGGACGTTGTTCTACTCCTGTAATCACATTTCTATAATCCAGCACAGTATATTATGACCCACAACTGCATTGACTGGGACGCCGTACCACTACGTTTCCTGACGATATCGTTTGCTAGCAAAAAGGTGGTGACGCGGAAGGGTCCGGTATCCAAAGTTCGCGAGTTCAAAGTGCGTGTCATGTTAACCTCTCTTGTGAGTTTTGAATCATTTGTGGTCGTATCAGTCCCTCCAATCTTTTGCGCACCGGAAATTTGCTATCCAAGGCCGCCCACTCTCATCCCTGCGCTTCCGAACGACCTGCAACCTTAGCTTCACGCCTTGCAAAGATGACTCAGCCTTTGAGGTCGATGAAGAGGCATGGGAAGAAGAAGGCTTGATGGACCTTGTCTGCTGTCTGGAGGTGTACTTGGAGGAGGTTATGCCTGGTCCATCCGGCGAAGAGGCATTACAACTTGTTGAAGAAGAACATGAAGATACTCGGGTGCACGAGCAAGCCCGAGATTCTGACGAATTGGAAGATACAGAGGGAGAATGCAGTGATATAGCAAAGACAATAACAACGTCGAGGAGGACGATGCACAGGACGAGGACGAGGCGGAGAAAGAGCAGGATACAGAGGAGCAGGAGGAGAAAGAGGAAGAGCAGGAGGAGAACGAACAGACGGAGGAGAAGGAGACAAGTACTGTGCGGACTAGGCCATCCGGTCGCCGACGACGGGTCATTATGTCTGATGACGAAGATAGCCCAAAGGTGATTGACCGTAACTCAAGACTGGCTGCAGAGTTGCAGCAGATACAGAAAGCTCCTGTCGTTTGTGACCCTCAGCCCTCTGCACTCAGTACTAAGAACCGAACGACTGCTGTTCGTGCACAAAACATGCCGCATGTCCCTGGTGAGTCGCTCCTGTCTGCTACACAGGTATGTGTGACAACGAAATATATAGATACAGAACGACCGATTAAGAGGGAAAAGGAAACTCCTGCGCATCGCGTGCGAGTGTCGTCAGTTGCTGGAAGCTCGCAAGAAGGCCGAGCCCCCTTCGAAACACATGAACCACTAGGTAGTGCATCTCCTTCTTTGTCATCTGAGATCTTACACATAAACATTAGGCCAACCTATCAAACAAGAGCCAAATTCAAGTTCTGCAGGGCGAACGGCGTCTCAGCCTCAAGCGACTCAGGCCACTCAAGAATGTACGTTGTTTGTACAATCATCCATCTTTGCCATGACTCCTCATGATTCTACATAGCCGAACTAGCGCCTGAGCTTGCACACACCAAAATCGTCATTAGCATCCAGCACAAACCCTCCGCGCAGCATGCACAGTTCAGCACGAAGCCCCATACACGAATAGGCAAAGTTCTCACCGGTGCATGCAAGAGCTTCCGCTTGGATGTTAATGTGTCAGTGCTTCTGACGTTTGCGTGTTGGGTAATCCTTGGCTCATATTTTCACTCTGCAGAGCACAACTCTACTTAGTCGTGGTAACGCAAAATGACCAGGGCTTGAAGGAGGAAGATTATTTCTTGTGCGACCGAAATGAGACAGTGGAAGCCGCTGTTATGGGCGTGGAAGGGAGGGCAGATTTTATGATTCGCATGCCTGAAGATCCTACAAAGTAGGATTGTGGAAAGCCAGTGCAGTGTGCTGTGCAAGGAGTCTGTGTTCGTCTGTCTCACCTTTGCTGAAGACAAATTTGAATAGGCTCCCGCAGCAAATCATCTTCATACGCATGTACTCACAGATACATTCTTATCCGTTGTACCACAGGATCAGTACTAGTACCTGGCCACCTATGACCGTCGCAATGTTAGTGATGGGGTTGACTCGTGACATCCATCGGACCTCCGAGTGAGTTGTGTCGGTCTGTTATCTCACTCGATTTATGAAGATCAAGTCCAAGATATGAAACAGGACCGAGCTCGGCAGTACACAACTCCAGCTTCATGCATATTCTTGCGTTGTTCATCTCAAGTATGGTCTATGATCGTGGTCCCCCGTACTCAGGTCATTCAAGCAGAAAGGCAAGGCATCGACTGCCTTCCTTCTTGCATGGTTTGAGCACGGCCCTGCCAGTCATTCTTTCTTGATAGTTGTATCATATCATGACCAAGTTGATATCAGTGATAGTTTGGAATCCGAATAGATGACTGCAAAATGGCAAGAGCCGCAGACGTGGTTTACCAGGTGGGGATTTTGATGTTACCATCAGCCTGCGACATGCATCAATAGTCTCGCACCAGGTCGCCGTGGGCAAAGTGAAGTGGTGTATCGTTGGATAACGCTTGACGTATCAACAAGGCACTGTATTAAGCACCTACACTCCTTGTGTAAGGGTCTACAATCGCACACACTTGAGGATGATAATGAGTCCCTTCCGTATGTGACTGGCTGGGTGTACGTGCAGTCATCATTCTCCCGCAGTGACTCGTGGCTGGCAATTGCGACGCTTTCATATGCACTAACAAAGAAAATGATCTCGTCGCATACAAATTCAATAGCAATCGTAGACGCAATCCATACAATCCGAGTTACACCTTGCTGATGTAGTACTTCAACGAAAGATACAAATATCGAGTTGCCTACTTGGGCTTGGGCTTGGGGCCCCTGGAAGAACTTTGTTCAAAAGCACTTTATCCGAAAGCACTTTGTCCGAAAGCACTTTGTCCGAAGGCACTTTGTCCGAAGGCGCTCTGTCCGAAGGCACTCTGTCCAAAGGTGCTCTGTCCAAAGGTACTCTGTCCGAAGGCACTCTGTCCAAAGGTGCTCTGTCCAAAGGTACTCTGTCCGAAGGCACTCTGTCCGAAGGCGCTCTGTCCGAAGGCCGGTTGTGGAGAAGGGGTTGGTTCCCTCTCTGTCGGCGAATTTGCAAGCGCAAGTGCTCGAGGATGGCACTGCAGCAGGAATTTTTGGTACAAATCAATGATAATATCCGCACCATGAGGTAATTGCGAATCAACGATCCTCCTGATCAGCGAAGGCATATTCTGGATAACAGGGGCGGATGCAATGTGCTGGATTAGGACTTGTACTTGCATCTGCAGGATTGCAGGATACCTGATATCACGTGAGCTGGTAAACGGCCTGCTCAAGGAAATTACGAACTTTGATGTAAATGAAGAAGAAAGCTCTTGGAGAATGTTATCTGCATTCAAGCTATCGCGTATTGCATCGAAAGCTTTGTCACGAACACCGTCAAGTCGAACCTGACCATTGTGTATTAGGGTATTTGAGGAGTATAAGGCAAGTTTGCTCGAACCTTACACCCTAAACAATACATGGACTTTGGTGAGCAAGGCCACCACGTGCTAGGGTTAGGGTCCTCCACATGAGCTCTGGGCTGTCCCTGAGACTTGAGTGGGGAGAAGACGATCTTGTTCGTGTACAGATATAGTAAGAGCGCTTTCCATCTGATACATAAATCAAAGGCCTGCCACCATATGATGGCTTGCGACTTACGTCCTGAATGCCGTGTCTCGAACTAGTATGTTCCGGCAGTTGACAACTGATAGTTTGTGTTGAATTGAAGGAGAGGTAATAGGCGTCACTGCTTGTGGTGGGATGAGATTGTGGATAGTTGAGTCAACTTTGCACCTACCATCCGCCACAACAAGTAAACCATCGTCATTTTCATCCAATTCACTCGTGTTTCCTTGCAAGAGACGTCAGAACGTACATCGCTGATCTTTTGAATCACTTACCCTTGGGGGCGGCGTTTTCGTTGCTGACTGGCGTTTGACTAGCCTTTTCAACTTCTTCATCTTCAAGATCGCTGTCAGAAGCATATCCATAATCATCAAGAGTCACGCCATCCTCGAACACTGAACCATCGTCGAAGTCAACAAACGTAGCATCAGGTGGTCCCGTTCTGGACAATACTGTCAACTCTGCTTGTAAGCGAGCTCACCACCTTCATGTGCGGAAGATAACTTACGCTCGGCCAAAAAATCAGAGCGCGCAGTCAGAACAACATCGTTGGCGGACAAAGCTTGCAGTTGGGAGACTTTACGTGAATGTGCTGAGCGGCCTGAAAATAGGTGGAACTTCGTATCAACGAGCTCTTGGCCAAGTATTGATTTCATCAAGAGCACTTCAACAATCGCTTGATGGTCCGACATCGTAGAGTACTGAAGGGTTGCGGGCTCAATTCTACATGTGCAAGAAACTGATGTTTTTATACTCACTCTGGGCGTTAATGGATGCGTGCGCACGGCATGGCCACTTGCCTTCTGCGATACCTTCGAAGCCATGCGACGATACGATAAGGGGCCACGAGGATCTGTCATGCATGGTCCCTGCTCGATTGGGGACCGGGTAGATCGGAACGGCCAAGAATATCGACCATTTCTGTGATAATATTCGCGTGTCGCGAGCGTCCCCATCCATATATCAATCCAGACAATTGTGTACTAGGTGGCACCACATATATATGAATGCTTCCCACCAAGCAGGTCCTTGTGAAAACCTGACGGATGAATTTTTGGAGTTAGATAATGTTTCTTTCATCTTCATGCACAAACGTGAACTTCACGTGTGTGCATGAAGATGGGGTCCAGCTTGGGTTCAACCTGAATCTTGAAAGCGTGTGTCCTTCCGTGCCCTGCCTAGAATCTGTGCAAACCCGATGTGCTCCAAATCTAGCGTGCTGACAGTGAGCACTGAAGTACTGATCAATCAATCATTGTGAAATAGATGAAGACATAAATGCATAGTGAGAGTTTGAGGGAAAGATCTGCGCGTAGTGAACATTTTGAACTTAGTAGTAGATGTGTCACACGTGACGCTGACTAAAGGAATGCAGCTGTCTCGGGTCTGTCCATAGGGAAACGCACGGGTACGGGTAACACCGCGGTTCTTTGCTGACGGGTTTTAGCGGGTATGGGTACGGTGTAGGATAGAGCCTGTCCACAATGCACATAGGATAGTATATTTCACTGTGCTAGCAGAAAAGGAAATTTTGCGGGTGGCTTGTTTCCTCGAAGGTGGAGTAGTCTATCGCAGGATGGAGCAAACAATACCTTCTATCTCTAACGCGCTCGGTTTTTCCGGAGAAGAGTTCTACAACTCTTGTCCTTCCCCATCATCTAATTTAAATCTTCTCAAACCATCTCGTACCGTCCAAGGCACCTCTTCCTCCCAGTGGCTAATAACAACCACTGCTTGGTCAGATCCAACACCGCCCTCACAAAGGTAACGCCTCGCAGCGCGAACCATATTTTCATCCATACCACTCCAGACTTTATCCAGCGAAACAAGTTGGGGGTGGCTCACAAGTGCCTGCATCAGCAGAATGATACTCCGTTCGCCTGCGGAGAGATCCACGAATTCCCGTTTCGAAAATACGTTCGGTGCCAACAGCTCGTCGCCAACAGTGAAACTGCCATTTTCTGTCTCCCAGGAAGTCGGACCGAGGCCATTGAGGACCTCACGTACACGTTTTACTTTCCATTGTCTGACTTCGTCGCTGAGTGTGCCCTCTAGACCCCTGCCGACGCCGTCCTTTCCACCAGGGACGAAACCACCGTCAAATCCTGTACCTACGACGTCGAACACACTAATGCCAGCACATCGCGGGTATGCATTCGCAAGCTCTGGTGAAACGACGCCAATGAGCGAACGTAAGAGTGGAGTAGGGATACGCTGCTGAGGTCGGGAGAATAGCTCGAGGTTCGACCCACCTCGCTGAGTGTAAGACTGGGGATGGTCGCCAGTTAAAAGCGAAATAAGTGTAGTTTTCCCGGAACGTGGTTGGAACTGGTCAGAATCTTGAAGCTTCAGTTTCGTAGAATTTTGACGCACCATTTGCACCTTGAAGATGCCAGCGCTGGCCTTCGCGAATGGTCCAATTGATGTTTTTGAGCACCTAGATCAATACAGCGTCATTGACACGGAAACAATAAAGGACGATGTAGTTGAAAAATCACGTCCAAGATAAGTCCAAGATATGAACGCTGGTTAGCAGGACCGAGCTCGACAGCACACAACTCCAGCTTCATGTCTTGCGTTGTTCATCTCAAGTATGGTCTATGATTGTGGTCCCCCGTACTCAGGTCATTCAAGCAAAAAGGCGAGGCATCGACTGCTTTCCTTCTTGAATGGTTTGAGTACGGCCCTGCCAATCATTCTTTCTTGACAGATCTATCGGTATTCCGTATCATGACCGAGTTGACATCAGTGACAGTCTGGAATCCAAACAGATGGCTGCAAAATGGCTAGAGTCGGGGATGTGGTTTACTAGGTGGGGATTTTGGTGTTATCATCAGCCTGCAACATGCATCGACCAGGTCGTCGTGGGCAAGGGGGAGTGGTGCATGGTTGGATAAGGCCTGACGTGTGAACAAGGCACTGTATTACGCACCTACACTCTTTGTGTAAGGGTCTACACACCCTCAACGAATCCCTCCCGTATTTGACTGACTGGGTGTACATGCAGTCATCATTCTTCCGCAGTGGCTCGTGGCTGGCAATTGCGACGATTTTGTATGCAATAGCAGGAAAAATAGTCTCGTCGCAACAGCAATCGTAGACACAATCCATACAATCCAAGTTACACATTGCTGATGTAGTACTTCAACGAAAGATACTGATATCGATTTGCTTACTTTTTCTTGGGTTTGCCACCTCTCGAAGAACTTTGTCCGAAGGGACTAGCGGGCACTCCACTTTGTCTGAAGGGACTAACAGGCACTCCCGCTTCACTTTGTCCGAAGACACTAACAGGCGCTACCGCTACACTTTGTCCGAAGAAACCTTTTCCGGAGCCACTAACAGGCGCTGCCGCTCCAAAGGTACCAAAGGGGTGAGGTGACGGTTCCTTCTCTGTCGGCGCATTTGCAGGCGCAAGCGCTCGAGGATGGCACTGCAGCAGGAATTTTTGGTACAAATCAATGATAATATCTGCTCCATGAGGTAATTGCGAATCAACGATCCTCCTGATCAGCGAAGGCATATTCTGGATAACAGGGGCGGACGCAATGTGCTGGATTAGGACTTGTACTTGCATCTGCAGGATTGCAGGATACCTGATATCACGTGAGCTGGTAAACGGCCTGCTCAAGGAAACGACCAACTTCGATGTAAATGAAGAGGAAAGCTCTTGGAGAATGTTATCTGCATTCAAACTATCGCGTATTGCATCGAAAGCTTTGTCACGAACACTGTCAAGTCGAACCTGACCGTTGTATATTAGGGTATTGGGGAGTACAAGGCAAGTTTTCTCGAACCTTACACCCTAAACGATACATGGACTTTGGTGAGCAAGGCCACAACGTGCTAGGGTTAGGGCCCTCCACATGAGCTCTAGGCTGTCCCTGAGACTTGAGTGGGGAGAAGACGATCTTGTTCGTGTACAGATATAGTAAGAGCGCTTTCCATCTGATACATAAATCAAAGGCCTGCCACCATATGATGGCTTGTGACTTACGTCCTGAAGGCCGTGTCTCGAACTAGTATGTTCCGGCAGTTGACAACTGTATGTTGAATTGGGGAAGAGGTGATAGGCATCACTGCTTGTGGTGGGCTGGCTGGGATGGGATCACGGACTGCTGAGTCAACTTCGCAACTACCGTCCGCTACGACAAGTAAATCATCATCATTTTCATCTGATTCACTCGTATTTCCTTGCAAGACGTCAGAACATACCGTAGTCGCTGATCTTCTTTTGAATCACTCACCCTTTTTGTCGTTGGTCAGCGTTTGACTAGCTTTTTCAACTTCTTCATCTTCAAGATCGCTATCAGAAGCGTATCCATAATCATCGAGTGTCATGCCATCCTCGAACGCTGAGCCACTGTCGAAGTCGACAAACGTAGCATCAGGTGGTGCCGTTCTGGACAATACTGTCAACTCTGTTTGTAAGCGAGCTCACCACCTTCATGTGCGAAAGATAGCTTACGCTCGGCCAAAAAATCGGAGCGCGCTGTCAGAACAACGTCATTGGCGGACAAAGCTTGCAGTTGTGAGACTTTGCGTGAATGTGCTGAGCGGCCTGAAAATAGGTGGAACTTCGTATCGACGAGCTCTTGGCCAAGTATTGATTTCATCAAGAGTGCATCAACAAGCGCTTGATGGTCCGACATCGTGTACTGAAGAGTTAGAGTTGTGGGCTCGATTCTACATGTGCAAGAAACTGATGTTTTTATACTCACTCGGGCCTGGGCGTTAATGAATGTGTGCGTACTGCGCACGGCATAGCCACTTGCCTTCCTACGATACCTTCGAAGCCATGTGACGATACGATAAGGGCTACGAGGATCTGGCCCTGCTCAATTTGCAATCTGGGGTAGATCCAAAGATTCCCAACAGCCGAAAATATCCACTTGGTCCAACCTAAGCGTGCGTCCTTCCGTATCCTTCCTAGAATTTGTACAAGTCCGATGCTTCTCCAAATCTAGTGTGCTGGCAGTGGGCACTGATCGTTGTGGAATAGATGAAGACATAAACACAGTAAAAGTTTGAGGGAAAGGTCTACGCGTAACTTACGACATTTACCCTTGGCAAGGTGAATTTGGTCCATTAAATCGACTTAGTGAGCGCTACTACAAGTGAGCGCGTTTGTAGTAAAGCCTTGAGCCTGGCTGGTATATTTCAGTGTTCACTATGCTAGTAGAAAGGGGAATTTAACAGGCCTCGAAGTTAGAGTAGTCTATCGAAGGATCAAGCAAACAATACCTTCTATCTCTAACGCGCTCAGTTTTTCCAGAGAAGAGTTCTACAACTCTTGTCCTTCCCCATCATCTAATTTAAATCTTCTCAAACCATCTCGCACCGTCCAAGGCACCTCTTCCTCCCAGTGGCTAATAACAACCACTGCTTGGTCAGATCCAACACCGCCCTCGCAAAGGTAGCGCCTCGCAGCGCGAACCATATTTTCATCCATACCACTCCAGACTTCATCCAGCAAAACAAGTTGGGGACGGCTCACAAGTGCCCGCATCAGCAGAACAATACTCTGTTCGCCTGCGGAGAGGTCCACAAATTCCCGTTTCGAAAATACTTCGTTCGGTGCCAACAGCTCGTCGCCAGCGGCGAAACTGCCAGTTTCTGTCTCCCAGGAAGTCGGACCGAGGCCGTTGAGGACCTCGCGGACGCGTTTCACTCTCCATTGTCTGACTTCGTCGCTGAGTGCGCCCTCTAGACCCCCGCCGACGCCGTCCTTTCCACCAGGGACGAAACCGCCGTCAAACCCCGTGCCTACGACGTCGAACACACTAACGCCAGCGCGTCGCGGGTATGCATTCGCAAGCTCTGGTGAAACGACGCCAATGAGCGAACGTAAGAGTGGAGTAGGGATACGCTGCCGAGGTCGGGAGAACAGCTCGAGGTTCGAACCACCTCGTTGAGTGTAAGACTGGGGATGGTCGCCTGTCAGAAGTGAAATAAGGGTAGTTTTCCCGGAACCTGGTCGGAACTGGTCAGAATCCCGAAGCTTCGGTTTCGTAGAATTTTGACGCACCATTTGCGCCTTGAAGATGCCAGCGCTGGCCTTCGCGGATGGTCCAATTGATGTTTTTGAGCACCTAGATCAATACAGCGTCATTGACATGGAAACAATAAAGGACAATGTAGTTGCCTTGCGTGGGCCGTATGATACGTTTACGTTCTGCATATCAACTACAGGCTTTCCATGATCAAGGCCAGGCTGTAGATATGACTGAGTGGTGCTTGCCATTCTATGCTCAGCTTCCTTTGCGTGATGATCCGCGTGCTTGGACATGATCTCATCTTTAACACCTGTCAAGATAGTTTCGCCCGTCACTAGAGCAATGTGCGAAATCCAGTCAGGAACAGGGTCCTGCATCCTAAGACCCATGATAATGCGTGGACTGCGAGATTCATGCAGTGACCGAAGAACATTCAACAAGATTGGGCGGGTATTGACGTCAAGGCCGGCTGGATAGAGTACAGCAATTATACTCTGCGCTCGTCGAATTTAAGTTCAATAACTCACTCAAAGGTTCATCGAGTACGAGGAGCTCTGGTTCAGACAAAATAGCCTTCACAATGCGTGCTCGACGCGTCTGGCCATTTGATAAAGCAATCAAAGGCAAATCCAATAGGGAGGAAAGACCTAGTCTCGAAGTTAGGTCCTCAAAGATGCCCTTCTTTACTTCGTCCTGTGCAATCTCAACGGGAGTTTTCACCTTTCCACCTTTTGGCTGGATGTTCAGAAAGTCGTACTCTCCAAACATACTTTCCCGAAGGGTGATACGGTCTTCTTCTCTAACTGCGCCGTATCGAGAAGTGTAGTCATAGAAGGCACCACCTGCCGCGCGGGGCCGATGCGCGAATGATACAAGAGCCACGCAGTTGTGTGGGTCGCGTGGAGGATCCGAGAGGAAAGGAAATAGTCCTCCAGGTAAGGGTGGAGGAGGAGTTATACGTAGGTGACCTAGGAGTGTCTAAAGCGTAGTGTGAATTTGTCAATGTAAACGCTTCGGAATATTGGCATGACGCACCTGCAAAAGGGCTGTCTTTTGCTTCGAGCCTGTGCCTATTACAGCCCAGCTTTCACCCTCATCGATAGTCCATTCAACATCACGGAAGACCGGCGCCGCGAAGTTTGGATCACCAAAGCGAAAAATGTTGGACCGTGAAATCTGGATGATAGATTTGGTATCTCTGTTTGCTGCTGCATGATCGCTGTAAAGTCTAGCGATTCCAAACACCACATCAGAAGAAGGACTGCGAATATGAACTTACAACTCGCCTCGACTTTGATGCAATTCTTTTTGTTGCGAGCCCAACGGCCTTTTGGCTCCTTCTTGCGAGCATTTCTCACTAGAAGTCAACAGGAGCAAGAAAAGCGCGTATAAATTACAGGTCAGTATAGGACGATGCGAAGGCTCAGGGCCAGCACTGAGCAAGCTGTTATGCACAAGGTCGAAGGTGACTTAGATATGTAACAAACATTGTACGTTACATAAATTGAGCTCAACATGATTGGAACTGGTAATCCAAAATTAGAACTTCGACCCCACGATTGGATGCTTCTAGTCCGCTAACTTGAGCGATTTTTGTGCGACACCCTTGGTATGATAATCATAGGTGTTGAACTTTTTGAACCATCAGAAACAGATAACTTCTGGAATAGGGATAGCACTCACTATGCATTCCTCAAAGAGTACACTGGAATTTATGATGCCCTCATACACTATCTCAGCGACAATCTGTGGCAAATGCACCGATGGAGCATCATCAACAGCGCCCTGTATCACCTGCTCATTCCGAGACGGATCATTGACATCTGGAAGTGTGGACTTGAACCGGGTTGCTTCTCTGACATACGAAGCTCTGCGTGCACAGATCTCAGTGATATGAAGAATCCTATAAACTCTTTTAGACGCACCTTGTTGACAATAGTTGCAATAGCTGTGCATCAATGGTGTCCAAATTGTCTCGAATTTCGTCCAGCGAAGAACAGCATGTCGTACCATTTGCGTATTTTATTGTTGGTTCGCCCCATGGTACGGTACGGTTGGCAGTGGAAGGTGGTATGGAAGGGAGAGGGATGAAATAACATTTGTCAGAAAGGTCTGAAGAGGACGCCACGACAAGGCCAATGATTTGAAGGGCAAGAAGAAAGCCTAACATCCTGGTTGCCTTTTGCAGTACGGCACTGGGCTTTTGAAATGAACTGTAGTGGTTGGAGTTTTATAACTTCCTAGAAATCGGCTAATCATTCTTCTTACGTTGATATTGTTATGTATACGTAGCTCAGCTGCTTGGTGCCAGCGTTCAATATTTCAATCAGTATATCTTTCAAGTTGTACTTTTGACGTGGCGTGTAGAACCATGGTGGCCAGAACGTTTAGGCTGGCATTCACGCGCACGCCTAGCTACAAGGATTCGGAAACAATTGAATTTCGATCCGAGAACTAGAGTCTAGACTCATCTGCGCGCTCCGAAGGTTATTCAACATTACATAATACAAAATTTGGAACGTTCTTGAAGAGGCTACGTCACAAAGTACTCCTGAAATTCACACCCTAAGCAGCATCAACACTAGCGGGGCCGCAGGGTGTGCCCATGGGTGTTATAATCAGATTATCAGATGCGATGGCTACGCCAGCCATCGCTGCGACAGATACGACAATAGTGGTGAGTGAAGCGAATTTCATGGTCGAATACTGATGGTGTTTTCTAGATTGGGGTGGGTACTAGGTGGGCTTTTATACACAATTAGTGTGAGGTGCAGCCAAACACTTTCATGTGCCACTTGCATCGCCAGAGAAACAGATGTCAGCTCACGCTATGGCATAATTTTTCTAGCCCATTCTTTTGGGATGGGTGCAGGGTAGGGTTTGGTGAACTTCAATCAAAGGGTGACTTTCTGCGGGCTCGAATAATGCAGAATAGAATATGATGCGGATTATAATTTTATCCTTCCGTGCTGCAATGCCGAGTTGTACTTTTGGCGTGGCGTGTACTGGTTTGGCACTGCGAACACCCGCTGACGGCGACTGAATGAGATCCTTAACGCCCGCACAGGTTCCAATTCAAACTCCCTGTTCGCTGGACATAACTTTTGGCCTCCGTCGACCCGCGAGGAACCATGTGATCTCAAAATTCCAATTCAATAGATACTACATAACTTGTTCGAGCCTTGGCAAATATTCAAACTTCAAATTCCCATCCGGCGTCAAATAGTGCGGCCGAGCTCTTCGTGACGACCGCCCACTCCGGCAAGAAAAGGAGCACCTCCTCCAAAGACGGAATCTTGCCCTCAGTACGCCCCCCACCAACCGTAGCACTCTCATACTCTGCCCAACCGCAGCTCACGCGTCCCGAGGCCTTCTCATCCTCATTTCCTGCAAATTCAACATCCACTTCAAACTCCTTCTCCCAATCACGGCTCCACAGCCGTATTTGCTCGAGTCCGTCTTCAGGTACCTCAGAGCCACCTTGCAGACCTTTTCTGCCGTCACCAGAAAGATGGAATTCTTTCACGCGTTTGCCCGAGAATTGAAGAGTGCAGCTTCGAGTGTTTAATCCTTGTACCTTGATGCGCGCGCTGTTCGATCCCGTACGCTTGATGGATGTGGTCACCCATTTCTCCAGGGAGGACGTAGGGCCCTGTCCATAATGACGCTCGCTCCTACCTGGAGAAGGCACAAACGCATCCCCAACCTCCCATTTACAAGTTTGCAGGCCGAGCTTGTCTGGAGCATCTGTACAATTGAGGGCTTGGTTAAATGCAGACGGGAATCGGGGGATAATCACGGTCGACAGGAAGTGATGAGGCCCAGTTAGTTCGGTGACCACGCGAGACGTGTCTAGGTCCACGCTTTGAGCGAAATAGACCTTGAGTGGCGTTTCTTGTGAGAATGGGAACGCAAGATAAGTGTAAAGTGTTGACAAGACGAATATGATGAGAATGATGGTGTTCAGCCAGCGATGCATGTTCATACTGAATGGTGCAAGGGGAAGCACAATGAGTAACGCCAGCATCGAGATTACTCCATAAACTGCACGGCACGTCAGCTCACGAAGGCCAACGCAATACAGAATCCGTTAAAACACTCACCACCAAACGGATTGGCTCCGTCTGTGAGCGTCTGATTCATCGCAAATAGTACGATGACCGCGATATGAGACACTAGGATAACGGGCAGCGGAACAACAACCAACAGCTGGGCAATCCACCAGCCAATAGCACCCTGCTCTTCACCCAACGGGGTGAACTGGTCGTGCTGAGCAATAAGAGGTGTAATCTCTGTCGGCTCAGTTTCCTCAATTACGTCCACGTGCTGGCGCCCGTTCTCGGAGTCCCGATGACCATTCTCGGCGGTGCCAACGGCATCGTAGTGGACACCATGCACGTAACGTCGTTGCCTTTCAATCTCTTCCTCGTCTTCGTATCCACGAGCGCCAGCCATGCCTTCCACACACGCAAGTACAGCTCCAAGGAGAGCCACCGCATTCCAAGCAGTTATGAAATATGTTCCCCCAAGTGTGACGACTGATGTTGTGTATACGAGCAACGCCCATGTCAGAACATACTGATGGAGGAGGATAGACAGCTTTTGCTGTTCTGGAGCAGGGACAACGCCATGTTTCGTCAGTGGAAAGGTGAGAGCAAGGACTATTGTGAGATAAGCCAGCGACGACGCAGACAAAAGCACAAGCCAAGGGTGCGTATGAATGACCTGACAATTGATAAGTGAGTGAGCGCGGAGAATGAGGAAGTAGACACTCACGAATGGATTCAGCTTCGCATATCCGACCACTAAAAGCATCTGGAGGCCGACACCAAGTAACAAAGCGATCCAGAATTTGGACCAGACCCAAAAACTTTTGAGGAAATGTTTTATTTCCACCGACGCACGCGCCACAAAGCTTTCGCGGTGTACATCACCATTTGCAGCGCGATAGTATCCAGAACGAATACGAGACGTGACTCTGATGATATGCTCGAAGTAGACCAACATCAGGAGAATGACAGGCCCGACGGTAAGGAGGATGATGTTCACGATCCACAGAGTCTGGAATGTGAACACGATCATAATGGCACCAAAAACTGATAAGAGGAGGGTTATAGATGGAGCCAAGTGGAATAGCAAGGAAAGAACCCACGGTCGAAATACACTGGTTCACTTCCCTGTCCAACGGACTCGGATCTCGTCTTTCCCTTTACATCGTTTGCGAGCACGAGACTCGAGGACAGTGTTCCTTCCATCATAGCCCATAACGCGTTTTTGCTCTTGTCATCGGACATACCAGGGATAGAGTCGTACTTCGTATGATACCTGCTCCTGCCACGGTAGAAAGCAAAATCTAGTCCCTTGAGTCCAGCTTGCTCATAAACCGAGTAGTCTGTACCACTGCGGATAACACCACGCGAAAACGCATCGCCAGTGATGACGTTTGCATGGGGACGAGAAGTGCTCCAGGATGCCAGAGGAGCACGAGAGGTCGCTCGGAAAAGTAGTGGTCGTCTTCAAGATTTCAGTCAGCAAAGTAATACAACACAGTTGCATTAAACTGTTCACCCTCCCGCCGCAGCACCTTCAAGGTTCAAGAAGGTATCAGTGATATTGACCCACGGATGCTCCATGAAACTGGCGAGCCAGGTGAGTGAGTGTAAAGCAAAGGCAAAATTATAGCGTACACATGCGCTCCATTCAAGCCGTCTTCTTCGCCATTATTGATGTTAAACACCACCGTCCGGCTGGGCCTGTTCTCCGCAAAGTACTTCACCATGCTCAAAAGCGTCACCACACCCATACCGTCATCCGTCGCTCCAGGAGCAGTACTGACGGAGTCCCAGTGTGCACTGAGCAAAAGCCCGCCTGATTCCTGATACTCCTTATCACTCCCCTCGACCTTGACCAATACATTGTCGGACTCGTAGTATACTGCGTACGGGTTGGTGGAGAGCAGTCCTGAAGCCCAAGACGCATTTGAAGAAAGGTCGAAATTCACGGAAACATGGTCATAGGAAGAAGCAATATTCTGCACTCGGTCCAAGATGTAGGAACGAACTAAAACATTGGCGTGTGAGTTGAAAGGATGCGGACGAGCAGCCACCTGAAAGTTCAAAGAGCTGAATTGAACTAGTTGCATATCTATGACAAAAACACACCTCGTGCAAGTCTCTGTATGTCTGCTGAATATCCAAGCCCCGTGTATACTTGGGCACAGATGGCAGCTGATCGGTTATCAGCAAAGTGCTGAAGACTGCCGCATAAATGACCGTTATGAAGATAGTGGTTGGAATAGTGCGAAACGCGAGCACAGCGGATAGCCCGCTAAGGAACCCCATGTTTGTTTCAGCTTGAAACTACTTAGCCGAGCCAATACAGAGCTTATAAGTCGCAAAGCTCAAACTTGGTGCTCAACGTTTGAACGTTAGCTACTAGCGTCTAGTAATAGCTAATTATAAACTTGTTGAATGACGAACATCGTAAATATCGATCAATGGTAGACAACAACGTTACATCAGAAGACCTAGACCAAAATTCATGCTGGAACAAGCTGAAAGAGTTAAAACAGACCGTGACGAAGTCGCGTAAGTTGTCGCCAGATTTTACATAGCTAATCCATTCCAGGAAGCGCGTCCTTCAAATGCTCTTTCTTCAGGCATCGCGCAATCACACCACATGTCCTGCACTGCCGCTCCTTCGCTTCAAATGCATCTTCACCATACCCACTGCCCGCTATATCGGGGTGTCTATCATCGTGGTATGGTTTAGTACCGTCACCGTGAAGGTAACAGGGCGACGACAAGCAGTAGCTTTCGCCAAAGTTCGACTTTAGACAGCGGCAAGTGCCTGGCGGGCGATTAAAGTATGGTACACCTGGGGTTCACAGATTCAGCAATAAAAATGGGGAGACGTAAGTCATGAAACGTACCTTGCATATCTGGGTGCGTACAATCTTCGCAGATGGTGAAATCACAAGTCACGCACCGCTTGAAGGCATCTCCTACATCCCCCACATCGTCCTCGTCGTCCTCGTCTGGAGGAGTGCCACGGAATCGCCCAAAACAACCATCACATTTTGACGCAGGAATCGGGTTCCGCCGACGCTCTTCCCAAGCCAATTGTTCCATCTGTTTGATGGTGCCCATCATCGACCCCGGCCCACTCCATTTTTTCATCATTTTGTCCACCCTGTGTAAGACGGCCGGCTTGGTGCAGACGCTGCGTTTGTGCACCTTCCAGTCAACTTTCTGGCATTCTGCACTAGAAGAACATTATTGTGTTACACTCCCCGCTAGTGTTGATGCCTGTCACGTACGAGCAGTAGCTGTCCCGACCGTCACAAATCAGATAAAAGGTTTTTATCTCTCGTACCAGCTTGTACTCACATAGTTTTCTGACATTTTGAGCATCGTAGCGGCTTTTTACACTCGATCTTGCACACACTGCAATGACGCATGGTAGCGAAGGAAGAAAGGGTGGAGAACAGCAGGCTCAAACCTCCAAGGACCGAAATAAGCTGTTCGGTAGCAGCAGCGCCGCGTGTTGATGCGGGCCTGAACCCTGCATGATTTTATGTCACGGATCACCAGGAAGAGGTGTGTCTCCTTCATCAATATTGCCCATCGATGGGTGAATGGTCATCTGATACATCAGTGAAACCCTTTGGGCTACTTACCTACTGCACTTCGATGACTCCGTTCCACCTGTGAGTTTAATATATCATACATGTTTAATCCTCCCATACCGGCCATTGAAGTTATCAATAAAACACACCACAGATGTCGTCCAAATTCCTGCGAATCTTGTCTATTTCATCCTTGGCGACAAGTCGCAACATTTAGATTGTTACTTTGTTACAAGATGCGAATCTCGTAACAATGGATCTTCAGACAAACGCTGCTCTGAGTCTTTCCGTTTCTAAACAAGTCTTCAAGTCTCCCAAAAGTGTCGACATACATGCTTCTCTACCTGAATTAATTGACATTGGTAAATTGAGGCTATTGACGAAGCTTTCATATGGATGGTGGGTAGCTGTGGTGAGAGCAAACCTCGAGGGAATACATGAATTGCCAAAGAACGGGTTGGATGCCTCGCTCGAGTTCCTGCAAATCGGTGTCCTTGAATAACGCAACCGCACTAGCTACTTGAGTTTCAGGTGCCGATTGGCACTTAAGTTGTTATAGCTGAAGGTGGTGGTGTTGATTCATGTATTAGTGCTGCTCGACCGTAGCGATCCTCTGAGTCCTATCTCCCTTGTGTTGCAGCTGTTCTGCTGCCAAGTTCATCCATGCTTGGACCGCAAGACAGCAAGTTCCTTGGATAGCACTCTCACTGTTTGTCCTAGCCACCGCACTTTGTCACGGTCGCGGGACCGACTCATTTTAACCGATTGAGCTGCTAGTCAATAAACGAAACCGAAAGCGACAGCGAGCACCCCTACATGAACTTTTGTACGAGTCCAAGCTAGATCCCACTATCAGGCAGATCATAGATGGCTGGAGTACCCTTCAAAGAGGATGAAAAGGCATCAGTGTATGCGAATACATCGTCATGGTAGAAACGATGACTGCTCTAAGATCTCTAGCATCAAAAAATTCATATAACTACAATATTTCTAGGGTCCTAATGTCCATCACGGAGTGAGCAGAAGCCATGTCTCTGACTTGTGCAATGATATCATGATCTGTCGCGACCCTCTTGTATTCTCCGCCGCGCTGCTGTGCTAGCAAAAATGCACTGAAGGGCTGTCCAAGGCGGACGATCAATTGCAGTGCTCGCGAGTGAGATTCCGAGTCAGCCAGCTCCTGCACAGCAGGAGAAATACCGGGCAACTGGTCCAACAGAGACTCGGGCTCGGACCAATCTCCCAAGCTTGTTACATCGTCCGTAAAAGCAGGTTGCTCTGCAAAATCAGGCAGCTCGAGGAGACAACGGTCCCATGGACGAACAAGCAAGAATGTCTGTGGAGTTGGCTTTGCCGACGTGAACTGAGTCAGCGTGTCTTTGGTGGTAATCAACAAGTTATGAAGCCCGTCCGCCCTGATTCCGTACGTGAGAAGAGTCTCCTGGGCTATCCCCCGCTTCCGTCTGATCTCCGCGACGCGAAATGCGATGCAAGGTAGATGCAATCTGCAGTTGGCGAAACGAGGAGCATTCATATTTTCAAGCCGGGTATAAAGTTTCAAAGCCAATCCCGCAGCCACTGAATCTCGCAGCGAAGATACCGCTGTCTGAAAATCATTTTCAGACAAAGATGGCGGAGCGCACGGTGGAGCTGCGTATGAAGTAATGTCGGCTGGAAGACAGCTATTGAACTCGGATGACTGTCCAACCCAGTCCAGGGCTGAAATATCGCCCGATCGAGCCACAATTTCCTGCAGGAGACGCCCGAGCGCGTTTTGCTTCTTCTCGCCATAAATTACGGGTAGGTGGACGCCAAAGATGCCAAACAATGAATATGCAATGTCTTCCTGCAACGTGGTGATACGCTTCGAAGCCCACTGGAGTTTCTCTCGAGCGCCTCTCATTCCTGGGCGGAAGGAGACGAGAGCCTGTGCATCTATGCCTGTCGCATCCTCCAACTCCTTCATGATCGTAACAGACTCTTTGTGGTTTGGAGAGTGGTCGTCGAGATACAACGACCAGTCATTCTGGTAAAAAAGGAGGACTTTCGAAGCCAGGAATTCTTGAAACGTCCATCCTCGTCTGTTCCACTCACTCTTTGCCAGTGCACCCGACTTGGATGAAGGTAGAACATCCGGAAGGTAGACGATTGTGAGCGCTGAATGACGATACCATACGAACATGGAGTTGAGGGATTCTTGCAGCTCGACATTGTTGCTTTTGTCAATGCAGCACGTATCGCTCCATGCCCAGCGATACCCTGCATCACGGGCAATTTCGCAGAACGTCCGCAACTTTATGATGCCGCCAAGCAAGTTCATCTTGTACACGACCTTGTCCTGGATGTCCTGCAGCAGAGGCTCCTTCCTTTCCCATCTATGTGATAGCATCACGCAACGGAAGTACATCGCCACCACTTCTGTGATGCGTTCCATTCGGAGGTTTGCATGTTTCATGATCGACGATAGAAGCGCCTTATACTCTATGCTCGTTTTGAAGATGCTTATCTGTGCTTCTCGATCACACAAGAGCCCAGTGGCGGTATTGAGTAGACGAAGCGGAGCAGTGTCAAGTTGAACATCAATGACCTGTCGAATGGCACCTTCTGCGTCGGAGGGACTGACATACTGTTCGCGCAGCTCTGAGGAGAGAGTCAAGAATGTTCAGGCATATGTCACATACAGCTTACTTTTTATTTGCATGTCAGTAGCACTGTCCAATCTCGAGATCATCATTTCGACAGCATCAATAGCTTCATCGTAACGTTGTGCACCATGAAGTGCTGCATGCTTCACCTCATATCCAACATGAGACGAAGGGTTGAGCTCGATGACCTGTGCATAGTCGAAGTGAGCATTTGCTACAAAATAGTAGATGTCAGCACACCTTTTGCGCGTCGAGAAGCGCATCCTCCCATAACATTTTCCCTGATTTCGCGATACTGCGATGTGCAAAGACAGTGTCACTTGCAACATTCAGGCTGATCACCACAGAGTATAGGTCAATAGCCCTGTCATAGTCACTTGCAGCGAGGGCAACATTTCCGTTGCTAAAACCGAGGACGCTGCATTCTTGCTTGAAAGCTGAGTCAAATGTGGGTGAGTTAAAGCCTGTGGAGCTCACTGAAGACTTGCCAGTGGACCAATCGAGACAGCTGGCCTTAGTAGTTTCATTGCTCATGTCCATCAAGTATCGATACGATTCAAGTGCTTCTCCAAGTCTACCTGCCCGAAGAAGGGCATGACATCGAGCCTGGTGTGCGATTTGCCACAACGGCTCTAAATCCCACCCGAATAACTGCAAAAAAAAACAGTTGGGTATGAAGGGGACATATGAGTGAATCATCTCAACGTACCACCGCCAAATCTTCGTATATTGAATGACTGTCTGATTTTGCTGAGAAAGCGCTGGAGTTGATAGCGGCAGTAAAGTGGTCAGCAGCTTCGTTGTGGCGTGCACCTTTCAAAGCTTCAATTCCGAGTCGAACATATAGATATGCCTGTTGTGCGAAATTCAGAAAGATAAATGCCTATGCACTAAACACGGACTTGGTTAAGTTACTCACTTCCACAGCACGACACGCAAGAGTATCATTATTCGGACAAAGCGCAGCTAGCTGTTGTACGAGCATCATCGCCTCCTCATGTTGATCCGCATTAAACATTGCGATGGACTGGAATACGTGAAGAAGGAGGAAATGTGGGAGAGAAACTTGACATACCTTAACCAGGAGAAGAAAATAGATGGTTTTGGTGTCCTCGTTTGTGAAGATGAACGCCAGGTTAAATGCCGTCCTAGCATCGCGGACGTGCCCTTTTCCGCATAGGGCAATGCCCTTGGAGATATAACCTATCAAAGAGGGCTGAATGGTGATAGACTGTGAAAGTCAGCTTTTCGTTGGGAGCGATGAAGGGTATATCTCACCCTAATTGCATCTTCAAGAGCACGATCCCAGTCGTATTTTCGTGCCATAACGAGCGAGCGATGAGCATACGAGGAACAGTTGTTAGCATCGGTGTCAATCTCTTGCGTGAATACCTTTTCAGCGGTAGACAAGTTACCAGTGATGCATGCATTACGGGCAGTCGTGTTAATGGAGAGAATCTGTCGGCGCGAAGCATGCTCAAAACTGCATTATCACAGAAAGGGATGGATTCAAACATACCTTTGAATGAATGATTTGAACCGTGACATGAAAAAGACACGAGATGAGGATCGATCAATGGTGAATGGATTGCAACAATGCAAATCGAACAGGAAAGTACCTTTGATGCTGGTTTATTAAGAGCTTCTGCTAGCTCTGCTTGCTCAATCTCTGCCGTGAGCTCTCTTGTCATATGCCAATTCTCCTCCATTTCACGGAAGTGTGTTCCGACGGAGTCTTTGAGAGGTGACGGCACCTCGCGTACATACATGACACCACTTGCTGCGCCAGGCACGGGCGGCTGCTGACTCAGGGCCTGCGCATAGTCTGCTCGCTCAATCTCTGCCATGAGCTCCTCTGTCATATGCCAATTCTCCTCCATTGCATGGAAGTGTGTTAAGAACTGTGGAGGAGCCACCCTGTTAATAGGGCGTGGGTAGCTCACTGCGCCACCAGCGTAGGTGACGCCAGACATTCCAGGCACGGGCGGCTGCTGACTCAGGGCCTGCGCATAGTCTGCTCGCTCAATCTCTGCCATGAGCTCTTCTGTCATATGCCAATTCTCCTCCATTGCATGGAAGTGTGTTAAGAACTGTGGAGGAGCCACCCTGTTAATGGGGCGCGGGTAGCCCATTTGTGGATTCATGAGGTGGGCGTGGACGTCGGGCTGATTGAGTGAGGGTTGGGGAAGAGGAGGGGGCTGACAGTGCATGTTGGGCTGGCTGAGCGAATGTTGGAGAGGGGGAGGTGATGCATGATGCATGTTCGGGTGAATAGAAGCCGAGGGAGAATTAGACAAGTCACCAGTGATGCATGCATTACGGGCGGTTGTGTTAATGGAGTTAATCTGTCGGCGTGAAACATGCTTAAATTGTATTATCACAGATGGGATGGATTCAGACATACCTTTGAATGAATGATTTGAGCCTTGGCATGAAAAAGACACGAGATGAGAATCAATCGATGGTGAATGGATTGCAACAATGCAAATCAAACGGGAAAGTACCTTTGATGCCGGTTTACTAAGAGCTACTTTCGGCAAAGCATCCTCTGGTATTGCCCACTCTGATATCATCTTGTCGAAACCTCCGCTGAAGATATGCTTGCCATCCATGGAGAAAGTGACACATCCCGCCCAGCCCGAATGCTGAAAGATGGCAATAGTTCGTCGATCTGAGAGCTGCCAAAGACGGACAGTGTTGTCGTTATATGCGGAAGCAAGGAGTGTGCCAGTGGGATGGATGGCGATGGCATTGATACAATTATATTGAACATAGCCCGTCCAGGGATCGCCAACCTGCTTCCAGGTTAATGGATCCCACTCCCGTATGGTCGGATCGGAATGGCCGCCTGCTGAGAGAAGGCGTGTGCCATCGGGCGTCCACGCGAGTTCGCAGTAGTCCCCGCTCCCACAGGATGTGATACGTTCCCTGGTGGCTGTATTATAAATTTTGATGTTGCAGTCTGTTGCAACTGCAAGAAGGTCACCAGATGGCGAATACCGAACGCAGCGGACCAGACCACTACACTCGATAAGATTTCCTTCCAGTTGCGATGTGGTTGTGCTCCATAGCTTTGTCATGCGGGTCTTGTTTGAACCAGCCAGCACTGTTCCATCAGGAGAAAAGTCCAGCGAGGAAATGCATCCGGAGTCAGCCATCATTACTTGGATAAAATATTCGCCAGTTTTTCCGTGCCATACGATAATCTCTCCGTTCTCATCACCGCTTGCTATCAATTGCCCATCTCGTGATACCGCCAATGCCATCACCCTACTATTGCGATGCCCCTCCATTTTCTTCAACACAGCACCCGTCTTCAAGTCCCACAGACGAAGGGTCTTGTCAAACGAGCCGGTGATCATCCGTCGTTTATCGGGGAACACCGCTACAGCGTGTATGGCGCCTATGTGATCTTTAAACTGTCGATTGGCTGTGGTGCTTGGAATGAGCTGCGACATTTTACTGGAGGTCGATGGTGTCGGGCACAGTCGAGACGGACAGGATTGTGGATGTCTTCAAGTTGTCCCTGCAGACTCAGTGCAGAGGTGCGTGTTTATGCTACCGCATTAGCCCATAGACGCTCAGGACACGAGGCTGTTCGCTTCCACTGGCATACCTCCATGCAGTAAGAATTCGTCCACGCCTTCCTCCACAGTGGGTATAAACCTCCCTGCACCTCTTCGCATCAGTCCATCCATCTTGTACCCACAGTTTCCACAACACATTCCCCTGCATTCAATTGCGATGGTGCGTGACCGATGATGCTTATGACGTGTCGCATTATCAACCTGGTCGCAACTCAAGGCCATCTCTTGTCTTCATGAATAATGGCTTGTATGGGTTGGTTTCCAATATGTCACTGAAGGAAGTACTATATACGTCATTGTCTTTTACGGGTATTTGGGCCTCTCGCAAATGTTGAATTTTGAAAGAGTTTCGTTGATCTGACTCTGAAGCTGGCCCTACGTTGGCGAAGCTTTCGGATGGACGGTCACCGGTGGTCATTGTGTACCCAGCGACTAGTTGAGGTGGCACTAGTGAGCGGACTTGAAGTAGACGTTCAACACAACTCATGCTGTCTCGCCCCCTCCCATAGTCAGTGTATAGAATTATTGAGCCCCCGCATAGGAATAACAACTATCACAACTCCACTAGTCACTCAGGGAGATTGAAGTACTGACAATTCATCATGCACCAGCACTTTACCGTCTTACACCATTGATGGGCCTGCCTGCGTGGGTTGTCGGGTTAACCACAAGGTATTCAAACACCTTTAACGATCCTGGATCAGCTTGCAGATGTCCTGCGTGGAGCAATATTTAGGTTTCCGAAACTTGAAAGTAAACTTCTACCGATATCCGCTGTGATATTCCTGCGTATCTCAGACCAACGAGTACCTTCGCTTGCAACCAAACACATGCATGTTGACAAAGTGAACAAATCTCTGTCCCATAGAAGGGCAGTGCCGGTGTATGATTGAATTTGATTGGAATTATAGGGTATCTACGCATGCATGTCCAAGTACAAACCGCGACTGCCGAACTCTGCTGAGTCTGATAATACAGCCCCGAGTCTTCCAAATAAGAAATATATACAGCTACAATATTTCTAGGGTCCTGATGTCCATGCTATGAAGAGACGTCACATCTTTGACTTGTGCAATGATATCGTGATCTGATGCGATCCTCTTGTATTCTCCGCCCCGCTGCTGCGCTAACAAAAATGCGCTGAATGGCTGTCCGAGGCGAACGATCAATCGCAATGCGCGTGAGTAAGATTCAGAATCAGCCAACTCCTCCTCTCCAGGCGAATCGTCGACGGATTCGTCCGAGTCATCTAGCGAAGACTCGGGCCGAGGCCAATCTCCCAAGCTTTCCACATCATCTGCGAAGTCAGGTAGCTCGAGGAGACGACGATCCCACGGAAGAACAAGTAAGAACATCCGCAGAGTTGGCCTGGGCCGCCAGAATTGGATTAGCTTCTCTTCGGTGGTGACCAGCAGGTCATCAAGCCCGTCTACCTTGACTTCATACGTGAATGATGTTTCTTGGGCTAGGCCAGGCTTGCGTCTGACCTCCGTGACATGGAAAGAGATACAAGGCAAATGCAGTCTGCGGTGCGCAAAGCGAGGAGCGCTCATGCTCTCCAACAAGGTATAAAGTCCCAAAGCCCGATCAACGGTGACAGTGTCTCGCAGTGAAGAGACCGCAGTCTGAATCTCGTCTTCAGACAAATATGGGAGGGCGCATGGAGGGGCTGCGTATGAGAAAATGTCGGCTGGAAGACAACTATTAAACTCGGATGGTTGTCCGACCCAGTCGAGGGCAGTGATGTCCCCCGACTGAGCGACGATCTCCTGCAGGAGCCGCCCGAGCGCATTTTACACGTTTTCGCCATAAAGGATAGGCAATTGGATGCTGAAGATGCCAAACAACGAATACGCAATGTCTTCTGGCACGGTGGTGACACGTGTGGACACCCATTGGAGTTTCTCTCGGGCATCTCTCATTCCGGGTTGGAAGGCAACAAGAGCGCGTGCATCTATGCCCGTCGCATCCTCCAACTCATGCATGATCTCCACAGAGTCCTTGTGGTTGAGAGAGTGGTCGTCGAGGTATAGCGTCCAATCCTGTTGGTAGAAGCGAATGGCTTTAGAAGCGAGGAATTCAGGGACGGTCCATCCGCGGGTGTTCCATTCACTCTTCGCCAATGCGCCAGACTTGGCCGAAGACAGAACATCCGAGAGGTAGACAATCGTGAGAGTTGAATGGTGATACCAGACAAACATGGAGTTGAGTGATTTTTGGAGCTCGACATGATTGTTCTGGTCGATGCAACACGTGTCGACCCAGGCCCAGTGATATCCCGCGTGACGAGCTAATTTGCAGAATGACTGTAATTTCATGAGACTGCCAGCCTTCTTCAACTTGTACACGACCTTATCCTGGATATCGTAAAGTAGCGGCTCGTTCTCTCCCCATCTATGAGACAACATGACGTAACGGAAGTACGTCGCCACCGTATCTGCGATGCGCCCAAATGGTGGGTCTGGATGCGCCATAATCGATGACAGAAGCTCGTTGTACTCTGCGCTTGTCTTGAAAGCGCTTATCTGCGCCCTTCGATCACATAAACGCCCCGTGGTGGTGTTGAGTAGACGAAGCGGGGAGGTATGAAGTTGAATGTCGATGGACTTTCGAATGGCAGCTTCTACTTTGATATATTTCTCGCGGAGTTCTAAGGCAAGCGTTGAGCATCTCAACACATGCGGTAATTAGGACTTACCTCGTGTTTGCACGCCGCGAGCACCGGTCAATATCGCGAGGATAATCTGGGAGGCTTCGATTGATCCACTGTCACGTTGTGCGCCTTGAAGCGCTGCGTGCTCAAATTGACATGCAATATTAGACGAAGGTTCGAGATCGATGCCCTATGTATCGTTAAAGGACTAAAGCATTTCTGAGTGGAAGTTATCTTACATCGAGAAGCGTATCCTCCAACTTGGCCTTGTTGCGATTTGGAATTATAGTGCCATTTGTAGAAATCAGAATCGGGGAGGGCTGAATAGTGATGGACCTTGCATTGATTAGGAGGATCTTAGACTGTAGCAAGAAGCACGTTCAAATTGTGTTATTAGAGTCAAAGACAGAAACATGCCTTTGAATTAGAAACATGAGCCTTGGGAGCAAAAGGACACGAGATGAGATGATGAGGGGCGTAAATTAACGGAGGCGTACCGTTGATGCCAGTGTCTCTGGTACAGCATCCTCAGTGGGTACTGCCCGCTCTGAGATGATTTTATTCCGAGTGGAGGTCAGGATGGGCTTGCTATCCGTAGAGAAAGTGATGCATGACGTCCCCAACGATGGGCGCTGGAATGTGGTGATCACGGTTCGTCGATCTGGGAGCTGCCGGAGTGGAGCTTGGTCCGAAGGGACGAGTGTGTCCGCAAGGGGATATCCGATTTGCTTCCACCCCGAATTGGACATGTCGCGTGGCGTCCACGCGACTGGTAGTGTCACGTGACCCTTCGACGTAGCGCTGTGTTTCCTTGAATTATTAAGAGAAGTATGGTTTCAAACCGGAAAAACGACGGTCGGGTCACAAGTGACCGATCGTGACCGGTCGTTACTGGTTGTGACCCGCCCTTCTCCTCCTGGGTCCATGCCATACGAGCTGTCAGCTCAAGCTAGGACTCCCAGGCACTCTCCGATCTGATCCACTGTTGCTTGCTTGCTCGCTCAACCTTCTCTGGCAACCCTGGCAACCCAGCCGGTTCTATTGGAATGCAGGGGGAAACAAGAGGACCAAGAGGATCTTAGCTAGCGTGGACACTGACACGCCATGCATCACGGAATGGCAAGGGGTGGAAATCGAGGGTCGTAGGTGGTTTGCGTTACTCACCGAAGGCATCGTGTTTTGCTGACGGACGGATGTAGTAAAGGAGTGTGCGGTTGGTTGCAGAATTGATACCGGGATTTTGAGGATGGGCTGGTGGGGGAAAAGAGAGCAATGCTTGGAGGGGGTGAGTCCCCCAGTTATATGGTGCACGAGTGTGCCGTCAACCTTCCTTTCTTCTCCTCCCCTGAAGTTTGGGCCCTTCTGCAGATCTCTAAGTGACACCTCTGTTCGGATCCGCTGCGGGAGTGTTGGACCGGTGGGATCGGGGCGATTTGGCGACCAATTGCAACGGTAAGTAACACGACTTTGATCTTGCTTGCCACGCACCTAACTTGAAACAATCTTGCTAGGGCCGACGACTCGCAGAGTGCCGTCAATTTTGAGATGACGATCGAGTGCCGTTGGGCTGTTGGTGAGTCACTGTTCTCGGAAGAATGTGGGCTCACGATGTCATGCAGGTGAGACCATCTTTTTTCGCCAAAGAAACCTCTGGTGAACAGTCAGAACTGTCTGCAAAGCCCAGGGGGGATGAGGGAAAGCAGAGCTTCCCAGACGCGAAAAAGACGGTCCTCATGGGCGCTAAGACGGTCGCATGTGAGTCATAGGACAGTCCAGCTCTCTTATCAAGTTTCGCTCTGTTATGTCAACCATGAGGCATCCTACTGCTATCCCGCATGCTGATTTTTTGCATTTTGCATATCAGAGACCCGCCAAATTGCAAATTGGCCTGGCAACAAAGGGGTCTCAGCCCTCTTGAACTCGGACGTTGACCACCGACAATGGCAACTATCATCGACGCTGTCCAGAGCTTCCCGGGTCTGCATGGCCTGCTTGTGCCTGCCACCGTCAGCAGTCCTGAAATGGACGACATCACCGAGGACTTCACTGCTGAACAAGAGACTACTGTATCCATTCGACCTTAGGTTCATGGGGGTTGTGGTGTGACATGACATAATGGTAGGTTCGCATGTTCGTTCATCGCTGTGACCTGTGATGAACTTAAAGATAGGTTCTCTGACGTGTGCGCTGCGTCGCTGAAGGACTCGGAGACTCCGAGTCGGATTGATCCTCAGTTGATCCTCAGTCGACGACGGGGATTGCTACATGTCCATACCTGACTTCTTTCTAGCTTTCTGTAGTGCCTCGGCGGGATATTGAACACAAGGGTTCATTGATATAATGTAGTAAGTTTATTTGTCTGTTCTGACTGTCCCCGTCTCAGCCACCCATGAATTCTTTCATCCAGGATAGCGCTATTGATCTTTCTCTCGACTTGCAACAGCATTACGCACATCTGCTTGTATTTCCTCAATGCTATGATTCATTTATTCCAGCTCCGCACCTCCCCATCTCGGCTCTTCTCGACTTCACCAATCTACCACCATTTGATCACTCCCTCACGGTGGCCGACTTACATCGTTTTTTCACTTCCGAGCACTGTGTTACAAATGATGTGCCCGCTGACTTCCTGGATCGTTCCCTTCCACCACTTAGTCTGTCTACTCAGCTCCTGAATACCTTCAGTCAGGCCTATCATGATGGCGTGAAATCTGTCAAGGATCCACGGTTTCTGGGTAATCTTCCATTTTGGGTGGTTCAGTACTGGCATGATTTAGGGTGCGCTATTGCAGCGAAGGAGCGCTGGAGTTTGGCTCGTGATTGGCTATCAGGCCAGCGAGAAAATGCAGATACTGATCTTGCAGCTGCCATTGACGAGGTTTTTAGTAGCCTTCGGGTACTTGGGTGGGGTACTACTCTCCGCGGCCCAGCTGCAGCACTCCAGGTGCTTGATCTTGCAGAGTTCCTATCATCCACACCAATGAAGGGCCGCTTCATCGATGCCTGATAGTGGACGGTGCTGCTGACAAGCACTGTGACATGATTTCGCCTAGTGACTCGGAGGGTATTGAGGAGGCCGGCAGAGGAAAGCGACGGCGCATTGCAAACACGCAATACGGAGAATATGACGCACACTAGTTAGAATTTGTTTTATTTCGCAGAAAAATACGAGAGATCCAGATGTCACACTTTTAGGTTCATCCTCGCCAGATGCCTGTGACTGTCACATGACATAGGTTCAGTTCGAGGTGTTGGCGACACTGTGACGAACCTAAGGTCGAATGGATACAGTATGCTCGCTGAACCAGGCGAGAGCAACACGAACATCATGGCCACTACTTCAGAGTCACGTCATGCAGTTGGCGCCAGCTCTATCAATACAACATTGCAGTCCACGCTGATGGAGGCCTCGAAGGGCGTCACGGAGGGCACCAATGCCAAATATAAGAGGTGCGGGAGGTTCTTTCTTGTTGACGGGCAAAGTGGCACTCATCCTTGACAGGCTGATGAACTTGTGTGTGTCCTTTCTTAGAGGCCTCCATCTCTTGGGGCTGAGCGAGGATTTTTTCAGCAAAAAGCCATGGCGTGATACGCCGTGGTTGATTGTGGCCTGGATCATGAGTGCGTGAGTGGTATGGTTCCATCCAGTACGACCAATTGCTGATGGTCAACGTGTTTCTGCGGCAGGTGTGACTCAATCAACCTCGATGGCACACCCAAGCCATCTCATGTTGAGTGGGGCACCTATGGCCATGCACAGAAGATGCGGGCGTCTATGACATACGCATTTGGGAGGCTTAGTGGTCTAGGCAATCTGACATGGCATGAGTCGGATATTGGAGGTGGGCTGATGGTTGGAAATCCTTCCATTTCCATTGAGGTATCATCCTACATGTGCTCACTCCGCAGGCGCAAGGTAGTACTGCTCTTCTCTCTTTGCCCGCATGATTCACCTTCTCTTCTTCATAGGTGCAAGCGGGCGAGGTTGCAAACAGTGCCCGGGCTATTACCTCGGTGAGTTTTTGGGTGCCCCCAGCTCTGAAATTGACTGATTAGCAAAATTGACAGGAAATATTGCTAAAACTGTATCATTACAACCACCTCCCCGAAAATTAGACCATTCGTGCCTACCAGCCTGGCGAGCGCGTGCGTGGTGGTTCTGGTAATGACCTGAGTCGATGGGGTGGTGGGTGTGTACGGCGGCTTCTGTCAGCTGCCTATACTGTGGCATTCATATGCATGCTTCGTTTTGACGAGGTTCTGAAGATACAGGTACACGATCTTCGCGTGCACGATACCCAGATAGTGCTACACCTTCCCTTCTGCAAAACTCATCAAAATGGCAGTATGTAACTCCACTCTCGACCGTGAACTATTGACTCATGCATGTGCCCACTTGCCTAGACATCAAACCGTTTCACCTCTGGCCCTTTTCATCGTCTGAGGCACACCTCTGCCCAGTGAGAGCACTTGCCGCCTGGCTGAAGGAGTTGAAAGTCACGTCGGGCTACCTCTTTCGAAAGATTGCTTCAGGTGACCGAATTTCTGAGGCCAATAGTCCAATGGTATGTCAATTGTCTGATGGCCTACTATGATTCACGCTTGACTTGTCAGTCCTCTGAGCAGTTCCTGGAGCTTTTTCGGAACAACCTCCTCGATGTTGACATCGACCCTACTCCATATGGCACACATTCGTTCCGGAGGGGGGGTGCCAGTTCCTGCATGTTGAGAAGCGTTGGTCACTCCAGAGAATCTGCGAGTGGGGAGGGTGGAGTGTGGAATTTACGAACATGACAATCGTGAAGTATCTCATTTCTTCGAATGATGATCCCACTGAGCCAAGGGAGCAATTCCTGAACCCTAACAGACGGCTGATGGTGAAGTGCTCTCAGTGTGGGAGATGCTGTTCCTGTGGCTAAACTCTGCTCGCTGTCCGTACTACATTACATTGTGTTCCCTTTCTTTGCCTTGCTTTTTACCAGTCACTGTTTGTATAGCGCATTTTCTTAGCAACAAGGACTCTCTTGGCCTTGGACGCTGAATCCTGGGCATTCCATGGAGTGAAACATGTGCTGAACTGTCGCAAATAGCATGGGTTCCCCATGGACTGGAACCAGGTTCAGAACATCTTGTTGTAGCTCCCTGGCTGGGACGGCAGTGTACCAATACCTGTTATCATCGTGCCAAAACCCATGTGGTCCGGGAAGCAGATTCTTAGCATGGTGATCCCCTGTGGTATCAATATTCATAACTCGGGCCCCAGATCCCAAGTCCTCGTCCCTGCATCTAGATTGTAAGTGCCCTTCTCAGAGTGATTTGGTGCACGTCGTCTTCCAGACTGACTGTCTTATTGTGCAATTTTTCCTTGGACGCTGGAGGAAGCCCTTCTCAGAGTGGTTTGGTGCATGTCGTCTTCCAGACTGATTGTCTGCTTGTGCAATTTTGACCTTGGACGCCAGAGGAAGAACTTCAAAGACTGATGGACGCTGGAGGAAGAACTTCAAAGACTGGATGGATGCCGGAGGAAGACTGATTGTGAAGGTGTCAACAAGGACTCTTTTGAACTCGGACACTGGAGGAAGAACTTCAAAGGTGTCATATTGTAGCGGGCTGGGACATAGATACTACTTGTATTGATGGCATTGAATGCTTACTCCTCTTCCTCTTCCTTGATGTCCTCCTCCTTTCTTTTCAGTATCGTGGCCACGGCTTTCTCCTCTGCAGCATCCTGCATCTCCTCGATGACTTCCATTGCCTCTGCATAGCCATTCAGTTGCATGTAAACGTTCCGAACAGCATTTTCATGAAATCCGTGTTGTTTTGCAAGGTCCTTGACTGACAGTGCGAAGCCAAGCTGGGCAAAGTGCCTAATGTCACTGTCGTGTATCTCAACATCCATCATAAGTTCGGGCTCTGGACTCGCATCACCGTCGCCCATCACTCTAGCTTTAGTGTCGTTGTTTGTGACTGGTGTTGACATGGTGGATGCTATTCTGATCTGTCAGTATGGTGGTACCGTCATTCATGACTTAGAGGCCTACCTTGCCTGTGTTTGAACGAGTCTGGTGTATGATGTGGTTATGGTTGATGTGGGAGGCGGTGAGATGAAGCGAGAGCCCCTTATTTGAAGTATGGCCCCTTTTTTCCTCGATGTGTTCAAATAAACACACACGCACACAAGCTTAGTAGTAGCACTCTGAGCCTCCAAGTCAACAGAACATGTAGCATTGGTCATTATTCACATAAAGCTATGGTATTACTACTAGTTACTGTCCATCGTCAGTCACGGACCACAAGTCCAGTCGTCAATTCGATGTATTTCTTCGCAATGGCAGATGGCTTCGTCATCACATGCTCCTCTCCTCCTCGCCGGTAAGTGAAAAGGTCGTCGAACTCGGCATGGAATTCTCGGTGAGCACGCTCCACCAGTGCAGCATGTTCTGCCTTGCGCTCATCACGGAGTTTGTGGACAATGACAGTGAATTTCATCCGCTCACCGTTGTCAGCCATAAAGTCTGCCCAGAATTGATCTGGGGTGCTGCGCCTGTAGTGTTCAATGACATCCTGCACAACCAGAAGGAGGATCAGAAGTAGGAAGGGAAGGTTGTGATAGAAGCACTCACCCGCCAGTCGGTCCACTTGCTTTTCATACCCTTCCATTGCTGATCATGACCATAGCGGTAGAGCAATGGCCAGTATGTGATAGCGATGGGGTGGCCTTGGATGGTGATGATGGACTCGTTCTTCCAGTGCATCGTGTGGTTGTCCCACATTGCATTGAGATGTAGGATATCATTGGCGAAGCTGACAGCAGGGGGATCTGGGATGTCGTCGTCCGCCAGTTGGAGAACAGTGCCGTCCCCAAGATTGAGAATGCGCAGCTTGTTCAAACTGCCTGGTTCCAAAGGAGGTTGTTGGCAGGCAGTTGTAGCTGTGCCACTTGCACCCTGCTCAAACATGCTACCGTCAGTTCGAATGGAGCGATGTGGGGGAAATAGCCACTCACCATGTCCACCATTTCAGCCACCTGGGGTCGAACAGATGGAGACAAACCAGCAGCACTTGGCTGGAGGGCACCTTGAACAATTTCGACAAGCCTCATGCCCACGTTCTGGATGATGGCCTCCTCCAAGAGGCCATCAGCAGGGAAAGATTGCGGCATGGTGTTGCTGATAAGAACAGGCGGGTTTGGGGTGCTTGCTGGCATGGGCATACCGTCCGTCAGCGCATATGGATACATGCTGGTGATGGTATCAGCCTGCCCGCCAGTGTTCAGTTCAGTGGGACAAAGCCAGCATGAGCATGAAAGTACTCACCCAAGGCAGCAGCACGCTGATTTCTGGTGCTGTCCGTGTGTCCTTGGACCGACTGACATCGGTGGCTGCAGCGTCAGATGCTGTCATGCCAAGCAGCTGCTCACGGCGCTGCATAGATTGCTTTGGGCGGCCGGCCTTGGGCTTGCTTGTTGAACACACACGCGGGCCCTTGTGGGCCTTGTGAGCCCCTGGTTTGAGCCTTGGGAAGGAGGATGAGTGAGCATTATTTTGAGCAGACTGCTCCGACGCACCTGTCCCATGCATCGCGGTTACGACTGAATTCCTCCAGTTGTTCACGAAGGACTGTCTTGTTACCAGAGGTAGGGAGGCCAAGTTGGACACACTTTTGCTTCAGGGCTTTTCCAGCCATACTGTAGCTGCACGATGCAAGGATTCAGCCCACCAAAAAGCAAAGGAAAGGGGAACAACAGCCTCACATTTCAACATGCTCGATTTCTGGCTCTCCATCCGATCGAAAGCGGAGCGGGAGAGGTAGGGACCCTGACGGCCCATCAACATTTTCGACCGTGCCAGCGTCCACGCTCCAGAAAGACTCATGTTCAGCAGATCCTGCTGTAGCAGTGGTGAGCTGGGTGCGGAGATCAGGAGAGGGAGTCACGGTAGTGATAGATGTCATTCCGACGAAGCGGTCATGATGATGGATGGGGATGAGGCAAGGGCAACAGTTGCAGAACGAGTTGACAGGGATCTTCGGCCTCCACCAGTGGTAGGTGACCAGGAGGCCGAGAGAGAGTAACACAGCAATGAGGATGAGCGCTCCGCCCACTGTTACAAGAACATCGGGTCGTGTTAGGCCCCTATTCATTTTCCTCTTCACCCGTCCCACTTTGTACTTACTACATCATTTCACTTCGAACGCGCAGCTCATTCTAGAACGCTGCACACGTTTTACTGTTACCGTTGTTTCGTCTCTCTGACTCACAACCCTATGCCCTTACTGCCTGACCGGTACTTATCTTTGACTCATCTTTCCCTTTGCCCTTACCGTCCAACCGGTACTTATCTCTGACTCGTCTTTCCCTTTGCCCTTACCGTCCAACCGGTACTTATCTCTGACTCACTTTCCCCTTTGCCCTTACCACTTCCTACCTATATATACCAGTAGGGTATCGCTTGTATTCTCTAACTTGAATCTACTTGGTTCTACCTGCCTATCTGCTAGAAGCCCTAAGCAAGCTTCACTTTCTCATCTTAATCTCTGTTGAACTCGTCGTTCAATAGTCTTGTTAGCTGAGGAACACGATCAGAGACACGCCATCCTAATCGTCGATAATATCTTCGTCTTACCAACGAAGATATTGCTGTGAACTCTTGCTATCGAACACCCGCTGGTTACAGCAGGCTTAGCAGGAGCCCCTATCCAAGTTCTAGTTGTGAACTCGCATCGTTCGTAACAAAAGATTCAAGTTTTCTACTGATCCTTTCATCTCAAGGATCTCGACACGTCTTCCTGGATAAGGAAGTTTGATTGGGAAAGAGATCCCAACACACCAGACTCTGACCCCGAAGAAGAGGAGGAACAACCCCTCGACGAACAGTATCAAGAGGCCGACCAAGACCCTGATCAAGAAACGAAGACTGAAGAAGATACTTCTACTTCGTCAGACGAATTCCCTGAAGAGCGTCCACCAAGAAACCTCTCAGCGAACCCCAGCTTCAGAATGTCGAACCCCACGACGACCACCAAGACCCCGGTTGAACTCAAGGCAGGCCAACCTCATGACTTTGACGGAGACTTAGATAAAGCACAAGGATGGCTCCTGAGCTTGAGGCTTTTCTTCATGATCAACCATGAAGTATATAACAATGACACCAAGCAGGTTGGCACGGCCCTCGCTTATATGGCGTCGGGAACAGCCTTCAATTGGAAGACCAACTTCGTTGCTGAAGCACTCGCTCAAACCACCCCTACGCTAGGAACCTTCGCCAACTTCGAAAAAGAGTTTAAAGCCTCTTTTATGAGCGTAGACGCCAAGGTAACCGCAATGACGAAACTCAAGACCCTTAGACAGGGCAATGACATTGCTGACTATATTGCTGAATTCAAAACCCTTGCAACACAGTCCTCAATGAAGGAGAGTGTCGCTCTCATCCACTTCTTTGAAACTGGAATGAAACCCCAACTCCGTGACGCCATCTACAAGATGGAGACCGTCCCTGTTACCATTGAAAAATGGTATACTGCTGCCACCCAGTTGGACACCAACTATCAAAGAAGCTGTGCCATGCACCAAGCGCTGAAACCCTATAGGCCTAACCAAGGCACACGATACGTCCCTAAGCCTAATGGTCCTAAACGAGACCCAGACGCTATGGACATCGACCGCACCCTCACTCCAAAGGAGAAGGCCGACTACATGAAGAACGGCAAATGTTTTGCCTGTGGCGAGACTGGGCATAGAGCCAACAGTCGCCAACACCACCCAAAGGTCCGACGAGGAGACGCTGAAAGCTCCAAGAAAGGAAAAGAACCGGTAAGGTGTGGTAATGACCAGCCTGATGATGAAACAACCGACGAAGACTCGGATGAAGAAATGGAAGTCAACCGACTATCCACCAGGAAGATGAAGACCAGGTCCAAGGACGGACCTGAGGATTTTTAAGGAGGAGATCTGCCGCAACGTCAGCCTCTCCTACATGCTTGTTGTACACTAAGACTGTTGGTAGATCGAATGAATTTCGTGTCCCCATCACTCTTTTTTCAACATTAAGCACCAAAACCGTTGCATGCACCGCTATCATCGACTCAGGCGCTGGAGCATCATTTATCGATGCAGGTTTCTGCTGAAAGAACCGCATCGGACTACATGAACTCTCCAAACCCTTCCACATCACTACAGTTGATGGAAGCCACTCGAAAGCTGGACAAGTCACACATTACTGCACATTGTTTATCAGACTTGACAAACGCGTAATGTGGGGCAAGTTCAACGTCACCCGACTAGCAAACCAAGACGACATGCTTCTTGGCAAGCCCTGGCTCACCGCCATGAACCCGGTAATTGACTGGGCCCAGGATACAATTATCCTCTCCAAAACTCCCAGATCTCAGGAAATTGAGGAAATGATCAATGACAAACGCAAAGGAAATGGGGCGGACCCCTACGTCTTTCGCAGTATGAAACCGATTATCGAAGACGAGGATGACCTCCCTTTCACCCCTCTTAAGACCCTCTCAAGTAACACTACGCATGCCCTTGAGGAGATTAAGAAGAAAAAGAAGAAAACCAGGAAAAGCAAAATGGTCAAGAAACAGGAGGAATCGACCCCCGTTATCGTTGATATCCCAGACTTCGACACGATGCAAGACACCTGGGTCACTGACGCGCAAATCGCGCCTGAGGTAAAGGAGATCGCCTCCTATCCCCTATCTGATGATGAAGTACTCATCGAATACGCCTCTGATGGGACCTCTGTCCGGCTCATCGAGAACGTCTCCTTCGACACCCCCCTCACTTGTGATGGGACATCCAAGAAAGAACAGAAGAAGACCCCGTTCCCCCTAAGGAACGTCTGGATGCTGGCTGCAGCAAGAAAGGAAGAAGAATACACCAAGACGAGCAACAAGGCTCAAGAATTCGCCTCGGAGAAAGCCCAAGAAATGAAGAAGAAATCATTCGAGGAACTAGTCCCAGAATACCTCCATGATTTTGCCGATATATTTGCCAAAGATGGCTTGAACCAGCTCCCGCCCTCCCGACCGGGCATGGATCACCGTATCGATACGAAGGAAGGCTTCGTGCCCAAGTCATCACGAGCCTATCCTCTCTCCCCTAAAGAAACTGACGCTGTCAAAGCCTTCCTAGACGAACATCTGAAGAAAGATTTCATCCAACCATCGAAATCCCCACAAGCCTCGGGATTCTTCTTTGTAGGAAAGAAGGACGGTTCCCTACGCCCCTGCCAGGACTACCGGTATATCAATGAATGGACTGTGAAGAACGCCTACCCCCTTCCACTTATCCCACCTCTTATTGCCAAGCTCCGAGACGCCAAGTACTTCACCAAGGTAGACGTACGCTCGGGCTACAACAATATCTTGATCCACCCCGATGATCGATGGAAGGCGGCGTTCTCTACATCCTTCGGGCTCTTCGAGCCGAAGGTCATGTTCTTTGGTTTATGCAACTCACCGGCTACGTTCCAGGCTTATATGAACCAGACTTTTGCTAAGGAAATCAACGAAGGATGGTTAATTGTCTATATGGACGACATCCTGATTTTCTCGAAAAGCCTTGAAGAACACCAGGAACGAACCCGTCAAGTCTTACAGAAGTTGAGGGACGAGTCACTCTTCCTCAAACCTGAGAAATGCACCTTCGATGCCCAGGAAGTCGAATACCTCGGAATGATCATTCGCCCCGGCCAAGTCGCCATGGACCCTGCCAAACTTAAGGGTATTAGCGACTGGCAGACTCCATCCTCTGTCAAGGATGTACGATCCTTCCTAGGATTCTGCAACTTCTACCGACACTTTATCTCTCATTACTCAGACACGGCACGCCCCCTCCTAGATCTCACTAGGAAAGATGTATCTTTCTCGTGGAACGACTCCTGTGAAGCAGCCTTTCAGAAGCTTAAAACCTGCTTCACCTCAGAGCCCGTCTTACAGAACCCTGACCTCTCGCGACAATTCGCCCTAGCCACCGATGCTTCGTTACACGCTACAGGAGCTGTCCTTCTCCAAACTGATACAAACGGGGCTTATCACCCCTGCGGATACCTCTCGCAATCCTTGAACCCCGCAGAATGAAATTACCAGATTTATGACTGTGAACTCCTCGCCGTCATTTGTGCCCTGAAAGAATGGCGCCACTTCCTTGAGGGAAACCCTCACCCTGTCATCATCTTCACCGATCACAAAAACCTCCTATACTTCCGTTCTGCACAGAAGTTGACCCGTCGGCAAGCGCGATGGCAACTTACTCTCTGTGACTTCGACCTTATCTTCCATCACGTCCCTGGAAGTAAACTCACTGCACCTGACGCCCTCTCTCGTCGCCCCGACCATATCATAGCTAACGAGGATAACGAAGACCTCGTGCTGCTTCCCGACTCCTTGTTTGTGAAGATGATCGACTCTGAGCTCGCTAACGAATTCCAGCAGCTCTCTGCTTCCCCTACTGATCTCACGATCAAAACCGCACTTGACGCACTAAACGGCGTCTGTGCACCCCCGATGAAGTCCGCGCTTTCAGATTGGAAGTTCACTGATGGAGTCCTGTTTTTTAAAGATCGTGCCTACGTCCCTGAGGACCTTCGCCGCCGCATCCTTTCCCTCCATCATGATCACCCAACTGCTGGACACCCTGGTCGTTCCATTACTGAATGGAACGTCAAGAAATCTTATTGGTGGCCCGGCATGGGCACCTACGTACGGAAATACGTTGACGGCTGTGCAATCTGCCAGCAGATGAAGGTTAACACTCACCCCACCACCCCGCCCCTGATGCCTATTCCCTCCTCCGCTATGCACCCCTTCTCCCAGGTTTCCATCAATTTAATCACGGACCTCCCCGAGTCAGGCGGCTTCGATTCTGTCATGGTCGTGGTAGACCATGGTCTTACGAAGGGGGTAATTCTCACACCTTGCAATAAAACCATCTCCGCAGAAGGAGTGGCCCAGCTTTTTATTGAACACGTCTACAAGAGATTCGGTCTCTACGACAAAATCATCTCAGATAGAGGACCACAGTTCGCCTCGAAACTCGCCAGAGAACTTGGACGTCTCCTAGAGTACCAAGTGGCTCTCTCCACCGCCTACCACCCCCAGACTGATGGCCAGACCAAACACATGAACCAAGAATTAGAAACCTATCTCCGGATCTACTGCAGGACAACCCCTACCCAATGGGCACAACGCCTTGGAATGGCCGAATTCGTCCATAACACCAGGAGACATAGCGCTCGTGACGCTTCCCCCTTCTTCCTGATGATGGGCTATGAGCCTAGAGGGATTCCCCACGCATTTCCTGATTCCGCTATCCCAGCTGCGGAAGATCGAGTCAAATTCCTTAAGAAGATCCGTGAAGAAGCCCTTGCCTGCCACAGTCTCGCTCAACAGCGAATGGCGGAACGATCCCATGGGCAAAGATATCAGCCATGGAAACGAGGTGATAAAGTTTGGCTATCTGCCACACACCTCATCACTGGTTTACCCTCAAAGAAACTCGCCCCGAAATGTTACAGACTGTTCGAGATCACTGATGTGTTGTCACCAATCACCTTCAAGCTCAGGCTACCAGCAACTTGGAAGGTTCACCCCACGTTCCATGCCTCGGAACTTTCCTCCTACCAAGAAACGGAAGTACATGGTCCGAATTACCCTGAACCCCCTCCTGATCTTATTGATGGAGAGGAACACTACGAAGTAGAGCAGATCCTCCGACACAAGGGTACCGGCTCCCGCCGCCGTTATCTTGTGACTTGGGTAGGATACCCTGACTCCGAACGCACCTGGCTACCTGAATCAGAATTGAGATCCGCAGCGGAGATCCTCAAAGAGTATAAGAAACGATTAAAGACGGTCAAACGAGCCTCAGCCTCATGACCTTCCCCACCATCTCTTCTACCTTCATTGAACATGTCGTCCTCCTCTGCATCTTCCTCTGCCTCCTCCACACCATCCTCAATCTCCACCTCCAACTCTACCAGCAGTGATTATATCACCAGCGTCCCGTTCTCGACGCTGGGAACCCAAACCCAACAACACGCCATGTGGGAGGCCATCATACTGGATATCCAGTATGCCCTCCGTCTAGACGCCTACATCTTGAGAACCCAAGACTGGCCCCTCCTTCACCTTGTCAATATACTCCACTGTGCTGACAACCTCGATATCGCTGCGAGAGAACTCCAGCAAACCCCCGGCTCAAAATATAGCGCCATCTCTGTTCGCTACCCCCGCAGAATGATCAAACAATCAGTTATGCTCCTCCTTGAAGCAAGGAACTTCGGCGACGTCTGTAACAGGATGGAAGCTGAATGCGAGTGGAGTACCCCCCCTGATAATTTGGAGGTTGTTGAGCGAAGCTCCACCCCATTTGTCCCCACTGACCCGGCCCTATCCGAAGCCGAGATCGAACAGATCGACGCTGACCACCTACTCGCACTCACGCTATCAGTCGCACCCCCATCTCCCCCTTCTTCCGAACCCGATGACACTCTCATTGCATCACAATCCGAGCTCGCACTTGTAAGGGGATACTCCCCCAGCGACGACCTCTATGTCGCCGACCCAGACTATGTCCCCACCTCCTTGATCGATAGAATCGACCTTGACACACCTACCATCACGCCTACACCTTTACCAATTCCCCCGCCTCAGTCTCGTTTACCTTCACCGATGATTCCCCTAACACGCACTCGCCCTTCTAAAGGCAAACGCTGCGTCCGCGCCACCAGCCTCTTGTCCTACGGCCTTCCATTATGCAAGGTCCATCACAAACAGAAGTCTTGGGATGACACCACCAATTCTCTCCAAGTCGACACCGCTGAGTCCATCCATTTCGCTCAGATGGAAGCCTCGCAAAACACCCAAGAACTTCGTTCTAATTACGTGTGCAACACTTGCCACAAACTTGGACACAAGATGCGCCACTGCAACCGCTACTTCTGCCGCATTTGCGGACAGTTTGCCCCTGGTCATTACACCTCTACCTGCCGTAATCTTAAAGGCAAGAAGCTCCTTCGTTGCGGTCTCTCTGACCCAAACTTCTTTGCGCAACTACGCAAGTTAGAAGCCGCCTATGACCAGGCCGCCGCCGTTGAAGACCAACAGTGCGAGCTCAACGCTCTAGAAGCCGAGGAATGGCTCGCTGATGTTGACGTTGACCCCTGCTACTACAACAACCAGGATGACTGAACTCGCTGATTTCAGGTCCTAGAAACGGGGGTAATGTTACAAGAACATCGGGTCGTGTTAGGCCCCTATTCATTTTCCTCTTCACCCATCCCACTTTGTACTTACTACATCATTTCACTTCGAACGCGCAGCTCATTCTAGAACGCTGCGCACGTTTTACTGTTACCGTTGTTTCGTCTCTCTGACTCACAACCCTATGCCCTTACTGCCTGACCGGTACTTATCTTTGACTCGTCTTTCCCTTTGCCCTTACCATCCAACCGGTACTTATCTCTGACTCACTTTCCCCTTTGCCCTTACCACTTCCTACCTATATATACCAGTAGGGTATCGCTTGTATTCTCTAACTTGAATCTACTTGGTTCTACCTGCCTATCTGCTAGAAGCCCTAAGCAAGCTTCACTTTCTCATCTTAATCTCTGTTGAACTCGTCGTTCAATAGTCTTGTTAGCTGAGGAACACGATCAGAGACACGCCATCCTAATCGTCGATAATATCTTCGTCTTACCAACGAAGATATTGCTGTGAACTCTTGCTATCGAACACCCGCTGGTTACAGCAGGCTTAGCAGGAGCCCCTATCCAAGTTCTAGTTGTGAACTCGCATCGTTCGTAACACCCACGTGCAGGCCTCCTGAGGGGCTTGCAGAGTCGTTTGACTCGTTCCTGCGTGCGATCTCGCTGTGGACAGTGAGAGGGATATTGATCTGGGAAAAGCAGGCGGGTGTCAGCAATCGTCCCAGCGAAGAACGTACGGCAGAAAACGGCCCACGACAGCAATGGGAATGACGATGACGACGACAAACGGGGCTGAGACCGACATTGATCTGCGGCTGCGGTTCTGGGGGTCTGCGCCACTGCGATCGAAACAAGAAAGACGTTCGTCGGTCATGTCATCAAAGAAAACGGAGAAACCCGAGCATCACGCCTGCCACCGGACAGTGTTGTTTTCGAGAGAAGTTTACAGCATTCCACATTTGGGAAAAGTAATACTGTTACTAAATGTCACAATATGTCACAGGCTAATGTCACAGCTGTTGATTGGGCAGGGGGCGGTCTGTCTGGGCAATGATGACAGTACTAGTCCAGGTTGTCAACCATGCAGTCAAATTCGTGTGTATTTACTGCCCAGATTATTAATGCTAGAAACTGTACTCAGGCCCTAGTACGGTGGATAACTCAATACTACTAGTACTAGTATTTGTTCCAAATTTCTAGAATCTGATTCTGTACCAGCAATGTACGTAGATAAAGTTCGTGCACACAGGAATCCTCACAGACATGTTTTATTTTTACAATGTATGCACTCAGCTCCACAGTACTCTTGACGTTTCCACCGCCCCTACTTGTTTTACACCTCATCGATCATCGATCATCTCTCAGCGGCACACCTCCAGCTCTCGTCCTATCCACCAAAGCCGGCAGCACTTTTTTCATGGTTTTAGTGCCCACCACATCAGCATTATGCTAGTGGGCAAACATAGGGGATGATTGACTTGCTTCCAACTCGATATGTCGACTCCTTGTAAGGGACTTGTAATTCTCACCAGCACCCAGCTGTACTTGTTCTGGAATTCTAGAATCTGATTTCGGGCGCTGCACAGTTTTTGCGGCACAGTACAATATGTTCCTAGTACTAGTACTACTACTTAGTATGATGGTAATATAATTGGCCTTACGTTCTATTTTTACTTGCAATTGTCATAGAACAAGCAACATCTTGGCCGCTCCGAGTCAGTGTGGCAGGCTGCAATGTAGCTCAAATTTTCATACTGGAGATTCGACAAGCATGCAAATGCATGCACGCAGGTCACGACCATTCTCCACAGCACATTGGACTCCAGATTCCAGACTGGCGACAGAGAGTATAGGTTGTCCAGTAGAAGCTCTGACAGGCTGTACAGCAGCACCAATATCCTCACAGCACGTTTAATTTGTGCAACGTTTTCACTCAGCTCTACAGTACTCTCGACTTTCCTGCCGCTCCCATTTGTTTTACACCTCCCTCCTCTCTCAGCACGGGCAACACGTCCCATCTATCCTTCAGCTCTCATGCAATCTGTCCATGCCGGCAGCATTTTTTTTTGCACGAACACCTTGTTTTAGCTCCCGCCATGTCTGCCTTATGCTGGTGAGCAAACGTGCACGCTTTGCACAAACACCTTGCCCACGCGTTCACCTGCGCCATTACCACAGGTTCATCACCGCGTATTCAACTGTGTCCCAGGCTACATCAGCACTCACTCCACGTTCTGCACACGACGATACATCCCCATCGCACCCAACACTCTCCACATCATCCGCACTTGAAGCTTTGAAGCAGCACTGTTCAATATGACACGTCTCCTATGCATCAGCGTGTGCACCCAATGCCTCGATATTCACCCTACTACCACCTGAGTCACCTGCACTCACAACCACCATACCATTCATACGCCATCCATATACATCCTCCAGCTCGCATTCTCACACCCTCGTCTGCCGCATACCAGCTGCGTCCCCCATTGAAGCCACCATCTTCGAACCCAGTCCGTGCAGACAAGCGCCGGCATGATGGAAACCAAACGCGGAAGAGTTTGAGAGGTTTGGAGGAGAGATTTTCGCTTGGTTCGTTTGTCCTCGTTCTCACGTATATTCCATCACCTTTTTCAGGCTTTGGCGTGGCAAGGGAACAAAGAAAGTGGAGATGGACGAGGAGATAAATATCAGAGAGGCCTTCCTGGGGTTTGAGCAGGGATAAGGACAAATCCATTAAAGATTGGCCTGTGACCAGGTGCGTGCTAGAAGGAAGACCCCAACCCCAAGGCACAGGAAGGCATGACTGACGGAAGCCGGAGAAGCATGCAGAAGAGAAGAGAAGGATCAAAGGCACACAGGAGACAAGAAAACGACCAAGATAGCGAACAGAGAGGGATGGCGGGAGGGACAACGAATGATGTCTGTGAGCGAGATCGTGGCAATGATTAAAGAAAGGTTTATGGAGGTGGAGCTGTTGTCAAAGTCACCGTGCAAGTAAAGAAACCAAACCACACAGCAGATGTAGACATCTTTGGACTCCGTAAGCAACGTTAAAGGAAAAGCGTGTGCGATGGACGAAGGAATTGGCGATGAAGAACAGGAGAATAGATCCATTTATCCTCCCTTCTCCTGCACGGTGTTGCGCTCGGAGTCCATTCTACATATCATCACAAAATTCAATATCAGACACCTCCAGGTAGTTTGTGAATTGAAGCTGCATACCTGGAGTTGCGTGATATGGTGTTTGCGCTTGTGCGTGATTACTCCATGGCTGCGAACTTCATTTCAGAAAACTATGAGAAAACACACATTCAGCTTTATGTTATGTCGCCTACTTGTAACTTGAGAGGGAAGCCGGTGTTTGCAGTTAGAGTACTCCCACTCTCGATCACGCAACACTCACTCGCATAGTGAACATGGAAGTAGATACCCCGCATAATGAGATAGATAACAACCAAGTTATTATAAAATATGCGTGTACAGTGTCCCCAGAGATCAAATAATTAGTGTAACAAGGACGATAAATTGTGGAAGCAAAGCACACGCCACTCACCATACCACCGACACTTTTGTTCGTTTGCTTGGACAACTGCTCGTTTGCATGCTGTGGAGTTCGCCCACAGCTCTGGAGTATGTAATCCTGGAGTTTGAAAGCGTGGTTTGCAACAGAATGTTCAAACTGAGAGGAAGAGCTGCTACGTGTTAAAACTTAGCATTAAAAGATGACTCAACAGGTCTGTGCATGTTCTTTGTCGTACGGTCGTTGTGCTGAGGTGTTGTGCGCAGATATACCACACACGATCCATGTACGAGCTTCGAAATGGCCCTCGGCCATCGTACGCGCAGCTCAATGGGACAGAACCTGAGTTCGAGGTACAGAGGGTGAGGAGGGTGGCGGTGCAGAGGGACCAGGCGTGGTTGATTGTGGTGAGTGTTAGGGATCCTATAGTAATGTCGTGACACGGTACCCATTACCATTGTGTGATGTAGGTGGCACCTACTAGAAAGGCAACAGGTGATGGCGATCATGGTCAGGCGTGTCAAGATAATACTGGCACAAGAAGATGACTTGCTTACCTGGGGCAACCTGATAGCAAGGCGTCGATAACCGAAGATTTTGACGATGCCGGTTATCAGGGTTTATACTATAAAGAGGATTTGTAGCATTGCGTTATGTAGGCAATGTACATTCTGTATTATGACTTACACTTTCGTCCTTCGAAACATGCCTGTCCACCCGCACGTCCATGTCCGACACCAGTTTTCCCAGTTGTAGTTAGAAATTATCTCCAGCCTTTCAGATCTCTGCTGATACATTTTTATCACATATTGTAGCCTCGGGTTTGCGGACATCTACATTGATCCTTCTTGATAAATATCGCAGACACATTATAATCGACACGTGTTAGAGTCCTCAGTGCATAGCTTTGGCTCCAGTTCAGCATCGGATGAGATATCCTCCAACTTTGCTGATGCTAGAATTCTAAATGTCGGAGAATCTCTTTTCAGATGCCTCATCCATATGCAGTGTTGAATATTGATATGAAGATTCTGAATCGTCATGCAGTTGTCGATCCAGCTACCAAAGGGAGATCGTTGGTGAGGAGCAGAAAACATGTAAGAGTATCTGAAAAGTATCAATGAATGTATTTGTCGGTTCAAAATTGCTTTGTTTACGTAAAGTTGTTTGTGGCTGCGAGTCTGCGACGCTGCGTTGAATTGGACACACGAGGCTCCAACACGTTGAATAATATAGTAATTGTTCCATCCCATCGATGCTGTCCATCATTGACCCCGGGCCACCCCATTTTTTCATTATTTTGTCCACCCTGTGTAAGATGGCCGGCTTGGTGCAGATGCTGCATTTGTGCACCTTCCAGTCAACTTTCTGGCACTCCGCGCTAGAGGAGAATTATTATATTAGACTCCCAGTCCAATAAGCGCTAGCACTGATGCCTGTCACATACGAGCAGTAACTGTCTCAACCATCACAAGTCAGATCAAAAATTTTATCTCTCGTGCCAGGTTGTACTCACATAGTTTTCTGGCATTTTGTGTATCATAGCGGCTTTTCACACTCGATCTTGCACACACTGCAATGGCGCATGATGGTGAAGGAAGAAAGGTGGAGAACAGCAGGCTCAAACTTCGAAGGACCGAGATAAGTTGTTCGGTAGCAGCAGTGCCGCGTGCTGATGCGGACCTGAACCCTGCATGATTTTATGTTGCATCAAGGGGGTGGATGGTTATTTGATAAATCAGTAAAATCCTTTGGACTACTTACCTGTTGCACCCGGACGACTCTGTTCTACATGTGAGCTCAATACATCATATTTGTTCCTACCATACTGGCCATTGAAGTTATCAATAAAACACCATAGAGTTCACGCGAATCTCGTCTATTTCGTCCTTGGCGACAAGTCACAACATATAGATTGTTACTTTGTTACAAGATCTGCATCTTGTAACAATGGATCTCCAGACGGACGCCGTTCTAAGTCTTTCCGTTTCCAAACAAATCTTCAAATCTCTCCTCTACCTGAATTAATTGACATCGGTAAATCGAGGCTATCGACAAAGCTTTCAGCTGGACAAATCACTACTGCTGAACTCTGCAGAGTAGCCCTGAGTTTCCAAATAAGAAATATATACGGCTACAATATTTCTAGGGTCCTGACATCCATTATGTTATGAACAGATGCCTCATCTTTGACTTGTGCAATGATATCGTGATCCGATGCAATCCTCTTGTACTCTCCACCCCGCTGCTGCACTAGCAAAAATGCGCCGAACGGCTGTCCGAGGCGAACGATCAATCGCAATGCACGTGAGTAATATTCTGAATCAGCCAACTCCTCTTCTCCAGGCGAATCGCCGACAAATTCGTTCAGTGTCATCTAGTGGAGACTTGGGGCTGACGACAATATCCCAAGCTTTCTGCATCATCTGCGAAGTTGGGCAGCTCGAGGAGACGACAGTCCCAATGAAGGACAAGTAAGAACATTTGTCGAGTTGGCCTGGGTGGCGAGAATTGGATCAACTTCTCTTCGATGGTGACCAGCAAGTCATCTGAGATCTCTGGCATCAAATAAATCATATAGCTACAATATTTCTGGGGTCCTAATGTCCATCATGGAGTGAACAGAAGCCACGTCTCTGACTTGTTCAATGATATCATGATCGGATGCGACCCTCCTGTATCCTCCACTGCGCTGCTGTGCTAGCAAAAATACACTGAAGGACTGTCCAAGGTGAACAACTAATTGCAGTGCTCGTGAGTGAGATTCTGAGTCGGCCAGCTCCTGCTGTGCAGGAGAAATACCGGGCGGCTGGTTCAACAGAGACTCGGGTTCGGACCAATCTCCCAAGCTTGTTACATGTCTGTGAAGGCAGGTTGCTCTGCGAAATCAGGCAGCTCCAGGAGACGACAATCCCATGCACGAACAAGCAAGAATGTCTGTGGAGTTGGCTTTACCGACGTGAACCAAGTCAATGTGTATTTAGTGGTGATCAACAATGAAGCCCGTCCGCCTTGATTCCATATGTGAGATGAGTCTCCTGGGCTGTCCCCCGCTTCCGTCTGATCTCCATGACGCGAAATGCGATGCAAGGTAGATGCAATCTGCAGTTGGCAAAACGAGGAGCATTCATATTTTCCAGCCGGGTAAAAAGTTTCAAAGCTAATCCCACAACCACTGGATCTTGCAGCGATGAGACCGCTGTCTGGAAATCATTTTCAGACAAAGATGGCGGAGCGCACGATCAAGCTGTGTATGAAGTGAAGTCGGCTGGAGGACAGCTATTGAACTCGCATGATTGTCCGACTCAGTCCAGGGATGAAATATTGCCCGATCGGGCCACAATTTCCTGCAGGAGATGCCCGAGCGCGTTTTGCTTCTTCTCGCCATAAATTACGGGTAGGTGGACGCCAAAGATGCCAAACAATGAATATGCAATGCGAAGCCAAGAACTCTTGAAAGGTCCATCCTCGGCGAAGCCAAATTTTTTGAAAGGTTCATCCTCGTCTGTTCCATTCACTCTTTGCCAGTGCACCTGACTTGGAAGGTGGAACATCCGGAAGGTAGACGATTGTGAGTGCTAAATGGTGGTACCATACAAACATGGAGTTGAGGGATTCTTGTAGCTCCACATTGTTGCTTTTTTCAATGCAGCACGTATTGCTCCATGCCCAGCGATACCCTGCATCACGCACAAATTCGCAGAACGTCCGCAACTTTATGATGCCGCCAAGCAAGTTCATCTTGTACACGACCTTGTCCTGGATGTCCTGCAGCAGTGGCTCCTTCCCTTCCCATCTATGTGACAGCATTGTGCAATGGAAGTACGTCGCCACCACTTCTGTGATGCATTCCATTCGGAGGTTTGCATGCTTTGTGATCGACGATAGAAGCTTCTTGTACTCTATGGTCATTTTGAAGATGCTTGTCTGCGCTTCTCGATCACACGAGAGTCCCGTGGTGGTATTGAGTAGACGAAGCGGAGCAGTGTCAAGTTGAATGTCCATAATCTGTCAAATGACACCTTCGGCGTTGGAGGGACTGACATACTGCTCACGCAGCTCTGAGGAAAGAGTCAAGAATGTTCAGGCATATGTCACATATGGCTTACTTTTTATTTGCATGTCAGAAGCACTGTCCAATCTCGAGATCGTCATTTTGACAGCTTCAATAGCTTCATCATAGCGTTGTACACCATGAAAATTTACCCTTTGGGGAACAATTACCGAAAGGCTACTGTGTCGTGATTGCGGGCTAATACACATACAAAATTTGGAATGTGATCATCATGATGTCATGATGATCTTCAATTACGGTATATTACACATTGACACCCATTATCACAGCGCTCCTTCCATGCCCTCAACATGCTAGGTAAGTAACATTAACACTCGGGCTTGAAAGGCAACAGAGAAAGACAGGCTCACTCAGTTTCCACACCAGCTGGATGTCATTCCCATTAGCAACCACCTTACAGCAATTTTTGCAGGAACACGACATGTATGATAAAATTGTCCAATCAGATCCACAGAAAAAGCTGTAATCGTTCTCATTGACAAGTTGTTGAAACCTTGCATGCCTGTTGAGCACTGCGGTGTTGTATCATCTGAGTCAGCGATAGCTACGCCAGCCATCGCTGCAGCAAATATGATAATAGTGGTGAGTGAAGGGAATTTCATAGTCGAATCCTGATGGTGTTTTATGGACCGGGGTGGGTCACTGTTGGTTGGCTTTTATACACAATTAGTGCAAGGTGCAGTCAAACACTTACATCGCTGGGTGCTCAGCAATGAAACAGGTGCTAACTCACGCCCCGTGGCATGATTGTCTGCTAGCCCATTCTTTTGGTACGAATGATGTGGGCAGAACTATTTTGAAGCAGTTCTACCGGAAGAACTGGTGGAACTTGGTAGAAAACTACCCGCATCTTCTCATTCGCCTACCATGTCAGTCGTCCCCGCCACGACCCCGGCTCGATACAACCATTCCATTATGTTTCTAGTACAACACGACAACCACGCTCACTGTAACTGCCGGTGTTGTTCTTGAGAAGAGAAACCCAGTCCTTGCTAGTTCTTCGTGCCTCTCCCCCTACGTTTCCTTGATCACTGGTCTTTTGTGGTCACTCTGACGAATCTCTCTACTTCGCTCAAACTAATGTCATCTTCCGCACTTCATTAACCAATAGGATCACGCACGTGAAATCTACTCTTCTATTCTTTCTCACAAGAGATGTCCTCAGCAACTGGAAGCTTATGAAATAGGGCTTGCCAGGTATAATACTTCATTCATCATATTCATGTCTTTTGACTTACTTGAGAGGAAGACGTGCATCAGGAAATCATGAGTTCACTTTTCTAGCTTTTTTAGCGCTTAAATAAGTGACCAGTTACTCATTGTCGCTTTTTCACGCTTATTTTTCGGACTTGAAAGCTTCGTATCACTGAATATACAAAAGAGACAAAACAAGCGAAAAAGTTGGAAAAAAGTGTTGTCGAAAAAAGGCAAAGCAACATTAAAAAAGTAAGTAACAAAGAAAAAAGCAAGTTGTGCTAAAATGCTATTTCGAAGGCATGATGGTCAGCGAATTTGTTCACGTAGAAAAGGGTGAATATATCGAGCGTGTGGTGGGATTTAATGACTGCGGGAAGCATTTCAATACCATAAACAGGAATGAGATGAGCGGATCGAAAAATCGAGTCGACATGAATCACCACAAAGTGCGCGTGATTATCAATGGAAGACGGCTTGACCATCCACATGCCCGTCTGGTCATCCGGTGCGTCACCGACTCGGTTGAACCAGCGGGCGACCGCACATGGATACTGTTTGCCCCAAAGTCGAAAAGAAAAAAATGTGAGTACTCGGGCGACATCCATGCCTCACATTCCATGAGCTGTTGGGTCAGTAATGACAAATACGCAGTCTTTACGTGCACACCCATTTCTCCAATTGGGGGACACGCGAATGTGCTCACGTTTCATTCCACCCATGCCACTCAAATCACTTGGTGTGAAGAATGTCGACACCGCGGAATTGAACACCCGGATCCTTCCTTCATAATGAGGACAGTCCATGATGTTTTCAGGGATCTCCACAAGGTGCATTTCTGGATACAGTTGCTCGACAAGGAAATCTCGAATGAGGTCAGGTAAGTGTGGGATGGCGAGTTCATCGGCTAGTGCGGGAATGGTCTGGGCGCGCTTTTTCCCTTCTGTACGTAGTGTATTGAGACTTGGAACACGCAAATGAAAATTAAAAAAACTTACGAGATGTTCGGGCTAGTTGAACATGTGCGAGTACTGAAGTTGGTGCATTGATATCTTCGGAGTCAGCGATAACATCAATGTCAAGTATGCTGGCAGTTTGGTGCACAATGGGTGACTCCTGTTGGTTTGGATTATACTCTTCTGCACTGGGAAGCTCAGCCTGCGCAGGTACATCTGCTGACGGTTCTAGCAAAATCATGATTAAATAGCAGAAAAAAAGGTAGAAATGAACACGTACCGAGTGCTGCGAGAACAGATGTTAGACAGGTACCTGAGAGCATTCCACAAGTGCAGAAATCTACCCGTGACGCCGCCAGCTTGTCCAGACGCTGGTTAGTCAGAAGCATCTGACCTAGCGCATTATATCGACTGGACCACCTCCAAGGTTCCTTCACTGCCTTAATGTGCTTTGACTCCGTGATGGAAGAGCACAAGCCGTTCGGAGCACCGAAGAGTCGAATACAATGCACATAGTGAGTCATCGAGTGTTGCCGTGGAAGCGAAAATGTCATAATCATTCCAGTGGTCTTGAAAATTTCACGATACTGGTGAAAACGAGCAAGTGCAGCTTGGATCTCCTCGAGGGACTTCTCTGTAAGTACGTTGTGGTGGACGAGATAACAAAACTCGAGAAAGGCACTGAATGCACACACAACATCTTCAGGGACATAACCCTCAATTGCTGGCAGGTACACCTTAATACACTTAGCATTACATTATTCTGAGAAGAATTGAATATAAAATACCTTCATGAGGGCCTTTGAATCATCGCCGGTCCATTGTTTGAAGTGGTGTCCTTGCGGAAACCGACACAGGCCGGGAAAAGGAGGAACTGCTGCGATCCTATGAAAAGCTAAGAGTAAATGAAGATTGCAGTTGATTAAATGTACCGTTGGTCAATATCATCTAGAATGATGTTAGCCTGTGTCTTTCCGTGCTCCTGGAAGAGGTATCTCTCGACCCATTCAACTAAATGATCCTTAAACGACCCCTTTATAATTTGATGGAGAAGGTCAGGTGCGAGTAACTCATGGATGTCGGCACGGGGGAAATCATTTGTAAATGGCTGCATATGCATCAATTACAAGTACAATTGAAACAAAAAAAAAGGATATACCACGAGGATGGCAACTATACCATACTCTGCCCACAAGGTATCAAAGTTGCACTCCTCGATGAGCACATCCACATGAAGTCTTGAGCATAGGAGCGTGGTCTCATCGAGGGCCTTGCAATGCGAAAGACACCTATCTTGGTATCAGAACAAATACAATAGATGATCAAGGAAATCTACTCACTTAGCGCACCACCTTCGAACTATGCATGCAAGTAATACTTGCTCTTCATAGTCTGCAATATAAGGCCCGAGTCCATAGATGATGCGGCGATAGTGCCCATCCCCGAAACGCGCAACCTCAGGTGTCGTCATGCCAGGCTTCAGGCTCTTGAGGATATATGAGAGCAATGAGTGAAATAACTGGCAGTGAAACCTTCGGAAACCCTTTGTCTCGGTGAGGCGATCTCAACAAAAGTGACTGCAAGTCAGATGACAAGCAAACACTCTTTATGTTGGGTCTTGATATGCCATGCGATATGTTCGACCCTTAAGGGAAGCAAAGAAAGCAAGGATCCATGAAGTGATGCTGATCAACCCTGATCAATGGTGGTAAAAGCGCGAGAAACGCGCTGAAGGCGCGCGCGGGAAAGTGAAACGCGAAAATGCGCGAAGCGCGGGAAGGCGAAAGTGCGAAAAGGCGTGGAGAACAGGAATGGTAGTGAGAGCAGTGCACAAGTGTAGGGAGATGGTGATGTGATGAAAAGCGACTGAAGACTGATACTGATATTGCCACTAGCTATAGACTGATGCTAGGGCCTCAAGACGATGACGGATACATGCGTTGCATGGAACTAACTGGTGATAGATGGTGACTGCCAGAAGCTAAGTTGTAAAACGAACATGAGAGTATGTAAGTTCTAGCTAAGCGCTCTCCCAGGGCTCGGAGCCAAATAGGGAGCGCTCTAAGTATGTAAGTGAGGTAAAGGAAGGGTCCATAACGAAATACTAAGTGTAATATGCTAAATATGGTCTGATAATGAAAAGGGATGTACCAAGGAACTGGTTGGACGATGGATGGATGCTCCTGGATGATGTGCGACACAATGCGCTTAAGCACGAGAAAGCGCGCAAGGTGCATGCGCGGGAATGCTGCGCATTGTGTGGGAAGGTAGCGTGCCTATGGCGTGTTTCATGGGAAAGCTGCGCATTGTATGTGGAATGACCAGAGACATGATAGAAGTCGCATATGGATGATGGTGTGGGTCGTGCAGTAAAGGCCAGTTGTCAAGATTCGTAATATGGGCCCATATGGGCCTGCTCAAATGCAAGTCTCTACATCGGCATGCTGTTTGGTTGCTTTGCAAGATGTAAGGACAATAAGATACAAAATCGACAAACACATACTTTTGGGCATTGCGAGAAACCCTACAACAGCAACAGCATTTCGGTGGGCACGGCGTACATTGTTCCGAACGTTTCCAATAGACGCGTAGAGAGGATAGTAGTCGTTTTGTCCTGTTGCAACCGAAACAGTTGTTTTATCGCTCCCGAGAATCACAGGTATGAACGTTGAACCATGCGTGTCAGGATCCTCAGAAATCATGTCCTGTAGATGCATGTCAAACCCACAAACAATAAGATAAAAAAAAAGACATACCACTTGTTTATAAGCCCAATCTCCAGACATAAAATCTTGCCACTGACGCTCGTTGTTCTCCATCGCAAACTCCTGGTAGGGTCTAAGGTCTATCTCCGCAGCAAAATCCGGGTTAGAAAGCATGTTGCGAATGACTTCGCGGGGGTCACGGAACCAAACTTCGTGAGTATCCCCCATCCATGGTGCAGCGCCTTCCTCTGGAATCTCACCAGTATATTTGACAGTAAATGACTGCCATTTTACATCGCCGAGAGGAGTGTTATCGATTGTCTTGTAAACATGGCGATGATCTGAAAAGAGACTCGATCTGCTACCAGCTTGCATTAATGAAGCTGCCCAAATATTGAGCAACTGGTTGATCGAATGCACGGGGGTTTGATTCTTTGTAAATAAATAATCAGCGAGCTCGAATTCTACCCAGCTCCTGTATGGGGTCCAGTCATCCAGCATCTTGTCAGTGAGTGGTGGAGGTGGAGTTCCCGGTGGAAGGAATTCGCCCTCTGAATCGCAGGGGCGAGCTTCATATGTTGTGAATGAGATATTAGAAAAATTCAATGGGACGAAAAACATACCAGACAAAAAAGGGTGGTAGTTTCTATACAGCCGGTCACCAGCGCTGCAAAATTCAACCGTTGGTTGCATAGGATTTTCGTCGTCGCCAAACTCCATGGCACCAGCGTCACCAAAGTCCATAGTGCCAGTATCACCCAAATCAGTAGTATCAGGCAGCCCAGAACCTGGCGAATGAGGCCTGCGTGGCTGAGTCGATCCAGGTTGGTGTAGGAACACGGGGTGCTTCGCATTCATATGCTGCATGTGCCCCGACCGATTCTTGAACCAACGGTTGCACCCTGGCTTCGTGCAAGGTATGCAAAGACCAATGGGCTCACGGCGCAGGTGGCTCGCTTGTGGGCCAGTCTGGGACATGATGCGCGGGAGGGAGCTTGTTGGTAGGATAGCCAGTACCAGTTCCTGGCGCTTGAGTTAATGGTATTTGGAGTTGGGATAGCTAATACCAGCTCCGGCACTTGAGTTAATGGTATTTGGAGTTGGAGTAGGAGCTCTTGCACTTGAGTTAATGGTATTTGGAGTCGGGGTAGGATGGCCAATACCAGCTCTGGCAGCTGAGTTAATGGTAATTGGAGTCGGGGGGGTAGGATAGCCAATACCGGCTGGTGGTTGAGTTAATGGTATTTGGAGTCAGGGTAGGATGGCCAATACGAGCTCTGGCAGTTGAGTTAATGGTATTTGGAGTCAGGGTAGGATAGCCAATACCAGCTCTGGCGGCTGAGTTAATGGTATTTGGAGTCGGGGTAGGATAGCCAATACCAGCTCTGGCAGCTGAGTTAATGGTATTTGGAGTTGGGGGGGTAGGATAGCCAATACCGGCTGGTGGTTGAGTTAATGGTATTTGGAGTTGTCGAGTTAATGGTATTTGGAGTCGGGGTAGGATGGCCAATACGAGCTCTGGCAGTTGAGTTAATGGTATTTGGAGTCGGGGTAGGATAGCCAATACCAGCTCTGGCGGCTGAGTTAATGGTATTTGGAGTCGGGGTAGGATAGCCAATACCAGCTCTGGCGGCTGAGTTAATGGCATTTGGAGTCGGGGGGGTAGGATAGCCAATACCGGCTGGCAGTCAAGTTAATGGTATTTGGAGTCAGGGGAGGGAGCTTGTTGGTAGAATTGCTGGTACCAGCTTGGGATGCCTATAGAAATCTGCGGTTAGATGAGAGCTTGTTGTTAGGATGGCCAGTAGTACCAGTTCTGGCAGTCGCACTCTGTTTTGTAGTGCTGAAGCGTAGGCGGACTTGGAAAGTGGCGTGAAGTATTGAGTACTGGGTTATGAAGGGTTGTTTGTTTGCGTTTAGTACTACTACTCATAATTTTTGCAGCTCGACTCTTACATTTTATTGAGGCCTACCCGTTGCCAGCTCTCTTCTGCCACTTCCTGCTTTTCATATCGGCTATGGTGCCTCCCGCTTCTCCTCGCTGTACACGCCCTAAAAATGCAACTCAGCACCCTGGACTTGTGCTTCTCGAAGGTCAAAAGAAACGACGTACCAAAGCCCAGATCGCACAGGACAAGGAGCGTGCCCTGGAAGCACAGGCTATCAAGGAAGCTGCTGTGCAGCGTGGAGTTAATTGGTGTAGAGACTTGTGTCTCTATGGGTGGATATGGGTATTGTCCACCTCCCCATTCACAACGCGCCCACTAATTAGGAGATGCGCTCCAAACGCGACAAAACGCGCTTTGGCGCGTTTCACATTGTCACACACCCATGCAAATGCGCTGTCGCATTATCGCGTTATCGCACATTTGCATTCATGCATTAGTGTGTTTCACGTTTCACCTTTGGCATGTTTCGCGTTTTGCCCTGTCGCTTTCCACATGCAGCACATTTCGCATAATCGTCGCGTTTCGTGTTTCACCTTTGGCGCATTCATGCTCTCACGTGTCACATTCATATCATCGCCTTTCTAGTGCTTCGCCTTTTCACATATCCTTGCATCCTCACATTGATGGACCCTCGCTAACACTCATTCGCGCCTTCCTAACTGAGCACGTTTCGCCTTTGGCGCGTTTGAGCATGTTACAGCGCACTTCGTCGCACTTCCTTAGGATCCATCGCCCGTCCTCCGCATGTCCCGTCCCAGTCCTCCAAGGTCCACTGGTGCGTGCTCTCTTCATTAGAACTCATGTCCCATCACACAGGCATTCGTACTTATTACTACGTTTCATTATGGACCCTGACTCACCTCATCATGTTACCTTAGTGCTCCCTACTTGGTTCCAAGGCCTGGGAACTCGCTTAGCATACTTACATGTCAGCATGTTTGTTTTTCTGTTACTTACTTCCGTTCCTCCACCATCTAAGTATATAGCTCGAGTTTCTATCTGAATACACCAGTTTCACTCCAATTGGTGCTTTGACACCCTTAAGCACCTATTTCCAAGTCTATCTTCCCTCTTGGTTCTCTATCTGATTGCCACCTCGACTCGAGCACCCCGTGGAGGTCGCGCAAAACATGCTTTGACTTAGAACGCACTTTCCTGCACTTTTGCCTTATTAGCGCTGTCCTGCATGAATTGGGAATCATGCATGGACATGACTACTAGGTATCCCCCTAAAAGACAAAGTCTGTTAGCTTAGTCCTCAGACTAGTCAACCCATACCTTGGTATCAAACCTTGGTCCAATATTTTCAGTTTTCCCTCAGTGATTCATGAATCTACCATGTTTTGAAGAAAAGTCATATGTGAGATGGGAATCACATAATGACCTAGTTGATAGGAGAAGCAATTTGAAGGTTAAGGTATTGCCTTTCCTTTGGCTTATTCACTTTGGCTAGAGAAACCCATAGAGAAAAGTTCAAAGCCTAACAAAAACCTATCTAAAAAGCCCACGTATTGTGTACTATTATTTGTTCCATTATTTCTGAGTAGTTTTCTCTAGTGTTTCTTTACTTTACTTTTCTATTAGGATGCTCTGACTGATCAGATGCTTCACAAAAATATACCTACAGGGTATGATGTCATAATGATGTCATAGGACTTCACACACACTCCTGCAGGTATTCTGTTGAAAGATATGATGTCATAGTGATGTCATAATGATGTCATCAATTCCAGAATGTTCCATGGAATTTGCTAGAACATTCCAATGACTCATAATGACTCATAGTGACTCAGAGTGACTCAGAATGATGTCATTATCCCACCATGAATATTCTGGAATGTTCTTTTGCACCTGCTAGAACATTCTGCTCCAGTTTTTGGAATATTCTTCTCACATTCTGAAGTCATTACATCACCTTTTGACTTACATAATATTCCCACACAAAATGTATATAAGGAGAGCCCATTCTCCCCCAAAAAAAATAGATCTCCCACTTGTGGCTTTCAAGAATCTCCCACTTGAACCAATTGAACTCTCACCTAAGAAGTTTCAGTCTGAACAAATTGCTGCTTACAAAGCCCATTTCCTTTGTAAGAACTGTCCAGACAAGTGCAGGGAAAGTGTTTCCCTTGATATTACGTAAGTTTCTCACGATAGAAACCCAGTTTTGTGAGACCAGTGTTCTCACCACGTATTGTTTACTGACCAACACGAGCTTTGGTCATTGTTGTCATTTGTGAGACCAGTGTTCTCACCAGGTATTTGTATATTGGCCAACACGAGCTTTGGTCATTGTTTTTTTTTTTTTTTTTTGTCATTGTTGTCATCTGTGAGACCAGCGTTCTCACTAGGTATTTGTATATTGACCAACACGAGTTTTGGTCAATGTAGTCACATTTGAGACCAGCTTCTCAATAGTTTATCATATATCCAGGAAACCAGTTCAAGTGTCTAGACGGTATTTCCTAGACAAAGTTTATAGTTTCAATCAGAAATAGTAAAGCTCCGGCTAAGTTAATCTAATTGATTGGTTTAGCGAGCCTCCCAAGAACTCACACGTTATCTACCACGAAAGAAGAAAAGTCGTAGACCGTGTTAATCGAGGACTGGCAAGAAGTCTTATCCAGTGTAATTGTGGTGTCATTACATTCTTGCACGTATTTATATAAGACCCTCGGTTATTAAGACAGCGCGTTTAGGCGCCTTTCATCAGCGCACTTCGCTTTTGGTGCAGTATTTGCACCAGTGTCCCACTCTGGTCTCTAGACATATCTGCCAGTATAGATCCCCCTCATCTTTTTCTAGAGGAATCTTTCTCAGTAGCAATCCCCTTGGGACGACTTTCCACTCGTATCCAGAGGAGCACTTGAGAGCCCACTTCCCACTCTTCTCCCCTAGCACGCAGCTATCATTCCTCACCCTCATCGGCTTGCAGGCATCAAGGCTTCCATGGAGGTGCAGCAGGCAACTGAGGCAGCCAACAGGGCAAAACCAGTAAAACCCCGGGCTAGACCAGTGAAGAAGAAGGAGAGTGTGAAGGAGAGCATGCAAGGGGCAACTAGTGAGCTCACCTCAGAGAATCATCCAGTGCAAGCCATAGTTCAAGACGCAGGTGGTTACCGCACAGCTAATAGCATGGGTGTGGGTGCAGACAATGGCAAGGCAATTGGAAATGAGGAGTTTGAGAACGAGGGCAGAAAGACGAAGAAGAAAAAGAAGGCCAACCCTACCATATCGCATGAAGCGGTAAGCGCTGCAACAAGGCAGATCCATCAAGTTCGAACACCTGACAGTGACAAGAAAGGAAATGTTAACCCATCAGTAATTTGTCTTCTCACCATCATGCTATTGATGCTCACAGAGTCTACGCTTCGCTTTATGAACCTTACTTGGGGGCTCAGAAATAAGAAATATAGCCTTTTGGGCAAGGTTCATAACTGGCGCACTCACCTCGAACCTGATTTGAAGGGAGCTGCGAAACCTTCCCTGTTCCCAGTGTTCCCACTGAAACTGTTTCTGCTGACTCTCTGGGCATTTCGTCAGCAAGAACAGGCCAAACAGTTGTGACCACAGTCTCACTTGCAAAAGATCCACCTCCTTCCTTGACTGACTCATCCAGGACTTCAGACATTCCTGCATCGGACGAAGATGGAGACGTCAATGTTGACATTGACATTGACGTTGATGCCGACGACGATGAAGACGATGAAGAATTCAAAGAGCACTTGTCATCTCTCATTGCTAATGGAAAAGGAAGGGAGGGGGTGCAGGTGAGCATTCAACAACATCAACAAATTAAGGTCTGACACGGTTTGATGCGTTTTTAGAGTGTTGTAGGGATCACTAATGAGATCATGGAATTTAGATGATGATGCCTCCGAAAGACTGCCGGTGTCAACGCCATTCAATTTATTGCCATTCACTCAACTCACACCATTAGTTCCACAAAGAGGCCGATTGAAGCAGTCAACTTGATCTCTTCATCTGAAGAGGACCTAGACGCTGCTGATGACTCCATGATACTCAACGCTTCTGATCTCATGACTCCTGAAGTCGAGCCCATTCCTACTGAGCTAGCACGGATCACTTCAAAGGTAGGCTTTTTTCTTCATATCTAATTCTATTTATACTGAGGCGCTCGACAGACTAGTGTAACTGTCTGCAAGAACCTGAACCCACCCAAGAAGGCTAAGTTAGAACCAGCATCCCAGATCACAAGCATTACGGCATCACCTGAGCCCGATTTGATGTCCACTGACATGTCAATGAAGCCGAAAAGTGGAAACCAATGGCGAAACACCAATCTTCCCCAAATTATGTTGGAGGACGGCATGTGGCGAAGGTCTTTTATCCCTACTGTTTTTCTGTGGGCAGGTGCTCAGCCTAATTTTTGGTCCATCGAGGCTGACAAACTACTTCCAGCGCTCCAGGCTATTTTTGACATTGCTTATCCAGGAATGAATCATAACGTCCAACCAAAAGGCCCTATCATTGGTTTGGTAAGTCTTCTATTCCTACCGTCAAACTGCTATTTCTGACTACAAGTCATCTCTAATGAAAGGTGAATCAGCGCATTTGCTCCTGGCGCAGTAATTTCGGATCGACAGCCATGGCCCTCATCACAAACTTTCTAGCTACTTCTAAAGATGACGAGAACGAAGACGAAGATGAAGACAACGATATCGACTTTGAACAAACACTGGCAGCAAATCTTCTCGACGAGTGGGCCTTCCTCTACAACGATTCGGATGTTCGTGACCCAGACCAGATTTACCGGTCTCAATTTATGTTGGAAATGATCGAAAGTGCACATATGAATGCAATTGCTGGATTCCTTGATGTACCCGTGCTCAACACGGATGATCTGCAATTGAAGGGTATGCAGGTTGTGATTGCCGCATGCGCTGCCTCAGTAGGTCCCGTCTAAATTTTCTAACATTAACTAACCGTTCATTTTCATAGCTAGAACATGCTCTCAACTTTGTCGCAAACCCCAAAGCTTCCGGCGATGACCAAAGCATCGGCACTAGCAGTGCAAAGGGCAGTACTACCAAGGGTCGCAGAATACTACCCCTCAAGCGCAACAAATCCAGTGGCAAAGACAGCACTGCTGCATCGGCATTTTCAGAGGCAAATTGTGGATTGGCGACAGCTGAATACTACCAATAACTCAAGAGGCGGGGGACGAAGTATACGATGGACACAATTTCATTGGTGCGCCAACGCCAGGAAGCGATCCAAAAGCTCAAGAATGCTCCTGCTGAGGATCCGAAACCCAAGGCCGGGCATGCCCTGCTTTGTATGTATTTTCCCCTCGTCATGTGCTCTGCTACTACCACTGACGCATCTGACACTTGCAGAATACCCATTGCGGTCCCCCCACTCCAATCATTCAAGCCGTCATTCTAGCATCTACGCATATTTGCATTTTCAGAGGACTTTACTCATTCTTCTAGACTACTTTTTTCACCCTTTTTTTGATAGTCTACTTTTAATAATCAGTGTCGTGCTTTTTTCAATGCGTCTTGCAAAAATAAGTGTGAAAAAGCTGAGAAGAAGTGGAATATCAGTAATGAGATCTACTGAAAAAAGTAGGTTCTACTTTTTCGACCTTGTGCTACTTTGCATGCGAAATCGTGCGAAAAGCGGTACATAAGTGGGTCAAAAGTGATCTCGTGATTTCCTGATGTGTCCACGTGGTAGGGATTTCTCTTCAAAGTCAATCCTTCCCGACCTTCTGGGATCCTGTGCTGATTGAATACCAGGACAACACCTCGAGCAAGGGACCCGGATTGATATTAGTGCTGCTGCAGTCCGGTTCTGAACTTCGGTTCAAACCCGAACTTTTCCGAACCGGACTCATGGTCCGGTCACAGGTCCAGCATGGCCCCTGGACCGAACCATAAGTCCGGTTTGGGGTTTGGGGTTACCCAGAACCGGTTCAGACACGTCCGAACCTGTTTGAACTTACCTTGTGCCATCTCGATTGTTTCGCTTACATGTGCCAGTACTTGTACGTTTGTTAAATACAGGTATGATTTGTGTTGTTGTGTGTCGATGTTAATGCATATGTTCTGTCTTTTTATGGCTCTTTGCTCAGTACTATGGGGACCTCTGCTTCATTTCACGGCGTTGTTGAACCACAAACTTCGACGACGCTATTAACATCCCCTTCCCAGCAAATCTCAAAGACGCTGGAGGCTGTCTTGATCGTGCATTCCTTTCCCCTCTCGGCACCTGTGTTGATGCTCGATTGAACGCATTAAGGTTTGACGCTACCGCTTACTTGTTTCTGTTCATTCTTGTTCATTCCACTTGTTTCTGTTCATTCTTGTTCATTCCACTTGTTTTTGCTCGTTTCCACTCATATCTGCTCGTTCTCAGTTGTTTCTGCTCATTCTCGCTTGTTTCTGTTTGTTCTTGCTCATTTTCACTTGATCCTGTTTGTTTCTTACTTGTTTCTGCTCGCCCTTGCTCATTCTTGTTCTTTTTCAGCTGTTCTTACTTGTCCGACTTCGCTCGTTTCCGCTCAGTCTTGTGCGACTCAAACTGCCGTGATCATTCTAACATGTCTGTCTCGCCTCTGCACCATGGGCTCTTCAGTGGTCTCGCTGGTCTTGGCTGGACAAGTTAATGACAGCTGGCGAGGCTCTGCTGTAGACATGCACACAGTGGGTTACCGTTGGCTTGAAGTCTTGCCCGTTCTCTGCTCTCGTCTGTTGTCCCGTACTCGTCTGAGCCACGTCAGCAGTTGCTGACGTGCACTGGGCGTTTGCGCATGGCATTCGTGGTGTTGGGAACAGCGTGTTGGAGCTCTCATGGTCCCAAGAGACCTCTACGACAAAACAGGGGGCCCATCGTCTGCAAGCTTAGTCAAACCCGGTTCGAACGCGAACCGGACCTCCCGAACGCGTTCAGTGATGTTCGGTCCAGGGTTCGACCAAGTGGTTGAACCGAACCTATGGTTCGGTTTGGCGTTCAGAAAATTTGCCCCAAGAACTGGACTGAACCGGACTTCGGCAGCACTAATTGATATCGATCCTACGCAAAAAAGGTAGGGGGCTTTGCTTGGCCCTGCGTGACTGTGATTCATGGGTAGCATCACCAGCATCACGCCTCGATGCCGCTTGACGTTCACAGTGACAAACATCAAAAATGTTGCGGCAAAACATGAAATCCATTTCGATTTTCTCGGTCGACAAGCAGTAACCCCATTCAATTCCATCGAATTTCCCCATTTCACTTATTCGCGAACGAGTATATATTGCCGTGGGGAACAAGCAAGTGAGAAAAAAAAGATATATTCGACTGTTAGGACGTATATTGTTCGACATTCGTCATCACATAATTTCAACAATGGGAGTGCGGTGATGCTACTTGTCTCCAGTACAATCATTAGGGCCGGATCAGTATCAAAATGAGATCGGCGACCTGGTGCGCTGGGGTAGGGCATGTGGTGAGTGTCAGCATGTTGGACAAAATAAATACGGTGATACGCCACTGCAACCGTGAGATCAAAAAGTCATTCGGACGCACTGCTTATGCCGATCAAGATTTTGTCACAAACATATCATACCGGTTCCTACCCCAGCCTACTCCTAGTAGCAACGTTTGACGATGATCCCATAATCCGCTTGATTATATTGCATGCGTGCATCTACCCCGTCAATCGTGAAAATTGTGAATAAGTCATCGTTATATCGACTGACGTTCAACGAGCCCTAGTACCAAAAGAATGGGCTAGAAGAAAATTGTGCCACGGGGCATGAGCTGGCATCTGTTTCATTGCCGAGCATCCAGCGGTGTAAGTGTTTGGCTGCACCTTACACTAATTGTGTATAAAAGCCAACCGTGACCCACCTCACCGGGTCCAGAAAACACCATCAGGATTCGACCATGAAATTCACTTCGCTCACCACTATTATCGTATCTGCCGCAGCGATGGCTGGCGTAGTTATCGCATCTGACGATCTGGTTTTAACACCCCAGGGCCTACCCTGCTCCCCCAATGGTGAGCACTTTTGCAGTCTACGTGCAGACCGCGTAATTACACTTATCCACAGATTCTGTGCAGTGCTCAACAGGCTTCAAAGGTTACAACAACGGGAACGACTTCGGCTTCTTCTGCGGACCTAAGGGGACAATTATATCATACACGCCGTGCTCCTGCAGTAATTGCTGTACGGTGGTTGCTGATGGGGATGACTTCCAGTGTGGAAACTGAGCGCCAGTGAGCATATCTTTCCCTGCTGTATTTCGAGCCCGAGTGTTAATGTTGCTTAGCATGTTCAGGGCGTGAAAGGAGCACTGTGACGTAGTCTGAGTGACAATGTGTATGGCATACATTGAAGTTCTGGAGTCAATGATTGATCGTCGTCGTCACATGATCGTACCAAATTTTGTATTATGTAATGTCGAATGCGCGCCTCAGGCTTTCCTCACAGACAACCTGCATGACTCGAGTCTCCAGTTCTCGGATCGCGAAGATCGATGTCAACCCACTTCACATCCAATTTCTACAATATTTGACATGTCTCTTCGTCAAATAAATTATGTGGTAAAGAATAAGTATGTATCATGAAAATTTGTGACAGTCACAACCACGTCGACTCTTCGCATAAGTTTCTGCTCACAGCGATTTCATCTTCACCTCCATCTCACTCTTTTCATGTATATGGACGAAAAAGCTAAACAGCGGAGACCACAGAATATCTTGTTGGCCTTTTTAATCTGCGACGGCTAGCAGAAGACATTCTGTGGTCTCAATCTCCTTCCGGAGTCTCCACTCTTACCCAACAAACTCTAACCCGTCCCTTCCAAATATTAGCAAGTACGGGGTTTGGGCCACCGACAGTATTTCCGAAGAGAGGCTTCCTATCGTGAGTTCCTCTTCTGTATCTACCTCCGCGACCAAGCTTATAACGAAGGCTACATATTGATATCGGTAAGCGTAGCTCGGTAGTAGGAGAACAAAACACAACCCTTGCGACTGATTGTCGTCTAGAGAGGCCAGCTTACTCGTCTATCTGGTACGCTATACGCGTATTGTTATATCTTCCATTGGCAGGATTTATCTTCTGGCAGAACATCACTACCTTCAAGCCTTGATCGATAACAATATTAATACTGGGCTGCATCGGATTCTCGGGTTGTTTGGTTTCTCTGGATTCCTTATCAAAATGCACCAGTCCATGTCATGCACGATGTCATTAACGGCCGTCTAATAAGGACTGCGCATGGCCCCGACGTCCAAATGGTGTGTATTGATACTTGCCCGGTATCACCACCTTTTTTTTTTTTTAAGATCCAACTTCTGTCCATTTGGGGTGTGGTACCCTATGTAGGACATTACTAACTAGGAAAAGGGGGACACCTGTGTCCCCCACCGCGTCTCCGACTTCGCAAATGCCCTAGTGGAGAGGTGACCTCCACCAGTCCGCCGTTCCCGCCGGCCGTTTTAGATGCGCAAGTCTTCCAATCCGCGGGACCATTACTGTGCAGCTCGTGTTGTGAGGGTCCCTGGCGTGTGTTGAAGATGATACAAGTACTCGAGTCGCTGCGCGACTGTGTACGGTGGGATCACCACCTTTCTCAAGGCGAAACACCAGCTCTGCGAACACTACACTCTTACTTTGGTAGTACTACACAGAATGATTTCGATGCTCAGCGGAGCGGATCGAAGTGACTGGTAGTGACTCGGATGAGGTCATCCCCCAAAGCTTTAAAATTCTCTTCCGTTCGGTGATTCTTCTCGTGTGAATGCATTATAACCACGTGTTGTCACCCAAGCCTTTCAAACATGGGCTCAGTCTCGGGCCGCGCTGATCATCAGAGATGGTCCGGATAATAACCTGGTCAGTATGTCAGGTTGAACCAGAATGGACCATTATGTCAGCGGCTGACGGTTTATGATTTAAGAACTGAGCTCAGCGACTCCTGAGCACATAGATTATCTTCATTCACTCCCAGTGTTCTATCCGCTTGCGCTATAATCGAATCGTCTAGCACAGTTCAGAGGCAGATTTGTCGTTGCGGATCAGCATCCTCGTCTGCTCGCTTCCAGATTCTATGGACGCGGAGAAATATATCACGTCTGACTCGACCCCCGCCACTGCCACCACTCCCGCCTTGACCCCCACGCAGCGGCTGTCGCCATCATCGGATGTTATAACCACCCATGACAGTGTCGATAAGCGGTTGACTGATGAGGAGGCGCCTCTGCTCGAGAAGGACAATATTTCGCAGCTTCCAAGTTCTCCAGTACTTCGCAGTGAGTGCCTTGGCATGTTTACTGTATACACCTGACATTCGCATAGTCCTACTTTCTGCCGCCGGCAGCATCGATGAAGCACGCTTAGAACATGCACTCGCAGATGAAACATATAGTACTGAGCAAAGAGCCGTAGAAATATATATGATGCGCGAAGTTCAGAAAGATCAATACCTATACACTAAACATGGATTTGGTTAAGTTACTCACTTCCACGGCACGAAGAGAAGAAAATAAATAGTTTTAGTAGCTTCGTGCGTGAACAAGAACGCGAGGGTCAGATGTCCTAGCATCGCAGACGTGCCCTTTTCTGCATAGGGCGATGCCCTTCGGAGATATGACCTATCAAAGGGGGCTGAATGGTGACGGACTGTGAAAGTCGGCTTTTCGTTGGGAGCAATAATGGGTAAACATTGCATCTTCAAGGCCAGTCGTATTTTCGTGCCACAACGAGTGAGTGATTAGCACACGAGGTATATTTGCTAGCATTTGCGTCAATCTCTTATGTGAATACCTCTTCAGCGGTAGACAAGTCACCAGTGATGCATGCATTACGGGTGGTCGTGTTATTATTAATGGGGAGAATTTATTAGGGTGAAGCATGCTCGAATTGCATTATCACAGTAAGGGTTGGATCCAAACATACCTTTGAATGAATAATGTCAGCCTTGTCATGAGAAAGATACGAGATGAGAACTAAGATGGTGAATAGATTGGAAATCAAACAGGAAAGTACCTTTGATGCGGGTTTCTTAAGAGCTCACCTGCCGCAGGCGCGGTCCCTGCCATTGAACTCGGTGCATCTTTAGATCCTCGGGTTCTTTGTTGACAGAGATCGTGGGAGTGATTAGAGAAAGTGTTGTGTAATGGGCATTGGACCCGTGAGTTTGGGGGTTTAGAAAGATGGTGGATACCGATGCGTGGTGTAGCGTTTAATTTGGACAGCGATTCAAGCTTTTGATGGGCATGTTTGTGTGTCTCTGCTTTTATCTCTGTGTTTAAGTTCGGTCGATTGTTCATAATTGCGATAGGATATCGATCGGAATGGAACGAACCTTGCTACCATCTCTTCATCGATTCTAAACGAGACGTAGTTTTGTGGACTCTGGAAATGCATCAAGGTTATCCTCAGCCTCGACAGTGCACACAGCTGAACAAAAACATACGACAGCAGGACACGCAGAACATATTCCCTCACTTCGACAGAGACTGTTCTGACTCTATCAAGCGCAACAAACTCCGAGACGCCTTCTGTCAATTCGCGTCCGAGCCACACGTGGTACGTCCCCCATCCCTTCTCCCGTGGGGTGTTGTGCCTCCGTCGTGTTGCCCTCTAGCACTCACTCTGCTAAAACTATGCTGATCCAAGATCATCAAAGCTTCCAACGTCGCTAGCACCTATGGTGTTGCTCCTGATATCACGTTCGATCGCTTTGTTCGCACTTGCGTAGTTATCAAGCAGTCGAACGGGGCTCTCCAGGGTCTTGGTACGGATAATCATGGGGTGGGTGCAGATCAATTGTGATCAGTTTATGCATACTGTTTTGTCCAAGTTGCCTTGAGATCGCGGTGATGGAATTGGAAGAGAGGATGGGGGTAACAGCGGCAAAATTGATCCATTTCAACCACGTACGTGGGCCGTTAGATGAGTACTACAATTAAGTTAGAAAATATGATGAAGGCAGTGGAGTGGCGACCAGACCAGTCAAAGGAAGACCTAATTGTGAATCATGCCACATTATTGTTAGCGACCAAAGAGTTCACACACTGTTACCTTCCTCCATTATGAGTGCTTCAAAGGCTTGAATAAGACAGAATTTCAACCGCTTCCGAATCCTCGTTATAGGAAGAGCGAATGCAGGAAAAACAACCATCCTCCAGAGGATTTGCAAGACACGGGAGAACCCAGAAATATATAACAGCCCTGAGGAAAAGGTGCGAAACATGATAGCAGTAGTACTAGGAGGAGGAGGATGATAATTGACCGATGGACATTGGAGATCAGATCGATCCTGCGGTGTTGATGGCATCTAGAGAGGTAGGGTGTATTCTTTGTTGTTGGTAACATCACTTGACGAATATTCAGCGTGGAGGAAGTGCATGATATCAAGAATGAAATGGTGTTTCGAAACAACCCAGGATTCGTCTTTCATGATTCAAGCCATCGTACCCGTCATCCTCATCTGGAGGACTTCGTCATGGAGGACGGAGAATGGAAAGGGAGATGTTGCACGTCAAGGATGCTGAGTATCCAGTTGGTAGTTTCTATCTATGATGACGTAGAATCTAGAACCTGACCAACAAAAATTATGTAATGGACTGATCCAGGTCTAGAATATCCAGTACCGTCGGTTTTCGACGCGGACGCAGCAACATGGAGTGATGCATATGTCACCGCGCAGAGTCAACGTGTCAACTCCCAGCTTCAAGATCTTCCGGATCCCAAATCCATTCGAAAACCACGGACTCCCACAAGAAATGTCTCTCGCCCCCGCAATTATCGATAACCGTGCGTGCGCACCTTAGACTAGTAGTCCCTAGGCCTGATTCTGCATGCCAGATAGTTTTCTTGTCAAGTGTAGTGCTGGGATATCGATTTGAAAGTTTTACATTCTGGCACTCCCACGGAATTCGAACGGATTTGGGAAGAGGTTCGCGCAGATACATGGTGAACCTGACAGTGACATATGGTGAACCGGTGAATTAAACGTCGACCGCGCATCTTACCAAACCCCACACTGTGGAGTCAGTCACTAGCTAGGGCAGGTGTTCTAGATTCCTACGTCATCACCCGCCAATCAGATACTCAACAGCATACTCGGAGTCGTATAGCATTCTCGCAGTATGCAACATCCCACTTTCTACTTTCCCTGCTCCATGACGAGGCCCTCCTTTGTATTTGTATATAAGGGAGGATGGCGAAGTACATGATCTCCTTCACCTAGTACCTTTTGTTTCTTCCACCCGCCCTCTTGCGGCAGATCATATAGTTCGCCTTTTATTCTTCAATTATTCAAATGTGGAATGCATTGACCTCTTTCAATTATTCAAGGAAACGCGCAGCCTTGAAGAGTCGCGCACTGTCACTCACAATGCGGGAGTGGGATACAGTCACTTTGGAGCAAGTCGGATACTCCCTTGCGCGCACACTCATCGCTTCTGCATCTTTTGAGGGTCATAGTCGGCTCCGGCAGTTCTCAGATCGACAAACCATCCACCGCTCAGCCCTGTGGACATCAAACGTCCCTATCTACATAGTTGGCAAGCGCATCCTGAGTGGAGGTCAGGATAAGATGATATCAGATTGGGCAGTGCCCAAGCCTGAGGATGTTTTGCCAGAGAAACTGGCATCAGCGGCACGTTTCCGTTGATTTCCTGCCTCTTTATAATCTCATTTGCTGCCAAGGCACAAGTTTCTATTTCAAAGGTATGTTTTCGTGCTTGACTCTGATAACACAAATTGAGCCTGCTTCGTGCCAGATTCTCGAACTCAACTCAAAGCCCGTCACCATTCAGCCCTCCTGGACCCTGAATTCTGCAAGCGGTACTATATTTGCAAACCGCAGCAGGGCCAAATTGGAACAAATGCTGTGGGAGGATGCTCTTCTCGACGCGCAAAAGGTACAACGACATCCGCTCGGGCAGTGTTTTAGCTAATGCTCACTTTGGTGACACATAGGTAATCGAACTCGAGCCTTCGTCTCATATTGGATATCAGTTGAAGCATATGGCGCTTTATGGCGCACAACGCTATATTGAAGCAATCGAGGCCTTCCAGATGATGCTCGCGAAATTGGCAAGTGCTCACAGCATGCAAATACGAAGTAAGTTGCACGTAACACAAGTATTCAGATGCTCAACTCTTTCCTCAGAGCTACGCAACAAGTCTGTCAGTCCCTCTGAAGCAGAAAGTATCATCCGAAAGGCCATAAATGTTCAGCTTGACTCCGCACCACTTCGTCTGCTTGATACAACCACCGGACTCTTATGTGATCGAGAAGCGCAGATAAGCGCCTTCAAAAAAAGCACAGAGTACAATGAGCTTTTGTTATCAATTATGGCGCATCCAGACCTCCCATTGGGGCGCATCGCAGTCGCGGTGGCGACATACTTCCCTTACGTCATGTTATCCCATCGATGGGGCGAGAACGAGCCACTGCTTCACGACATCCAGGATAAGGTCGTGTACAAGTTGAAGGAGGCCGGCGGTTTCATGAAATTGCAGTCATTCTGCAAATTAGCTCGTCACGTGGGGTATCACTGGGCCTGGGTCGACACGTGTTGCATTGACCAGAATAACCATGTCGAGCTCCAAAAATCACTCAACTCTTCGTTTGCCTGGTATCACCATTCAGCGCTCACGGTCGTCTACCTCTCAGATGTTCCATCTTCGTCTAAATTTGGCACACTGGCTAAGAGTGCTTGGAACACCCGAGGATGGACTGTCCCGGAATTCCTCGCTCCTAAAGTCATTCGCTTCTACCAACAAGATTGGACTCCGTATCTCGACGACCACTCCCCCAACCACAAGGAGTCTGTCAAGATCATGGATGAGTTGGAAGATGCGACGGGCATAGATACACGCGTCCTCATTGCCTTCCAACCAGGAATGAGAGATGCCCGAGAGAAACTGCAATGGGCGTCCACGCGTGTCACCACTGTGCCGGAAGATGTGGCATACTCATTGTTTGGTATCTTCGGCATCCAACTACCTATCCTTTATGGCGAAAATGCGCAAAATGCGCTCGGGCGGCTCCTGCAGGAGATCGTGGCTCGGTCAGGGGACATCACTGCCCTTGACTGGATCGGAAAACCATCCGGGTTCAATAGTTGTCTTCCGGCTGACATCACTTCATACGCAGCCCCTCCATGCGCCCTCCCATATTTGTCTGAAGACGAGATCCAGACAGTAGTTTCTTCGCTGCAACACACTGTGGCCGTGGATCAAGCTTCGAAATTTTACGACCAGCTTACTAATATGAGCTATCCTCGCTTTACGAACCGCAGGCTCCGTCTGCCTTGCATCATATTTCCTGTCACTGAAGTCAGACGGAGGTCTGGTGCAGCCCAGGACACATTATTCACGTACGGAGTCAAGGCAGACGGGCTCGATGACCTACTGATCACCACCGAAGAAAAGCTGATCCAATTCTCACGACTCAGGCCAACTCGACAGACGTTCTTACTTGTCCGTCCTTGGGATCGTCGCCTCCTCGAGCTGCCTGACTTCACAGATGATGCAGAAAGCTTGGGAGGTTGGTCTGAACCCGAGTCCCTTGACGGCTCACCTGGAGAGGAAGAGTTGGCTGATTTGGAGTCTTACTCACAGGCATTGCGATTGATAGCCCGCCTCGGACAGCCGTTCGGTGCATTTTTGCTTGCCCAGCAGCGCACCGGAGAATACAAGAGGATCGCATCGGATCACGATATCATTGCACAAGTCAAAGATGTGACATCTGTGCATAGCATGATGGACATCAGGACGCTAGAAATATTATAATTGTGTATGTCTTTTTTTGAACATCGGATGGTTTCGGTTTGTAACTTGATGATACTCACGCAGATGACACCACGTCATTCTGTCTGACAGTATTGATACCCCTTCATCCTCTATACCCACCTGCACAGTTCTCTCGTATTCGGGCTCTAAAACAACCGATAAATAGTGACACCGATTGCTGGCGCTATCCGATCTTGCACTAACCCGGTTCAAGCGCACATGAACATCCTCCCCGATTACCACTTTAGTGGAGGAGGGCGAACCAGACCATACTATCCCGGACCATGAACTAGATCATAGCACGATCCTTCAACCAGACGTAGCCCTCGAATCTGACCTACGTCTGCCGTTGTCATGGGCTTCGCTAGCTTTGCCTGAGGCAGCAAGTTTTGATGCCTTGCATGGAAATTTCGCGTGTTGCCTTTCTATCTGGTTGAATTTTCGTGCGTGACTTTTTTATATTGTTTTGCGGTGAGCTGTGGTATACTCCATCTTCGTTGAACCGTCGTGTTTGGACTGGATTTGACCTTGGATTTTGCCCCCCTTGTCTGAGTCTGAGTTCTCCCGCGCGCAATCAGCAGTTGCACTATGATAACCTACGTACTTGGTGAGATGATCATTTGTATGACACTACTCTCTGTATCGTTTGAATGCCGATAGCTTTCAACCTTGGCCCTGCCTAAAAAGCAAGTCCGATGAATGGCCGAGTAATTGCTGTTCCGAAGGTGGAGTCAGGGCCTTGGGCGCAGAGTCGATATGGCACTGCAATGCCGGGTGCCAATACATATGCTTAAATCTTCAATTTGCTCGCAACGAGCAGAGTCATTTGGTTTAAACCCGGGGGATACCACACTATGCAAGCCAAACGACAGTTACAATATTGTCAACGTTCTTGAAGTAGCGGGTTCAAGGGCCATTGGGAATTTCAGACTGTCAGCTTCATCAAGATACATCGCTTCACTAGAATAACTCTAGCATTTCAATACAACAGTACAAGTCACGTCAAACGGCCGAGATGTTTGTGTTTACATAGTACACGGCGAGGCAGGTGCGCTTGCGCGTGATATTAGTTCTTGCAGTCGCAGCTACCAGCCTGGAAGTTGCAGCTGTTGACAGACAGTCAGAAGCCGGTCATTGAAATATCGCAAGGCAAGACTAACGTGGAGGTGCAGTTGCATTGCTGGGTGTTGTTGTTGAACATGATGATGATGGTGGTGAGTGCTGTTAAGCTGCAAGACGGAGGTCAGTCGCGTCATGGTCAGGGGCTCAGCGCTCAGAATCGAGTCAGAAAACTCACCTGGTATGTGAGGCAGTTGATAATAGAGCGGATTGCTGGGGGAAAGGTCAGTCAAAGAGGGGCCATTTTATATTGCTAGCCATTAGTGCTGTGAGTCGGAGTGACCGAAATGGACAGATGATAAGCGGAGTGCATTTGTCTTCGTCAATCAACACTGAACATGATACGATACAGCCCCACAGGGTGCAGCAGGGATATAACTAAAAATGGTCGGCTTCTGCTCCAAGTCCGACGAGATAAAGACCTACGGGAGTTGCGGGACATGTATGCCACGATGCATCCAGGCTTGACTTGAATTAGACAGTTATGACAAGGTTGAAGGCATGTATATAACTTGAATGAGTACTAGTATTGAATATTGAATCATGATGTCATTTGTTCATCCAGTGGCCGTGGAGGGACTTGCCGCGTGAGTACTTCAGTGGCGTTACCCATCACGTAATGTAGTAATTGACAACAACAACGGGTTTGATGCTCTTGAATTCGTCTCGGAGACGAATTCAAGGACATCAACCAGGACCTCTATTGCGACTCTGACTCCTATATAGCTACATTTTCCTCGATGACCTCACATTCTTAGCAAACTCGTTGCCCATCCCTGTGAACTGCTAAATTTTAAACTGTTTGCATGAATGCGAGCACATCACACCCTTTCATACCGGACATCCATTCATCTGCCACACTATCAGATATCTCGGGTCTAATTGGAACTTATACTCCGCTTATCGCATGTCTCTTCTGATTGCCCTCATACTTCCGATCTGGACTCTGTGTCATGTACAAATGGTCCCTCAATGACCGAAAAAATTCATCTTCGGAGTTCCATTCATCGCCCCACTCCACACCCTCAGTATCTCCTCATCAGCAAACAATCCATCGGAGTATCCGCTGCGAACACGATAATTAAAGTCAAAGGAGAGGATTCAGAACTGGCGAGACGAATGATGGAACTGATGCTGCAGCGTGTTTACGAGGCTGACCGAATCCGAAAACACGAGGACGAGGAAAGGCCCGCAAGGACAGCTGAGGGAGAGGTTTTGTCAAAGTCCCTGCGCTGCAAGATAAGAAACTCATTCACGTAGCGGATGTAGACATCTTTGCACCCATAAGCAACGCTAAAGGCAAAGCACGCGCGATGGACGAAGGAGTTGGCGATAAAGAGGTGAATAGATCTATTTGTCCTCTTTTCTCTTACACAGCGTTGCGCTCGGGATCGAAAAATGCACGCTGTCAGACACCTGCAGGTAGTCGCTGTACCGAAGCTGCATACCTGGAGTTACGTGGTGTGGTGTTTGCCCTCGTGCGTGCTGCGAACTTTGTTTCAGAGTACCACAAGAAAACAGACATTCAGCTTTATGTCTCGCCGCCTACTTGTGACTTGAGCAGGAAGCCGATCTTTGTAGTTGGAGTACTCCCACTTGGATCACTCCCGATCACGCAACATTCACTCGCATAGTGAATACGCAAGTAGATACCCCGCACAATGAAATAGATGACAACCAGGTCAATATAAAATATACATAAATGAAAGTGTACAAACGACCCCAGATATGAAATGATTAGCGTAACAAGGAATCTATGCAATATAGCGTCCAGAGCTGCAGTACAAACATTCACAAGCATCTAACCCACGCCATGCGCTCAAGCGCCGCCCCTCACACCAGCAGCAGGAAAGACACTCCCCACAATCTCCTTAAACGCCCGATCATCCTCGTACCTTTCCCTCCTCTCCTTAACAATGACCAGCAACATAGGCCTCTCCCTCCTGTGAATTTTCGTATCATCCGCATTGTTATCGAAAGCTGAGGATGTGCTGAAACAATTGAGCGCTCGGAGCACCAGGCTCGTGGAGCGCGAAAGGGGGGTGGATCGGGGTGACGCAGATGGCAAAGAAAATGGAGAGGGAGAACAGGTGCTTGTGGGAGACGGCGAGCGCGAGAACATGCGGGTAAGCACCATTCGCGTGCGAGATAGCATACGAGTAGGACCACGATGGGGATTAGGACGGATGATGGTACGTGTGACAACGATGTCGTCGTGGTCGTATTCATCGACAGGCGTAGCGGAAGTAGCGCACGTGTTCGTAATAGAAGTAAAGGGTGGGGATGGGCACGACCCCTCCAGATCAGAATCTCCCCCCTCAAAAGGATCGACTACAACCTCATGGTCCGGCCACATATCACCCACGCTTGCTCGCTCGGTCCTGACGCAAAGGCCCTGCCCTGTCAGTTTTGAAGTGCCGGTGTTGAAAAGCGATACAAGTCTCTAAAGAACAGGATTGATGTGAGCGATAACATTAAGATGCAGGAAAATGAAACTAAAATACTGACTGTGCGAGTGCGCCGCAGCGGGTCGAAACGCTGTGCATCCAGGGGGTTTTGACGTGCGGGACCCATTTCCATTTTCATGTCTATATAGTAAGAAGAGGATACAAGTCCTGGAGTGATCCGATGCAAGCTAGAATTTGAGAATGCGAGTGAGAGGAGTGGGTGATGACATTCTCATCATAGCAAAAGAGGTATTTAAGTAAATACCCAGTGTACAAGCAACTGTGGACGATGAATTGTGGAAGCAAAGTGCACGCCACTCACCATGCCACCAACGTTTTTGTTCGTTTGCTTGGACAACTGCTCGTTTGCGTACTGTGGAGTTCGCCCACAGCCCTGGAGTATTTAATCCTGGGTTTTGAAAGCGTGATTCGCAACAAAACTTAGCATTAAAAGATATGACTCAACAGGTATGTGCATGTTCTTTGTCGTACGGTCGTTGTGCTGAGGTGTTATGCGCAGATTTACCACGCACAATCCATGTACGAGCTTCGAAATGACCCTCGGCCATCGTACGCGCGGCTCGATGGGACAGAACCTGAGTTTGAGGTACAAAGGGTGAGGAGGGTGGCGGTGCAGAGGGAGCAGGCACGGTTGATTGTGGTGAGTGTTAGAAATCCTATAGTAAAGTCGCGACGCGGTACTTATTGACATTGTGATGTGATGTAGGTGGCACCTACTAGAAAGGCAACAGGTGACGGCCATCATGGTCAGGCATATCAAGATGATACAGGCACAAGGAGATGACTTGCTTACCTGGGACAACATGATCGCATGGCGTCGATAAGCAAAGATTTCAACGATGCTAGTTATCAGGGTTTCATACCTACTATTACAAAGAGTATTTGTAGCATTAGCGTTGTGTAGTCGATGTACATTCTATATTATGACTTACAAGGCTCTCGTCCTTCGAACCACGCTTGTCCACTCCGCACGTCCAAGTCCGACAGCAGCTTTCTAGAAATTCCCAGTTGTAATTAGAGATTAATCTATCTCCAGCCTTTCGGATCCCTACTGATACGTTTTATCGCATATTGTAGCCTCGGGTTTGCGGATATCTACATTGATCCTTCTTGACTACAGATCATGATTATCGACACGTGTCAGAGTCCTCGGTGCATAGCTTCGGCTCCAGCTCAGCGTCAGATGATCGGATATCCTCCAACTTTGCTGATGCTGAAATTCTAAATGTTGGAGAATCTCTTTTCAGATGCATCGTTCATACGCAGTGTCGAATATTGATATGAATGAAGATAAAGACTCGTCACGCAGTTGGGGATCCAGCTACCAAAGGGAGATCGTTGGTGAGGTGCAGAAAACATGTGAGTACCAACAAAGTATTAATGAATATTGTTGGTTCAAGGTTGCTTTGTTAAATTGTTTACGTAAAGTTGTTTGCGGCTGCGTTGAATTGGACGCTCCAAGGCCGAGGCACGAGGCTCCAACACGTTGGATGATATATATAGTAATTTGAAATGTATGAGTATAAACGTCCGGCATCGCCCTCGAACTAAGCTGCATAGTACTATGTAAATATCGATCAATGGTACCGGTAGACAACGAACAAGAAGACCTAGTATCACCAGAATCCATGCCAGCATGGAGTAAACTGGAAGACGGACAAATTCGCGTAAGTTTCGCTAGATTTGACATAGCTAATTCATGCCAGGAAGCGCGTCCTTCAGATGCTCTTTCTTCAAGCATCGCGCACTCACACCACATGTCCTGCACTGCCGCTCCTTCGCCTCAAATGCATCCTCACCGTACCCACTGCCCGCTATATCGGGGTGTCTATCACCGTGGTATGGCTTACTACCGTCACCGTGAAGGTAACAGGGCGACGACAAGCAGTAACTTTCGCCAAAGTTCGACTTTAGACAGCGGCAAGTGCCTGGCGGGCGACTAAAGTACGGTACACCTAAGATTCACAGATTCAGCAGTCAAAATAGGGAGATAGAAGCCATGGGGCGTACCTTGCATATCTGGATGCGTGCAATTCTTGCAAATGGTGTAATGACAAGTCGTGCACCGCTTGAAAACATCTCCTACATCTTCTGCGTCATCCTCGTCATCCTCGTCTGGAGGAGTACCACGGAATCGCGCAAAACAACCATCGCATTTTGTCGGAGGAATCGGGTTCCGCCGACGCTCTTCCCAAGCCAATTGTTCCATTTTATCAATGCTGTCCATCAGTGATCCCGGTCCACTCCATTTTTTCATCATTTTGTCCACCCTGTGTAAGATGGCCGGCTTGGTGCAGACACTGCGTTTGTGCACCTTCCAGTCAACTTTCTGGCACTCCGGGCTAGAGGAAAAATATATGTAAGACTCCCGGTCTAATAAGCGCTAGCGCTGATGCCTGTCACGTACGAGCAGTAGCTATCCCAACCATCACAAGTCAGATCAAATGTTTTTATCTCTCGCACCAGCTTGTACTCACATAGTTTTCTGACATTTTGAACATCGTAGCGGCTTTTCACATTCGGTCTTGCACACACTGCAATGGCGCATGATGGCGAAGGAAGAAAGGGTGGTTAACAGCAGGCTCAAACCTCAAGGAACTAAATAAGTTGTTCGGTAGCAGCAGCGCCGCGTGCTGATGTGGGCCTGAACCCTGCATGGTTTTATGTCACGGATCAGCAGGAAGAGGTGTGTCTCCTCCTTCATTAATATTGCGCATCACTGGGTGGTCAGCCATCTGACAAATCAGTAAAATTCTTTGGACCACCTGTTGCACTTCGATGACTCTGTTCTACCTGTGAGTTCAATACACTATATAATATATTTGATCATCCCATACCGGCCGTTAAAGTTATCAATAAAACACCACAGAAGTCACCCAAGTTCCTGCGAATTTCGTCTATCTCATCCTTGCCGAAAGTCACGACATCTAGATTGTCACTTGATTACAAGATGCGCTCAAAGGGCAACGAACGCTGAGGTATGACATCCATGCCCTTGACATTGCTAAAAAATGGGTTAGACGACCGGACCTTGCTCGCGTTTGGCTATTGCAGTTGATACTGACTCGGAAGCGGCAAGTAAATATGTGTTGTTTTCAGTACGGCTGCCCTTACGCAAAGAAGTATAAATGTGATTTTTCACCCTTTTCTTATGCGAAGACTGCTGTTTCATGCTGCACCAGGGAAGAAAAAAAAAGTCTTGGGCTCTACATGGACCTCCAAGCGTATGTGACGACAATCGCCGAGCGTCTGCTACCTACCAATGAGTATATGGTTTCATGAACCATCGAATACTGTTCGGCGGAGATTGGACACAAGATAAGTGTTTTCCTATCATCCGAATCTCGTAACAATGGATCTCCAGACGGATGCTGTTCTAACCGTTTCAAAACAAGTCTTCAAGTTTCCCAAAAGTGTCGAGATACATGCTCCTCTAGGTGAATCGGTAAATTGAGACTATTGACGGAGCTTTCGGACAGACGTAGGGTGGCCATGGTGAGAACAAACCTGGAGGGTATGCGTGAATTGCTAGAGAAGGGGTTGGATGCCTGGCTCGAGATCTTGCAAATCGGTGTCCCTGAATAACTAGCTACTTGAGTTTCAGTTCATGGAGGTGGCGATTGGCACTTAGGTTGTCAAAGCTGAAGGCGGTACCGATTCGTGTGCTGCTGCTAGCCCGTAGTAAGATGTCACGAAGTGTTGTAAATTAGTGATGGCAAGGAGTGGGGATAGATGAAAGGGTCACCGGTGTAGGACAAGGGCAGTGCCAATGTGTGATTGGTATCTACATATGCATATGCATCGTCAAAGCACAAACCACGACTGCCGAACTCTGCGATTCTGATAATACAGCCCCGAGTCTTCCAGATAAAAACATATACGGCTACAATATTTCCAGGGTCCTGATGTCCATCATGGTATGGGAAGAAGACACGTCTTTGACTTGTGCAATGATATCATGATCTGATGCGATCCTCTTGTATTCTCCGCCGCGCTGCTGTGCTAGAAAAAATGCGCCGAACGGCTGTCCGAGGCGAACAATCAATCTCAATGCACGTGAGTGAGATTCCGAATCAGCCAACTCTTCTCCAGGAGAATCGCCGATGGACTCGTCAGAGTCATCTAGCGGAGTCTCGAGCTGAGGCCAATCTTCCAAGCTTTCCGTATTGTCTGCGAAGTCGGACACCTCAAGGAGACGACGATCCCAAGGATGGACAAGTAAGAACGTCTGTCGAGTGGGCCTGAGCCGCGAGAATTGAATCAGCTTCTCTTCGGTGGTGATCAACAGGTCATTAAGCCCGTCTGCCTTGACTTCATACGTGAACGATGTTTCTTTGGCTGGACTAGGCTTCCATCTGACTTCCGTGACGCGGAAGGAGATGCAAGGCAAATGCAGTCTGCAGTGCGCAAAGCGAGGAGCGCTCGTGTTCTCCAGTAGGATATAAAGTTTCAAAGCCTGATCAACAGCGACAGTATCTCGCAGCGAAGAGACCTCTGTCTGAATCTCGTCTTCAGACAAATATGGGAGGGCGCATGGAGGAGCAGCGTATGAGAAAATGTTGGCCGGAAGACAGCTGTTGAACTCGGACGGTTGTCCGACCCAGTCGAGGGCAGTGATGTCCCCCGACCGAGCTACGATCTCTTGCAGGAGCCGCCCGAGCGCGTTTTGCGCGTTTTCGCCATAAAGGATAGGTAGTGCGATGCCGAATACGCCAAACAATGAATATGCGATGTCTTCCGGCACAGTGGTGACACGCGTAGACACCCATTGGAGTTTCTGTCGAGCATCTCTCATACCAGGTTGGAAGGCGACGAGGACGTGTGCATCTATGCCCGTCGCATCCTCCAACTCATGCATAATCTGGACAGACTCCTTGTGGTTGGGGGAGTGGTCGTCGAGATATGGAGTCCAATCCTGTTGGTAGAACAGAATGACTCTAGGAGCGAGGAATTCTGGGACGGTCCATCCTCGGGTGTTCCAGGCGCTCTTTGCTAGGGCGCCAGACTTGGCCGAAAGGGGAACATCCGACAGGTAGACGATCGTGAGCGCTGAATGGTGATACCAGGCAAACATGGAGTTGAATGATTTTTGGAGCTCGATATTATTATTCTGGTCGATGCAACACGTGTCGACCCACGCCCAATGATACCCCGCGTGACGAGCTAATTTGCAGAATGACTGCAATTTCACGAGACCGCCAACTGCCGTCAACTTGTACAGAACCTTGTCCTGGATGTCGTGCAGCAGCGGCTCGTTCTCTCCCCATCTATGGGATAACATAACATAACGAAAGTATGTCGCCACCGGGTCTGTGATGCGCTCCATTGGGAGGTCTGCATGCTTCATAATCGATAACAAAAGCTGTTTGTACTCTGTAGTCATTTTGAAGGCGCTTACCTGAGCTTCTCGATCACACAAGAGCCCAGTGTTGGTGTTGAGCAGACGAAGCGGGGCGGTGTAAAGTTGAACGTCGATGGACTTTCGAATGACGCCTTCTGCTCTGGATAAACTGGCATACTTCTCGCGCAGCTCTGAGGAAAGCGTTGAGCATCTGGACACACATCTTACTTAGGGCTTACTTTGTATTTGCATGCCGCGAGCACTGTCCAATTTTGCAAGCATGATTTGGAAGGCCTCGATAGCTTCACTGTAGCGTTGTGCGCCATGAAGTGCTGCATGCTTCAACTGATATCCGACATGTGACGAAGGCTCGAGTTCAATGACCTATGTATCGCCATGGTGAGCATCAGCTAAAACAACTGCCTGAGTGAATGTCATCGCACCCTTTGCGCATCGAGAAGTGCATCCCCCCATAGCAATTTTTCCAACTTGGCCTTGCTGCGGTTTGCAAATATGGTGCCGCTTGCAGAGTTCAGAATCAAAGAGGGTTGAATGGTGATGCCAGTGGTCTTTGTATTTATTGCGAATATCTCGGGCTGTAGCACGAAGCACACTCTAATTGTGTTATAAGAGTTAAAGATGGAAACATGCCTTTGAATCAGAAACTTGAGCCTTGGCAGCAAAAAGATGCGAGATGAGATGATGAAGGGGCAGGAAATCAACGGGGACGTACTACTATAGACGCCGGTTTCTCTGGCAAAGCATCCTCGGGTGCTGCCCACTCCGAAATAATCTTATCCTGACATCCACTCAGGATGCGCTTGTCATCCATGGAGAGGGTGACGCATGATGTCCACAACGCTGAGCGTTGGAAGGTGGTGAAGGTTCGTCGATCCGAGAGCCGCCGGAGTCCAACTTGGCTGTCAAAAAATGTGGAAGCGATGGGTGTGCCCGCAAGGGGATGAGTGACTTGCTTCCAGGTGGAAGTGGACTCTGATGTGTTCCACTCCAGCAATGTGCCGCGATCAGGCGTCCACGTCGGCGACAGTGTGCGACCCATATAAAGAGAGGTCGCCGAGGAGGGTTGAATGGCGACAGAGTTTGCATTGATCAGGAGGACCTGTAGCGTGAAGCACGCTCAAATTGTGTTATCAGAGTTAAGGATGGAAACATGCCTCTTCGGAAGTAGAAACTTGAGCCTTGGCGGCGAAAAGACGCGAGATAAAACGACGAAGGAACGGGAAGGCTTTTAGGGGTTGTCCGAATTGCTTCCAGGTACTAGATGCATTCCACTCCGGCATGGCAGGATCTTCGCTATCGCCCGCTGAAAGAAGGCGTGCGGTATATAATGAACCTAAGGGGAACCTTGTCATCTCTGAAGGAAAATGAAAAAGGATTGGCACTGATAGTGCTCTGAATGGCTACATAGTCGTTACTGCTTTTAAGCGGGTCAACTGTGACAGCAGCCGTAGTACAGTGTAGTACAGCAGTTCCTGAGGCCTGAGCGCTTGAGCATTAATGTGACTAAGCAGGGAGCATAAAGCTGGGGGACTCCGCTTGCCCTAAATCAATGCGACCTCCGATCTAAGCGTAGCAGGAGACATAGTATATATATAGCATGAGGGTATCTACTAAGAAGGAGACATAGTAATATATAGTATAGCCACATTAACATCCATAGTACAGCAGTTCCTGAAAGGAAATCACGCGTTGGATTCTCACGCGTTGGATGTTAACTAACCCTATACTATATATTACTATGTCTCCTTCTTAGTAGATACCCTCATGCTATATATATACTATGTCTCCTGCTACGCTTAGATCGGAGGTCGCATTGATTTAGGGCAAGCGGAGTCCCCCAGCTTTATGCTCCCTGCTTAGTCACATTAATGCTCAAGCGCTCAGGCCTCAGGAACTGCTGTACTACACTGTACTACGGCTGCTGTCACAGTTGACCCGCTTAAAAGCAGTAACGACTATGTAGCCATTCAGAGCACTATCAGTGCCAATCCTTTTTCATTTTCCTTCAGAGATGACAAGGTTCCCCTTAGGTTCATTATATACCGCACGCCTTCTTTCAGCGGGCGATAGCGAAGATCCTGCCATGCCGGAGTGGAATGCATCTAGTACCTGGAAGCAATTCGGACAACCCCTAAAAGCCTTCCCGTTCCTTCGTCATTTTATCTCGCGTCTTTTCGCCGCCAAGGCTCAAGTTTCTACTTCCGAAGAGGCATGTTTCCATCCTTAACTCTGATAACACAATTTGAGCGTGCTTCACGCTACAGGTCCTCCTGATCAATGCAAACTCTGTCGCCATTCAACCCTCCTCGGCGACCTCTCTTTATATGGGTCGCACACTGTCGCCGACGTGGACGCCTGATCGCGGCACATTGCTGGAGTGGAACACATCAGAGTCCACTTCCACCTGGAAGCAAGTCACTCATCCCCTTGCGGGCACACCCATCGCTTCCACATTTTTTGACAGCCAAGTTGGACTCCGGCGGCTCTCGGATCGACGAACCTTCACCACCTTCCAACGCTCAGCGTTGTGGACATCATGCGTCACCCTCTCCATGGATGACAAGCGCATCCTGAGTGGATGTCAGGATAAGATTATTTCGGAGTGGGCAGCACCCGAGGATGCTTTGCCAGAGAAACCGGCGTCTATAGTAGTACGTCCCCGTTGATTTCCTGCCCCTTCATCATCTCATCTCGCATCTTTTTGCTGCCAAGGCTCAAGTTTCTGATTCAAAGGCATGTTTCCATCTTTAACTCTTATAACACAATTAGAGTGTGCTTCGTGCTACAGCCCGAGATATTCGCAATAAATACAAAGACCACTGGCATCACCATTCAACCCTCTTTGATTCTGAACTCTGCAAGCGGCACCATATTTGCAAACCGCAGCAAGGCCAAGTTGGAAAAATTGCTATGGGGGGATGCACTTCTCGATGCGCAAAGGGTGCGATGACATTCACTCAGGCAGTTGTTTTAGCTGATGCTCACCATGGCGATACATAGGTCATTGAACTCGAGCCTTCGTCACATGTCGGATATCAGTTGAAGCATGCAGCACTTCATGGCGCACAACGCTACAGTGAAGCTATCGAGGCCTTCCAAATCATGCTTGCGAAATTGGACAGTGCTCGTGGCATGCAAATACGAAGTAAGCCTTAAGTAAGATGCGTGTCCAGATGCTCAACTCTTTCCTCAGAGCTGCGCGAGAAGTATATCAGTCCATCCAAAGCAGAAGATATCATTCGAAAGTCCATCGACGTTCAACTTTACACCCGAGCCACCCCGCTTCGTCTGCTCAACACCAACACTGGGCTCTTGTGTGGTCGAGAAGCACAGATAAGCGCCTTCAAGACGACTACAGAGTACAAACAGCTTCTGTTATCGATGATGAAGCATGCAGACTTTCCAGTGGAGTGCACCGCAGACGCGGTGGCAACGTACTTTCGTTATGTCATGTTATCTCATAGATGGGGAAAGAACGAGCCGCTGCTTCACGACATCCAGGACAACGCCGTGTACAAGTTGAAGAAGGCTGGCGGTCTCGTGAAATTGCAGTCATTCTGCAAATTAGCTCGTGACGCAGGGTATCACTGGGCATGGGTCGACACGTGTTGCATTGACCAGAATAATCATGTCGAGCTCCAAAAGTCACTCAACTCCATGTTTGTCTGGTATCACCATTCAGCGCTCACAGCCGTCTACCTGTCGGATGTTCCGCCTTCGACCAAGTCTGGCGCGTTGGCGAAGAGTGAATGGAATACCCGAGGGTGGACCGTCCCAGAATTCCTCGCTCCTAAAGCCATTCTCTTCTATCAACAGGATTGGACGCTATATCTCGACGACCACTCCCACAACCACAAGGAGTCTGTCAAGATCATGGATGAGTTGGAAGATGCGACGGGCATAGATGCACGCGTCCTCGTCGCCTTCCAACCTGGCATGAAAGACGCTCGACAGAAACTTCAATGGATGTCTACGCGTGTCACCACTGTGCCGGAAGACATCGCGTACTCATTGTTTGGCATATTCGGCATCGCACTACCTATCCTTTATGGCGAAAACGCGCAAAATGCGCTCGGGCGTCTCCTGCAAGAGATCGTGGCTCGGTCGGGGGACACCACCGCCCTTGACTGGGTCGGACAACCGTCCGAGTTCAATAGTTGTCTTCCGGCTCACATATCCTCATACGCAGCTCCGCCACGCGCCCTCCCATATTTGTCTGAAGATCATATTCAAACGGTGGTCTCTTCGCTGCGACACACTGCGGCCGTGGATCAGGCTTCGAAACTTTATGACCAGCTTGACAATATGAGCGCTCCTCGCTTCGCGAACTGCAGGCTCCGTCTACCATGCATCGTATTTCCTGTCACGGCAGTCAGACGGAGGTCTGGTCCAGCCCAAGAGGCATCATACACTTATGGAGTCAAGGCGGACGGACTTGATGACCTATCGATCACCACCGAAGAGAATCTGATTCAATTCTCGCGGCTCAGGCCCACTCGACAGACGTTCTTACTCGTCCGTCCTTGGGATCGTCGTCTCCTTGAGCTGCCTGACATCGCGGACGATGCGGAACGCTCGAGAGATTGTCATCAGCTCGAGTCTTTGCTTGATGATTCTGACGAGTCCGTCGACGATTCACCTGGAGAAGAAGAGTTCGCTGATTCGGAATCTTGCTCACGTGCATTGAGATTGATCGTTCGCCTTGGACAGCCGTTCGGCGCATTTTTGTTAGCGCAGCAGCGTGGCGGAGAATACAAGAGGATCGCATCAGATTACGATATAACTGCAGAAGTCAAAGACATATATTCTGTCTATACCATGATGGACATCAGGACCCTGGAAATATTGTAGCCTTATATATTTTACTGCCAGAGACCTCTCGGCGGTTTTCTTGGCTGCAGCACAACCATTCACATGCAAGGATCAAGCTCAAGCGCTTCCCCTCACACTAGCAGCAGGAAAGACACTCCCCTCACTACGTATGCATAGATATCGAATGAAAACTATTCAACTGCTGTTGAAAAAATGTACAATCACAATATCTCTAACGTCCTGATATTCGTCGGATTGATAACAGAAGCCTTGTCTTTGAATTGTACAATAATAATGTGATCCGAGACGATCCTCTTGTATTCTCCGCAGCGCTGCTGTGCTAGAAAAATTGCACTGAACGGCTGTGCAAGGCGAATGATCAATCATAATGCTCGAGAGAGATTCTGAATCAGCCAGTTTCTCTTTGACAGGATAATCTCCGTGCGAATAGTACAAGGGCGTACAAACAGCGTATGCATAGATATCGTCAATGCATGAATGAAAAACTACTCAGAAAGCTCTAGTCTTTAAAAAAAACATACGACTATAATATTTCTAGCGTCCTGACTCTATCCATCCCAAGGACCATGGGGTCAATGACTTGTATAGTAATATTGTGATCCGAGGCGATCCTCTTGAATTCTGTGCCGCGCTGATGTGCTAGTAAAATTGCACTGAACGGCTGTCCAAGGCGAACGATTATTCTTAACGCTTGTGAGAGAGATTCTGAATCAGCCAATTTTTTTCTTTTCGACAAGATAATCTTGATGCGATAACGGAGACTCAGGTTCGCACCAATCTCCCAAGCTTTCCAAGTCCGCATCGTCTGCGAAGTCAGGCAGCTCGAGGAGACGTCTGTCCCACGGACGGACAAGCAAGAATGTCTGTCGCGTGGGCCTTGCCCGCGAGAATTGGACCAGTGTCTGGTCGCTGGCGATAAGCAGATCCCAAAGTCTGTCTGCCTTGACTTCATACGTGCAGGGGGTATCTTGGGCTGGACCACGCTGCCGTCTGATTTCCGTGAGAGGGAAGACGAAGCAAGGTAGATGCAGTCTGCGGTGCGCAAAGCGAGCAGGGCTCAGGCTCTCCAACAGGGAAAAAATCGCGCGGGCAATTTTGCATTCGCAGGTTTTTGCAGCAAAGGGACGGCTGCCTGAATCTCATCTTCAGATAAAGATGGCAGGACGCGTGGCGAAGCTGCGTATGACGCAATATCAGCTGCAAGACAACTATTGAACTCGGAGCATCGTCCGACCCAGTCGAGGAGAGAGATGTCGCCTAGTTCAGTCACGATCTCCTGGAGGAGCCGCCCGAGGGCACGTTGCGGATTCTCTCCGTGAATTGCCGGTATGTATACACCGAAGATGCGGGACAACGAGTCCACGATGTCTTCCGGCACAGTCGTGACATGCGTAGACGCCCATTGAAGCTTCTCTCTGGCGTTTCTCATCCCCGGTTGGAAGGCATCAAGGGCCTGTGCATCTACGCCCATCGTATCCTCCATCTTATGCAGGACCAGAAGAGACTCCTTGTGGTTGGGGGACTCGTGGTCGTCGGTCGAGGTGTCGGGTTCGGTCCTCTGGGTAGAAGATAATAATGACGATATTGAAAGTAGCAGCTAAAAGATGTTGCTTAGTGTCTGAATAAGAACTGCTATCACATTCGCACTACCTACCAAGGATGTTGCTAGAGACAGATTATCGAAAGAGAGAGAGGGAGAACGTGCACGAAGACAGAAACATACCTCAGCGTCTAGAGAACAACCACTGGGTACAGACCGGACGACACAGCACATATATACTTTAGTACTAGTACTAATAATACGTGTACCTGTTCCTGTGGATATTTCTCCTCAAGGCACATTCTTCGGGAAACCGCTGAGATTTAAATTTAGTCACAATACACATTCACCATGGATGTTGTCGGTTCAAGGGTTGCTTTGTTTACGTACGGCTGTGTCGAATTGGACGCAGGCATAATTCGTTGGATGGTATAGTCATTTGAAATGTATGCGCGTACCAAGTTTGGTGTCTGTACATGTCCGGGACTCAGGAGAAGGTTAGCCGTCGCCCTTGCACAGCTGTCGTTGAAAGCGTGAGAACTATTAAACGCACAAGCAAGTATCAACAACGCGGTCAAAACCTATCTACTCCCGAGTCCCAACAGGGACATCCATTCATCAGTCTCTTCTCGAGCCCTCCGCATCAAGAATGTAATTTAAAAAGTGTTTCTAGTATCTTTCCCATCCCTATTGATCAGATGAAGAAAACCGCTCTCGGAAAAATACCTTACACATGTCTGCTGAGCCTCTTCAAACAAGGCGAGCTGGCGAAGCACACCACCTGCGCTGAGGAGCTTGTCAGAAACGCGATGTGCTCATCCACAGAGAGGAAAAGGGGCTTTCCAAGGTATAGCAAGGATATTCAACCTTGCGGAGAGCGATTTATCCGTGAGTGACAATCTATTCGAACTCGGCGATACTTCTATTGATGCTATCAGGTTAATATATTTATTCTCGCAATAAATGACATCTGCTCACACATCGTCTCCAGGCTGAAGCGTCAGAGAGAGGCGCACTTTGGTCTACTTGAAATTGCCACCATTCAAACCCTCAAGCAACTACATCAACTCCTTGTTCTACAGGGTGATCGTTCTTACCACTGACTGGGAATAATACACTTCATTCACCCTGGTTTGGGTGAGGTTTTCAATCTCATCAATCTCGCAATATATGATCATCCATTGTACACACTCCATACTCATGGTTTCGAGCCCGGTCACCCATTTTTCACCTCCATGACCAAGATGGTGTCTTGCTACACTGCAGGAGTCAAGAGGACCCAGGTAGCGCCATGTACCATCACCTGCTACAGCTATGGCGGTATTGTCTCATTTGAAGTTGCTAAGCAGCTCGCGGCCATGGACAACAAAGTCAAATTCGTCTCGACATACCTCTTCGTCTCGCTGATTGCATGCACGAAATTGACCGGATGGGTGGCATGCTCAACTTCTCGTATTGGATCATGATGCTAATTATACCTGAGAGCGCTCGCGAGCAAGGAACAGCTCGAGGTCGTGTGTCAGTTGACGCCTCTTGAACTTCTCGTCGAGCTCCAGTTGGCGCTCGAGATGCTTGATCAATAGGTGGACATTGCTTGGTCTCAACGGGCGCGAAAAGAACTGCAATCCATCAGGCTCGCTTTGCAAGTCTTTCATCTTCGGACTCCAAAGCGCTTGCTCGTATATCACACAGTCGCTGTTTTTGCGACATTCCCCTTCACGGAAGCAAAACTTATTAGCTCAACAACCAGCTGAGGCTATGGTCTGGCTTCAGCTGCGACGAGCCTATATTGACGTGCCTGGGCAATACGACATGCTCGTGGACGTTGGCCACGTCTCGCAGTTCCAGAAGATCTTTCATAGTGATCTGGGGGTTCGTGGGCTATAAATGTTTGGAGGGGGTATTGTGGTGGCTCGACTCTAGCTAATGAGCAGAAGGGCTGTCCTGTTCTTGAAGTGTTGTCTGGCACTACTGCACAGGGTTGCTCGGAGAAGGGACTTTGATGTTGATGATATTGTCTCCTGAATATATCAATGGTCCGTTTTGGGTGTGCATAATGTTATTTACCTTTGTTCCAAAGAGATTTAAAGAAGTCGATGTCATAATGCAAAAGAGAGCTTACAAGTTACGAAGGAGTCCGAGCACACCGTACTACCACAGTGTAGTTCCACTAGGTTCGCTGGCATTTGAGTGATCTTACGTGGACGTCAGACTAGTCGGAGCGAATTCACAAGGTATAACAAGCCTTGTGGCAACCTGGTAGCTGTAAACAATTCTTCGCAAATGATACCTGCTGGAAACACGATGGTGACAGATTCTTGGTTGCTGTCCGTCGGGATGATACATCAATGCCATTGCATGGTGGATAAGTAAATTCAAAGTACAATCAAGCACAGTCATAAGCAACAGTATCTGCGTATTCATAGATATCGTCAATGCATGAATGAAAACTGCTCAGAAATCTCTGGTCTTCAAAAAACATACGACTACACTACTTCTACTGTCCTGAGACATGCCATGTTCTGATTAGAAGCCACGTCTTCGACTTGTGCAATGATATAGTGATCTGAGGCGATCCTCTTGTATTCTCCGCCGTGCTGTTGTGCTAGTAAAATTGCACCGAACGGTTGTCCAAGGCGAACGATCATCCTTAACGCTCGAGAGAGAGATTCTGAATCAACTAGTTCCTTTTTGACAGGGTGATGGTATGACGGAGACTCAGGTTCGGACCAATCTCCCAAGCTTTCCGAGTCCGCATCGTCTGCGAAGTCAGGCAGCTCGAGGAGACGTCTGTCCCACGGACGGACAAGCAAGAGTTTCTGTTGCGTGGGTCTTGCCCGCGAGAATTGGACCAGTGTCTGGTCGCTGGGGATAAGCAGGTCCCGAAGTCCGTCCGCCTTGACTTCATACGTGCAGGGGGTCTCTTGGGCTGGACCACGCTGCCGTCTTATTTCCGTGACAGGGAAGACGATGCAAGGCAGTTGCAGTCTGCGGTGCGCAAAGCGAGCAGCGCTCATGTGCTCCAACAAGCTAAAAGTTCGCACAGCCAACTCCCCAACCATAGTATTTTGCAGCGACGAGACGGCTGTCTGAATCTCATCTTCAGATAAAGATGGCAGGACATGTGGCGGAGCTGCGTATGGCGCAATATCAACTGGAAGACAACTATTGAACTTGGAGGATCGTCCGACCCAGTCGAGGTGAGAGATGTCGCCTGACTCAGCCACGATCTCCTGGAGGAGCCGCCCGAGAGCACGTTGCGGATTCTCTCCGTGAATTACAGGTATGTAGACGTCGAACATGCGGGACAACGAATCTATGATGTCTTCCGGCACGGTCGTGATATGCGTAGATGCCCATTGAAGCTTCTCTCGAGCGTTTTTCGTCCCCGGTTGGAAGGTGCCAAGGGCCTGTGCATCTATACCCGTCGTATCCTCCATCTTATGCAGAATCTGAAGAGACTCCTTGTGGTTTGGGGACTCGTCGTCGGTCGAGGTGTGGGGTCCGGTCCTCTGGGTAGAAGATAATAATGACGATATTGAAAGTAGCAGCTAAAAGATATTGCTCAGTGTCTGAATAAGAACCGCTATCACATTCGCACTGCCTACCAAGGACGTTGCTAGAGACAGATTATCGTAAGAGAGAGACAACGTGCACGAAGACAGAAACATACCTCAGCGTCTAGAGAACAACCACTGGGGTATAAACCGGACAACACAGCACATATATACTTTAGTACTAGTACTAATAGTACGTGTATCTGTTCCTGTGGATATTTCTCCTCAAGGCACATTCTTCGGGAAACCGCTCTGAAATCTAAATTTAGTTACAATACACATTCACCATAAACGCTGCTTCAAACGTGCTTCTCGTGTTTCCACGCCCAGGACACGAGGCTGCTTGCCTGGTCATGCGGGATTTTCCAGAAGACGACAACAGTCGCAAGCCAGGCGTTGAACTCTGAGTTTAACGCCTGGCTCACGACTGTTGTCAAGAAAAAAACATTGTGCATAGTTCATTGTTTAAAAACTACAAGTGGACCAATTAAGTATGCGGTGGTAGGAAATCACGGAGTATGAAGGCATGTGCAAACGGCATGGTGAACATGAGGAAGGGCATATAGGCATAGTTATCAGTAGAAAATTTGTCAATCAAATGCTCACCACCCAAACGCAAGATCCCTCCCGAATTGAGCATATCGACCCAGCGCGCCAGAGAAAAGTAAGAACAAAAGCGCCGCAAAGAATATAAGTTGTCGTTGCTGTTGATATAGAGCTGCACTAGTTTTGTCACATTCGGCCTCCCCAACGTTCTCCTTGACCGATGGTTCCTCGCTGTGGGCCTCCTGCGGCACGTCGGGAAGGCCTGGGTCAACACCAGAGTATTCGGGGTAGTAATGAGACACGCTTTGTCCCACTACACCGTTATCGAGTAGTTTTGAGATGCGACCTAGCGTCGCTTCCAAAATGCGTTCAACTGCGGCATCGTACTGCCGCACAATACGTAGGCGGTCTGCGCGTATGGACGCAGTGTCTTCAGAGGGCGTTGGTTCTGCATTGAAAGAAGAAGAATAAGCATTTTGGCATGAAACCCCATTAGATACATCAGAAGGTACGCCTCGGAAGGCCATACGCGAAACAAAAATCTCCCTTGCGAGACAAACACAGGCAATACTTTTTTCAAGAACACCACAAACTCACCATACATCCAAACAATACCCTTCGAATCAGCCAACACTTTTAAAGCAAGCAGCGACAATCTCCCTTTATACTGCTCCTCAAACGGCTGCATTCTCTCCAGATCGATCGCCTATCACGTCGATCAACAAAATATTAGACAGATCACTGTGTAGGTGGCACGCACCGAACACCGTTCCAGGGCCCATTTATCCTTCACTTTCTTCAAATCCAGCTCACCCGTAGGTTCAAGCGCAAAGTCGTTTTTAAGTGCAGCCCATGGTTCTTTCATCGGGTTTTTGCCCCGAGTCCATTCTGGAAGAAGATATACGCGAACATGTCTGTTGGCCCATCATGATGGCTCAGCAATCAATACCAAGCGAGGATATACATAGAGTTCACGCACCCGGGTGGACAGAAATGTGCGAGTGGACTAGGATTTCTCCACATGTGCTCCAGATGCTCTTGCGGCGTGCGCACAAATATAGAGGGACCGTTACCCATGGTGCTGTGAATGAAACCGACTGTTGGTGGACGTCGGCTGCATATAAAATACTATCAAGTGTTTGTTCCGTGTTGAGAACTTCTTTACGAGATCATGGTGTGATGCATGAAAACAACAGAGCCAAGGAAACCGGATTTAAGGTCGCACAAGGCCTCAGAAGAGCAGAGTGCTTTCAAGGAGATTGAGATGCATGAATGTTATTGAATAAGTACCGATCATAAAACAAGGTCGCGAAAGTACAACAACATGCATTTCACAAGGTAATCATAAGCACGTGACTCGGTGTTTGAATGGTGTCACGTCCACTCCGTCATCTTGTGCTGTAATCCGTTTGAATTTTGCCTGCGCTCATGAGAGCATCCTGCTCTGCTGCGTTATGTTGTGCAACACTAAAGCGTGCTCTTAATCATTCCCTCTTTTCAGCTTCAAGTTTATCTCCAACCTTGTCTCCTGGACCACAATCAGCAGCCCATAGCTATTACAACCTGCACCTTCCAGTACCTTCCCCGTCGACTCGGAGTTGGTCGGCGTTCAGAATGTGTTCAGGTATCAATAATATCACAGCAAAAATTATTGGAAATATGACGGTTACATTACTTTGCCTGATGGTAACTTGGCCGGAGTCGCCATTGATTTTTACGGAACTAACACAGCTTCAAGCGTTGAGGATGGCATTTATCTCACCCATGCTCGCATTGTAATTGGTTCAGCAGTGAATCCAAGAATTGACTTTTTCAGGAGTCAAGCTACAAGCAGCACTCTGGATCCCAGAATAGACTATGGTCAACTATATGTTACTCGTGGATATATATACACGCTGTTTACTTTCGTCAACAAACGCCAATACCGCGAGTGCTTTCTTTTGTAATGAATGCAGTTTCACTCAAAATAATATGCAACGACCAGAGGTAACAGCTTGTGTGATATAGGATCGATTCCTCCTCGCTATCATCAAATCCAAGGATTCATATGATCGCATTTCCTATAATCTACGTCCCTCTGACTTCCGGGTATCGCCCATCCACAATCCCGAAGTTCATTTGTAGTTCGTCGCGCTTTCAGAAATGGAGACATCCTTTTCACTCCATCCGCTAGCAAGCCTAGGCGAATTTATAGGATCGTAACTTATGACAATCTTAACGACCTATATAGATATATATCTCGACGTGAGCTAGGTGACTGCCTGTCGTCTTTAGTACCAAGCTCTTGATGTTCTGCAGAGGCAGATACTCTGTTGTTGCATTGCTCGTTTGGCATGCCTCGCCGGAAGTGAGCCTGGCTTGGGCGAGAACGGATGAGTGGCCTACCTACCACTGAGTTGATGACTCGTGCGTGTCACAATCAATGCTTGTGCAATGTGGGTCATAGTCTCGACGTCAACGCTGAGCGCTGATGCCTGGCGTCTATGCACAGTATCATGTGGAATAACCCGCATCCTCCCTTGGCGAATCTACCATTCAGTTTTCACAAACACAAAAAGCATGTGTAGGATTACCTTCAACATGAGGCGATCCTCAAGTGATCAAGAAAGTCAGTAGGTCAGTGGCGATGTCTGGGATATCGCCATTGTACATTGCACACCCGAACACCTCATGGCGCGCACGCATTTCATTACATAACGCTAATAAGTACGTCAATATCCGACGCTAAGCCAGAAGTGGGGTCGTGAATGCTTTATAATGCCGTCCTATATAATGAGAATACGTTTATCGACACGTCCCCTCCGTCCCCACCTTCACGATGAGTACTTCACCCACTGCTCCTCAATCTCCTTCACAGTCTCCGCAAGGGCCTCCGGACATGCCGAAGCACTGGAAGGTCCCGGAGGACGATGGTACTTTGTTATCAAGCATCAAAATCCTTGCATTTCGTATACTCTGCCTCATCTCGATCACTCGTCCCTCCCTCGGTGTTCACTGTTGGGTTTCCAAGAGTGACGAGGAAGAGTGGGAGAAACATCGAAAAATGGTTTGTGATAAGCTTAATGCGTCGAATGTTGCGGTTAGTGTTTGCTTGGGATTTCAATTTGATGTACGAGTTTACAAATTTTATCATGTAGGCAGGGCTCATTTTAACGACGAGCGCGGTCTACTTGACTACCCAGCCACCGCCTACAGGATTGAATCTGTTGCCCTACACAACGGTAGCACCCTACATATTCTCTATTCTATCCTTCGTGCAGGCATTGGCAAGTATGCTGGCAGGCGTTGCTGTTATCGCCGTGTATGAATCTTGTGATAGGGAGTGGACTTTAAAGGTTAGCGTTGATTCATGCTGACTCGGCAGGTAATCAATACTTCATTGCGCGGGTCCTCACCTCTACTCGCTTCCGTGTATGTTGCACTCTTGTGATTATAGCGAGTCCCAGTATTTCTCTCGTTATCTCAATCTTCTGTCTTATGATCGGTAAGACCCTCGGTCCCTCTGCGTAGCCCACTGACAGATTGCATTCCCCAGCACTCGCGATCGCCGGCCTGGCGTCTGGTATTTGGTTCATCCGGTTAATCGTCTACCTCGAAGTCGCATGTTGGATATGGGTGCCGTTTATTTTCCTATGGTGTGCTGTTCCGGAGGAGTTTTGGGACACTCACCTGCCGCGGTTGGTCAAGGTCCGAGATGTCGCACGTTCTCTGATGCGAGTCCCAGGACCCTGGCGTAAACGACGACACGGATCGATGCCGTAGCTATGAAGGTAGAGGATCGTGAGGATCGTGAAGTAGATTGTATGGAACACCGGATGGAGTAATTTATGACTCTACCTTCAGGTACTCCATGACATAACCAGAGGCTCACAGCACGTATACTTCTTCACGATAAAGATGTATTCACTGGAACAGGTCCCACGTCATTTGGCGAAAGTGGAACTATTGTGAGTGTAAGTGGAGGTACCTGAAGCACGAATACTCAGTACTGGCAGCTTGGTGTCAGCTGTGTCCACCCCGTCATGCTGTGCAGCGCTGAAGCGCGCTCTGATCTTGCCACCTTTTCATTTTTACAGTTCATCACATGTCCTCAGACTGGGAAATAAGCATCAGTGGATACGGCTACACGCAAATCATCGACGACCATCTATTGCACTGTGACAAACATCTCATAGATTACGGACTACCAACCGCATGACGGAGATCTTTAGAAGTATACAACGAAGAACTATATTTGCGGAGAAATGAGGGTGAGTGAGAACATGTATAATCAGCTCAATGTTGAACAACGTATTTTCGAACAGATTTCTCTAACATATAATTCAGAGTCACGAGAGCAGTCTTTTCTTTGTGGAGGGTCGACCTGGATAGACTTTTTTGGTGAAGGCATTATCCTCCGCATTGCGAGCACATATGACCATGGACGCACAGCTCACCACATGTTCGGAATACCTATCACTGATGACGACGTTAATCTTCACTCAAAAATACAACCATTTTCATCGCGCGCCGCCTCATTCGAGAAGCAGCATCTATTATAATCTGCTATGGACAGTGAATCGCAAACAGTTTCCTTTGAGACTAGCTTACGCGAGCTGCCAAGGTCTCACGCTCTCTCGCGCAGTTCTGGATCTCAGAACTGATCCTTTTCCTCATGGTCAACTATATACTGCCTAGTCCCGCGTCAAAAGTCGTCTAGATACGTAGTGCTTATTTTGAGGAGCATACGAGGAGAAAGATAGTGTAAATAGTGTACAAATGTCTGCTTTTGTAGCGAAATGACATGGGTGCCAACAAAAAGCAACGAGCAAAGGTCACCGCTTGTATAACGTAGACAAACCGCCGTCCGCGGGTGAAACAAGGATTCGGTCTGTCGTAAGCATCAGGCTTACAAAGTGGAAAGTGAAAACTACTGGCGATATCTAGCGTGACTTGTGGCATACTTCCACATAGTTACCATCAATATCGTACCAATGTTGACGACGTATGTGAGCATCCAGACCGCAGTGACGGCACGGCAGATCATGCTTTTAGAGGAAAAGCCTGCTATCAACATCGCTGCGAGTGAAATGCATGAGGGACCAGAGAGAGCTTCGAATGATGGAACAACTCACCAAACATGAAACAATGCAGGGACGAGGCGACGAAGAACATAGGGGTGACTATTGACAACAGGTAGGACAACACGAAGTAGCTGCCTGGCTTAAGTTGCTGATAATGTTTAGGTCAGTCTGCGCAATTGGTACGGCAAGAATGACCCCTACCTCTTGAGTCCAGTGCCGATCGGTGTGTACCCAACGTATCATGCTCGAGCCGGATGTCAACAGCGCGATCATAGCGAGCATGAGCGATATAAAGAGCAGACAATGAGGAGCGGGTGATGTATAGTCAAAGTATGGCACAGGAGAGCCGGTGGTGACGAAAACACCACTTATAGCGAGGAGGACGCCCGCCTTTGCGAAAGTATGTCAGCGCCGGATTCAGCTCGCGCGGAGTGGGACGGCTTACTGTGGTGATAGTGCTGGCCAGGATAGAGCATAACCTAGTTCTAACGGTTTCGAATGCTCGCTCTGATTGGAGGGACTTCCAATGATCTTCAAGATCTGGGCGTCCAAGCGCCAAAAAACAGAGTACCCTCGTCAAGAAGGACGTGCGACGAAGGGCCACGGGGAGGGGTTGTTCTTCAGCAAGTGGTCCTGGGTCAGCAGTCACATGTAACTTGAAAGGCAAGCGTAATTCAGCGATACAGCAAGGATTCCTAAGTTTTGAAAGCGCACCTCAGTGGAATGGAGTGAAGCCATGGAGTCAAATGAGAGAGTGAAGATGAATTAATGCTCATACTGAGAACTGGGAGATAATATGCAAGGAGGATTATCTTTACATAAGCCTTGCAAAATGGACGTTCCGGGCAAGTTGCGCGGGTAATCGACCCTGTCTCGAGGTGTTGCGGGACGTCCTCCTAATAAGAGATGATTGTGATGCAAGGGGAATGATTCTTCAAGTTACATAAGCCTTGGAATACGGGCAAGTCTCGCGGGTAATCGACCCTGACTCGAGGTGTTGCGGGACGTCCTCCTGGAAAGAGATTATTGTGATGCAAGGGGAATGATCCTTACATAAGCCTTGGAAAATGTGTTCCGGGCAAGTCTCGCGGGTAATCGACCCTGACTCGAGGTGTTCCGGACGTCCTTCTGGAAAGAGATTATTGTGATGCAAATAAGCCTTGCGGGCGAACATTAATGTGATCTATGAAAATCAGTCGTTCAACCTCGTATTGAACGGTGCAACATGTGTTAGAAACATTGAATGGAGTTGTACACTCACGGGTAATAAACCCTGCCTCGAGGTGGGACTTCCTCCAGGAAAGATGCAAACGGGATTACTATCCCTCACGCGGAGTCGTCACCCCCACAAGTCGTCACGACCTAAATATCTCACTCAATTCTTACTTCTACAAATTTACGACTTCATTCAATGTTTCTAACACATGTTGCACCGTTCAATACGAGGTTGAACGACTGATTTTCATAGATCACATTAATGTTCGCCCGCAAGGCTTATTTGCATCACAATAATCTCTTTCCAGAAGGACGTCCGGAACACCTCGAGTCAGGGTCGATTACCCGCGAGACTTGCCCGGAACACATTTTCCAAGGCTTATGTAAGGATCATTCCCCTTGCATCACAATAATCTCTTTCCAGGAGGACGTCCCGCAACACCTCGAGTCAGGGTCGATTACCCGCGAGACTTGCCCGTATTCCAAGGCTTATGTAACTTGAAGAATCATTCCCCTTGCATCACAATCATCTCTTATTAGGAGGACGTCCCGCAACACCTCGAGACAGGGTCGATTACCCGCGCAACTTGCCCGGAACGTCCATTTTGCAAGGCTTATGTAAAGATAATCCTCCTTGCATATTATCTCCCAGTTCTCAGTATGAGCATTAATTCATCTTCACTCTCTCATTTGACTCCATGGCTTCACTCCATTCCACTGAGGTGCGCTTTCAAAACTTAGGAATCCTTGCTGTATCGCTGAATTACGCTTGCCTTTCAAGTTACATGTGACTGCTGACCCAGGACCACTTGCTGAAGAACAACCCCTCCCCGTGGCCCTTCGTCGCACGTCCTTCTTGACGAGGGTACTCTGTTTTTTGGCGCTTGGACGCCCAGATCTTGAAGATCATTGGAAGTCCCTCCAATCAGAGCGAGCATTCGAAACCGTTAGAACTAGGTTATGCTCTATCCTGGCCAGCACTATCACCACAGTAAGCCGTCCCACTCCGCGCGAGCTGAATCCGGCGCTGACATACTTTCGCAAAGGCGGGCGTCCTCCTCGCTATAAGTGGTGTTTTCGTCACCACCGGCTCTCCTGTGCCATACTTTGACTATACATCACCCGCTCCTCATTGTCTGCTCTTTATATCGCTCATGCTCGCTATGATCGCGCTGTTGACATCCGGCTCGAGCATGATACGTTGGGTACACACCGATCGGCACTGGACTCAAGAGGTAGGGGTCATTCTTGCCGTACCAATTGCGCAGACTGACCTAAACATTATCAGCAACTTAAGCCAGGCAGCTACTTCGTGTTGTCCTACCTGTTGTCAATAGTCACCCCTATGTTCTTCGTCGCCTCGTCCCTGCATTGTTTCATGTTTGGTGAGTTGTTCCATCATTCGAAGCTCTCTCTGGTCCCTCATGCATTTCACTCGCAGCGATGTTGATAGCAGGCTTTTCCTCTAAAAGCATGATCTGCCGTGCCGTCACTGCGGTCTGGATGCTCACATACGTCGTCAACATTGGTACGATATTGATGGTAACTATGTGGAAGTATGCATACAAGTCTCGATCACGCTAGATATGGTCAGTAGTTTTCGCCTTCCACTTTCTACTTTGTAGGCCTGGTGCTTACAACGACCAAATCTCTTTGCTCATACTCGCATAACGTGATACAACATTTGTTTGGTTCAGACTTCACCTTGCTTGCAAGGTCATATACTTCTCATATACTATCTCGATAACTCTGTGAATCATCCACACGCATAAACAACGGCAAATCCTGAATTCGAACAAGCTTGAGACTTGACTGTTTTGAACGTCGCTCAACAATCGCTCAATGACATAGATGAGCATCCTAAATGCATCATATATAATTCTTGGTGTGAAATTTATTTCTTATTTCTTGTAAGTCATTCATATGGCCATGTTTTTTGCCAACGAGTTGAACATCATGATTCTGTTCCTGGTCATGATGTTGTTCGTTGCGCGATAATTGATAGCACATTTTCATTTTTCGGGCGCTCCAGGTATATGTCAGAATTCCGAACCTCTGCGATTGACGATATGATGTTTTAGTCAGTTTTGAATCTGTCCTAACAGCTGTTATGCGACCTGTTCGCATTCCTGCCGTGGCAAAGTGTAAGTACCACTTTTATGAGGATGTTCGTCGTTTTCTAGCAGAATTCTCAGTCTTAGGAGATCGAGAACTGCCTGATATGGTTCTTGAACCTCTGCAATTGCCTGAACTTCTCTGCTTTGGACAAGCACTTAGCATGTCATGCCGCAAGACTTGTCATGGAATAAACGCCGATCACAAAACATGTCGTGAAAGTACAACATGCATTTCACAAAACAATCGTAAAGTATGCAATTCGATACAATTACGTGACAATGATCGCACTAGGCGGCGCTGGTTGGACAGTAGGTAAAACGAAAGGTAATTCTGCAGTGCATAGGTATGAAAATCGATCAGGGTATGGTACATATGGTACATATCGCCCAATGAATGGCAAGGATAGAGGTTCGGATAAAAATACAAAGAAAAATACAGAGGCGGCACGACCCTGCAATTCTATTCGCTCAATACACTCACCAGGGCTGCTCTTCGACAGTGCCCCACCCACTGGTAGAGCTCTTGGGGGCCTTCGCCCGGGCCCGCCCACCACGCTTGCTACCGACGGTAGAGAACCCATCATCCTCAGGGTATCCAGCAGCGCTATGGGCGTCCACCTGATCTGCCCAGGAAGTGGGAGCCCTCTGATTGGCCCAGGCGTTATTGGTATTGGTGTTCGGCTGGGGTTTCTGCTGGGGTTGGAACCTTTGCTGGGGCTGGGGCTTCTGCTGGGACCTCCACTGCGACTGGGATTTGGCCTGAGGCTGAGGCGTCCACTGGGGCTTGGATCTCTGCTGGGTCTGAAGTTTCGGCCTTTGCTGGGACTGGGGCGGGGGCCTCTGCTGAGGCTCAGGCTCCGCAGGGACGCTAAGCCAAGGATCAAAGCTAGCCACAGATTTTCCCCAACCGTCATCAGACGGCTCAGGCGCGTCATTGCCCGCAGGCTCCGCCTCCTCCTCAGGCGCATCTTCGTCCACATTCCACGAGGCAGTATTGCCCCATGTAGTCGGAGTTTCAACTGCGACAGATTCCGCTTCATTGCTTTCCCGGCGCTCAATAGCATCAGCGGATACGATGGCCCTAGGAGCGCTTCGCCAGGTCGACTTCACGGGAGCGCCGCGACCTCGGAAAGCGTTGTTAGGAGCTCCTCCACGATCGGTGCCTCCCCCTCCTTCTCCACCGCCTCTGCCATACCCCTTGCCTCTGCCTCTGCCCTTACCCTTCTTGTTATTCGAACTTGCATCTTTCTGTGCCCTCTCCGCATCGCGAACCTGCTTCGCGTACTCCCTGCAGATTCCCTTCTTGCAAATGATTCCATGGGCGTTGCATACGATCGGCTTCTCCTGCTCCTTGTCGTCATTCAGCTCTCTCCACTGCGTCTCGGCGTCTGCAGGAGTATCGTCCCAAGTAGCTCCGTCGGCAATGGGATGTTCCGACCAAACTTGAGTACTCGTGGGCTCATCCCAGTTCCCAGGTGCGATTGAGTCCAGCTCAGCGAGATTGGGATCTATATCATCATGGACCGACAGCCCGTCCAGCGCTCGTTCCATGCTTTCCGAAATTTGGACTTGAACTTTGTACGGATCGTCCTCAGGAGTGAGTACGATATCGGTGCTGGCATTGGAGGACCCTCCGTTAGAGCTCCAGCTAGCGACACTTGTGTTGTCGCGATCGAGGCCAGGGGCCGTCTCGATGCGAGAAGCGCCCCATGCATTTGGTACTGCCGGAATTCCGGGAGGATGAGTAGGGTAGGACGTTCCAGCACTCCAGGCTTTTGGACCACTCAGACCGGGAGGGACGGTGGGAGATTGATTCGATAATGTTCTAGGTAAAGGAGAGGGGGCTCCGCTAGAGGGAGTGTTCATTCCAGATCCAGTGGGGGAGTCTGACCACCCGTTTGGTCCAAGTCCAGAGGACGTAGAAAGGCCGACCCCTTATTGTGAAACAAAGGAAGCACTTAGCATCGATAGTACTTCAGGAGGAAAAAAGTGGACGACATACAAACATCGGATGCTTTCACTGCGATGGGTCCGCCGCCAACTGCGGGCTGCTTCTTGAGCCCAGGGATGGCCGGAGAGGAAGTAGCGATAGCAGCCTTCCATGCATTGCCGACTGGTGCTGTAAGTTTGGGAGTTCCTTTGGCCCACGCCCCTGCCCTCGCGATAGGAGCAGGTAGCCGTTTGTCGGTGATCCATTGTTGGGAACCGACGACTGTAGCAAGGATATTGATAAATTAGACCGGAAACAGGGCAGGAGGCAAAAGAACCCGCGCTTACCTGGTGCAGGGGCAGTCAGGGTCTCAGGGGGAGGGGGTTTTACAGCGCCCGGAAGGGGCCTGCACATGGGATGATTGGTCTGATCCTCAATCGGCACTTCACAAAAATGGGTTTCAGGGTAAGGGAAAGTGATGAGACTGGAAGAACGGCGTGGTACGTCAGGTTATGCAACTTACACAGTTAAGTCATGAAGGATGGGGACTTACTGATTGTTCGGCGACCACGTTTTAAACCAAGCGTCTTCGACATATATACGCTTCCAGCCTACGAGAGAAATCCGATATGGTATCAGTCACTTGATCCGTTCATAGAAGGCAATCAAGATTCAAAACCGATCAAGCTTATCGTCCGGGCGGCAGAATTTAAATGGATTGAACTGTTCGACTCACCGTTCTTCTGCACTTGTCTTCCAGTGCTATAAGTGCAATAAAAAACCTTTGTAACTTGATCCTGCTCTTGTTTGGACGACTTCTTCAGGAACTCCCTCCAACGATGCTCGCCGAGTAAGCGATCAAGCTGGGGGCACTCGCGAGCTATTTCGATGATAACCATGTCGCGTGCCTGATTGATGCGCCACAATGGGGTATGCACACGTTAACCATATATACTTCACAGAGGACCCACAACACTACTTACACTGGGCTTGTGGAAAAACGCATAAAAGTGCTTAGCATCGATGCAGCACGCCACCCAACGCGCAAAATCTTGTCTATCCTTGGGCAACTCCATGTTGCAATGCCCGTCGAGGACGTACGGATGAACGACAGTGAGATATCGAGGTTCATCGTCTCCAGGAGGAGGGGTAGGAATACGCTTTGGCATGATGGAAAGACAGAGAAATGGTAGGTTGGAAAATGCAGGAGATCGAGTTATTTAAACAAAAAAGGATGGGCATGCGGCTGACGTGCTGGATCTGCGTGCTAGTGGCGACTCTTATGGATCCCCCTGAATGAGTTCACCTGAATGGTCCCGTGTTGCTATGCCGTTTCACCACAGTCCTGTATAAAGACAGATAAAAAGTTGGGGTTGTGGCACCCGACCCTGATGATAATAACAAAGATCGCGTTCCTATGTTCACATTAGTTGTCAGATTTGGTTGATCCCTGCATATAATGAACATTCGAACCAAAGAAAGGTTCTTGAAAGCTTCAGTTCTAACAAAACTCCTTCAAGGTCGGCCGGCGTGAAAATATACAAAGAGTGCGTTATGAGATTGTAGACAAGAGTGGGTCCTTGAAGGTCCTTGAATATCCGATTATTTCATTATCATCGACACCTACCGTGAGAAAAAGCACCGCCTTCGAATGACGTTATCATCGAATTAATCCTCGAGGACAGTTATTGCAATCGACGAGCTCGAATCCTATAGCAGACGTGGACCACACGGAGAGCACCACGTCAATATTTTTATCGTCTACGTCAAAGCTCTTAATCTCGCTTAGAGCAGGCGAGTGCAACTTAACCAGGTCTTGATCGATCCAGACATTAATTGTATGCGTACAGTACCCCAAAGGCTAGTGTGGGTGACCGCAGCGGGGGTCTCGGGAAGCGGGTTCAGATGTTGCGCCGGAGGCAATAACCGTAACCGTGACGAGGTGGCTGTGACCAAACGTCACAAAAACGTCACGTTTAATTGCAAGCGGTTGTCATTTGGTTTTGAACATACATAGCCAATGGTCAGCAAGCCGCCACTAGGTTTCCTTCTTACATTTGATATGAAACAGGTGAAACCCGTTGCTCTCAATTTATCCAATCGAAACTCACCAATCTATGGAATGGCCTATCACCAGGAACCCGGGCAATCTTGCCAAGCCGAAGGTGTGTTGTACTATTTCGTGTTCTGCTCCTGCAGGATTTCAGGTTCGTTTCAATTAAATAATATATAATAAGCTTGTGCACTTCAAACATGCCTTTCTGCACACACGTACTCTCCAGAGAGATGCGATGCACACCTTAAACGGCTCTATCAATGTTGCTCCAAGCTATATCAGGACCGCGCGGAGAATAATGGCACAGAACGTGTCAAAGGTTCAAACCAAGACAGCATATCGACAGCGTGTCCAATACCAAGGGTAGTTGAGCACTGGCTCAAGAACCATCCATGATGATCGGCGCGTTAACATTCCTGCAAATTGAATATCCGCCCAGACATCCACTTCACACCAGCTTTCAACCGATAGCAGGGCTCAAGTTACCTATCGTTCGGATGTGCCGGCCTTCAGATGAAGTGCTTCTGGATGGTCGACCCTTGATTATGTTAGAAGCGTGTAAGGTCGACATATCGGGTGCTTCCTACAGTATCCTACTAGATGTTGGACATGAAGAACGGCTATGGTGGTTTTTATCGCACAGCTATACTGTTATTAGGCTCTTGAAGGCACGCATTACACTAAATTTACCTCTATGGACCGAGGCTGTGGCACAGCTCGTCCTAGTGTCGTCACTTACAGTGAGCGCCCACGAAGCCCATCATATAAGCGTGTAATACCGGTGTAATTTCACCGTCTGCGGGTTTAGTGTTTAATAAAGGTCTAGCTGGCATCCATCGCATTGACTGAATTGCCTTCGTTAACAAAACACTCAGTCCACTATGACATCTTCTACCGATTCAGATGCAAACTCCACATTGTCCACCGAAACTATTGCAGGAATCGTCGTCGGAGTTGTAGGAGGCGCAGCAGTGGTAGCAACTGCATGCTTCTTTTTGCGGCGTTGGAGGAGAAGTGGAGGAAAGTTCACGAAGCTTCGTAAGGGAGGGAGGGCAGTAGATGCTGAGGAAGAATTTGTGTCGGGGGGATCTAGCTTTAGCGTCCATGATCGACACGGACGGTACGGTCACGGGCAACAACCATCTGTATCTCTTGAGCCTCTCCTTCTACCTTCCCCGCCGCAGGCATCACAGGATATCCCGGCACTTTCACCCCCGCAAATACCACTAGACTGGTCTTACTTCCCTCCCGTCCTGCCCAACCCAGTAACAGACCACAGCTATCACAGTCTCTATGACACCGACGACCCATTTGCCCGCATCCAGAGGGCAATACTCCCTACAACTGCTCCACATCACATGGCAGTGTCTGCGCGCAGGGTGTCGCATGAGGTACCGCTTGAACAGTACTCTAGACACACAGCTGGGCCAAATGCCCCGCTTTTCATCAATCGCAGTCTAGCCCGACACTCGGGTCCGGACTTTTTCTCAGGTCGGGCAAGCACGTCCCCGTTTTCGTCGGCAGATCTTCCCCAATCCATATCATCTCGAACTGGAAGTGACACTCTTCATTTGTTCGCAGACGCGCCTCCGCCTCCACCCAAGCCGCGGATATCGGTTCTCGGTCCACTACCCGAGTATGCCGCACCGAAAGAATCGCGAGAAGGGGTATCTCAACCCCGGACGGCAGGCGGTGAAGCCGACGCTAACAGCCCCGAATCCATCAGCCCCGAATCCATTTATTCACAAGAATCCGCACAACATCCCTCCCATCCTCCAGAACCCCAGCTACCATCCCAGTCATCAAGGAGGGGCAGACCATCCCAGAGATATTCAAGAACACTGAAAATATCAGAGCTGAGCCCTGTTAGGGAAAATTCGACATCAATGAGTGGGCCTCCCTCCCATGACGTCTCGACGAGCTCAGAAATAGAGAAAAGGCCATCCCGCACCTTCTCAGAACTCGAAAGATCATCTTCCGTCTCAGTCGCACTCTCTCATAACGCATCCCCAAGAGCCCCCGAATGCGCTTCGTTACCCCTCCTTTCCTCCTCCAACACATTCGGGAAAAGTGGTTCCAGCGCAACGACATTATCTCCCTCGAGCAGCCGAGCGACCAGGTATCCTTCATTGACACCGTCTAGTTTGGGACCGTCCTCGTCTAGCTCAAATCCTCATTCTGATTCAGCCACTGAGTGGAACCGTCCACCAGCTGGCCTTAATGCCCTCAAAGGTCTCCAAACGTTAGATCTCCCAAATCCACACGCCCTGACTCTGGAAGTCCCTCGAGTGCCCGCGCTACCTCCTGCTGATCGACAACCACCTGCAGCTGACGAGAAGTCCAAGAAAACACCACTCAAAGCTCGCCTGTGTGCACATTCGCCAGGTTCCGTCCCAGAAGTTGAGCGACGACCGGTTATACAATGTGGTATTGCGAATATCGATGTAACACTATGACTATAACTTGTACTGATGGTGGGTGGGTGGATGGGTGGATGGGTGGATGGGTGGATGGGTGGATGGGTGGATGGGTGGATGGATGGATACATTATGAAGGACACAATGGACCTCTAGTAAACTATTCATACATGTGCGCTTACATGAATACATTTGGCGATTGCATGGATACATTTGATGATTGCATGGATACACTTGGCGATTGGACGGATAACAACGGACTTATGCGGGGTCGGGTCGGTCACTGGACTCATAACAAATACGTATGGTATTCCAGAACGTCATCGAGAACACTCATACAGGTTATCTATTACACGACAGTGAGTACAGCAAACAGATAATGTACACTACTGACCTTTGCGTGTTATTGAAAAAATCCCTTGCTTTTCCAGCCCTTCACCCACGCCCGCGCATGGCTTGGTCCAAGCCATTCGGACTCCAGTGTAGAGAGAATATGCATCGTATTGCTAAGCGAACAAGCCCTGTCCGTCACGAACTGCAGGCCGTTACCTGCCTCCCCATCACCAGAAATAGTTTCAGCATTCTGGGACTGCAAGAAACCTCGGAGGAAAGGAAGAATTTTGAGCGCCGGCTGCAAAGACGGTAAAATCAGTCGATAATCTTCATCCACCAATAAAGTTCAACTTACGACCTCTTTGAAATCGCGCTCTTTCGCGCCGTGGGCACGTCGTTCCAGTTTTTGCATCCACCCTGAATAGGGCTCCAGTGGCAGCGGATGTTTTGTTTGGCCAGAAGCTACAAGCGCATCTCTCACACCCTCAAAGATGGTCCGCCATGGAACAGGCCTTGGATGGGTGAAGTTGACAAGTGGAACATGCGTCTCAGACAAAGCAACGTCAAGAGCTGCTGCTGCAACGCGGTCCGCGGGTGTCCATGACACGACCTAAATTCAAGATTTGTAAACCAAACTAGCGTCGCACGAAAGAAGATTCACCCCTGGAAGGTCAAGAAGTGAACCGAGCGCCAAGCTTGACTTGACCAGGATGGGAACCCAATCAGTCGTCGCCCAAACCCCAGTAGGTCCACCAGCAATCTGTCCTACTCGGAGAGATGTAGCTTGCAGATCAGATCGGGAAATGATCTAGGGAGTGGTGAGTCACTGGTTTTTACTCAGATAAGGTGAAGTTACCTGTTCGGCAACGTGCTTCGATTCTCCGTACCCAGAACCTATTGCCATAGAGGGATCACCGAGAAGTTCCTCTGGGACGGGACCCTGACTTGGAACCCAACCTAATGCGGATGCGATAGACGAAACGAATATAAACCGCAAAGAAGCGGCATGCGGAGAAGCGAGCGCGAGATCGAGAAGCATCCGCGTGCCCCGGATATGAGGTTCAAACGAGGAAAGGGCCAAATTGAAGTCGACGCGCCACGCATTGTGAATGATCATGTTCACGGAATATTTGAGCTTCAGGAGTCATGTCAGCGATGAGCTGAGCAGGGAAAAGAGAACAAACCCGTTCGTAAGTAGGAGGTGTCAAACTTAATCTGTCCTGAGAGACGTCTCCCTCAAGATAAAGGACCTTCCTCGATGAGGTTAGGAGTTGTGTATTTAACCCTCTTTCCTCGAATGCTTTCAGCTGACGCATACTGCTGTATGTTCCTGAAGCTGCTGAAAATCGATTGAGAACATAGACTGTCGAGACCTCTGGCCGTCCGAGAAGATCGGCAAGTATATAGGATCCCAGTGTCCCGGTGGATCCGGTGAGGAGCACAACACGCCCGCCATCAAGCCTGGCTCGCTTTGCAGGTCTCTCCATCGAGTCAGCCTGAGGGTCAAGCTTCAGAAATCCGGTTGAGTATTTTTCGATCATAGCCCCGATTGCATGGACGTGCGAGTTTTGTACAGACTCCGAAGTCCCATCCGCGCATGCAATAAGGGCGGCAACCTTCCGTGCCAGTGAATGAATAGTGGGGTTCTCAAAGATGATGTTTTGGGTGATGAGGCAGGAAATGCTCTGAATTCCTAGTTCACATGATCTCTTTAGGGCGCTGATGAGTCGATTCCTAAGGTACGTGGCACTCAAGCTGGGGAACAATTCAGCGACAACGTCCACCAATTAAACAAGGCTCATACCTGTCAAAGCCCTGCGCGAATAAATCTACAGTTGGTTTTAGATCCGTCCTAACATTCGTGGCCTGCGATAACAGCCAGGAGGATAGCCCGCTTCTCCGTCCATTGTGATGGTAAGGTATTGTCGCCGACTTCATGGCTGAGTCCGACGACGTCATAACTGATTATACAAGACGCTTGAGCAAGTGCCAGGCCAATTAATGATATGCGGACACTAACAGCGCATTGATGTCTTGCTCGTATACTTGGAGCGCCGCCTTTCTTTCGATAGTGCCTTTCATAGTCCGAGACACAGGCTTGTCGCGACGAGCAACAAGAATCATTTCCTTGAAGATACAACTGTAAGTCGGCACAGATGCATTGGCGTCTTCCACATATGGCCTAAAGAAATCTGTCAATCCAAAATCTTGACTCACAAAGAGAAATACGCTCACCATACTTGGTTTCGAAACTGGGCAACTTGTTCCTCATTATCCACATCAATGAAATGATCCACGGTAGGTTCGATCAAAACTCCAACTTGGTTTCGCTCACGTCCGAACATAACGGCACCATTTACGTATGGACAACAACCGATGATTGTCTCCATCTGCGATGGGACAGCCTTTTCCCCGGAGGATAAAACGATCACATCGTCCGCTCGACTAACGCTGAGGCCACTTTAGGTCTGCAACGAAGTCAACAAAAAAGGCGTACATTTTCCATAACTGTTTCTGGGTTGGGTGTCTGACAAAAAGGTCGTTAGTGGCATAGCCTTGCACATCGGGAAGGTTTTCAACGCTTGGTTGGAGTTTGTCTGATCGCTGTGAAGACGCTGATCTAACGCATAATTTCGACTGTGCCTTGATACATACCAATACTTGACATTCGTATAAATCAAGGTCATGAGGAGCCCAGCGAATATTGACCGTATCGGAGAACTCGACCCACTGCCAGTATGGGTTGCCATTGACAATTGAGTCTCGGGGAGGAAGAATGGAGACCGGACCACACTCTGTCGCACCGTAAAGCTGTGCAAGCGGTATTCCGGCGGCGGCAAGAAAATCTCCTTTCTTTTCTGAGAGAGGGCCACCTCCATATACCTGCGAAGTCACGTGGGATTCAAGATCAAAGGAACACCAAGGTATAACGTACAACATATCCGGTATTTCGTAGTGTCTTTAGTGCTTCTTCCGAATCGGCCCACTGTTCGAGGTGATATGGAACGCAAAGGACGATATTAGTCCCGGTCTGGCTGATGCATTCAATTATGTTGTCCGATGTCGGAATGGTAGGAAGAGTCCGCCGATCTCCCACGGACGTAGGGGCGTACAATGTTGCTGTAACACCGATAAGCATTGCATACAGCTGCGCGGCCACACCAAATATGTGAAATGGGGGAAGGGCCATTACGCCAAGACGGACCGATGGGTAGTTCCGGTATTGCCATAACAGAGCTGCATCACGTTAGTTTTTTTTATCAAAGATGGAAATAAAAACAGCCGCACGGGCGTTCATCCAACTCAGTTGGCCCCTGTGGTTTTGAGCGACAGGTTTAGGAAAGCCGGTGCTTCCAGAAGAATGCATGTACAAGATTGTCTCGGTTATCCGTGTAATTGTGGAGCGTTTAGGGTATGGCACAAAGGGATGGACAAGAGATTCGTTGCCCAAATGAGGGTAAACTTCTGATATGGGGGGTATCTCGATGATTGTCAGAGTGGTGCCACTATTCCCCATAAGGCGCTGGACATCATCAAGGAGAGCGGCGTGGTTCGGGGTGATGGATGCTATACGACGGCAACATGTCCGGAGAAGTAAATCTACTATGACCTGCGGTGGGTTGCGAGGAGACATAGGAAACGGCTGCGCAAAATAAAATGAAACAGCGGTAGAGTAAAAAGCATGGGTGCTCACCACGATCCCTGCAATCATCAGACCGGCTATTAAAGTTGTATACAGGAGGGTGTCTGTGTGAACAACTATTGCGGTTACCTCGCCTTCAACTCCAGTACGACTGGGTCGGAGTGCATGGGCTATTCGATGAGTAGCTCTGCCGAACTCGCGGTAGGAAATGGAAGTCAATGCGCCGGTTTGTTCATCTGGAAAGACGTATATTGGCAGAGATGCATTCCTACGCATGTGAAAGTCAATGATATCTGGAAAGAGGAGTGAGCCATCGAGAGGAGGACACTCCGGCTTGATAGCCATGACTCTGCCACTCGGAAATGTGGACAGGATGATGTTAGGGGGGTATTCGAAGTATATATAATACAGAAGACTTATAAAAAAATAAGTTGGCCAGGGTATCTGATCGAGTGCTGGAGGGTGACCCCGGTGGGATGACTACTAGTGGTGTGAGCACGTAATGACCTACAACGTGTTAAGAGCGCAACTTGAGCTTGAATGTCTTCAGAATCCCGACTCGGACCGCACAATTAAGTCGTTCCTATCAAACAATACACCGACCCGCAGATGTTTCTATCAGCTGCAGACAGGAAAGCGTGCAGCCTGAACTGTTTATAGAAACAAGGTTAAATAAATGATTCGTCCGTTTCGGAAGTGAAAATAAATAAATAAATACACTCCACGTAGTCAGCATCATGTCAGCAACCTTTGGACTAGTACTTTACAGTGTTTTGATCGAAGGAAGACGCAGTACGTATGATACACCCTGGCAGTGCCACGTACGAAGGAACTGATGCACATGACATGGTCCATGACCCCAAATGATGCAGGCGGCCAATTCCCGATTTCTATTGATGGGTCCTGGCCCTAAAACTTTTACATCGAACAAGCCTGTCAAATTCAATTCTTTCGCGGATCTGTCACAAGTACTCGAGAAAGCCAAGTCTAAATGACTAATTCCTCGATTCCCCACCTGTTCAAGTTGCATTATACTGGGCTGGGACGACGATACTGACTCGGACAAGCGTCTGGATCCCACAATCAGCGCCCATCATGGCCCAAGGTTGGCATCCCGAAAGGTGGCGCAGTTTTTTTGCCAGGACTTTGTCGGTGCCTGTCGATCTCTTCACTCAGAGAAACCCGGCAACGTGGCGTCGTTCAGTCGTAGTGAACGACTCGTGGATTGACCATACAGAGACAAGGACCAAGTTGCAAGTCATCAGGATTTCCGATTCTCGACGAGAAATAACTCACGCTCATAAATCTTGGCTAGGTCGTTGCTCTCCCACTTGAGACCGCTGAGCGTTTGTGGAACACACCGTAAGTGAATCCTAGCCATGTCAAAGATTATTTTTTCTACCTTCTGCTAAGTCAGTATTGATTGCAGGCTCAAAAATGACACTGTCAGTATCGTCAAGGTGGTGCACGCGTGAATTGCTTACAGTCCTTGCATAAAGCTCATTTCGCTCTCTGATGAGGTCGTGCAAGCCAGTCTTGAAATTATCCCAATCTCCCTTCGCCTTCACGACACAATGGCGGTCAAGCTCTTTAACTGACAACCGAAAGACTTGCTGAGGATGTACTCAACAGGGGAGGCGGTGCCTCGATAGCAACAAACGATGTCAAGAATGGTAGTAGCCATACCATCAGCAGCCTGAGGCACCCCCTAGGATATTAGATGACATCCCGATTTCCAATACACGTTACTCCTACTACGTTCGGTAGCGCATGGCTCAATGGATGATAGACCCAATCCGTCATATTCCAGGAGCCGCCGGTTCACGGCAATCTTTGAGCGCAGCCGCGTTGAATCCGCTCTTGATGATCTGAGCAGTCATCGCATCAAAAAGGGCATTTCCAAACAATATTGGAAGAGCCGTTCCTGGCCGCTGATGAAAGATGACCCGTTCATGCTACGCCCCGCGTGTGATGCTGCTGGCAATTTGATCACACGCGGGGAAATGCACCATAATGATGTGAGACGCGTGGGTATGGGTGGGGAACGTTTTTTGTGGTGGGTTTGGTACGGAGAAAGGGAAGGGGAAGGAAAGGAAAAGGGGAGTGAGAAGATGATGCCCGTCTCGTTTGTGGTTCTCGCAGCAGGAGCAGCGGCATATTACCCTAGGAATGCGTGGGTGATGTGATGGTGGAGAAGCTGGGTTTTCGGTAATCGGGAGGAAGCCTTCCAGCATTGTTTTATAAGGCTGGAGGGGGCTTGAGCTGTCTTTTGCGCTTCTTACCATTATACACTAGGGAATCAACAGCCGGTGGTCGCATGGTCTCCCCTAGTCGGACCATATAGAAGGAAGACAGTCGTTCCTTCTCGATCATGGTGGCCGCAATGCAACGGAAATACATAAATGCGGCAGGATTAGCCCGCCTTGCTTGTGAGGCTTTCCTATTTCTTTCCTGCTTGCTTGTCAAAAACTGAATAAATGCTGCACCTTTTTCATAAAAAATGTCTTATTGAGAATTTACTTGCTCTATAAAAGACGGTCTAGTCGGATGTGCAAATGTCCTGGTGTGCGATGTGCTTCACCAGTCCGCATGCTGCATATTTATGAGCCATGAACCATGCGGTCAGACACCCTCACGGCGACTTGCGGTGGTCAACACGCGTAGGATGGGCTGCTTTACCATCATCTCCAGCTTAGCGTAGAGGGTGCCATCAGAGTCTATATGGTATTGCCACAGCATCACGTCAGTTCAAGGAGAACTTAAATATATATAAAATGTCTATGAAAAAAACAGCGCTACAAGCATAAACTAAGGATACATATGTGAGGGAGAAGACTTGTCCATCGGCCAATCACCCAAAAATTCCGAAGCTCCTGTGAAAGTGTTGTCGGGGTTTCTTTAAGACAAAAAATGATCTTTGATTTTTGTCCGTTGGAGCCAAGCCGGAAAAATGGAGTGGTGCATACTGGTGAGGGGCTAGTGTCAGAAGACGTTGTTACCTCGATCGGTGGCCGATGTTACATTCACTGGCACTGCTACCAACATTGTGCCCGGGCCCCGTTCAAATCAAAACTTTTTGGGTGTCATGGATCACAACTTCAATTGTGGGCATCACTGATCCCGCCAGTGGGAGTCCAAGCTCGAGCTGGTAATGCCATCCGATCTGAAATCATTGGCCTGAGTCCGGCCCGGCGGCCCGCTTTGCCGCGGTCTGCGTAAACATTCCGAGTCTCCAGGCGTTCAGTTTGCCATGGTCAGATATGGCCTGGTATGAGCAGACGTGACCACGATATACCAGCTTTCCTTGACCTGCCTTTAACCTCCCCCGTAACATTTTAGGTGGCCTATTTGAACGTTGCTCAAATCGTGACTTATGCTGCTTATGCTATGCACAACAATATCGGGCAGCGACGAGTCTAGCTGTACTAATGAAGGATGAAATGACCGAGAGCTTATTGGTGCATAAGATTCGACTTCATCGCGGGAAGCAGAACCGACCCTTTAGAGGTCAGAGGACTGCACATTCTATGATTAGCCGCTCACCTTTCCCAACCTTGCACTATCACTTCGAGAGATACCCGGGCCGTCATTCCGTGAAAATGCATACGCACAATATAAGAAGACAATCGAGTTGCATATGACGCGGGCTATCTTTCATCCTCATCTCACCGTACCTCCTGCAAATAATGTCCTTCGGAAAGGTTCTTCAGTTAAATACAGGTGCAACCATCCCCGAGATCGGTCTCGGCACCTGGCTCTCTAAACCAAATGAAGTCGAAAGTGCTGTGAGTCACAAGTCATCGTAATGTCCCTCTTGCCTCATCCTATCTCCCTATCGGGCTACATAGGTCGAGATTGCCGTCCGCAATGGTTACCGTCACCTTGATCTTGCTATGATCTACCGGAACCAGGACGAGGTCGGACGCGCGCTGAAGAAAGTCATACCATCCGTCGTTACTCGCGAGCAGCTTTTTATTACCTCAAAACTCTGGAACTGCTCGCACCAGCAAGGACCCGCCGAAGCAGAGCTTGACGAGACACTGAAGCAGCTTGGACTCACCTATCTTGATCTCTACCGTGCGTTATCACCTAGTGTTCCTTCATGTTTATGAACTCATACATGTGTGGTAGTTGTACACTGGCCTGTTGCATTCGAGCCTGGAAACGGTCTTGTTCCCCCACATCCGACCAAAGAAGGAGAGGTACTCTTAGACCTGAAGACCTCCCTTGTCGACACCTGGAGAGCGATGATCAAGCTGAAGGAAACTGGTAAGGTAAGCCCACGGCATGGATGATGGTGCAGTCATGTGTATCTACCTTTCGATAGGTCAAAGCTATTGGCGTTTCCAACTTCACGATCGAGCACATCAAAGGCTTGATTGACGCTACTGGTGTCGTTCCTGTGAGCATAATAACCTAATTCATGTTAGCCACAATCATTCATCCAACTAAATATCTCCAGGCTGTTAACCAGATTGAGGCTCACCCTCTGCTTCCTCAAGATGATCTCGTTGCATACTGCAAGCAGGTAGGCGTCCACATCACCGCTTACAGCCCGCTAGGCAACAACTGTGCGTGTTCTGCTCACTTTTATGTTATGAGAAGATGCTGACCTGCATATACAGTCGTTGGCAAGCCAATGCTTACCGAAAACGCTGCAGTGAAGGAAGTCGCCGAGAAACTCGGCGCAACCCCTGCCCAGGTTCTCGTTGCTTGGGGCGCTTACCGGGGCTACTCTGTTATCCCCAAGTCTGTGCAAGAGGGTCAGCTGCAATTCATGTCGTGGATGCTAAACGACCTGACAGACTCTTGTAGGCCGAATCATCTCAAACTTCAAGCAGGTTGCACTCAGCGAGGGAGACTACGAAAAGGTTACAGCAATTGGAGTGGGAAACTTCGAGCGGTATGCTGCCTCTTTCGGTATTTGTTATTTTGCTCACCTTAACTCACCTCAGTTTCAATATTCCTATTCGCTTTAAACCCAAGTGGGACATCAAACTCTTTAATGAGGAACTTGAAAAGACTGCTACCTACCAGGTCAATATTGCATAGACATCCGGCGAGTGTCGGGGAAGGAGAAAGAAAGAAGTCGATATATTTGTTGCCAAGCATGCTCACTACCAATTTCATGAACATCGTCATGATACACATGGGAACAGTGAGTCGTAATTCACGGGGCCCGAGCCTGATACGGTTTCAAACCTGCAGTACCTGTAAGCTGAGGATGAATAGATGGAAACTACCGGCGGATATGAATGCGCAGCGGTAGCAGAAAATTTTCAGAATGTGAAATCGCAAAACGCTGACGCAAATTCGAATGAGGCAATGACGCCATTTTACTTTTAACTCAAGTCGAAGCGAGCTGGCTGGGAACACTTGTATACAGAGTTAACAAAGGAGTAACAACCAAGATCCGAGACTAGCACTTACTAGTATCCTTGGTCCCTGCTCCCAACGAGACTGAGCCAACTGAGAATGAGAGAGCAAACGGGGTCCCGCGCCGTTACTTGGGTTCTGATATGATTGGTCGGCGTTCAAGTAAACTCCAGCCAGCTTAGTATTATAATACGTAGTTGAACAATAAAGTGACGACCTGAAAATGAGCACCACGTTTGGTGTAACATAACGTCAATATTAAGGGCGGAGTAAGTTACTAGCCCACCTATAATGTAATGCAGGTTTTTGCCTAGATCCGGGCTACGGCGCAACTTGGAGATCCAAGTCTAGAGGGTCGTATAAATAATATCAGAGAGTGGCTGCTGGGAGGAAAGCAACGGTGCCTGAAATCGGCTGGGCTCTGCGGGGAAGTTTCCAGATAATGAAATCAGTTCATTCCATATATACACACTCAAGTCGCAGGCTCCCTTCTCACTCAGCATTTTAGGTTCAACCTTCAAATCCGACTCCTTCAAATCGCACTCTTGCCATCGTCGAGTGCTCTCTTCCTTGGTCCGTTTCGTTCAGCCATGAGTAGTGGTTCGCCCACCGCGTATCTTGTATGGTCTATACTAGCATGCTTGGTGAGCGCATGGCACACTTCTCCAAATAGAGCACGCTTCTCATGCCATGGCACCATGCGTAGTTCTTTTGTTTCCTCATATTTCATCTTTGGAAATATGATAGATTCCAATGTCTCAAGTGGAGTGAGTCTGGGAGACAGCCTGGCGCATTCAAACGGTTTATGTCGGTGCGTACCACGTGTCAACTCAAAACAAGTTATTCGGATATTTCTGACGTTGTCTAAACACTGGCAGTACACCTACATAGCAACCTTGACTCTCCTCGTGATCTTCAGCGTTGCATACACATACCTAAAGTTCAAAGAAGGTCGTTTGCATTTTGCTTGCACAACGAATATTCCTCATCTTTATTGTCTAGGCTTTATCATCACCCCAGAAGGGACTAGTGAGTCCGCAATGCATGTCATTTTGCCCGAGCTCATTCCAGAAACCACAGTCTATCCAAAACCCACCGACTTATATACACCTAGTCACCAAAAGTGGATATTGCCTCTTCTGTTTTTGTTCAGCGCAGCATGGGCTTGTGAGCTGTGAGCGCTTTTCTTGCTGAAGCTATTGCGCTACTCATGTGATTGTGGCACATACTAGCGTCACACACTGGGAAGGTAGGTTGTGGTCGAATCAGTACCCCAAGATATCATGTTCAATTTCATTGCTCCTCAGAATTGACATTCTGGCTCTTCATCCTCCATCAAGGCCCTAAGACGCGGCTTTGGTTTGATAGTTGGGAGTTCCGACTTTGGCTACTTGGTATTGTCTATCTACATTTGCAATGGACTTCTTTCCTGACGAGTCGCCTTTTCTCCACAGGCACGGTTGTAGCGGGGCTGGGAATGCCCTTGACTACTCTTATTTCCCGTCGGGATCTTGATACGGTAGAGATCTCTCACAGCTAGCCTGAAGTGATCCTGATAGGCTTCCGTTACAGTGCCAAGCTTGGATTTTTCTGGTCGGGTCGTCTGCATCGACGGCAACTACCCTTTTGTTTCTGTATGTTCTTGCAAGGTTTCCAGGTTTCATCCGTCGAGTGAAAGCGGATGGAGGGGAGCCAAACATTGTCTTACGCCTCGTAATGTTTTATCAGTTGAATGTGAGTGCTCAAATTGTGTCTCGTCACAGTGACCCATCGTAACATTCGCCATATCAAGTTCGGACGAGTTTTGTTTAGGTTCTTGTTTACTATTCCGCTGTTCATTTTGGCATTGGATGGTGTACAAGGAAGTCACCCGATTAACCAAAATCCGTGAGTGGAAGTTCTGTTTATCTACGTAGGTTGAATCTCACTATCTTCGTAAGTTTTTGGTCAGGTGTGTGAGGGTAGCTATACGTGAGATATTGTACTCAATCCACTGTCAGATTTTTTGATTATGTTGGGCGGAATCGGCTGCTTCGTCTCTTCGTTCATAACCCTTTTGGTGAGTTTTTCTGGATAATATATCCTCCCCACTCATATTTGGCCAGATATTCTTCCCCCGATCACTCACTCAAGAGCTCGGTTATACGACTGCTCTCATACCGACATCCGTAGTCGACAAACCACAGATAACGGCATCAATTGACATCAATTATGGCGCAGATAACCAGCACATCTCTTCGCCCATGCATGCCCCCAAGGCCTTTGTCCACGCCCCTTCCACACACTCGTCTGAACCTTCTCAAAGCGAGGGCACGACGCCCGAATACGAATTCGAAGACTCCGCGAACAATACCCGTTACCATTCTCATTCCCATGACGGACATGTGCGAATAAGAAGACAGACATGGGAGCAAACGCAGGATGTGGAGGCACCGCCTGCAGACGGACAGTACATGTTCGATCGACGCTCCAGGTGCCTAGTGAGGCCGCACTCCGATGGTGCCGCGATTGGTTTGCACCCTTATGTACGTGAACGTTCTTTTTTTCAATCGAATTTTCTTATGCTTGTCATAGGTTCGAACATTCCGATCTCCGATTGGTAAACTATATCCTGACTGTCATTCATCGTGCCTTACTCATCTCCCACACTAGATATTTGTGACCTCGAAAATGATGACCATCCACCGGTGCGATAAAGCGCAAAAACCCCAAATCCAATACTTATGATGAAGTCGTCCCGTGCTCTGGGCTCGGCGTCCTATGAATTCACGGTATATGCCGTCGCTTATTTCTGTTCAGACCTAGCCGTTGACCACCTTTCACAGCTTTCGTCTATTGCTAGTTCCCACATCGCTATCTAACGATTTAATGATATCTTACCTACCACTGCTACCATTCCATGTATACTCCACCTATACCCCTGACAGTTATTCTTTGAAGTGAAATACGCAACCATGTAGTCATATCTTGTTGTACAATAATTAGAATTGGGCGCTCAGGCTCAGCGCGAATCGGATAGACGATTTTGTTACTTTATTTTGAGTGTGATATATTACACTGCCAACGCCAAGACCGTGTCATGATCATTCAACCAGTGAGCTTCTGTTGAAGAAGCTTCAAGCTCCATTCTGATGTACTCATCTCTGGCCTGGGAATCCGCTGTAATGGCTCGACAAGCTGTTCCTTCGCCCTCTCTTGCATCCTTGTAGCCCAAGAATCCACTGGCGTTGGCTCGTCAGGCTTCTTCCAAATGTCCTCGATGGCCGCTCGCAGCTCAGACTGCAGGTAATCAAACTCCACTTGTAGAGCAACACCCTCTTCGCGGTGAGCTTTGGAAAGCTGGAGGAGATGTGGTAGTAATTTTTTGATTTCTCCTGTAATACAAAGGTCGTCAGCCGCGGTCAACATAACATGAGAGTCCTTGAACCTTGAGTAGTGGCACATCTTTCTACCAGCTTCGTGACCGACTTGAGTATATACTCCTCTTCGTCAACAGTTCCTTTTCTCCCAGAACCTAGCTTACGCTCCATTTTGCGCTTCGTTTTGGAACTTCGCCTGGGAGAGATCATGAAATATTAATGAAGGACCGGAGTGGCCGGAAACTCACTTTGAAGCTTTCGAAGTAGCTGAGGGCGCTACTGTGTACCGCGTAAAAGTAGTGGGCGCCATAGATACATCCGTCATGACGTCGACATTATGAAGGGTCGGATCATCAAGATTATAGAAGGCATCTACTCGCATTGTCATCTGAAAAGAAGCGGACGCCTCACAGATTTGGGACGCACCTGGTTCTTCCACCTTCTTGATTCTGAGCTCTGTCAATCGAGCTACTTGTTTACAAAGTTGTTCCCGCATCTCATTGATATCATCACCAATCTGTGCGCGACAATCCAAGGCACACGGAAGGAGCAGTTGATCTACGAGTTCGGGCTTGGCATGTAAGGTGATCTTGCATGAATGTATCAGCCAACACATCCGTTGCGATTGTCCGAAATTATACGTACTATCCTCCGTGCTTCGGCGAATTCATTACCCTGAGCAAGCGAATGTATTGCCTGCCGGATGTCCTTGGCGTAATCAAGGAGTACCCGTGCGGATTCACTGAAGCGCTTCTTTGACAAGAGCTCATCTACTCTTTTGGTCAGTTTGGAACGCGATCACCGGAGGACCAGTCAGCGTACCGGCAATGCGGTATGCAATATCCGTGATCGCATCGCCATCAAGCTGCTCTTTCAGACAGAGCTCAAAGAGTTCTTGCCATTGTAGTGCCCTTTCATAAGATATCATAGCACGTCTTGCATCGGATGCTTCCACGAAAACTGACATAGGACATCAGTGACGATTTCTGTCATTCCCGCATTGACGTACCTGAAGCTGCTTGATGATATTCGTGCCGATCAAAGAGCCAGGCGCCATAGATGCCTAAGACATCCTGGGGGTCCGGTCAATGTAAGTTTAGGATGTTAAATGCAAAGCTCAGCTACCATATACTTGTCTGTGCCTTGCCAAATTGCTAGGGCCTCGTCGTGTAATTGATGTGTGTCTAAGTAATCCAGAGCTTCCTGGAAGTACTCGGGACCTGGATCGACGTGTAAGTATTTAAGTCAAGTCAAGATCCTCCAATACACCATACCAGCGAGACTCAAACTGCGGAGAGCCTTCGCGCGCCTCTTGAGGTGATCATCAATTTTGAAGTGCTGGTAATACTTGGGCAATGCCCTGAGCTCGCGAAGGAACGGAAGATACTCTCTCGGATCCTGAAAAGAGATGAATCACATTGTAAAAGTTATCAAAATAAGACGTACCTTTTGCGCGTGTTGTGCGACCATAAGGACAAGAGAGAAGTCATACATGCCTAGGGCCGTATCGAATAGTCGATCTGCATCAACAAGGAAAATGATGTATTTGACAGCCTCTTCGACCAAGCTTGGGTTGACGTCTGGATGAAACTAGTTTGATTTGATATCTCCAATACGATCGACAATTCATACCTCGCAAGCGGAGCAACAACGCCAGGCCAGCTTCATGGTCTGGTGGTGACTTGACAACGTACGCAGTAAGGATGGAGTTGATATATTTCGTCAAATCCCTGTCCTCTAAATCTTGGCGCACGGAGTCGCAAACATTGGCGACGACCTCTGCAGGGAGTTGACTTCGCCTAAAAATTGGTCAGACAAATGCTAGAGCAGTTCCTGGGTTGCATTACCCTACGCTTGTCAAAAACAAATTTATGTAGTCGACGTCTTCAATTTGCTCCACAAACGCTGGAATACCAGCCACGAAGACCTCTTGGTTATGCTCGACGATGATGCTGAAGTCAATGCGATGTTTACGGCAAGCCATGAAAGCCTTTCGCCACAATCCACTGGGGTAAGATGTGAGTGATCAATGTGTGAGGGTCAATGACGAAATACACACGCGTCTAGATCACTTTTGACGACCTTCATTACCATAGGTCGCGGATTAATCGTCTCGAGATTCCCTCGTGGCATTTGAAGTACTAAGCTCATTGTACTTGGTACCGCTGTGACGATTCTTGAGCCTCTTTCAACCCGTCGTTTTTGCCAAGCTTGCGACGCGAGCTCGCCCGTTTTATTTTCGTCGCCATTTGGTGAGAGCATACCATTTCCCTGACCTGAAGTCAAGATTGCAACCACACTCTCTAGAGGCGCGAATTGCACGTCATGTGAGGTAGTGGTGAAAATCACAAATCCGGAAGCAACAGTGAAAGAGTTCACATTGCTGGCTAGTGATGTCGATTCTGCATTCGGAATTGCAATGTAGACCTTGCCTCCTGTAGATAGACCCACAAAAAGTTGGGCACCGACGCGCTGGGAGAAGGGGCAGTACTCTGTGAAAGAGCAAATTTGTGAATACGATTCTTCTTCCCTATGAACTGGAAGGCCGTAATCAGCCATCAAGTCTATTCACATCTTAGGGCAAGGACACTGCACACCTTGGAGTATAGAGCCATCAGGTGCCTGCCAAGCAAGATGTCCAGGAACATCGTGTGGAACAAGACGTCCATTTTTTTGCTGTAGCGATATTGACCTTGATCTTGTCGGCAAAATTGACTTCAACGGCAAAATGACATGTTCAAAGTCATGAATTACGATTCGGTCGTTCCCACTGACGTCAGACCCGAGTATCGCAGCAGAGATAGTCCTATGTTCGTCATCATCATTCTCCGACGAAACAATAACTTGACGACAATGACAGAGTTCCCGCGGCAAATTGGCTGACCAGATAAGAATTGGGTTCATAGCCGCCCCGCCTGGCGTGATTCGTGTTTGCAATGCCCACATCATTACGTGTCCTTCTTGCCATACTGCAGCGAGAAGGTCATGTGATTGCGAGAGTGATATGTGAGGTGGTACCTGGGACAGAAACAGGCTACCGCATGATGCATCAGTTGGAGTATTCACTAGCAGCTGATGCGATGACAGAGGCGGAGGTATATTTTGCGTACGGAATGGTGTAAGCAAAATTTTCTCTGTGAACAACTGAATAAATGAAGGGGCAAGGAACGTGAATGAAAACTTACGACCATCAATGACCCCGACACAGCCAGTATCATTGGCGCCAGCGCATGTCTCCCATACATAATCATGTTGTATTATTTGCACTGCATATGTTTCAGTATGGCATAATACAAAAATATCTGAAAAGCGCGTACGCGGCGATGTCAAAAGAAGTCGCATGCTCACTTCAGGATGCCAAGTGATAGACGTAAAGTGGGTAGATAACGATGCCGAGATCTCTTGCTTGAGATACCTGTGGATACGATAGTAAGAAAAGGTTTCATGAAGGGAAAGTTAACTTTACCAGTGATAGTTTCCGGTGGTCCATAATTGTACGACATCACCATGTTCTCGTTCAATATGAACGGCAAGCACATTTGAGTCTGATGACCATGCAAGATGTTTGATACGGGAGTCTCGATCGTCCCCTCGCAAATTGAATCCCCCATGTGATAATCCATTACGCTCAAAGAAAACGACGCCATGTTTTCCGGTCCGCTGCGTGTCTGATGGTCCTACGCGAATGTCTTTTTGCGTAGATGCGATAAGATTGCCACTTGGTCTCCAGGATAGGCTCGGTTCCAGACCTGCAACATTCTCTGCGGTAGACTGAAGTCGGGCTTCGTTTGAATAAACTCGTAAAACTCGTTCTTTGCCAGACTGAGGAGTTTGCCTGGCTAGAGAAGACACCACAAAATAAGCTCCATCGCCACGCCAACTGACCCGAGGGAGGCCATCATCGCTAGGATCTTCTTGTATTTGAGTCGGAGACTGTGTCGAGGGTTTGAGATGTGCTCTTCCTATCGAGCCATGGAATTGGGTTTCCTTTGCACCCCAACCAACGTTTATTGGAGCATCTGCGAATACACATATAATGAGAAACATCACAAGCCATCAGGTACGGCGCACCTTCGCCAAAATCTTCAGTATGCAAGGGTGCCTCGGATAGGACATCGAATGTGGAGGTCATAAGAATAAGATTTTCGTCGCCTGAACCATAGCATCAGCAACAGTAAGTTCAGGTAGCCGCTGTAACTAGGAAGCGCACCAGTAATCATCACAAGAAGTGTGTCATCGGGACTCCATTCAACAGACAATATACCTGAATCAACACTTCCTACAACATCTGGACCGCTCTGCATCGATCAACACAGCTTAAGGAAATCGTGTATATGCGCCTCACAATGAGTTCCCCAGAGTCATCCAACTGCCAGGTGACTGTATCCCCACTCCTTGTCACCAAGACGAGTTGTGCAGATTCACCTATAACTCGGAGAGACAGAACTTTCGGATCGATGGAGGCAAACGAGCCACACAAAATAGGTGGATTCCATTCGCAGGGATCGACGGGAGTCCTCCATATGCGCATGCCGAACTGTGCGTCCTCCGATGCGGCAAAAATTAATCCTCTGTCAACATCAAAGGCAGCAGCGACGATAGATTCATGGACACAGTCACTGGAGGCAGAGTCGGAGATTTGTTCATTGTAGGCCGGTTCTAAAGTGGAAACTTTGATGGCAGATGGCACTAGATTGCGCATCGTGGACGATCAGTTTTGAGAGATAATTTAAGTGACTCCGACTCGGAGGTTAGAACTTCGGAAGGAAGGAAACCCTAACCCCAATCTCGTTCTTCTGATCATCGACCTCTATCGACTTTCCATCGGCCACCTTCTGACCACTCCATCGCGATGGCGCCCCAAGCTGCTCGGGATGACAGCAAACCCACGGCCAGTTCTTCACCCCGCTCGGGTCCAAAACGGACCAAGAAAAAGCGTCATCATCTTCAAAATACAGAAGAGTCCCTGCCCGGTGTTCAAAAAATCAAATCTTCACTCCGCCAAACGCGACGGCTTTTGGCAAAAGAGAATCTTGCGGCTGATGTTCGCGTGGAGACTGAGCGAAGGCTGAAAGCGCTTGAGGCAGACCTTGCTCGTGCTGAAGTGGCAAGGAAGGAGCGAACATATGCTATGAAATATCATAAAGTCAAATTCTTTGGTGAGTTCAAATGATATGCTACTCTGTCAGCAGCTATATCAGCGAAGAGCGCCAGAAAGTGGTCCGTAGGATCAAGCAAGTCAAACGCGATCTCAGTTCGGCGCAAGGAAAGGAGAGAGAAAAGTTAGAAGGCGAACTCGAAGGTCTGAGAGTGGATCTCAACTATATTCTGGTACGGGTCTTGAATCTCGTGGGACGAGTTTTCTCAAACGACGATGCTACAGCACTACCCGAGGACCAAAAAGTACATATCACTTTTTCCTCCAGAAAGACGTCACATCGACACGGTCTCGACAAATTCTGATGACAATGACCAACGCATTACGGTCCATGATCTCATTCGAGACCAGATGCAGCGTGGCAAAATTAGCAAACAACCCGAAAATGAGCTCGATGGTGGCCGCGGCAGCCGACGACCAGTTTTGTACACTGGGCTAGATCATTCCCACAGAAACGAAGGAGAAGGATCTCATAGAAAGGACGATCAAACCAGCTCGGCAGCACATCGTACTACTACCAAAGGGGATGATTTCTTTGGTGAGGACGGTGATACAGAGGCCTCTAGTGCGTCAGAAATAGAAGTTAGGTAGCGGCGTTGTTTCAAGCTTGTTATGTATGCAGATTCTAGCTCCACATTCTGCACCAGTTGTACCAGAATAGAATGATTCAATAATTGCCTCTAAAATATTACAATGCATATGATCTATGAGACTCCCAGAAGCATGATGGTACAACGTATCGATCAAAGACATCGTATTTTATACATCGACAGAAAGCTTGTCCATAATCGCAGATAACATCGGGTTGCCACCCAGTCTCGCAATTTCTGCTCTACCCTGTCGTTCGAGCTTTCTGAGCACAGCCAGAGTGTAGTCAAACGACTTTGTAGTGTCCCTGAGGTAGTTGATGGTGTGGTGCTTGAGGGTAGGGGTCTTGGGACGCTTTTGCAGGACATCTGACAATAAAATTGAATGAGATGGATCCAGAGGAAAGAATTGAAGAACCCACTCATGATCTGGCGGTTATCGGGCTGTTCCAGAATACCGTGAACTATGGGGAAGGAGAATTTTCCTTCCGACAAATCTTCCGCAAAGCCCTTGTTATCCGTGTACTATAAACAGCATATTCAAATCGTCCCATCCTATCTCAGAATGCATAAGAGGCTAACCTGACTGCTCTGGAGATTCATGTAATCATCACGTATTTGGAAATGAACCCCAATGAGGTCCGTCAAAGGGATGTAGTCACTGGTAGGAGTTTCAGTCAGTTTGAAAAATACCAACGGGCTCCATATGAGACTTACACATTCGTGTTAGTTGTAGCACATGCCATCATCAATTTGACAGCAATCCTGAGGAGACCACCCGTTTCTGGCAAAAAGTTGTTGACAAAAAAGGAATCTGAGACAACGACGATAACCTACTAGCTTTCACCATGTCCACGTATTCATCTTCTGTGGGACAGCGCAGGGTATCACGCCAGAGAATATCCATACCCTGCCCACGGTGCAGCGACATAAGCTCACCTATACGTATTGTAACATTAGGATTGTTGCAACAATGATGACAAACAACTTACCAGTCACCACGATGTCCAGGTCATGATTGGGAATGATGCGGTCAGTAAGCTCGGCCGTATCAGCAGGACTGTCCTCGCCGAGCCCACTGTCTGAGCTTGAGCTCGAGATGGGAGCGCGACGCTTAACAGTTGGCCTCAGAGCAGACAACTCCTGATAGGCCAAGAAGTAGACGTAATTGGCAGTGTTAATGGTCTGAGGAACACCATATATTTTGTGGGCGACTAGAAGAGATCGTCATTATGCCTTTCAGGGGTAACGGCGACAGAAGACCAACCTGGGATGCCACGTCTCAGCTGAGAGTCATCTTCGATGTCGTCAATCCTGTAAACATAAGGATTAGTCGGCACTAATAAGTGTCCAACAGCGTGCAGACACATACAAGAGACTGCCATTGTGGAGAAGACCAACTACACGGTTGATGACTGCAAGCTTGTCCTTGGGAACGTTAAGCCAGAGGTTGAAACTTTCGACAAGCTTTCCGCGAATTTCTTTGCCTGGGTTAGCAGTAATGTAGTTGTATGGTTCGAGCAACGACTAGCATGATGAAGTTGAGCTACGTAACGCATCCTCGGGGTCATAGGCGCCACTCACAGATTCCTGAGCTTCAGTCCATGAGCTGGACGATGTTCCATGGAGGGTTGAGAGAAAGTTATCGTATTTATCGACGTTAGCCATAATTACCAACTATTGAGATGGGATTTAGTTGGGATGATGTGAACCTCGACTCATTTTATATCAAAAGATGGGCAGTATTATACAGGATATTCGGAGGCGACAAATCTAGCGAAAGAAGCCGAAATACCTGAGCCCGAAATAGGAATAGTAGACAATTTTGGTCCTGCCGAATAGGACCAGCCCTGACAGCCATGAGCGGTTAACGTACGTTCTCTGTATCGCCTTACTCAGTAGGAGGGCGAAGCGGAAATGAGATGGAAGTAATCTGAAGCTAACGCTGCAGCGTGAGATTATTAGGAACGTTGTGATTTTCATACCGCTGAAAATTAAAGATAAGAATGCCTAGCCTGTCTAACAGAGCACTGCGCAGTGCGCACTGCATGAATCCAGGGGAACAGCTTGAGAAGGCATCAATGAACGTTGCTCCAATGGCGTAATGGCGGCCATGGCCCTAAAAAATTGTGACACGAGTCGAACCATGTCGGGCTGGTAACTGGTTACACCGAGCGTCTTTTTGAAAGTTTGACCAAAGGAAGAGCTTGACGGTCACGGTCATGGCATATCATTCAGATTCAGCGAACGCATTTGTAAAGTATAAGTTGGGATATCCGGAGAAATTTACCAGTAAAAATCTTCAACTCGAACGATTTGTCTCGCGAACAACTGAGGCGAGCTGAGGAAGCGAGCAACGATAAGCTCGTTTAAAGTGTGGGACGTTCTATGTCAAAGTACAAACAGTAATATTACATTTACAAACGAGCTCGGAGGAGAAGTGGAAGCGAATTTGTAAAAAACTTGAAATGAACGCGAACACAGGATGGCAGTATATAACAGTGCAACAGTTCAACCTGATATATTGATACAATGAAAAGAAACCCCAAAAAGTTACCCCACATCGATGTTCTTGCTCAGCAAACCTCTTAAAATATCCTATAAGCTTAATCCCCAAGCCCTACAGGCACATCAGGGTGACACTTGTGAGTGTCAAAGACCGCTGATTGCCAGCACAGCTCCTCATAGCTCTGGACCGGTGAAAGAACCAGGTCGGGGTCAACATCTTCTAACCAAGCAGAGTTATAATCGTGAGTACTCGGAATGATCCGGCGCAACTCCTCGTGGAAAAAGTCTAGTAAAAGCTCTTGTTGCGCCATGGCTTGCCGAACGTCTGGCGAACATGCGCAAGAGTAGGAATCTGGGAGAGGCGAAGAAGAAATTGGACTGCTGGTCCCAGGTAAGCGGTACCACGGACTGTCCCAAGCAATGTTAATGTATTGCGCCGTGGCTTCGCTGTCAGGAACGGTAGAATTCGTAGCAGTGTCATCACTGCTGTCCGAAAGAGACTTCATATGGTTAGCTAGCCAAGGACTTATATCAAAAGTCATCAGACCATCAAGGCCATCGCAGGATCCGTATTCGTCATCCTGCAGATCACAAGGATCGCCGAAGGAACTGAATGGATGCGCAAAGATGCCGTCAGGTGATGAGGGCACTTTGGAGTCAATGTCAGGCTTTTCGCCCTAACAAGTTTGGTTTACGATAAGTCGGCTAATAACGTCATTTCATTCGAGCACTGACCAAATTGACCGCTGTGATCCAAAATTGGATGTTCTTCATATCTTCATACATCGGCTTCGATCGCGACTCTGACTTGTCCCGAAGTGATATGTGCGAAATAAAATGAGGGTATGAGGAATCAAATTGACCAGCAACTCCAGTTCGAAGACTGGCTGAGGAATGATATGCCATGTGTAATGTACAGTGTTAGGCGGAGCACAGCTGCGCGGGCATGAATAACAGATTGCGACTCTTCAGGAGCTTTTTATGCCATCGTGGCCACCACTGATTATAAGTATACCACAATAACGAGTACCTGTTATGGGAGCGCGTTTCAGAGGACATGTGTTGCGCACGTGACGATGTGACAGATGGTCTACATTTTATAACTTCAAGACAATAGGTGTGGGGCCGGCACCGCGTGAATAGAATAGCCCAAAGATAAACAGAGTTTGCTGGACGAACCGGTGCCATTAGGCGCTAGAATTTATTGTCTTGCAGTGATAAGGAATGGATTCAGGATAACATACTTGTTTTCAAGATTGTATCCGGGCATAAACAAGTATCCGTCGAGCGTGGAAGCAGGTGGATGAACTCACCACAACAAAAAAAGTGGTCGACTTGCGTCAATCTTTATTTTATGAGTCAATCATATGGTCTAAAACACGATTACGTGCGCACAGTCATGACGACCACTCGTGCTGCCATCGTTTAAGGCGAAGTCTCCCCAGAATGATATCATGCCTTCCTTCAGCCATCTTTACCACCTCGCCGATCGCGTTCGAACACTGCTCGTCAAACAACCTCATTTTCCTATTTTTCCTGAGTATGTGATCGGGTCTGCTACCGGGTGCTGGAAGAGAATAAGGCTGGTACTGGGCAGAAGTCCGAGGGAGTTGTGGTTTCCAGAAAGGCTTGTGGGAATAATACAACTTTTCGACCCACAAAACATGGTTTTGTCTTAGCCATTTCAGATTGCGAGTGACTTTATGGGCGAGGCCTCGTGTTACCGCCGCGGTCGCGAGTAGCGAAAGTGTATGGTCCACTGTGAATTTCGGCACACCATTCAGAACTCAATATAATGAGAAATGACGCAAAGAATTAGATGAACCCACCTCGTCTGTGCCATGTGTATAGCCACTGGACAATATTTGTCCGCTCGGATGAACAAACGTCGTCGTGCTGGAGCCTGTGGATTTTTGATGCGGCTTCGTCGAAGACAGGTCTCCATAGCCGACGAATCTGTGTTTTCGACGGAGAATGGTGCAGCACCACCGCAGAATTAGCTCGAAGAAAGAGCCGATACAAGCTTCTGAAGTCGGTTGGGAGACTGGTGTTAATATTTCTGACAGTCCTGGTTGACATGTTACTCTCAGCCTTGGAGAATTGGTTGAAACGGTACTGACGTGCAGTGACTTACGGGATGGTCGATCTGATGCAGACTGTCCAAAGGCTTCAAAGGTCAAAGGCATCAAATTATGTAATATTAAATAATATTCAGGTGAATCTTGCTTGATTGTAGTCACGGTCTTACCAACTCTTACGTGCCTTGTCAATCACGACGCGTATGGGACCGCCTACACCAGGCCCACACTCTCACTCTGAGAATACACTGCTCCCAAATTCTATCCAGCTCGCGTTACGCACAAGAAAGCTGGTGGCGAAACCAATTAGATCAGAGTATAACCCATTTGGCAAAACAGTGATGGAGACAATAGACATTGCCTGCAGAGAGCCTATGGCAGATTTTTCCCAGCGCAGTACACTGCGAGGGTAGTCTTTCAATGAATATGACATCGCTTCCGCTCGCGGCACAACTGCATATACAGCTGCAATCCAATTCCTGCCCTTGGTCTTCGGGTCCGATTATGGAGCTCCGCAAGAATGATTATGCAGTCGTTATGACGTCCTTGGCTTCTTGAGGCCCTCAAGTTGAGATCCTTCGTATCCGATTCCGTCCCGCTAGGCACCCAATCGGTGATTGTAAGAAAGGTTTCGATGATACGTCGGTAACACATCGGCTGGCACGGAGAAATCGGTGAATCTCTCATCCCACTCATTGCATCTGAATCACCTCGCTGGAATTTTCTCCCGATAGAATAGTGCTGCCACCACAAGGGCGAGCGGCCCGAGGCTTTGGAACACGAAGACATAGCAACTGAAAGGAATTGATCTCGGCAGCCTGCTCAGCCTCTGTGAATGATGGACACCAAAGTCCAGAGTCTTCAAGTTCGTGTTCGTTACTACTTCGCCTCCCTCGTATAACACAATATCTACGGCCGAGTGATCAGCATCCGTCCGATGCAAACGATCCCTATTTTCCTTCTTAAAATCAAAGTAGAAACGTCGTCATACGGTTCTATCTCGCATCCGCGAACATGACTCTGTTCGCCATTCCACCCCTTCCTCTGTCGCACCAATATCACTTCTTCAACAGCAGAGTTCTCCGACCTCCTGCAACAACCCGATGGAAGTCGTAAGTGCATGGTACTTGATCCCCTGAGAGAGCGTTATTAATCCATCGTGCACTATGACAGACTGTGATACGTCTTTGAGACATGTGTTAAGTTGCCCGCGAGATGAGATTCAGGTGCTTGAAGGGGATAGACTGAGCGACAACCACTTTGTTGCTTGCTTCCGCTACAGAATGTTTCAGAAATGCTTGCGCATTAACAAGTATGTTCGCGCAGAATTTGTTGCTAGAGGTATGTGGTCTACGTTTTTTGGCCTGTTCCTCACGCTGACACGAAGGTGCTAATTCCTGCAGGACGCTATGGGCGTTGTGGTTTCATACGGAGGCGGAGGACATGCCGCGACGCTCTGCGCATTGTCTCGCTGAGCATAACCTCCCAGTGGTGCCAGATCGTTCCTTGTAATAACCTGCAGATTCCCAAGCAGACCAACTAAAAGTCCTGGCTGGAGACGAATATTGACCTCCCTGCTCCTAAATCAATGGTGAGCATTCCTCTTGTCCTCTCTGCCCTCGCTGTTAAGTCATTTAGTTTTAATCCACCGCACTTCTAGTACCACGCGTCCCCCGGAAATGTTTGTGTCGGATCAAATGCCCCCAGCAGTGCCACCGACTCGGAAGACGAGCATACCCTCACTGCTGTTGTCCCACTCACCGAAGAACAAATATTTCGTTCGGCTCCAATGTGCACTCACCCCCTCAATTGATTGCCCTTGCAGGTTGAGCGCTCGCCGTTTCCTAAGAAGTGTACGACTGTCCAGTTCGGTTCAATGGTGTACATCGCGACATCTCAAGCCATACTGTTCACCACTCTTTAGATGCCCGTATGGATTAAGAAATGCGATCCCCAGGCTTCTCTGGGACCCTCCTTCTCCTCCTACTCATAGAGTACGAACCTAAGATGCACGCACCTCTGGATACCCACAAACCCTCCAACAAGCCCACTTCGACACGACAGAGCTCCACCACGATAGTGGGGGAAGCAGCGCATTTCGTCCTGCCAAACTCATTCAGGTGTTGGATGAGGTGGGACGTTTCGTATATGGGACTCGGTGTTGGGTTGAACAAAACGGAGGTCCATTCCGGTGAGGTGCAGGCAGTGGCAGGATCATGAGATGGGTAGTCGATAACAAGCGTTGACGACAAGGGAGAGCTCGCGTCTGGCAAATCCTCCATGCCCTCGAGGTGCGCTCTTACCATGGCCTCTATTCATCTATGTAAAAGCTTCACCAGCGTAGGCGTGGTTTTACTCTACCAAGGTCAATCAACTCAGTACAGGAGCATATACCTCGACACTTTTGAGAGATTTGGAGAGCAATTTGGAAGCAGGCAAAATGGCATCTGTCTAGAGCCGACTGTTACGAGATTGGCACAATAGGAAGTCACGCCATATACTTATACGTGCTCGTAGCGATACTGGATCCAAGACATGGAGTTATTTGCGAGTTCGACGGCTGTTAGGTGAATGACATTTAGAAAGCAACGCTGGAGGTTTATCAACGCATGCATTGATGCTTATGGTAAAACCTTCGGCGTTCTTCTTGTTTTGAAACTGACGCAACACGAAGCAGAGGCTCGCGCACAAGGCAAAAGAGAAAGATTGTTCTTCGGTGAGAGCAGCAGTATTACTAAATGACGCACACAAGACGTTGTCCATGCTGCCGTCATGGATAGATGACATCGGTGATATTCAATGGGCCTCGAGGACTATCAACCAGATTGGAGCCAGGGAGTACCAACTACGCGAGGGGAGGTGGAGGGATGCATGTTAGAAGCTGTGGAAGATCGAAGTTGGCATGAGCTCAAAATAGGAAGGTTATACCGCCGAGGAAGAATGATACTGATATAGAGGATTCTTTCCGCAGCTTTGATGGATGCGTAGATGCGCAGTCTCGTGTGTCATCATGGGCGTCTTTTGGAACACGAGGCACATGTAACAATATCCACAACTCTACGACTTAGATCCAAACTGCCCAGTCCACCTCGACGGTCGACACCATCAATCTCCAGTAAAATGTCGCATCTCGTTCCCAATCGAGAGTTTAGTAAAGATCATGAAAACGTTATAGCCGCAGTCGTAGTGTCCCCTGAAGGACAACGAATGGTCACTGGCTCGTACGACAGGATGCTTCGTCTGTGGGACTTGAAGACAGGCGCTATGTTGAAGAAGATGGAGGGGAATCGCCATGAAGTGCGGGCATTGGCAGTATCACGAGATGGGCAATTGATAGCAAGTGGTGGTGATAAGGGAGAGATCATCATCTGGCATGGAGAAACTGGAGAGTATCTCGTCCAGGTGATGATGGCCGACTCCTATATGATCTTCTCGCTGGACTTCTCTCCTGATGGGACGGTGCTGGCCAGTGGTTCCATGGACTGGATGACGAAGTTTTGGAGCACGGCAACATGGGAGATGGAAGGAAATCCAATTGAGTCCAGTACTTGGGTCAACTGCGTTCGGTATTCGCCATCTGGAAAACTTCTTGCCATCGTAACAAACAACAATCTCAAAATTTACAATTCTGACACAAGGGAATGTGTCGCAGACATGGGGGATAATTATAAATCTCACACTGCAACTGGGAACAGCTTGAATCATTTGGCGTGGACACCCGATGGCACACGCCTTCTCTCGACGGCCTTCAAGCATGACGGTTCCCTGACAATACTAGTACAGGAGTGGGATACATCGACCTGGAAGCAAGTCGGTGATAGTCACTGGACAGGCCAGTGCAGTCGCCATATCAGAGGCATTGACATTAATCCTGCTGGCACACTTGTCGCCTCTGCATCTGCTGACAAGCATGTCCGTATCTGGCGGCTCTCAGATCAAAAAACCATTGCCATCTTCCAGCACTCATCCCGGATGATGTGCGTCACTTTCTCCATAGACGGCAAGCATATCCTCAGTGGTGGTGAGGATAAGATGATCTCGGAGTGGGCAGTACCCGAGGACGCTATCAATTCACAGGCATGTTTCCATCGTTCATTGACTCTGGTAGCAGTAATTCGAGCATGCTTTATGCCAGGTCCCCATCGATGATACAGCCGCCTGCAGTGCATGCAAGGCGGAGGGCGTGCGTATTGCTACAAAAGTTTTTCTCAGAGTTCGATCATCGAGTGACGTGGCCCTCTTTGGTCCGGTCAATCCATCCACAACTAGTACACCTCGCACGCCAAACGCTTAATTGTTACGGCACATACATCGACCGCGACCAAATACTCGATGATGCACTCAAGGTGAGATTGGATTTGTCCTTGCTCAGACCGTCACACAGAGCTGACTTCCGTTGCAAATAGTCCATCACCCCGGTGAGGTCTGACAGGGGATATGTTTATAGTAGTGGTTGAGAAATTGGATTATGAAGTGATGCGATTCGCACATTTGGAACCAGACGAGGCAAAACCAATAATGCTATTTTATGTTTTCTTTGCGAGAACATCTAGGAATCACACTGGTGCATATTAGTGCCTACTTTCGATCCCCTCGCTGAATGCGTTCAGAGATGTGTTTATGCTTGGATATGATTTTGTTATGCTAGAAACCATTAAAAACACGCTTCGCTAGCCCCACTCTAAAATGCAAATATAGGAACGGGACAAAAAATACGGAAAAACATATCGGAAGCAGCGTCGAAAGTCTATGCAAAGGAGTGGAAATCGAAAACATCATGGAAAGTGAATGCGAGTAGCCGCGGCTGGGACCTAGTACATCTTGGCTGCGATGATTGTCTTGTTCCAACCGCCCTGGTCGAGGACGAGGACGTCTAAAATGCCTATCCTCTTGATGGAATCTGCGATGATGACGACAAGCAGGGATGACGGGCGATAAGCTCACAAACGCAGCAGCTTGGTGTGCAGATGCATCTTTAAGAGTTGTGATGCATGGGCTTATGAGTCTTCTACGAGGCTGGTACCAGTAATATATAGTAGTGGTAGCATAGGGAGTGACACGACTGACCATCATATGGTGAACTCTGTAACGAATGGTGCAGAGTATCAACGCAATACAAATGAGAGCGAAGGGACAAGGGCAGCGTATTCCGCTCGCTGCTCATCTGTCACCACACCATCGAGGACGTTCAGACTCTCCAGTGAGCACTCTGACCGTACCAGGAATGCCTTGAACTCCTCATGAGGCCATTCTGGTACATCGCGAATAGCAAGTACGCGTAGAGTGGGGAGTGAGAGAGCATTGAGCAGATCGCAGAATGGGGGATCTGTGTTAAAAGAACTTTCACAAGTGATCTGTAAGATTTGAAGTTTGGTGTGCGTGAATGGCTCTGTTAACGCTTGGACGTTATCGAATAATGCGATAATCGTTAACGAGGATAGGTTGGGAGCTAGCCGGAGCAGGTGAAGAACACCGTCTGGTTGCCATATTTCGATCTCGAGTGTTGTCAGTTGGGCCCATAAGGGATTGCAGGAGGACAAGTCGTCGAAGCCGAATAACAGTCCTGATACAGCGAAGCTGTTCAGAGTGGGCGGCAGTTGCGAGAACGAGCGCGAAATACTAGCTGGCACTGCCGCGTCACCACCAGAGATATCATCGTTAACGAAGACGAGCATCTCTTCAAGTACTGGGAAGTCTGTGAACATATTAAGTTCAGGTGCGTCGTGATGGCAAAGATCAACACAGAGAGACGAGATTCGATTGACGTAAGGTTGAAGAAGGCATTGTAGCTTAGTCCAGTGATCATCTGCGTAGAACTGGAGTTTTAACGAGAGGGGACGTCCTCGTGCTCGCTTGAGCCAAGAGTCGTAGAAGAAGGCTGCCTGCTGCCAATTTCCGTCATCAACTTCCACATACAGCTTACACCACAAGTTAGGCATGCCCACAGCAATATCCCTCCACCGTCGACATATTCTGGTTAACAGCATAGGTGCGATAAGCTTTGATGGGAGATCCAGTCCTTCGGGCCCCCGAATTTGTGGGAGACAGTGGCAAAAGATTTGGGATAGAACTTCAGTTGGCAAGCAGAGAGGTGAAACGAGCTTGTTGTGCAAATTAATGGATTCGATGATCCCGTTCTTCTGCTCAATAAGTTGCTGCTGAAAAGCTTGGATACCATCCATGACTGTTTGCAGACCTGAGACGTCGTGCGAAAGTGCGTCCAACTGGTGCTGGCGTTCGGTGATAATGATACTGATGGGCTCTAATTCCTGGGCTCAGTTGCAGTGGTTGGGATTTCGATTGGGGATTGTGGTTCGGGGGTACGATATTTCGTGGTCAGGTATCTGCTAATGGTCAATAAAGCATCGGATACATCCTCATGGACGCACAATTGCTCGTCAATGTATTAGCTGAAGCGAATGTTTGTTATTCGCAGAGGAGTGTCTGAAACTTCGGTACTTACAATGGTCTGCAGCGCAGCAATGATATCCGAGACCGTCGAAAGATTGACTTTGAATTGATTATTTGAATGTTGCCGTTCGTGAAGTACTACGTGCAACTTGGGAAGAGGCTCTGAGTATAAATACAGTGGACTACAAGTGGACAATAAGAATGAAAAATGCATGCGGCATGACGGCAAATCGGACCGTCACCAAACATCCACCACAAGCACCGCTGGCAGCCAGCATTCAAATTAGTGATGTGCGTGGCCCGGCTTCAAGCCGCAGGCCGGCCAAAGCCGGCCCTAATTAGGCCGAGCCAAGCCGGGCCCAAGTCATGGCCTGACCTCGGCTTAGGGCTCGGCTTGGGAAATTGAAAAGCCGGAGCCGGCGGCTCGAGCCGTGGCTTTCACTCAGGTGGCGCGTTCATATCTGAGACGACGAGCACGACTATTAACTTATCACTCTGACCCCAACGTTGCAAACTATCTTTTTGAATCTTTGTCTGAGTCAAACCCATATCTCAACAAGCTTGATCATTGCTTCAACAGTCCATCAAACAAGCCTTTGAACGTTTACATGCTGCAAAATCTCGACACTTATTGCTCTGACAGTTCTTCAAACAAGCCCTTGAGACTACTGAAATTATTCATGCTACTTCCTCTAGAATTATCCGCGGACTCGTCTGGATGTCAGGTACAACCACCAAGCATGGTACCAACAATATCCATCTTCAGGCAGCCGCTATATCTATTTTCGTCTAACCGCTGCTAACGCACTTCAACTCCGTCAAAGCTCTGCAAGTCAGTCTGATAATCGAGCTTGTAACAATATAAACGCAGCCTTCCTCGAATCGAAGTGCACTCGGCACCCCAGTGAAACTCCAACAATCACTTCACTTCACTGTGACATCAGATCTAGCAATCATGAAAGGATTTTTGTCGCTCGTCTCCATCGCTCTCCTGCAGATGACAGCAGCAGGACCCACTGCATCAGAGCGCCCCCGAGGTATTTCTCCTGACATTGTTTTCGCATGTTTTACTCACCTTGTTGACGATATAGCGGTCAAAAAGCGTGAGGGCGAGCAGAGTATGTCTCAATTCGTTTGTAGTATCTGCACCCGTCTTACAAGAATGTCAACGATACAGATGTTGGGAAGCGCAACATGTGGTATATGGAATGTACGTTTCGATTCCTCCGTATTCTCGTGTCCTGTCTAACGAGAGATGCATAGACAAAATGGCTGACGGCAAGTACGACGACGAAGGTAATTATTTAGTGCTAGTCTTGTTTTTCTCTTCTAACAAGACATGCGTCGCGGCACAATCATTACAGGCACCCCTGAGAATATTTAATGGTTGTCAAGGTTTGACGCTGGCACGAACTGTGCTCGACCTTCGAACGGACCCCTTTGCTCACGGTCAGTTGTACACGGCACTAGTATCGAGGGTAAGAATGCAAAGAGACACGATGTGTCTATTCGGACGAACGAAGGACAAGACTGCCCATTTTGTATTTCCTGAGTTGCTAACCAGCTAATTACATCTGCCTACCCATTCTCATACTCAGGCCGCGGCTCAGGCCAGGCCGGGCCAGGGCCAAGCCGTTCTCGAGGGCTTTGGCCCGGCCTGTGATTTCTGAAAGCCCTGGCCGTCTGAAGCCGGGCCAAAGCCGGGGCTTTCGAGCCAAGCCGGGCCGGAACATCACTAATTCAAATCATTTGCGAGTTCGACTGCTGTTAGGTGAATGGCATTTAGTCATTGAATGGACAGAGAGTGGAAAACAGACGCTGGAGGTTCGTCAACGCGTGCATTGATGACTCCTTCGACGTTCTTGTTTATAAACTGACGCAACACGAAGCACTTAGCAGACGCCCATGCACATGGCAAAAGAGAAAGATTGCGCCTTCACTACCTTCGGTGAGAGCAGCGGTATTACTATATGATGCACACAAGACATTATCCATGCGACCGTCATGGATAGATGGCGTTCGCGACATTGATGATATTCAATGGGCCTTGACGGCTATCAGCCAGATTGGAGCCAGGGAGTACCAACTACGCGAGGGGAGGCATAGGGGTGCATCTTGGAAGATCGATGTTAGACCCGTGAGCTCAAAATAGGATGGTTATACCGCCGAGGAAGAATGATACTGATGTAGAGAATTCTTTCCGCAGCTTTGATGGAGGCGTGGATGCGCAGTCCGTGTGACATGTCATGGGCGTCTTTTCAATTTTGGAACACGACAATACCCACAACTCTACAGCTTAGATCCAGTCCACCCAATCCACCTCGACGTTCGACACCATCAATCTCTAGTAAAATGTCGCATCTCGTTCCCAATCGAGAGTTTAGTAAAGATCATGAAAATGTCATAGCCACAGTCGTAGTGTCTCCTGAAGGACAACAAATGGTCACTGGCTCGTACGACAGGATGCTTCGTCTGTGGGACTTAAAGACAGGCGTTATGTTGAAGAAGATGGAGGGGAATCGTCATGAAGTGCAGACATTGGCGGTATCACGAGATGGGCAATTGATAGCAAGTGGTAGTCGTATGGGTGAGATCATCATCTGGCATGGAGAAACTGGAGAGTATCTCGTCCAAGTGATGATGGCCGACTCCTATATGATCTTCTCGCTGGACTTCTCTCCTGATGGGACAGTGCTGGCCAGTGGTTCTATGGATTGGATGACGAAGTTTTGGAGCACTGCAACATGGGAGATGGAAGGAAATCCAATCGAGTCCAGTACTTGGGTCGACTGCGTTCGGTATTCGCCATCTGGCAAACTTCTTGCCATTGTAACACACAGCAATCTCAAAATTTACAAATCTGACACAAGGGAATGTGTCGCAGACATGGGGGATAATTACAAATCTCACTCTGCGAACAGCTTGAATTATTTGGCGTGGACACCCGATGGCACACGCCTTCTCTCCGGTTTCCTGAGAACACAGGAGTGGGATACATCGACCTGGAAGCAGGTCGGTGATACTAGTCACTGGACAGGCCAGTGCAGTCGCCATATCAGAGGCATTGTCATTAATCCTGCTGGCACACTTGTCGCCTCTGCATCTGTTGACAAGCATATCCGTATCTGGCGGCTCTCAGATAGAAAAACCATCGCCATCTTCCAGCACTCAGCCCTGACGATGTGCGTCACTTTCTCCATAGACGGCAAGCATATCCTCAGTGGTGGTGAGGATAAGATGATTTCAGAGTGGGCAGTACCCGAGGACGCTATCAATTCACAGGCATGTTTCCATCGTTTATTGACACTGGTAGCATAATTCGAGCATGCTTTATGCCAGGTCCCCATCGATGATACAGCTCCCTGCAGTGTATGCAAGGCGGAGGGCATGTGGATCGGCACCACTAGAAGAATTTTTCGCAGAGTTCCGAGTCAATCGTCGAGTCCGGGTGACACGGCCCTCTTTGGTCCGGTTCAACCACACACGACTAGTAAACCTCGCATGCCAAACACTCGATCGTTAGGGCGCATACATCGACCGGGACCAAGTACTCGATGATGCACTCTTGCTCAGACCTTACACAAAACTGACTTCCATTGTAACATAGTCCGTCACCATTCATCCCCAGTAAGGTCTGACTGGGGATATGTTTCTAGTAGTGGTTGAGAAACTGGATTATGAAGTGGTGCGATTCACACATTTGGAATCAGACGGGGCAAAGCCACTAATGCTACCTTATGTTTTCTCTGCGAGAACATGTAGAAATCACACTGGCGCATATTAGTGCCTACTTTCTATTCCCTCGCTGAATGCGTTCACAGATGTGTTTATGCTTGGATATGACTTTGTTATGCTAAAAACCATTAAAAACACGCTTCGCTAGTCCCGCTCTAAAATACCAATATAGAAACGCGACAAAAAATACCGAAAAACATATTGGAAGCAACGTTGAAAGTTTATGCAAAGAGGTGGAAATCGAAAACATCATGTAAAGTGAACGCGAGCAGCTGCGGCTGGGACTTGGTACATCTTGCCTGTGATGGTCGTCTTGTTCCAATTTTCCAGGTTGCTTGCCAGTGTGTCAATCAAATGGTGGTCACACGTTCACTGCCCTGGTCGAGGACGAGGATGTCTAAGACGCCTACGCCCTTGATAAAATCTGTGCGATGATGACAAGCAGGGAAAAGTCATAATGGGTGATAAGTTTACGAACGCCATAAACAAATTTAGGCATGGTCTGCAGCGATGTCATCTTTCAAAGATGTAATAAGAGTCTTCAACAAGGCTGGTAGCATACAGCATGGTAGTAGAGTATACGGAGTAGCACGACTGGCCATCGTATATAACAAAACCTGTAACGAATAGTGCAGAGTATCAACGCAATACAAATTGGAGCGAAGGAACAAGGGCAAGATATTCTGCTCGCTGCTCATCTGTCTCCTCTCCACTGTTGACGATCAGACTCTCCAGTGGACACTCTGACCGTGCTAGGAATGCTTTGAACTCCTCATGAGGCCACTCTGGTACATCGTGAACATCAAGTACGCGTAGAGTGGGGAGTGAGAGAGCGTTGAGCAGGTTGCAGAATTGGGACCCTGATTCATCTGAATAATAACAATTAATGACTAAAGTTTGAAGGTTTGTATGTGTGAATGGCCCTAACGCTTCGACGTCATTGAATGTGATGTAAATCGCTAGGAACGATAGATTGGGGGCTAGCTGGAGTAAGTGGAGAGCAGCTTTTGCTTCCCATACTCTGATACTGAGTGTTGTCAGGTGGGCCCATACGGGATTGCAAGAGGACAACTCGTCGGAGTTGAGTGACCACCCTGATATGCGAAAACTGCACAGAGTGGACGGCAGTTGCGAGATAGAGCGTGACATACTAGCTGGCATATCATTATCGAGGATATCAATGTACACGGACATCTCCTCAAGTACTAGGAGGTTGGTGAACATATTAAGTTCATGTGTCTCCGAGCCGGCATGGTAAAAATCGACACACAGAGATGTGATTTGATTGACGTAAGGCTGGATAAGATGTCGTAGCTTGGTCGAGTGATCATCTGCGTGGAATTGAAGTCTTAACGAGAGCGGACGTTCTCGTGCTCGCTTGAGCCAAGTGTCGTAGAAGAAGGCCGCCTGCTGCCAATTTCTGTCATCGACTTCTACAGACAGCATACACCACAAGTTAGGCATGCCCACAGCAATTTCCCTCCACCGTCGACATATTTTGGTCAACAGCATAGGTGCGGTTAGCTTTGATGGGGGCCGCAATTTATCTAGTTCCGGAATTTGCGGGAGACAGTGGCAAAATATTTGGGACAGGACTTCAGTTGGCAAGCGCCAGAGGGGTGATACGAGCCTCTTGTGCAAATTAATGGATTCGATGATTTTGTTCTTCTGCTCGAAGAGTTGCTGCTGAAGTGTGTGGATACCATCCATGACTGTTTGCAGACCGGAGATGTCGTGCGAAAGTGCTTCCAACTGGTGTTGGCGTTCGGTGATAATGGCACTGATGCTCTGGTCTTTGAGCTCAATTGCACAGTGATTGGGATTGGGAAACGTGGTTCGGGAGTACGGCGTTTCGAGGTTAGGTATCTGCTAATGTTCAATAAAGCATGGGATACATCCTCATGGACGCACAGTTGCTCGTGAACATAGCTGAAGCGAATGGTTGTTATTGGCAGAGGAGTGTCTAAAACTTCGGCACTTACGATGGTCTGCAGCGCAACAATGATATCCGAGACCGTCGAAAGATTGACATTTGAATTGTTTGTTTGCATGTTGCGACTCGCAAAATACGTGCAACTTGGGGAGAGTTCAAAGAGGCTTAGTGTGTTGTTCGTTCGAACAACAAAATAATCCAAATTGATGCGGCGGATGTTATTTTGTGCGCGTGACGTGAATATTGGTCATCTAAAATGATCTGACTTTCATGCTAACATATTCAGACGTTTGCCAGCTGAGGGGAAAGGGTTTTGGCCCGCGGCTTTAGCGGTCTGCGGTTGTCCACTATCATAGCTAGGAAGGTGATGATCGTGAAGTTCTGCGTTTTGCTTTGCGATCTTAGATCTGTGTCACGAGTCACGTGAAGTCAAGAGTCCGAGACAGGAGTCAGGCATCAAATGTAAGTACTAGCCATGGCGTTTTATCAGCATTAATATTAGTTACCACTAGTTTGTGCATCCCCACATCTCGTGCATCGTTTAAAACAACGCTTTTCTACTACAAATATTCAAACTCATACATGCATATGCAATCATAAATCATAAAAACACCCTACGAGCTTTAATGGATGCGATCCAACAAGAAACAAAAGAGATAATTTTTTGGTGGTGACAACGGTTTGTGTCACTCTCAATGTCACCTGCCAGTACTGCTGCAGCGGAGTTTGGAACTCAGACACGCTTGTGGCAATGCGTCGCGACACATCTGAATGTGTACATGGGTGGGTAGTATGGCGTGCACTCGAGTTGGTGGGACGCGGGAAGGTCCCAGAGATCCTACCAAAGAGGCTCACATTCAAGCTGCCATCCACGATACCTTGACTGGTGTTTATAGCAGTTTCCAAAGTGCTGCTATAGCTTACAAGGTAAGCACTCCCTCAGTAATTCGGATGCTAACTCAATTTTCCTTTAGGTGCCCCCACAGACTGTACGAGATTGTGCTTCAGGCAATCGTGGCACTCGGAAATCATTGCTCAATGAATCCCAAGAAAAGGTACTGGTGGACTGGTGCCACTATAACTCAGATTCAGCCACCCCTCTCCATCCCCGCAAACTCCGTGCTCAAATATTCGAGATGGTGAAAGCTTACCCAGGCAAGAATTGGGTCTGCCGCTTCCTTTCCCGTCACGTGGATATCCTTGTTGTGAAACCCCGAGGCCTGGATCCAAAATGCGCACAAAATTTCAACAAGGCAACAATCACAGAGTATTTTGATATGCGCAAGGCCTTGGACGATGAGTTGGAAGGAATTCCACCAGAACACAACTGGAATGTTGATGAGAAGGGGTGTCAGATGGGAGTTGGCCGAAAGGGAGACAATTCAAAATTTATCTTCTCGAAAAACAATTGAGAACACTATCGTATTCACAGTGATAATTTAGCTCAAGAGATGGGAAAATTGCTGATCTTTCTGCACGGATCGCAGCTCACTTGCAGGATCCTGGCACTCGTCAAGCCCTCGCAGATAATCCTTGATTTTCAGCGCTATATGGTTTGAAACGATGTGGGAACCGTGGGCACATCACTGCATCTACCTCAACTTCAACCAAAAGCTCAACTCAGACACCTTCAGCACATATTTCTCTCCCCCCAGCAGCCACCAATGTACCCCCTCTGCACATGCCGTTTTTCTCGCAAATACCAGGATCCATTCCATATTCAAACCATTGGCCAGGGCAACATCACATTGGTGCTGGATTTTCACCAACTGCTCTGAGTCCTGTTGCATCCACGTCATCACAACCATTGCCGTCTGGGCATCTTAATAATGATGACAGTCTATATTACTCTGGTAACCCGCAATACATATTTTAGATTACTACATAGCAATACACTTCGTATATACAGTATATCTTCCTTAATGTCTAGCACTGAACAGACTTTGAAACTGGCCAGTGTGACGATACCGTGACTTTCCGTTACATTTGTGTGACTGCACGAGATGTGGTGTGCATGAACTGGTGGTAACTACACTGCAAACTGCCGCAAACCTTTGACACATGTCCAAAACGGGTACCATGTGCCAAACCTGTAATAATATTTTCTGAAGGGTTTTCTCACCAGAAATTGCTGACAATTTAAAAATTTGCCTAAGCAAGCCAGTGGATGCGTGATCTAAGAGATCTTTACAAGGGACCTGACAACATTTATGAGACCCCAATGGAACATCAACAACCATAGCTAGTCGCTATACTGGATTAAGATATCTTCAATATGTGGTTTCAATAGGTTGCGCAGAGGTCTCGTTTCATAGGTTGTGCAGATATCTGCTTTCATAGGCTGGGCAGATGTCTCATTTCATAAGTCACACAGATATCCCATGCAATGGGTCACGCAAATGTCTGGTTTCATATGTCGTGCAGATGTCTCATATCATAGGTTGCACAGATGTCTCATGCCATAGATAGGAAGCACATATTTTGGTTGGAAGGATGCCGATCTCGCACACACCTCAGCCATTCGGAATCAAACAGGTAAAAAGATTCAAATGGAGCACCCTGAGCACTATTGCATTAATACTGACGGGGTAGATACAATGATGATTAAGGCGTAGATATGTATAGTGTTTGATGCAAGCGAAGGAAGGTGTTGTGAAAGTATTTACCAAAGGAGTGAATAGTGCTGGTCATGGCATGAAGAGCTTCGGAACAAGCTTCCTAGTACTAGGGAACTCAGCCCCAAAGCAATGAGTCCTGAATAGTCGTCTGCCACTGAGGACTGGTTGTTTTCAGGAGCTTAGGAACAACCATGCTCCCCGGAAACTCGACAAGGTCCATCTGAAAATATTCAACCAGCATGCTATGGAATGATCAGCAATTGCGCACACAACGGAATAACAATACACTTACTTTCGTACTGCATTTTCATATGCTCCGTGGGCTGACTTTGTGTACTCTGGTCCTGCCTCTTCCCTCGCAGCTTTGCAGACAGCTTCGAGTGAGCAATCCACAAAATTCCAGAATTTTGCCGAGGTGAATTTGGGACCCTTGCTGTTTTTTCTTTTGCTAAATCCAGAGCTGCCATCATCCTCATCGTCCTCAGGTTCTTGCTGGGTGGTTTCTTCATCCTGATTCTCGCAAAATTGATCTTCCTCTCTGTTGTCCATCATGTGCTCTCCCCCTCCAAGGTCACCGTCATCACCAGCATCATTGCTCACTCCAAGTTCTCCTTCGGGACCTTGGTCATTTGTATAGTCCATGTCGTCTTTGGCATGATCTGCGTGTTGCTGGTCATTCTCATCTGCTTCCATGCCTGCTTCGCAATCGAGTGCCATTGCAATTTTGGCATGGAGGTCTCCATGAAGAGAAGGAATGAGCGAGCTTGAGTAAATGTCCTCAAGTGGGATAGCTTTGTAGTCGCCGACTCTGATAAGGAAGATTTGCAAGCAGTGCCGCTAGACTTGTGTTATATACTTGATAACTTGTGTTAGAATTAAAACATACTAAAAATGTGTATCTGTTCCAATGACAAGCTTCCACCTCAATTATACCATGAGCGAGTGATTTAGCTGTGTCCATGATGCTCATGCGCTTGACAATCAATGTGACCAACTTAAAGATGGTCAGTGTCATGATAGCCCACATGGACCAATGAAATAAAAACCTTGGCCTTGAGGTTGCCACGAATAGAAGAGAGCAATTCACTGATGATCTTCGAGAGCTGTGCCAAAAGCTCGACATCTTGAATTAGTGCAGCCGGCAATTTGAATACCTCGCGATGATTCTTGATAAAGTCCTGTTGCAAAGTCAATTCCCGTGCATGCAAGAGGCAGTGTAAAAGGTACCATGATGTTTGTGTGCGTGTCGGTGACATAAGCGGTAATGTTTGGTGACAGGAGACATGCTGTCAAGCGGCTCTGAAGTGCAGACTGCATTTCATCTGGTCAGCATGGTGCCCTCTGAGAAGGCAAATAATGACCTTGAAATCCTTGGAATCAATTAGTTCTTTCAACTCGAGGAGAGCGGCCTTTTCTTGATCTTCGTTCCTCTTGTATAAGGCAGCTTTCAGGTCAATGAGCATGTGAAAGATGCTTCCGGCCTAAAGGGTGTCAATGAAAGTGCGCAATCATGATCTCAAAATACTAACATCAATGAATTTGTGTAGAACCTCCTGTGGGCAACCAGTCTCCTCAGCGACTTGGTTCGCATACACCTTGAGTTTTTTTGTCTGCGAAGGTGATAGCGACTGAGTCATGTCAAAGCCATCATCAGAGTCTGTTCTCTGGCGGTGCACACCAACCGTGGTAAGCTCATCAAGAGACACTTCAGATGGAGTCTGCAAAACAACACTACCACTAGGCCCATCAACAACAGTGTGAGAGGCTGAGCAGCTGCTCCCTGGTTGAACTGATGGGATTGTTCCCAGAGGTGAATGCTCTTGCTGGATACTTGAGGTCCTGCTTCCAGGCGGCCTAGGTGCACCAGAACCAGATGGCCGTTGAAAAGATGCAGAAAGACTCCTCCCTTGAAGCCCCCCAGCAGTAGCTGGTGTCAACAGCCCGCTCGTTGATCCAGGCCCTCTGGGCTGTGAACTGCCTGTCTTGTTGTTAGAACTTCCAGACCTCATGGGAAACCGTTGGAGCAACATCATTGAGCAGGGAGTTGGTTGGGTGAGGGAGACTGAGCAGCCACTCAGCATGTTTTACCGAGATTTTCCGTTCTGAGTGTGTCATAAGTTTTGTTCGGCTGCATACAAACATCCGAGTCACAGTCAAGCACTCAAAACAGGGAGAAAATAACTTAAACAACACAAAATGTGCATATGTGGCATAATGGTGCAGTACAACATGAGGGGGAAGTAGATAATACAACGTCACTCGGTGCTGGGGGGATACAGGACTCCAGGAGGGAGTGAAGAGTGTCCTCCCAGATATAGATCCTCCTGTGAGGATTAAGTTCTTGACATCTCTCCTGTCGCAGGAGGTTCTTGACCTCTCTTCTGTCACAGGAGGTTCTTGACATCTCTTCCGTTGCAGGAGGTTCTTGACATCTCTCCCGTTACTGTCTGCACATCCATGTTCATGTTCCTCGAGGATGCATAGAATAATACTGCAGGTGCTGTGCCTGTGACTGTGTGTGAGCATGAATGGCCTGTGCATGAGCCTGAGCCATCCAAGCTTGCTGTTGGTGGTTCGGGTACATCTGTGCATGTGCAGTGTGAGGCTGTAAACCTGGTAGAGAGGTGTGGGGTTGGTGTGTTGCCAGAGGAGGTTGTGAGCCGGGAATGTGACTGTGTGAGTGGGGTGCATAAGGGATGCCACATGCACTCCTCGAGGACCTGTGTTGGGATATGATATTGACAGCAGAAAAGGAGTCTGATGATGATGTGGGGCTTGCAGTGAAGGTCCCATTGGCAGCGGCAGAGGGTAATATGAGGTTTGCAGTGGGGATGGCATGAATTGGTGGGATGGGACCATTGGACCCTGCTGAGTGGGTGGAGACATGTGTCTCGAGGTCTCAGCAATGGGCTGCCCAACATCTGATGATGTTGTCTTCCTTCTGCCTTGTGTACTGGTGCCGCTTGCATATCAACTTCTCATCTACCTACTTAAGACATGCATGAGAAGTACATGAGAAGTAGGTGAGAACACATATTATATGTTTCTCAATATACTGCTCACCTAGTCATCTATTCAGCTCTCATCTACTTCTCATCCAGCTCTCATTTACTTCTCACTCACATTCTAGAGAAGTTGAGAAGTGAAGTGAGAAGTGATAAGAAGTCAAATCTTGCATATTTTACTAAAAGTCATGCAGTTATTGCTTATGGATCCATAGCTTAGCTAATGTACTTCTTATAAACTTCTCATCTATATCTCATCTTAAAACAATGAGAAGTATATCATTTGTGTCAAGTGTCTGAGATATAGATGAAAAGTTTATCAAAAGTAGGCTATAAGTGAATCTGTCATATACCATATATCCGGTTACAGATCCGAGAGTGCCGGCACTCTTTTGGTGGGAGTACGATCAAAGGCAGGAAGTGGTGCAGTTGCATTGCAGACACCTTCCTCCATGGTGGTCGCACCTTCTTGAGGCCCGGGGGTGTCACCTAATTTCTTCACTGCCTTCTTGTCTTTCATCTGCTGTACAGCTAAAGTCTGAACCTCAGCCGGATTGGTGACCCTCAATGGTGACTCACAAAGCACTTCAGGTATGACCAGTTGGATATGATCACAGTTGTGAATTGAGTAGGTATTGAGGAAATAGTGCGGAGTGGGCTGATGGTCAACAACAGGCTTCGTTCAAGTGGTTTGGATCTGTTCTTGATGTACATGTTGCTGGCGCATGTCTACACACTTGGAATCGATGCAGTTGTGTTGAAGATTGATGGTGCAAATGATATCCTGTAATGCAGTAATCTTCAACAGACAACTCTGAGTTTCAGGACATATCACTTACTGCTGCCATTGAAACTATTTCATCTTTCGCAAGGTTGAGACATGGCAGAAAGATTGAAGGATGTAATGTAGGTCCGAATGAAAAGACTTGTAGTGCGACATGATCCACAGTTTTATGGATGTTGTGTGATACAAGGATCTCACAGATACGTCCAATAGACATCTGCACACACATCAATGATTGATTACAGAGAGGCTCAAAATCATTTACCTGTCCATCCGCAGGTCATTTGAAAATGACATGACCATTCAAGTCCACTCATTCTCCCATGCTCATCACAAGTGATCTGCCGTGGTAGTAGGAAATACCAGATTGAGGAGTCTTGAGGATTTTCGCACAACGAGTATCCTTCCATTGTACTCCACCTATTCGTTGCACTTTTCCACTTGCGCCAATGACAGTAACAGGACTTCTGGTGCCTATGTATACTTGAGTGAAAGCACACCAATATGCTACCTAACTCACCAGGTAGTGGAGGCTTACACAAGATACTTGATATACTGAGAAGGTGGGCCTGTTCTGGGTGTTCATTGAGATAACATAGCACCTGCTCTCCTCCACGAACCCATTTCTTGACATTGCAATCAAACCAATATCCACCAGTAGCGACGTTTTTCATGATGTCTTGGTACACGAAGAGTCGACAAGTATCCCTGCTGGGCACACATTGATTACTGTGAATGCATGACAATTGGAAAATGTGATTAAATGATTCATATCTCTCGGTGGAGAATATGATTGCAGGTCCGAAACAATGTATGAATGCCAGAAGATGAATTAAGAAGTGAAACTTGGGCTTGCTGATGAGAATGCTCAGAGCACATTGCACTATGATATTAAGAAAGTCCTCGATCATTCAGGATAACCTTGCCTATTTAAAGAAGATCAATCAGTCCACGACACCTTTCAACACTTCAGTAGTGCGAACTAACAAGATATTCTTCAGTATCTGGTATTGTCGTATGCCAAACAAGTGCGACAAGTTCTCCAATAACAGACCATCCATTGACAACTGTCTGAGGGACGAGGTCATACACCAGGAAGGGCATAACTTGGGCCAGGCTCTTGAAATGTTTGCCTATTAAACTGCCTTTATAGTGACATATATAGTCAGCATTCAGAGAGGGTGTGTCATATACCATATATCCGGTTACAGATCCGAAGATCCAGATCTCAGATCCGATCCAGATCCGTTGGACACATCCGTCGTCCGGTCCACAGATCCGATCCGATTCTCATTTCATTTCCTGTTCATATAACTCTAACTACCTTTCATCTCCTTTCGGTATTCCTGTACACCGGTAATCCGGTTATCCTTTACTTCCGCTGTTCTTACTGATCCGCTTTAACTTGTACTTCATTTCCGGTTCATGATTTACCCGTTCCGACTTACCAATACACTTTATGCATACTTTGCTTATACTTCGTACATAGCCTCATACCTTTGCTTATTGATCATTCCGTTAGTTATCCGTAGTATATAAACCCTTGTACTTGCGCTGTAGAAGATCAGTTCGAATATCATCTTAGATTGCACTCATCCTGTCTGGACTCCAAGTCCTTCCGCTATCCGTCCGGACTTGAGTACGGTACTCTTGTCTACTCCGAGACTTAGGATTGAATCCGATAGTCTATACATCCGCCTCTGTCTTCGGACAGTCTTACTCGTTAGTTTCTAGTTCGGATCCAATCCGGATTAGCCGTTACCCTATACGTCTGATATCCAGAAGTCTTACCGGATCCGTTACGATACTTATCCGTCCCTCTAGACGTGATATCTTGGTGCTCTGAAATAAGGGGCAATACTCGGGAAAGGGGCACAGCGCACGAGCTGAGGCCAAAGCCCTTCGGATCCGATACCCCTTGAGTACGGTCTTAACAGTATATTCGAACTCATACCTTTCCGAGTATACTTACACCTATCATGCCTTCTACTAAGACACAAGCAACTCTACACGCGGTCGGACTTACATCCCTCCGTCGTGATCCAACACCCATAGTCATCACCTTCACCAGTTTCTCTCAGCGGCGCGTTAGTAACCGCGGACCCGCTCAAACCATATCCGAACTCCTTAATCATCGACACCCGGAAACTCCTACGCGCACTCCTGCCGGAGGGCCTCCGGACGACGAAGATCCTGATGATGGTGATGATGATGACTTTCCCGGTGGAAACCCGCCGGATGACTTCGGTGGTGAACCGGACGATGATCCGGATGATGATGACGATGAAAACGACGGCCTAAACCCACAGGACCGCGTTATGCTCCGACTCTCAGAAGCCATCGATAACCTTGCTCGCAATAATCGTCGCGTACCCACATCCGAAGATTCCAAGGTCAAGGTCCGAGAACCAGATACCTTTGACAGATCCGAGCCACGAAAGCTCCGTGCGTTCTTCGTCCAGTGTGAGCTGAACTTCCAAAGCAAGCCAAAGGCTTTCCGTACCGGACGGGCTAAAGTCAACTTCGCCCAATCCTACCTTAAGGGTATGGCCCTCGAATGGTTTGAACCGGATCTCCTGTCCAACGATCTGGATGATCGTCCGGACTGGGTAGATGACTATTCCGCGTTCATGCTTGAACTCCAAACCAATTTCGGACCTCACGACCCATCCGGTGATGCAGAAATGCAACTCGAGCAGCTCCACATGCGTGACGGACAGCGCATTAACAAGTATATTGTGGAATTCCAGCGTCTCGCTTCGCAAGTCCGTAGCTGGGGCGACGGAGCCTTACGACGCCAATTCTACAACGGACTTCCGGCTCGCATCAAGGATGAAATCAGTCGCATGGGTAAACCCTCCACCCTTTCCGAATACAAAACCCTCGCTCAGACTATCGACGCCCGATACTGGGAACGGAAGGGAGAGATCTCCCGAGAGACTAAACCCGCTTCATCCACTACCCCTAGGCAACCCGCTTCTGACCGAACGAACTCCGATACGTCCGGATCCGGAAATCACAAATCCGGAAACAATAACTCCAGTAACCAGAAATCTGCCAAGCCATCCGCGTCCTCGAGCTCGTCCGCTCCTAAGGCTCCGGACCTTACTTCCAAGTTGGGTAAGGACGGTAAACTCACGTCCAAAGAGAGGCAGAGAAGATTGGATAAGAAGCTTTGCTTATTCTGTGGCGGACCCGGACATACTGCTCGGGAATGCACCAAATCTACTTCGCGCGCTGCCAAGGGCCGTGCTGCAGTAGTTGCTCCGGAAGCCAAACCGGATGTCTCGGTCGAGACAAAAAAATAGTCCGCGACCCTCCTAGCTCCGTGCAGGAAGAGGGTCGCGTTGACTCTGCCTGCACACAGGAGTTAAGACTCAACGCTGTCGCACTTTCGGATCCGACTTCTCTCTGTCCATATGTTTCACTTCCGTTACTTCCATCAGTATCCGAATTTCCAGCTCTTGTAGATTGTGGTTCTTCTCATTGTTTCATAGACACTGCGTTCATCCGAAAACATAAAATCCCTACATATCCAATACCTCCGATTCCGCTCCGCTTGTTTGATGGTACTTGTAATAACACTATTTCCGAAGCTATAGATTTGTCCGTCCGTTTTCCGTCCGGTGTAGTTACCTCTGATACGTTTTACGTTACTCCTTTGGATTCATCTTGTTTTATCGTTCTTGGATATAGCTGGCTCACCCGACACAATCCGTTGATTGACTGGGTTTTGGGCAGCATCGAATTCCGGACGACTTCTCATGGAATGCCATCGACCCCTCCGACGTCACTTCCGTCTTCAGATCCCCTTCCTCCGACGGAAACTCTTCCTCCTCCGACTACATCTGGACCATCCACTGATAATACCGTTCCTAACATATCCTTAATCAATGCAGTTGCCTTTTGCTGAGCCTGCAGGCTGGAAGGTTCGGTCCAGTTCAGTATTTACCTTCGTCCATCCGGTGTTGATCTCCGGTCCGCATCTCTCTCGTCCGATCCTCCGGATCTATCCGATATTCCTTCGGACTATCACGAGTTTGCGGATGTCTTCGACAAGGGAAAGGCTAGCCAACTTCCTCCCCATCGTCCTTATGATCTGAATATAGATCTGGAAGAAGGAACTAGCCCTCCCCTCGGAACTATCTATTCTCTATCCCCGGTTGAGCTTGCAGCCCTCCGGAAGTTTCTTGATGAAAATATTGCCTCTGGGCTCCTTCACTCCTCTTCCTCTCCTCACGGAGCTCCGGTCCTATTTGTCAAGAAAAAGGACGGATCCCTCCGCCTTTGTGTGGATTTCCGTGGACTCAACCAGATCACTAAGAAAGACCGATATCCGTTACCCCTCATTGCCGACCTCCTAGACTCTCCGAGCCGCGCTAAAGTCTATACCAAGATCGATCTCCGATCCGCTTATCATCTCGTCCGGATAGCGGAAGGAGACGAATGGAAGACTGCCTTCCGAACGCGCTATGGCTCCTATGAATGGTTGGTGATGCCGGAAGGTCTCACTAATGCCCCAGCAGCATTCCAGCGCTTTGTCAATAGCGTGTTTGCGGATATGCTGGATGTATGCGTTATCGTATATCTGGACGACATCCTCATCTATTCCCATGACCTCGCGTCCCATAAGCAACACGTCCGAGAAGTACTCCGTCGACTCCGTAAACATCGTCTCTATGCCAAACCCGAAAAATGCGAATTCCACTCCACTTCCGTTGAATATCTCGGATATCTCCTATCTCCGGACGGATTGACCATGTCGTCCGAGAAGATCCAAGCTATTACTGACTGGCCGGAACCCCGGAAAGTCAAGGATATCCAGTCCTTCCTCGGATTCGCAAATTTCTATAGACGGTTTATCTTCAACTACTCGGATATCATGGTTCCGCTAACACGGCTTACGCGCAAGGACATTCCGTGGAATTTTTCCGAGGATTGTCGGAAATCTTTCGAAGAACTCAAGAAAGCCTTCACTACGGCTCCGGTGCTTACGCACTGGATGCCGGATGTTCCTATAGTTGTGGAAACCAATGCCTCTGACTATGCTATAGCTGGAATACTATCCATTGTATGTCCGGACTCAGAGCTTCGTCCGGTAGCGTTTTACTCCCGTACGCTAACCGCTCCGGAACTCAACTATGACACCCACGACAAGGAACTCCTAGCTATATACGAAGCTTTCCGGACCTGGCGACATTATCTAGAAGGCTCGGCCGAGCCTGTAGATGTTGTCACGGACCACAAAAACCTTGAGTACTTCGCCACTACCAAACTCCTCTCTCGCCGTCAGGCTCGCTGGTCCGAATTCCTTCACCAGTTCAACCTCATCATCCATTTCCGTCCCGGAAAGCTTGGAGTCAAACCAGATTCCCTTACTAGACGCTGGGACGTCTATCCCAAAGAGGGGGATAAGGACTACGCCCGAGCTAACCCTCATAACTTCCGTCCAGTATTCACGTCCGAACAGTTAGCTTCGTCCCTACGAGCCTCAACCTTAGCAACTCCGGTGCTTAGAGCAGCTGTTCTAATGGATATTGATAACCTTCGGAAAGACATCCTGACCGCACTCCCTAATGACCCTATTGCAACCAACCATCTTCCGGTACCTTCGGATCCGAGATGGACAGTGGACGATAGTGGTTTCCTCCGTTGCGACAATCGTATATATGTTCCGGAATCTAATGACCTCCGACTTCGCGTCCTCCGTAATACTCATGATCATCCTCTATCCGGTCACTTTGGTCAAAACCGAACCTTAGACCTTATCCGACGCGAGTATACATGGCCAGGTATACGCACCTATGTTAAGGACTACGTCCGATCCTGCACTACCTGCGCCCGGGCCAAGGTTCCGAGACACAAACCTTACGGATTGCTCAAGCAACTACCCATACCGGAAAAGCCTTGGAATTCCATCTCTATGGATTTCATAGAGCAACTTCCGGACTCCTTCGGCTTTACAGCCATCCTCGTTATCGTAGATCGACTATCCAAGCAAGCAATATTTGTTCCGACTCACGATACCATTACCTCTCCTGACCTCGCTCGCCTGTTCCTACTTCACGTGTTTTCCAAGCACGGAGTTCCGTGCCATGTCACCTCGGACTGCGGTACAGAATTCGTATCACACTTCTTCCGGTCCTTAGGAAAAGCATTGGATATGGTCCTCCACTTCACATCCGGATATCATCCGGAAGGGGACGGACAAACCGAGCGTGCCAACCAAACCCTAGAACAATACCTTCGGATATATTGCAATTATCAGCAGGACAACTGGTCGGAATTACTCCCCTTAGCAGAGTTTGCATACAACAACGCTCCGAGTGCTACTACCGGAGTATCACCCTTCTTTGCTAATAAGGGTTATCATCCGAACATATCCGTCCATCCGGAACGCGATCTATCCTCCATCCGTGCCCGAGACTATGCTATAGATCTTGACGACCTTCATCAATTCCTCCGAGAAGAAATGGCTCACGCCCAAGAAAGATATCAAGGACCTGCGGACGCTAAACGCAAACCCGCTCCGGATCTCAATATCGGAGACCAAGTCTTTGTCAAGGCTAAGTACTTCCGGTCCACTCGTCCGTCCAAGAAACTCTCGGAAAAGAACCTAGGTCCGTTCGAAGTCATATCCCGTCCAGGTACACATTCCTTCACAATCCGACTTCCCGAATCCATGAAATCCGTCCACCCCGTTTTCCACGTCTCGCAATTAGAACCATCCGTTCCGAACACCATTCCTAATCGTATCCAGCCTCCTCCACCTCCGGTCGAAGTCGATGGAGAACCAGAGTATGAGATATCCGAAATCCTAGACTCTAAGCTAGACCGTCGTAGACGCCAGTGCCAACTCTTATACCTCGTCCGATGGTCCGGATATGAGGGAACGGACGAGGAGACCTCGTGGTTATTAGCCACGGAACTCGGAAACGCGTCCGATCTAGTCTCGGATTTCCACACTGCATATCCAGACAAACCTGGTCCTATTGCTATACAATGAGTACAAAATCGGATATACAAGTACATTAGTAGCAGAAGAGACAGATCCGAAATCCTTTAGCCATCCGTCTCCATGTCGCCTCCGGATCCGGACTCTTCAGCTCCCTTCTCAGAACCCTCAGAATGGGCCGCCTCAGTAACTCGGATTCCGTTCCGGATCCCCTCCAGAAGGATGATCTGGAACTCCCTCTGCTGCTGCATAAACGCCTCCAAGTTAGTATTCATCCGATCCAAAGCAGCCCTACTCCCTTCCGCCGCTCCGATGCTCTGTTGGAGTAATCCGTTGGTCCGAGCCAATTCCGCTACAATGCTATTAGCAGCAGCAACCCAAGCCTGATCATCATATTCTCCTTCCGCCTCATCCGCTCCGACGACCTCCATATCCGGATCCGGAGTCGGACTCTGCTGGCGCTTCTTACCCTTGCCTTTCGGAGATGGAGTCCCAGCAGCGCGCTGCCTCTTCTTAGACTTGCGCTCTTGGACAACTCCAGGCCTTCCAGGACACGTGACCTTGTCCTTCCGGCATCCGTTGCAAGCCTTGATCTATCCGAACGTTAGGAGTCACGGATCCGAAAAAATCAGGACGACTCACCAAGGAATTGCTCTCAGCATCGGTCCATAGACAAGCCCGACCCTTCTTGGTGCAACGAGAACAAGCTCCCTCCTTATCCGTGGAGATCGCGCGAGTCTACGGATCCGATATGAGACAGATCCGATGGTATAAACACAAACTCACCATTTCCGCTACAATCGCCCTGCGCCTCGTCTCCTCCGCTTCCCTTCGGATCTCAGCCTGCTCAATCTTCCTAATCCCATCCAGACGTTTCCGTTCTGCTTCTTCCTCCTGGCGCTTCAGCTTTTCAGCCTCTTCTTCCTTCCGAGCCGCGGCCTGGGCTGCCAGCAGTGCTGCCTCTGCTTCCGCTAGTTGTTGTTTAGCGGTCTTCTTGGAACCGGATCCGTTATCAGCCATGTTTGAGTAAAGCTAGTGGTAGTGAAGAAGTGGGGAAAGGAAGGAACACCTGCGACGCTTTGACATCCGTATATCTGTCGAAATCCGAACTCAGACACTTCTCCCATCAACTTCTCCATCGTCTCGCACTCATATCTTCCGGTCCGGATCGCTGATTCTCGTGCCTCTAGGGATCGGCCCTAAGGGGGGGATACTGTCATATACCATATATCCGGTTACAGATCCGAAGATCCGGATCTCAGATCCGATCCAGATCCGTTGGACACATCCGTCGTCCGGTCCACAGATCCGATCCGATTCTCATTTCATTTCCTGTTCATATAACTCTAACTACCTTTCATCTCCTTTCGGTATTCCTGTACACCGGTAATCCGGTTATCCTTTACTTCCGCTGTTCTTACTGATCCGCTTTAACTTGTACTTCATTTCCGGTTCATGATTTACCCGTTCCGACTTACCAATACACTTTATGCATACTTTGCTTATACTTCGTACATAGCCTCATACCTTTGCTTATTGATCATTCCGTTAGTTATCCGTAGTATATAAACCCTTGTACTTGCGCTGTAGAAGATCAGTTCGAATATCATCTTAGATTGCACTCATCCTGTCTGGACTCCAAGTCCTTCCGCTATCCGTCCGGACTTGAGTACGGTACTCTTGTCTACTCCGAGACTTAGGATTGAATCCGATAGTCTATACATCCGCCTCTGTCTTCGGACAGTCTTACTCGTTAGTTTCTAGTTCGGATCCAATCCGGATTAGCCGTTACCCTATACGTCTGATATCCAGAAGTCTTACCGGATCCGTTACGATACTTATCCGTCCCTCTAGACGTGATATCTTGGTGCTCTGAAATAAGGGGCAATACTCGGGAAAGGGGCACAGCGCACGAGCTGAGGCCAAAGCCCTTCGGATCCGATACCCCTTGAGTACGGTCTTAACAGGGTGTATTCAGTCCATCTTTGTCAACAGACTCAAGGCGGCTCTGAAAGATGTGCAGGAGCTTTGCTTTCTCCAGGAGAAACACGCTCTGACCCCAAAAGTACTTCACCACGCCCAACAATATTGTATGGAGGATTTCGGTTGGCATATCCAAGTGCATGTTGATCCCTGCGGGACAACATTGTGAGTGTGACACAAATGTCATCAATCAAGCTTACCATTCATCCCAAGCAGTGGATTCATTGTGTCATTGAGTGTGGTGCCTCGCAACGATTCCTCAAACTCCTTTTCAAGTGCTGCTGTGATTTTGCTTTCGGCTGTTGCTGGTAAGCCCGACCCTCATTTACGAAGTTTCTTTCCAAGTTCTATGAGAGACTCGAGGATGGATGCCGAGGCACTGTCACGAACGCCTGTGGAAGAAACAGCACTCTGAACTTTTGTTGTGGCACCCGATTTCATTGCAGCTTCAAATTGATGTTGAATGTCTTTGGTGGTCTTTTCGGGTGTTCGTAAATTACCCGACTACAAGTATGAGATTAGATCAGGTGAAAGATGCTGTGATATGTTCGCACCTTGAATATACTATTGTAACCTTCTTCAGATGCCTTGTATTCTTTTGTGCCACCGACATCACACGTCCTGCAAAAATAGTTGCAATTGAGACCTGTGTGACTGCATTCCTCGGCTTGCATAGGATTGTTGCCAGCAAGAAAAAGTCCAGATGGAATAAGCATGACCTCCTCCTCATCTTTACAGTCCCACGTAACAATGCCAGACTGTGCTGCATTACTGCAAATACTCAAGAAAAATACAGAACAAGTCCAGAAAAATGTACCAAAGAGAATCTTTCATCGCTCGCATTAGTTCCATTGGAGCAGCATGGGGTGACGATGTGATGAATTGTACAAAGAACTCCTTCTCAAGCATTTCACAGGGTAAGTTCATGTTCAACATGTAAATAGCATGGTGTTTGTTCCATTGCTTCAAAATATTTCCTGAAACATCATCCATAAAAATTATCAGAGGAACCGCATATACCATTCGGCCTTGTGCCTTTTCATGCAAGGGATTGGGCCCGAGTGACCCATATTTAGCAGATGATGCTGTTGCATATATACATAAGTTCACATCCGCTGAAAAAGGCAACCAAGGTCTAACGCACCAGTGAGTCCACAGTCAAGCTCATTTGTTGATGAAATATCTTCATATGACCATGCAAACATTGAAGTTGGGATGATTTCCTGTTCATCATTAATAATGAATCCTGCCTATTGAACCATTTAAAATTGTACATAACACAATGAAGCTCACTCACATCAGTTGGTTGAGCAGCCCGACCAAGCGCATAGAGGATTTTGCCATCAGATTGTTTGGGACCTTCAACACCACCCTCAACAAATGGAGAGCCAAGGAAAAACCGCTCTGGGATAAAGTAGGCTCCCAAAGAATCCTGTAACAACTCATTGACAAAATATATTGTCCCATCCACTCGAGCTGCGGGAGGAGATGGAAGGTCAAGTAACATTTTTGTGCCGTTGAAGACCTGTGACATCCCTTTCCCACCATCTTCAGGATAGTCTTGCATTGCGAAACGTTGTGGGTATCACAACCTGGCAGGCTCATATAAGAAAAAGTGCTCTACCAGTATAAGTGAGTCTTGGCTCTGCCTAGCTGCTATACTCACAGAATGCAAGAACGTTTGACCCTAAAGGGGAAGCAAGGAAAGCAAATATCCATGGAGTGATGCTGATCAACCCTGGTGAATGGCGGTAAAAGCGCGAGAAACGCGCTGAAGGCGTGCGCGGGAAAGCGAAGTGCGAAGGAGCACGAAGTGTGGGAAGGTAGTGCAAGCAGTGCACAAGAGTAGAAGACTGATACTGAGACTGATAAGAGGAAAAGCACGGATCTGGGTGGATACTAATAGTGCCACTAGCTATAAACTGATGCTAGGGCCTCAAGACAATGATGCATGCATGCATGCATTGGGTGGAACTAACTGCCAAGTACATGGTGGTGGTAACTACGTGGTAACTTGGTAGGGTGTAAAACAAACATGGGAGTATGTAAGTTCTACCTAAGCGCTCTCCCAGGGCTCGGAGCCGAATAGGGAGCGCTCTAAGTATGTAAATGATGTAAGGTAAGGGTCCATAACGAAATAGGAAGTGTAATATGCCAAATATAGTCAGATAACAAAAGGGACATACCAAGGGACTGGTTGGACGATGGATGGATGCTCCTGGATGCTGCGCGACACAGTGCGCTTAAGCGCGAGAAAGCGCGCGTGCAGGAATACTGCACGTTGTGCAGGAAAGTATAGCGCCTATGGCGCGTTTCGCAGGAAAGCTGCGCATGATATGCAGAATGACCAGAGACATAGTATGAAGTCACATGGATGATGGTGCGAGTCGTGCATTGAAGTCCAATTGTCATGAGTTGTGAAAAGGTGCAAAATGTGCCCATATGCGCCTGCAGAAACGTGAGTCTCTACAACGTGTAAGCGGATCTGCATAGTCCTGGAATGTAACATACATACAACACTCTAACTTGAAGCGGCAGTAGACGAACCTTTGCAATTGCATTCGCAATATCATTAATGTAGAATATATTCCCTGACCGGGCAGTAACCTTCTCGGTTGGCTGACCAACAAGATCTTCAACGAATAGTTGACACTTCTTGGTCACATCGAGTGAGGGCACATTTTGAGCGCCAAGCTCTCTGTATTTACTCTCTAAGGCGTTGAATTATCGAATAATTATTCATTTGGGTGGCTACAGTTAAAAGCCAGTCGAATAAGACCCGCCATCAGGCCCAGCTGTCACGTCTAATTAGATCAGATACGTGGGAACATCAGGTGAACAGCTGTAATATTCATCACTAGATGAACTCGTTCTATTCAGCTGCATCGCTGTCTATAACATCAGTAAATTGGTGAACAAATGATAATGACATTTAAGGCAATATATTGTCAAACATCGCAACAATCTGCGTAAATCTGCCAACTGCTTTCACATGGGAATGTGTGGTCATGTCGAGGAAATACTAATTTTGCTTCCTACCATTCTTCAATTGGATGGATCGAAAAAAAAATACATGAATGTAATACCATGAAGTTAAATATAGATCCAGCCTGAGAGGGATGATGAAGGAGGTTGCAATGTGCGGGAGTGAAAGACACTTTGATAATGTCACCAGTAGTGCGGATGTGTATCAGTTGGGCTTCGTGAATATATTTTTGCCAGCTGAGGATGACTATCACATGTATGATGTTTGCTCTAGGGTAAAAAGTACGAGTCCATGTTGCAAAAAAACGCTGATGCTAGAGTTGCGCATATACCATTTTTATCCGTGTGCCGTCGCACAGAACAATTCATTGCATGGAACGCAAACACTGTTCTAAGATATGTCGGATTATATACGACTTCTTAATGGAAGTCTTTGCTAGTCCGTTGCTGACTTGGCGATAGCGACAATGTTTGCAAATGATTCGAAACTTGATATGGCACTTTAAGTATACACTGTAGCATGCCAAATTACAATCTCTCCCAATCTTTGGCATCTACGTCAGATTATTCCGAAAATAACTAAGAGTAGCATTTCTCACACTGGTAGTTCTTCGGGCATACGAGCTCGAGAATATGACAATCCAACGTGCTACAGCTATTTTGCTCTATTGCTACGGGGCCACCATGACCTGTTCACTCACAAATTCTGACCATACACCTCAAAAATTATCGAAGAAGTCTATGGGACAGTTGAGGAGCGGCACCAGAAGGTTCTTCTGACATAACCGGGCATCCAAATAATAAACCAAGTTTCCAGGACCATCGTAGCTCATTCACTCCTGAATTTTGATCAGGTAAATAGAAAATTGTTGAGGAAGTCTATAGGACAATCGAGGAGCAGCACTGGAAGGTTCTTTCGACATAACCAGGCGCCCCAAAAATAAATCAAGTTTCCAGGACCATCATAGCTCGTTCACTCCTGAGTTTTGATCATGCAAATAGAAAATTGTCGAGGAAGTCTATAGGACAATCGAAGAGCGGCACCGGAAGGTTCTTTCAACATAACCAGGCGCCCCAAAAATAAATAAAGTTTCCAGGACCATCGTAGCTCGTTCACTCCCGAGTTTTGATCATGAAAATAGAAAATTGTCGAGGAAGTCTACAGGACAATCGAGGAGCGGCACCGGAAGGTTCTTTCAACATAACTAGTCGTCTCAAAAATAAACAAAGTTTCCAGTACCATCATAGCTTGTTCACTCCCGAGTGTTGATCACGCACATGTAAAATTATTGAGGAAGTCTATAGGACAATCGAGGAGCGGTACCTGAAGATTTTTTTGACATAACCAGTCATCCCACAAATTAATGGTGTGCTCAAAATCGCCTAATAGTCGGGTTTTGTCACATGAACTTGATAATTGACAGATCACTGGCGCACACCACACTGTATATCAGAAAACAGGCATATCATAATCATCCCAGATACAGGAGACATTAACATTAGCTAGCGTATATCTAAGTGCAGCGGGGCAAAGAGGTAAATGACTAATAAAAAAGGTAGAGTAGTGGGAAGTCGAGCAATCATGTCGAGTAACTATTCAGTGTGGAATGCAGCATCCTCCATCTGCTGTCTCTGAGCAACGAGAACATTGACAGACATTTAGAACATCCGGTGTTAAATCCTGTCGATGGTTTCTTCCAAACACTCTGCTACACAGGAAATTGGCGATCCGGACGAGTTGTTGGCAGTAGATGACTTACCATGTCCACCACTCAAGAAGTTCCTTGACCCTGAGTCGCGCAGCTGGGCCTGGTGGGTCCTCAAAGAAGTCTACAACGTTGTTCCAGAAGGCATCATAGTCAAAGTCTCCATCAACAGTGCGCCAGGAGGTGATGCTGGAAAGTGCGAACCGAATCTGCAGAATTGAATTTCAGTCTCATAGTCAAGGCGAAGCATTCATACTTACTTGGCAAGCTGTATACGCGATCGCACGAGGAGTCACCTTCCTCATACCTATGATAGAGGCAACGCAAGTTTTCACTTTGGATTGATCCGATCTTCTCTGGGCGCGCCAATTGTTCTCAATAATATCAGCGCCGTCGCCGTCGCCATCCACTTCATTGGCAGAGGAGGGAGAGGTAAAGATGGCCTTAAACCCCTGCAATGCGATGAGTCACGACTCAGTCAGAAAATCAGGTCACTCACCATAACTAACAGCTTTGACTGAAATAGACCGCGCTCCAGATTTGTGGTGTCCGCTTTATAGTTTTCAAACATAAACGACGGCCAAGAATTTTCAGAAACGATAAAGGCAGTCGTACAATCACGAATGCCAGCCCTGACACTGAATAACACATCAGTCAACATCCAAGAGACGAGGACTATCACTTACACCGGGTCCTCCCAGCACCATTCCGCTGGGCAAAGCAACTTACCGCACGCATCACTAAAAAAAACCTCGACTGTGCTTGTCGTTTGCCCTAACGAGCGAAGGCGGATGACACTCAATATTGACCCATGAGGCCATGAGCTCTTTGAGAGTTCCTGTATCATCACCACGAGCCGAGTCCGCGCCTCGCCTGAGCTACATTGAAAATGAGAAAGAAACTAGACAAAATGACGGAAAAGACCTTTCTGAGCATGTCCTCTGACTCTTTGAGGTCAAGACTTTTCAGCTTATCATGAAACCATGGCAGTATCTTGACGAGTTCGATGTAGCCACGTTGAAGGCGATCTTGTCTATTCATCTGTTCAAACAAGTATGGTAAACATGAACGTGAATGCTTACTCAAGAGTGGACTCGGAATTGGCATCGTCACTGTTTTCACAACGCCGATCATTTTCGGCAATGATATCCTCTATGGGAGTGTAAAGAATAATCATTCGACGGATTGCTCGTCCCTGCGAGACATAATAGGTGGTTTTCCTACAATGAGGTATGAAAACCGCTGTCAAGAGGTCAACAACGTGCTCACCTTTGCTTTGTTGCTTTGTCCTGCTTCAAGGTTTCGACCTCCTCCATGAGTGCGGCAATTCTTCGTTTTGCCCTAGCTTGAGGAGATGTTGTGACACGTAGTGATTCGGGAGGAGCGGGAGGGTCACCCTCGTGGTCGTTCTCAGGTGTTGTCATCTTAAATATGGAGTAGAAAGAATTGGGGAGAAGGTTATGAGAGGTGCATAAAGGAAGAGGAAAAGCGAACCCAAGGTGAAAGATCCTGCGAGGTCATCTTATATACTTTCCGTCTTCGGCACATATGTCATAATGTCCTAATATAAAGTGAAGACTTGAATTGATTAGTCTCGAATAAGAAACAATGAATCTGCCATACTTGGTAGCCTTTGGTAGCCCTAGAAAGAGGAAATCGTCTCGAGCCTCTTTTGGTAATACAGCTACAACTGTTCTGGTACGAGCATTTATATTTTTGGGGTTAGTTTAAGGAATGGTGAAAATCAAAGGACGTAAAGTGTGGAAGCTTTGTTGTAGGGCCTCGCTGATCAGGTTCTCAGGCTTCGGACTCGTCGGACATTCAGTAACTGGTTTTGGCAACTAAAGATATCATCACGACGTGAATAGCACTCATATCAGGTTGACATTACATTGGGTCCTATACTGTTATCCAGGTGAGAGAAAACTATACACCGAACACAACAGGACTCACCGGCAGTGCCTGACGAGAGATCATAGATCTGGTTGAGCTCGAGGTCGAGATCGAACACAGCCAGCTGTGGGCGCGTATCGTGATGGTAAGGGTTCACACCTGGGCGCTCACGTGTCTAGACAGATGGGGGTGACGGCTCTGGCGCTGCTCATGCATTAGTTCGAGTTCAATTTGAAGGCACGGAAGGGAAAAATATATTGTACAGTGAGGGAAGCGAAATGCACATATGATGATAACATTTGGGAGTGAGAACCAGTTATAAAACATGATACAAGATTGAACCAAACATAACAAACATAAAACCACAGGCAGGCAAAACCTCACAACCAGTAGAAAGAACCACTCACCCCTCACGCTATGGTTCTCCCGAGCCCACCCAGTGGATGCATGCCTGTCGACGCTGATGTGCTGCTGCTGCTGTCAGTGCTGTTTGCAGTCGGATATGAACTGAATTATGACTCAGAAGAGCTCAGAAGCACGTTATTAAAGAAGCTCACCCGCCGCAACAGTGATGGAGCCAGCGGCAACCATGGCTTGATTAAGGACTGTCAGACTGTATAGAAACAAATTGGGTGGTTTTCGCTGTGTACGGTTGCGATGAAAGATGTCAGCTTGACGCAGCGAGCAATTGTGAAGGGATTATAAGTAGATGCAGTTTACTGGATGCCTCGTTTCATTCAAAAATGATGACTCAGAGAGCAGTAACAGTAACTCACGTGACCATTCGCCTCGTGACTTTGAGGACCACTGCAAAGAGTGGGCCGTGTTGCTATTTCGCCAACATACCCAATCGTGATATCATTGCTAGTCGGATTGTCGGTTGTAATGCCAAGAATCTGCGAGAACACTGATGGCCAGAAAGTGGCAGTACCTCCGACCGGCAGTGTAAGCTGTGGCAAGACTGAAAGTGCCTACAGGTGAAGAGCAGTGTTCGATCGGAATTCCCTTCTGGGCAGTGGCGATCTACTGTGGTCATGAATGATCTCCAAGTTGACGAAATAACAGCCATGGGTGGGTTTACCGTCTTCGTACGCGTGTCAGCACACGGCTAGAGCTGTAAGAGCTGTAGAAGAATGGTCCGACAGTGAGGAACAAACATGCCAGTGCAAGCTGCTCATAGTAGACAGATATATTCAAAAAGTTACACGGGAGTCGTAGAACACCATTGGAAATCAAGGTCAAAATGATGGCATCATATGACTAGTAGAGGGAGGTTGGTGTACCAGCATCCGAGTCGACCTGCACTCGAAGGGTGCCAGTTGCACGAGTCACTGAAGTTGGACCTAACTTAAAACGAGAAATCATGAGACTCTTCAACTTCCTCCTCAAGGTCATCAAGTCCATCTTCCAAGTTAGACTCTTCCTCACCCTCAAACATTTCATCTTGTTCGCCTTCTGAATCTTCGTCGGGAAAGTCGACATCCATCCGTTGTTCGTCGTCATGGTCCTCGCCACCTTCATCAACATCCATAGCCTCCCCCGGTACTGCCGAGTGGAGGCCAAAACAGTCCCTGACAATTCTCCGTAGAGCAACCGGGTGTCCTACGCCCAGGTCAGTATAACGCAAGAACATATCTCGATCGACAAAACTAGTTCTGACAGGTAAGAGTCATTCAGCCACAAGAAGATACACGAGACTCACATCCCGACATAATACACTTCCCAGTCATCAAGTTCCCCCTTGGGATGTGCTAATGAATTTCCGTGGCGAAGTGAGCTGGCACCGCGTCCCAAAGTGAATGCTGGAATCAAATGAGCTCCCCAAATCACTTGGCCCGGATCAAGGAATCCAAATGCGTCATAGTCCGACCCCTCGACAAACGCCACTTTAGGAAGGCGAGCGCGCTGCATACCAGACTGATATGATACTAATGGGGTGAGCCATCTGACATAAAGGACTTCAAGGTGCTGTTTCTCTTTTTCACCACCCCCTTGGAGCCAGGTGTCCATGTGATAAATGCCTATCACATGTGCATACCAGTAAGGGTGACTGGGAGTGCTTTCTCCGGAAAACACCATCACATCAGCACAGGTTCTAGGGTTGATGACGTCGTATTCACGCCTCATGTTGTAAGTAGTATAATGTATCTGCATCGTTTGAACCGTATAGACCGTATTGTTGGGAATGATGACCATGTTGCGTTCCTCAGCCATGAACGTGTGGTCACAATGATTGACGTCCAGCTTTTTCAGCCTATACAAGATATGATCTTTTAGTTTCGGGATGAAATCCTAAAACTTGTCTTTAGTGTCCAACAACGCTGAAAATGCAACACCGTTTTTACCTTGATAGCTGGGTCACCTTCATTCTCCCGGAGGAATGAAAACAACGAGACCAGATTGTTTTGGTTGCTTGCGATATAATGATGGTCCTTGGACGACCACGGAGCAGGAGAGTCGGCCGGAGACTCATTATTTGAGGAGATACTACCTCCTGCTTCCGCGACTCGTCTTAACACACGGCGCCTGTGCTCGTGTTTCGCTAGCTGTGCTGGAGTGTCCAGCTTGCTGGTTAGCGGATAGAACATTTTCAAGGCTCTGTGTGCCAGCTCTCCCTAACCAATAACATAACTTCAGAAGAATCCTCGAGGGCTAGGAAAGAGACGAAGCTCACGACCTGAGTGGTGAAAGAATCCGTAGTCCCGAACAGCTTGATAGTCTGCACGTAATCGCCCATCGCGTGAAACTTGTAGGTGCTCAGATTGAACTTTTTTGCCCTTGGTCCACTTGATTCTGGAGAAGTGCTGTTGGGTCCAGTACATTGCGCGAACCTCCTTTGACGAGCTGCCTTCTCTTTTGCTAACTCCACCGTCTCAAAGGCAGTGCAGGTAAAGTCGTGGAACTTCCGCAGCTGTCTTGAGAGAACCTTGAATGTTTTGTTGAGAAAATCTAGGGTTGACTCTGAATGGGTTCTTAGTTTAGTGAGCGCGTGCCACTGTGCAAATCTATATAGGAGAGATTGTACGACCGCGTCATGAGGAGTGGGAAACAACCCTTCAAACACGGGTATTGCACACTAGGTAAAGGGCGTCAGGGAACTACGTAGATAACAGTGAATTAAAGGGACAAAAAACCTGCAAGATGTCCTCGAAGTCCCGAGCGGCTAGTCGCTTCATCTCGGACGTATTGTTGGCAAAAGTTCGGATTACGCCGCTACCGAAGGTTGGAACCTGTCGAAATCTGGGTGCGATAGAATTGACTACTAATTATCTGGTATAAATATCATACAAAGTTTACTTACCTGGAATCCAAGGTTGCGACTAGCTGGTCTCCACCTGGTAGTACATAAAGAATCCTGACAAGGTGAGTAAACAGTGCCTTCCAGGTGCCCAACTCGCACTCATGCATGAAGTCCACGACGAGCATGTGAAATGGGTCAAGTCCAAGTCCTCCCAGCTTTTCGGCGAATTTATTCTGCGGGTCATCCGTCTGAGCCAGTACGACAGAGCAGTGAATAAATCATACTTACTAGCACAGGTATCCACGAGCCCTCGCCGAGCGTCTCTTGAGCCTTCGTACCATTCACAGTATTTCCGAATTTGTAAATATATTCTCGTGCCTTGATAATGTTGGCCTCGACATAGACCCGAAGATCGTTCATACGGCTCTTCATATCCTTGAGGAGGCTGAGAGAAGCAAACATGCTTTTCGGCATGAGGCAACGAGGGCAGGGGCAAGAGCCCATGTCTTTGATAGTGGCAATTAGAACCCTAATACTAGTTCAGTAACAGACCAATCTTCAAAGACAGAACGCACTTTTCAGGATAGTCAGCCGAGTATGTAAATATGTGAGGATATATTCTGCGAAGCACGCCGTCAGCACATTTTAATACAATACCGTGGCAGTATGCATGAAGAAAGTCTTGGTCTAACAAGATATCCCAGCATCCATGGAACAGCTCGCGTCGACAGTGAGTGTGAAGGGCAGCAATGCCGCTTTTCGATATGCGAGGCAAGCTACTCAGAGCATCCTTTATCTTATCAGGCAACTGATGCATAAAATGTCAAAATGACGGTTAGAGGTGAAGTAGGGAAACTCACAGACGGTAAAAACCCCACAAGGTGACATGCGCCGGAATTCAGTGCAGCACAAGCGTACTTTGTCAAATTCCTGAAGTACATATAGAGGGGCCAGGCCTTTGCTGTTCCGAAATTTGCAAGATGCATGGAGTCGGAAAAAAACATGAGACCAGCGACGACCCGTTCTAGCGTACATCCGGGTTCCTTCGGGAGCTTCTGCACCTCGTCTTGTGCATCCATCCAAGAGTCAGATGTGTATAGCTCGTCAAATATTCGTTCTTGATGATTGTCTAATGGATCCTTCCATAGACGCTTGAAAGGTGCAAGATGAAATGCACTCGCTTGGATATCCTTGAACGCTGACCGGATTGCTTCGACGAGGGGGCGAAACTGGAACCCGGAAATGGAAAAAAGTCTACCTTCATCCTCTTTCGATTTCGAAGGAATCATGATGGTGACGTTGGCCTGCATCCAACCATCTGGAAATTCGATTTTGCTCCTGCCCGGGTCGTTGTCCATTTCCCGTAAGCTCTTCTTCACAGAAAAATCCTCCAAGTGTTTAACGTTAAAATCTTCCGCCAAAATTACTTCATTGACCAGATGGGCAATTTCAGTCTCGGATTTCCGACAGCTACCGGAATTCATCCAAAACATGAGTCGATAAATTGACATGTTAGCAAAAGGAAAGGGAGGTGGGAGGACGGTGGATGGTTCAGTGTCTTGCGTGATCGTTGGACTCGTGGTTGAAAGTAGTGAGGAGGGAACAAATTTATCTGGTTCGAAGGATGGGTGACGAGGGTACAGTCGACAAAGTCCGAGGGAATTGAAGCTAGTCTGAAGTGAATCCCGTAATATTAGTACAACTCTCCGGAATCTAGATTGGGGTGGGTCTCCATTTCGAGCGGACGAAGCAGCAACGCTATCCGAATAATTGGCGTCCTCGTCAGAAAGAGGAGCATCATCAAAAGGTCTAGGTATTCGTCTCCGAGGGCGCGAAGGTTCTGAAGAGCGAAGAACAGGACAAGTGAGTGTTACGGTCAGTCAATTTGGAGAGCCCAACTAGACTCTAGAACATACCACAAGCATCAGTCTGCAAGAAATTATCATGAGCATCAAACTGAGGCTGCTGCTCGGGGGGTTGCTGAAAGTCCTCGAGACCTGCTGTGCCGGGAGATTTGCTAACCCTGCCAGTGGTTGTGTAGTACCTGTTTGACGGTTTGCACGGGAAAAGGAGTTTGTGGCGGTCACTCTCTACGTGCTGAATGGGCCGTATTTGCTAGAGGCATGCAAACAATTCAACAACACATTGTAGGAAAGGCTGGGATTCCAACTCACCGAAGAACTGGCTGAGCCTGCTAGTGTTTCGGACCCCCGTCGCAGTAGACGAGTCGGAGTTTGGGCTGCCTGTTTTGCCCTCTCGTGTCTTTTCTGACTGGCTAGAACTTTGGAATTGTGATAGAATCGGCACACTGCACGATGTCTGCTAAGCCCTCGAGCACCGGCAGTTGCTTTTTCCCAGGAGCAACCTGGAGCATTGCAGGATGTGACCATCAGATCAAATAATAAAAGCAAAACAAGCCATAAAAGTTTTCTGCGCATTCAACGAGTCGAGTCCACCAGCAACTCGAGGGTCACTAGTAGGCTAGAAGGTTGGAGCACCGTATGCTCTACTTAGCTGGCGGAATTTACGCCTGGGATTTGGACTCAGCCCTATAGGTGACTTTCGAAAGGGTAACTCAATAAGTCAACAGATCAGAATTGAGTCACATCAAAGCTTACTAGGTACAAAGTACTTTTTTTTGGTAGTCACAATGGTATCGTGAGAGATAAAAGTCATGTTTTTCGTGAGGCTAGTTGTTAATAACAATGCCGCAGTCCATCTGTGACACGAAGGTACGGTGCAGTGATACCAAAACTAGTACTTGATACTGATACCTGATATGTCAGTGTCATTTTCTCGTGTGAGCGAGAACGGGTAAGTGACTCACTTACCTATCCGAAGCCTTCAGCCGTTAAAACTCCGATGCTAACTCTCACACACTATGTAATAACCGTTGGATACCAACCTTGAAAGGTCCTGAGGCTCAAAGCTGAACCCAGAGTACCACACCACCAGCATGTTATCATCACCTGTTCTTCCCAATTATTGCATTGGCAATAACCTCAGTCCTGACTCAGATCATCATAGCCTGACGATGTTGGGGCCACCTCAGGCTGTTGGCCAATCTGATCCCTTTACCAAGCCGCGATCTATGCTGCAGGATGACACTCCTTCAAGTCATACCGATCGCCATTACAATGATCATAGTAGGATGATAACGGAACCCATATACCCCAATCAACGTTCATTTGAAGGCCCTCACCACAATATCACAAATGATATTAGTCCATCAAGCCCTCCGGAGGAGCTTCCTCCAGTAATCGGTCATATGTCGTGTTATGCAAGACATGCTAGTACAAAGTTCTTACCAAAGCTGGCTGCAGGGTATATGCCCACTGCACTAGAGCACCGCTTTGTGATGAAGAATATTCTGAAGCGTGACGAAGCTGATATCAGTCTAATAGATGTCCAGCAGGTTTGTCAGCCTTACCTATATCAAATATCATATGATATTCACGAGTGTTATACCAGGGCGAAGAGATATTCAGATGTGGCATACGGTGTATGCCAGACACAACTGTCCAGACAGCTATTGCCGCAAAGCGAGCTGATGCCGAAAGCAAGCGTTTGCACGCACTCGCAACAGCATGGGAACTCGAGGCGGCGGAAAAATACGCAGTACTTCTTCAAACAATTCTAAGTGATAACGCTCGACAGTATCTTGAGAGCAGGGCGGAGGCTTCCTTTTTTGAAAGGTTGTTAGTCAAATGTACCAAGCACCAGCTCGAAGATGACGCGGACTTTACCATCACTACATATTCCCATGATCTTGCGGCATTCAATATTGCAAACGTGCAACTCGATTATCTGGAGACGATTGGTGCTAATCGGGAGTTGCCATTGGAGGATTATGACCCAGGAGATGCTGAGTACCGCTTCAGGGAATGCATGGACAGTATAGTCTGTGAAACAAAGACTCCTAATGCAGCCCATGCCTGAGAGGCCTGAGGTGAGGCGATCAGCAATATGTCTTGTCATACTTAGTAATTGTGCTGCTAATGGCAGTACACACAGGTCGTATAAGTTATGCATTTCTTTTTAGCCCGTGCCTGTTCGGCATATGTATATCAATTCGCCTCCAGTTGATAGAAGGAGAATAGGACTTACTAGTAATTCTGGGTACTAGTAGATCCTCAACTACTAGGACCAGGATGTCGAGGTTTTCCAGTAAAGACTCAGAAGTAATTATTTGTGTATGTGTTACCAAGATTGGCACCATCCTAGTGACTTGGACCTTTCGGATTTCATTTGCCCGTTGGCAGCATCGTTTAAATCAACATGGTAACTTAGAATCCAGCCGGATATGAATTCTGTACTTGGTGATTAGTAAACGCGAGGATGGAGGAGATAACTCGAACATCCGGGCTGGGGAAACACAATATCGATCTGGAAGGGCAGACGACGTGACTGTGAAACTTGGGCCGCTGTCATAGGACGGTGAATGACGAATATCAACTTTGGGATATGTCGCCCAGTACGAAACAGGTATGAGTCTGCGCATCATGATGGACTTCCGGTTTTGGAGAGTCACCCAGCCTATCACATGATGACCTATTGAAATAGTCCAGGTGCAAGACCACCAGCACTGGCATGCGGGAAGTTGTAACAATTGATTAGAAAGCCTCAGTCAACCACTAGTAGAGTTAAGGCTAGCACTACGAAAGTATTAGATCGAGGGAGAAATTAACGCAGAATGATATATCAAGTGTTGAGAGGGAATGCGAGTGTGTGCCAAGCGTCTAGTGTAATAAAGCCTATGAAACACAGACCGTAGTCAATCAGCGAGCGGTTTTTGAAAATGTGCAAGGAAATATGGTCACGGTAAGTGACGCCGCACGCTAATCGAGACCTTGAATATTTTCTTTGTCTGCCATGTCATCAGCTCACGCCTTCCTTTTCCCTTTAGCCTTCCTTCTCGCCTTCCTTCGTTCATCCTGCATGTGAGCTTTGGAAACACGAGTGTGAAACGTAAATGCAGCTCCCTCTGACATGCCAACCTTCTCCACATAGAATCGACTACTAAAGTGTGCCGCAGTCGATAAATAGAATATACCGCGCTCCTTTAGCGTATCCACATATCTCGGGAAGTCCATAGCAGGGTAGCGAGAATTGATGCTCGTAAGGACGTCGTCAATACCTTGCGGCAGTTCATCATTGGTCTCTTCATCACTCTCCATGAAGAGCGCAAATGTCCTCTTGAGTGGTTGAGGGGCCATAGCCTGAGGGTCCTCCACACCATTAGAAGTCCATATGTCCGAGTCGTTAGCGGTAGATGAGATATGGACGTGGTTATGGATAACGGGGGATACAAGTTCGGTAGGCACACGTTGAAGTGACGACACAGATCTTTCCTTACGTGTCTTGCGAACATCGTCGAAGTGGGGTGTGTTGGGTAGAGTAGCGCAGGCGTTGTCCGGATCTTGAGTGTCATATTAACATTCATCAGTATCATGTACTAGTAGTGCGCCTGGAGGTATATAAGTGTGCACGTACCAGGTGTTTCGCCCACTCCTGCAGATCTCGGGTACATAGAGGATAGTGTGGAGCGTTTAACTGTGATGCATCCACCCAACAAAATGCCACGGTGTTCTCCGACTCGGAGTCTCCGAGTTGATGCTTGAAGCAGTGCAACTTGCTTTTGACATGCTCGAGTTCCTTCGTATATAGTAGACATGGCGGCTCGGACACCCCAAGGTTCCGCTCGCTTGCAGAACACCTAGTGCCCGTCTGTGATTTCATTGGCTTTCCTTTAAGCACAAGCATCTGGGGCAAGTACTGTGACTATCATATCGTACTATAGGAAAACTGCAATTAGAACAGTACTTACGGTATTGACGATGTCAATCGCAACTTTCTTCTTCCGTCCAGACCTCTGCTCCGTCCTCGCAGCCTTGAAGGCACTTGCGATATCTTGAGAAGTCAAAAGTTGATGTGGTGTGTCCATGCGGCGGGCTGTGGACAAGCGCCATCCCAGATGCTCGTACGTCTTCGGAAGGTCCATTATGGCCCTCGTGGAGTCGAGTATATCCAGGGGGTGGTCTGATTCGGCAAAAAAATGACCTACGTGTGTCGTAGATTTATTCCTATCTGCAGTGTTCAATGGAATCCGAAATTCGACTAGTAGTATGATGTGAGTATAATATTGCCAGGAAGTCAATCAAGACGGCTGTTAGATATACCTTTCTCAAGAAGCTCGGGCTGCTCGGGCCCTTGGTAGCATGCGGGGTGCGGCAGTTCCATTGGTTGTCCTTCCGATGAGTCTGACGAATACCACGACTGAACGGCACGGATGCGGTTGGTCTCTGGGTCGTGACCTAGATCAGGTAGCTCTTGACGAGCACCAAGGCTACCGTTTGAAGACAAGAGCATTGGCAAGCAGATGGAATAGATGCAATGGTACACGAGAGAATATCCTGATTGTCACAGTCACCGTGAGGACAACTTGAATGGGGGGGAGTGACGGACATCCAAGTCTGATACACTGATGTTGGACCGGATTATGTGGACTTCCTCACCCTCTAACCTTTATATTATTCGAGACGGCTGTCGTAATTACAGAACTACGTATTTACAACTCACCGAATAGCAGCCTGGTCTTGATTGCCTAAGGGGGAAGACACATTAGTTTTACTATGACGCTACTATTAATTAGTACTGATATCGTAGTGGCTCGATTTCTGCATTCAGACACTCACTTCAAGAAAATGTGTCACGGTACTAGTAGTAGTACTAGTAATGATAGTCCTGGCAGTCGTTCGGAATCACGGTCACATCCAGACCCGGACTGTGGACGAACTTGAAGATGAGCACTCGAGGCTACTTAGCAGTCAGCCTCACGGTCACCGTAGGCTGTCGAGTCACGGCCCCAACATTCAGACTCATTGAGCACTTTAAAAATCAGAAGTCTCGGGGACATATGATAGAGCCCACTAGTATAGTCAGTATCAAGACAGCCTCACATGCGCTGGCGGGTCCGGCAACTTAGACTAGAACGTGAAATTATGTTGACTCGGAGATGCGGACGCGGACTTTCTAAATATATGGGCCTAGGGTTGACGAACTTCGGAACAACTAATAAGACAGATCAGTGACTTCCTAATATGTACCATGCCAAGTAAGTAGTAAGACCATCAACTAGCCAAAGCAGAACCATTTGTAAAAAGTTGTACAAGAGCCGCTAAATGCGCTGGAGCCAGACCGCCTAACTGTAAAATATAGAAGTCGTAGTGAGACGTATTGCGATTTTGATCAAACGTGCTTGCAACGTATCTACCCATTGCGTATTCCTGGAGCACCCACAAGCAGAGAGTTGCGATCATCGCAAGTAACGGGCCGTAATTGTTTCCACTGATATATCGATGGTACTGAAACTCACTGTCGTGCAACAAGTACCTCGCCAATGATATGATGTTGGGGTTGGCAAAAGCGACGGATACATTAGCTCCCCCAATCTAAAAGGAGAGTCATGAAATGGCGGTAAGGGCCAAGTCTGTGTACTTTACTTACAGATAAGGTACCGTAAATGAATGTGTGATTCGCCACTAGATTTCCGACCCGGTTTGCGCGCCCTAGGACGTGTGTGTTGCTCACCACCAAGTTAGGGTCGAAATCGAGGTTATACTTCAGAAACACGAATGCCCTCACTACTACCGTGATATCGTCAGATATCTCTCCGAGCACCAGCCCGAGCCTTGCTCTCGCATAGTCGGGGTCGTTTTGTAACTTATCTAAAGCCCAGAGCTTAAGCGACCCTACTCCCAATTGATCAGTCACTGCGGCCGCCACGCTTGGTGAAATACTTACCATTTGTTTCTGGGCTATTGGCTACAGCTTTCCACACAGAATCGGCCATGGGGGCGATAGAACTCTCCAAGGGTAATAACGACACTTTGAAGGCCTCTCATTTCATCTCCTCAATGCATCGAAGCACCAATCCTCTAGTCCCGTATGGGATGATAGTCAGCGTTGAAGACGTCCCTGTCGCCATGCGTTTGGCGCCCCGGTGGGACGAGCAAGTTGTTGGCATACCACAACGACTCGGACGACCTCGGGCTATGGGGAATGAGTGCTGGGGAGTATTATCAGGGAGGCGATCCTGGTCGTTATCAGGGAGATGATTGCCTGTGAGGCCGAGTTGGTCATTATCAGGAACTTGAAGATGATTGCCTGTGAGGCCGAGGTGCCTCGAGCCCAAGCCTGAGGCTCGGGCCAACGTTGGAAAGTTGTCGAATAGAGATGATGGTGGCAATCCGTGCTGCGGCGACTCACGACTCGAAATTTGCTGAGTCTCAATCAGCTGGGGAGCCGAGTAAGGTGGGATTGAGGTAGGGAACACCCCAAAAGCTGGCACAGTTGGGCTGGGGGGGAACGTCCAGTTAGCAACAAAATTCTGATTGTATGCACGACTGGGTCTGGGATGAACCAATCCAAATTGAGGCTGCCTCTGCGAGCTTGAAAACTGTGACTGATCAATGTAGACTGCAGTGTCTAGCATATGATTGCCCTGCGATGGCTGCGATGGCTGAGATGGCTGAGATGGCTGAGATGGCTGAGATGGCTGAGATGGCTGAGATGGCTGAGATGGCTGAGATGGCTGAGATGGCTGAGATGGCTGCGATGGCTGATGATGCAGCAGGACTGTACTGTCACTCTGCCAAAGGTTGTGCTGTGGTGGGGTATGATATGATCTGGCGGCGGCAAACATGGTAGCATTGGCATGATGGGAAGTCTGATACTGCAGCTGAGAAGGCCATTGAAACTGATCAGGGCGCTGTATCTGATGATCGCGTTGATTATTGTAAGGAAGTTCGAAAGGAGGGGGAAAAGGAAGAGGTGGGTCGTGTCCGATGGGTTGCTCATCGAAACTGGCAGCCTGCCGCAATTGCTGATTGCCCCAAGCTGACATTATGGGTAGCAAACAACAGTTGAAAAATTAAGGTACTCATCTTCGGGTTTAAATCGTGCACTGGACTCGAGGACGGACACGTGAAGTTACCATGATAATCGATTGAATCCGTGGTCCACCTGGTTCTGCAAAGTAACGCAATCTAACTTACAAGTCACATAAATGGTAAGTGAGTTGTTTACATTATGTATGCAATTACATAAAAGGCCTTACCGTAATGTATTGTAAAGGCTGCAATCTTTGCACACATACCCTAAAGAACTTACCGGTCGGACGTTTCGGAAGCGTTTAACAGCTATGTAGTACGGGCTAGGCTGGCCCTTGACTTACCCGAATTGCGTCACGTGAGTGCCTTCGATCATCGTCACGGTATGGCTGACCTGCAAGGCTGCAACCAGTGATGCTTTTGACGTCGTTTCCCTGTTCCGGATGTGAAGAGCATCTCCTGGATACTACTTTTCAGTGAGTTCAAGAGCCTGGCAAAGGGTGGTCAAGCACTGCAGGTAAAATTTTCATAAATCAACGTTTCCGATTCAGAAAATGGGTACTGAGTCTGTATCGGTCACGGTGGCTTCAAATAACAGGTGCAAGAGCTAATTATCGTCTCCGTCGTTTTATCATTCTTACTCCTCCGAGCAGACCGTTGTCTCTTCCTGAGAAAACTTATTGTCGGCGCAGGTCCCGCAGGTCTCACAGCTGCTCTTTCTCTCGCCCACCACCGTGACAGGTGCCATGACTTCGTTATCGTGGATGCTGTAGTCGAAGGACAGAATGCATCGAGGGCGATCGCCATACACTCAGCGACCGTTGAAGTAAGCCAGCTGTGCGCTCATAAGAAGGCCCATTGACGTTTTTATGGTCTTAGGCTTTAGCCAGAATTGACGCAGCAGATAGCTTACTGTCTCGAGCCATCAAGGGAAAGAGCATCAGAATCACATCGCGTAGTTCGCAGATCTTTGAGGTCAAATTCGATCCTCTAAAGAAACATTCTGTCCACCCTTACGCGCTCTGGATCCCTCAAAATGTGACGGAGCTTGTACTTGGGCAGAAGTTGCAGAGCCTTGGTGTTGAAGTGCACCGTCCACACAGGGTAGTAGGAATGAAACAGAACGAGAAGGACTCTCGCATCACCGACGTGTCCTTTGAGGACGGTCAAGTTATCAGAGCTAGATATATTATCGGTGCAGATGGCGCCCGCTCAATTGTGAGACCTCAGTGCCCGCTAACTTAACTTGGTGGAACGTCTGACAACCATTTTCAGATCCGTACCATCGCCGGTATAGGGTTCTCTGACCCAGGAGGCCCAAACCTAGCCAATAACTCAATGACTCAAATGATCTTTGCAGATGTCACATTCGAGCCTGAACCTGTCACTCCACTAACCGTCGAGGGCCGCCTTAACGGCACAGTTTTTTCAGGCAATATCTTTATACTTCTACCGTTCGGCAACCACTTCAATGCGGAGTTGACACGAGATGGAGAGCCCACTACGAAATCTGTCTTCCGTGTAGGTTGTGCCGTACCTTTAAAGAATGGAGAGCCCTCCCATGCTCCACCGAAAGAGTACTTCCAGGACTTGATCGACACATACGGGCCAGCGTGTATAACATCAGATCCATCTCTTAACCCGACACCTGTCAAAGTCGACCAGCTGATCTGGTCGACACGTTTCGGGACCCATTCTGCCATCGCCGACCGCACCTTCACGCGTTTTGGAGCTGCTATTTTTCCAGTAGGCGACGCAGCCCATATACATTCACCTTTGGGCAGCCAGGGCATGAACCTGGCCATCAGGACGCGATCTTCCTTGCAGAGGTTGTCACAAAGCACACTCAAGCGTCTGTAGAGGATCCCGATGTGGACGATACCATGTTGCAGGAAATTGCAGACGTGCGTCGTGCGCGAGCGCTGGAAATAATCGGTTTTAGCAAGACGCTTTTGAAACTCGCAAGCCTTACCTACGATTCATACGCTTGGTGGATGCCGTGTAGTGTTGGCAGGTGCCGCTACCGGGTTCTGGAAAGGAATAAGCCTTTCGACATCAAGGTTTTCGAATTCTTCATCTGCTTCTGTCTCATCTATTGAACCGCTGGATCGTCCTGAATCACCCGCCATGTCCACTCCAGATATCCCCACAACCTCTGACGAATTCAAACGGTGTCCTCCCTTTGACACCTCACTTTTTCGGTCATATCTCGAGTCGCTCTTACCGCCGGTACTTGGCGCTCTACCCGAGGAATCTGTAGGCTTATTTGATGAAGAATTTGACGAGAGAGTCACTCGCTTTGCGGCAGAGGGTGGAGGCGTGACTTTAGTGGTGAAAACGAGGCATGAAGCAGAGGGTGAGCTTTTGCATCCAGTTTAGAAACTAACCTAACGCGTACTAGAGGACGTGTCAGACTTACTCATACCATCTGACTTTGCATCTGACTTATTCTCCTGCGAGTGTTACATCACTTGCACTGATCAAACGCGGTCTCACTTTGGATCCTGTGACACCTCTTGCCACGCAACTACATATCCTCAATTTGTTTGGAGGCGAAGAGACACCGCACGAGAGTTTGCATGCCGTCGTAAGGTGTGGTGTTAAACCCTGGTTTGATGCTTTTGTCGGAGCATGGGGTGGGGGCAAGGATGGGGATAGTAAAATGGGTATGTTTCCACTTTCTTTCTTTGGTTTCACTCACTTGCGTTTATACGGATACCTGGCAGGACCAAAAAGAAGTTTGCCGAACTGGAATTGTCATTATTGCACCTTCAGCAGAACGTGGAAATACCTGAGACGCATTTGATCATCCAGTCATTCAGCGCGCCGTAGAACAGGTCGGTTCCTCAGTTATATTAGTTGTCTAAAGGCTGAAGACATCATACTAGGCTCGTGCTTCAGGCGCACGTCCAAACATATCGCACATTCCTCAAAAGCAACTAGACGAGAGTTCGTTCCTCAACACTTTGCACGGACACGTCAACATGTGGATCAAGGCTATTCAAGCAGTCACTAAGCTTTCGCGTGACGTTTCCTCTGGTACCACTTCGCAAGAAATCAGATTCCGGCTGAGTCTTGAGCGGGCACTGGAGGGTATTGAGGCGCAGCTACACAGGGATGATGTGACCATGGTCATGGAATACCTTCGCAACATCTCGCAACAGTCAGTTTCATGACGGACACTGGTCTGAAGTCTTCTACGGATCTTGGTGCGCGTCCTGTCCGGCATCGTCAATTGAGTGCTGACGAGTATCATTAGTGCACAAATACAATCAACTGATGAAAGATTTTCCTCTCAATGAACTGTTATCTGCGACAGATCTTGAAAAAATCCAAGAATCACTGGTGCTCATCTTTGGACACATCAACCGCAAGCTCAAACTTTCACCCTACCCGATCCGTCGGGCACTACCCCTCGTCGAGGCAATTTCTCGCGATTTCAACGACCAGCTATTGCGCGTACTGACGTCACATAGGCTGTCGTACACTCCGTACGAAACCTTTGACCGCTTACTCGGACAGACCATGAACATCTTCCGGACGTGGGATGACCTCATCAAGGAGTTTACGAATGTCGCTCGCGAGGTTATGCGCAAACGCGGAGAGAAGTTTGTCCCCATCAAAGTTGTTGCTGCACATGCATATCTGCGCGACTGGAGGAAGCAGCATGAGCAGCTGGCGGTGATGACGGGGCCCACGAAGGGTTTGGGGAACATGACTAAGGAGGTGGGTGGAATGGACATGGAGGAGGAAGTGAAGGAGGCGTATGAGGTGGTGAAGCGCATTGATATTCTTGATGTTTCTGTCGGTGAGCACCTCACTTTGACATGTCGTTGTTAAAGTCGCCTCACTCTCTTTACAGAGGGCACAAAGATTTGGGTGGCTGCTGAGAACGCATACAATGAACGGGTTGCAAGGGTCGAGAACCAAATTATTGCACGGCTACGCGACAGGCTAGGCACGGCAAGAAACGCAAATGAAATGTTCAGAGTGTTCTCCAAGTTTTTGTTCGCCCGAAGGTAGTTCATTTTGTGGGACGGTGTAACACACGTTTATGCCCATATCCTACAGATTCGTGGAGCTATCCAAGAATATGAAACTCAACTCATTGACTCGGTAGAGGAGGATATCAAGCGCCTTCACGATAAGGTAGGCAACATACTCTTGTATTGTCTCCGTTACTTATGATGGTCATCAAGTTCAAAACGCAATATCGGTTCTCTGAAGCCTATCACATGTCACAAATGCGCGACATAGCAGGTGCTATCATCTGGGCTCGGCAGATTGAGCGACAGCTACTCACCTACATGAAACGAGTGGAGGATGTACTTGGCAAGGGCTGGGAGCTCTACGCAGAGGGTCAGAAACTTCAGTCAGAAAGCACCGCATTCAGGAAGAAGCTCGAGACACGGCCTGTGTATGACGCCTGGCTGCATGATATCAACCGGCGCGACATGGGGGTCAATGGCCGTCCCTTTGAGATTGTGAGATCGCGGGGAGGAGGGTTCCAACTAGCCTTCGACCCCCAAATCGTCACTTTTCAAGGAGGTTCGCAATTTGTCATGGCTAGACTTTCAGGTCCCACACGCGATCACGAACATGGCGAAGGATGCGAAGCGAGTATATCCTCATGCCGTCAGTCTTAGTATGGAGACTGTCAGAAGCTATGGGCAGACTCTGGATCTGGTGGAGAATAACATGGGTGTCGAGTGGTTGGTTGCTGGATGTCGGAATGAGGCTCAGCGGATGTTTGCCAAAGGTGATCAGATTTGGACCGTGATTTATCGGGGCTCTGATGCTTTATGTCCAGGTATGAGCATCAAGTGGGATTGCTTTGTCAACCAATACGACACCGCACGGTACGTGACCAATGCCGATGGACGTGAGAACTGACATATCCAGTTCGTGCGCCGCGAGATATGGAATCATCTGCCTGAACTACCTTTTTCGTGCAACCAGTGGCGGTTTGAATACGGTTGTGGGCTTGACTCGGCCAATCGAGAATGTTCATTGCATACCTACAAGTAATATCACTTTCTCCTGTACAATTTGGGATACACGTTGCTCTCTATGATGGATCCCCTTGGTCATTTTCAAGTCACTGGTCGAGAACTGCCTGCTCTAGTATTACCAGACTCTTCGTTAATCAGCGCGAAAGACGCATTGGAAAACCTTATATCGCATTAGCAATATTATGCAAATTACTTGGCTATCCCTTGCCAAGTAATTCGACACCCAGATGACGGAAAACGCGGATTCTCAACAACCCAGACACAATTATCTATCGTTCACTTTCAGGCTGTGACGGTTCAATATCATAATATCGTCACAACTTGCAATGTTAATATATATTTGATAACCGTTGCTAGTGCTACTTTTCACGATAAAGGCATGATTAGCTTTGGCATTGAAAATGTAAATTACGAAAAATAAGCATGTTTAACAGCTCGGTCGCAATTATGCTACGGTCCCTTGGTGGCCGTGATATCGCAATGTCCCAATCTTGTCAGCGACTCTGGATTGCAGTCTAGATTTGCATACATCCATGGCTATGTACCAATCACTCTGATTTCCTACAGTATAGATACCTATGTTTAGCAGGAGCAGAATTACATCCTACTATAGTTCTCACGACCACAATATCACGGACTCATGAATTCACTGATGAAGTACAACCTATCCTCAGAGCAGCAAGCCCCACACTGGCATGCCCACATTCTCAACTTTACGACTATCTTAACATTTTTACAAAAAGCTCATCTTTCCTCGTTGGTGACCGCAACCCCTCCAATTGCAATAGCGACAACGTGGTCTCTCCGTGGCTCGTTCGTGTGGTTGCCATAATGCTGCGCGTACGCTTCTCAGTTTTGACTATATAAGTTAAGCCCTCCGAGTCCGATGTCTGTCCTCAATGCATGTTGGTGATGTGACACCATTCGGAACAGCTCCATGGGTTCCGCATTCGTGCAGCTCTAGCTTTAGTGCGTGCTTTTTTGGATGTGTTGACTTTCAATGCTGACATTAGGGTTCCTCACCTGACTTCAGACTTGATCAGTTCGGCCACTGACTCCTGAAGTGCTCACCGGGTGGGAATGGGAATCGAGACGCAGTGAGTAGACGGTACTCACTATTCGTAATATGCTTTTGAAGCCTCTGATTTTAGTCCTTGATTGATTTACTCATGCGCTCTATGGCACTTACCTTCAGTCACGTCTGATATTGATCAACATATTGCATCTCCACAGGGCGATTACCCAGCACCGTAAAGAGGATGAATAATTATAAGGGACCACGGTACGGGACGAAGTTGATGAAAAGATAAGGTCAGTCTTTCGTCAGATCTAACTCGGTTCGCTTGTTCCAGGTCACTGTCTTCAACGCTGGCGAGCACAATCGTCTGCCATTATCTACTTTCTGTCTTCTTCGCATCCAACGTATAATACCTCGTGGAGGTGTATCATTCTCATCGAGATTGCTCAATCCACCACGAGCTATCATACTTTGTCGGTGCTCATCTGGTCCCCTACCGCCCATGTAGCACATAGCACCGGGCCTCATCGCGCTGAGGCGCGAAACTAGAACGAATATGCTGGCTGATGGAGACGGTCTAGCATCTGCATTCCAGCTTCGCGGATCAATCACGCATGCGCTTATATGCGCGAGCCATCTCAATATTCTACGTTAACTTCATCTCTCCTCGTTGGTGACCTCCCGAGTAATCACCGTGGAGGCTCAGCTGATTAATATCCAGGCTGGTAGGACAGCTACGCTCTCTCGCATAAGTCTATTGGTCTCGCTGAGTGTGTTCTTCGAGTCCTGCATTCTATAGTCATCGGGAGGTGAGCCACTCTTTCGTCGTCGCTACAAGTTACACGTCCATTCTTCAGGACTTCGTCAACAGCAACCCGAGCACGCGAGATTCGCCATGGACGACATTCAAGGCATCCCCGTTCGCACAACTCTAGAACGCACCTCCTTCGATGGGTTAATTCTATCTCACAGATTGATGTTAAAATTCTCGATACTTCAAGCTTAATCCCATGCCTGTTTGTCTGGGAATTAGATGTCCGCCAACGTACGCATTGGGAGCTCGTCGTAAAGCGTCAGACGTTCTTTATGTTTTTTCTGATGCGGTGCAATACGAAAGTCCGTGCACAAGACAAGAGATGATACTTGTCCTTGAGCGAGGACAGCGGTATCGAAAATATCCGTAAAAAACCTTGTTCATGTAGCCATCCAGGATAGATGACATTCGTGACACTGACGATATTTGACAGGCCGTAGTACGCACTATCACAATCGGATACGAGGGGTTAAATATTTAAATGCGGAAGCCGTAGAGATACAAAGTGAATACAGAGTACGTACTGTCAAGGACCACGCGTATGATAAATATCTGGTTCTGTTGTAATCATGATTGTCATAAATCACCATCATATCGGTTTCCTCGTTGTACAAATCCTTAAAAAGCCCGTTCGATCGGACACTACATAGCAAGCATACACTGCACAACTCGCATCCTGGACCTGATGCGGCAGACACCCATAAATATTGCACCCCAGCTGGCGAGCGGACCACCAGTTCACATCGTGACTTCACGACATATTTCAGTACCACAAGAAGCCAGTGGGACATCCTACAACATCTTCACTGAGCTTTGCGATTTCTTTGAGTCTCTTGCCGCCATCAACCCTCTCAAATACCTTCACTCCACCACCTTCCACACCGCCCACAACCAGATACTTATCTTCATCACCTCCAAACGCCATCCCCCGGACATGGGTTAGCCCCGTGCGCACTTCGTTCACAAGCTCTGGCTGGCCCTCTCCGGCGGCGAGAGAGAAAATTGCGATAGTGTCACCCTCTGAATGAGGGTCATTTCTGTTCGACGTGTAGATGAATGTTTCAGGGAAGGATGCGTTGGGTTCGGGTAGCAGGATTTCCGCTGCTGTCATGGTGTCCGGTATCGGTGATGCAGAAAGCGTGAACAGAGATGTAAGAGGAGTGGGAGGCGCCGGAAGCGGAGGGAATGTGTGTACAGCAAGCTTCAAGGTGAGCTCCAGCAGTGTGTAAAGGGTGGTTCCTGTCACAACAATTAACAAGATTTCGGGAGTCGAAGTGAATGACACACCTCGAGCTACGACATGTCGTGGGCCACCCCCTGCTTCAAAGTCAATATGACCGCAGATTGCCCACTTGCCATCGTGTCGTTTGGCGAGTCTCCAAACCTTATCTGCACCCAAATCCGGGACCAGGAGCTCTTTCTCCGTTTGGTCCAGTGGATTGAAGAAGATTTGATGGGGGTGGGATGAAGATTGACGAGCTTTGTTTCGACCCACATGCTCAAAGGGCATCGAAAGCGTCCATGGGTTTGGTGAGAGTATGTAAGGGGCAGATGTTGATATCGGAAGGGTCGCGATTGTGCCTGAGGAGTACTGGGTGCAGACGCAAGTGCAACAAAGGGAAAATAATATTCATCGCTCAGAACAGGTGGAGTCGACGTTCTGGGGACTTACATTTCCAATGATGAGCTCGTCCTCCGTGACAAGAAGGGTGCAAGGGTCTGCACCACCACTCTTGGCCCTAGCTACCACCTCTCCTCCCTCAACGATTCCACCCATTCCATACTTGATCGCGACAACTTCTCCATCTGCCTGTTTGAGCCCTGTATAAATGAGGGATTTATTGGACGGATGAGATGCGATCCATGACGGACGGTACCCAACGGGTGTTCGAGCGAGGAGTTCAAGTGTCGGAGATCCTGTCGATGGTGTTGGATCAAAGGACAGCGTGTAGATCGAGTCAGTGTGTGAAGCGACAAGGATCGTTAGCGGTGCCATCGTGGTCTCGATTACAGATAATTGCACGTGAATAGCTAGATCGTTGATAAAGAGTTTGATGGACTGTGGGATTCCGTGTGCTTAAAACACTGCTAAGTCAACGTGATACTATTTTGTGGCTCGACCGGGACGATGTTCGGAAGCAGACATTAATGTCCGCGGTGCTCAGAAATGACGGTAGTGTCGTCATCGGCGGCCTGGTTTTGTGTGATGAGCGGGGAATTGATCATAATACGAATCATCTGGGAGCACTTTCTTCGAAGCTGCTCTGTCGTCTATAACATGTAGGAGCCCGTCCTCAATGAAAAGCACTTTGGAGGGTACTTAGCTGCCATTTCATTGCACAGGAACTCCAGCGAGCAATCTCATGCACTTTTCATGTACTGTGCGACCTGTGCCCACTGGTGCAGAGTTAAGCTGTGATATATCTTGACGCAAGATCCTCCATCGTACAAAGCACACGCAGCCTTTGCAGTGTGTGAAATTTAGCCTCCATGATTAATTAGTAGCTGAGCGTCTACGCAGTACTCGCACCTGTGCACATCCACAGTCCTTCGATAGGTCTGACTAGGAGAGACTATTCGGCCCTCTACCCCAGTCACCGCCTCGGCCGTACTCCGAGTCAACACCATCAACCTCCAGTAAAATGCCTCAGCTCTCCCCAAACACCACACCCCTTCGAGCGTTTAAAGATCATACAAAAACCATATGCGCTGTAGCAGTTTTCCCTGATAGCCGACGCATGGTGACGGGCTCGTTCGACGAGACGCTTTGTTTGTGGGACTTGAAGACAGGTGTTATGTTGAAGAAGATGGAGGGGCATCACGACAGGGTGACGACATTGGCGGTATCACGGGATGGGCAGCTGATAGCAAGCGGTGATCAGAGAGGAGCGTTCATCGTTTGGCACGGGAAAACTGGCGAATTTCTTACCCAATCTACCAAAGCCCACTCTAATCGAATCCACGCACTGGATTTTTCTCCCGATGGATCAGTGCTGGTCACTGGTTCATGGGTCAAAACGATGAGGCTGTGGAACACCAAAGCCTGGGAGCAACAAGGAAAACCAATCGAGTGTGGTAGTTATGTCCGCTGCATTCAGTATTCGCCGTCCGGCGGGCTCCTCGCGATTGCAACATACATCGATATTCAAATTTATGATCCACACACGAAGCAATGCGTCGCAGACTTCAAGGGCCAGATTCCATACAACTTTTCACTCGCGTAGACGCCCGATGGTACACGCCTTCTCACAACAGGAAATCAAAATGATCCAACCATACGGGAGTGGGATCCGGTGACCTGGAAGCAGGTCGGTGAACCCTGAACGGGCCACACTGACTCTATCAATGCCATTGCCATTAATCCTGCTGGGACACCTGTCGCCTCATCATCTGATGACAACAACATTCGTCTCTGGCGGCTCTCAGATCGACGAGTTGTTGCCACATCATGATTCAGGCACTCATCCTCGCTGAAATGTGTCACTTTCTCCGTGGATGGTAAGCACATCCTCAGTGGAGGCCTTGATAAGATGATCTCAGAGTGGGCAGTTCCTCAGGGTATTCATCCAAAGGCACGTTTCCATCCTTGATTCATATACCACAAATCGAGCATGTTTCGTACAGATCCTAGGCATCACGACATCCCGCAATGCATGCATAGATGGTGATTTATTTACCGCAGAAGAACTACTCACGCAAGATATCAACACCGATGCGAACATCCATACTTCCTACGCTCATCGTTCGTTCGTTATGGCGCGAAAACACGACTGGGATTGCGGTCTTCAGGATGCAATCTAAGATTCACTGACTCATCATGGCCCCCTTACAAAAGGCTAACTTGAAGGTGACATCACATAGTCCATCAGCATCCAGCCCTCGTTGACAGGCTATAACTCCAAGGGTATTGCCCTCTGCGGAAAAGGCTGCGTCCGAGAGGCAAGGGCAGCATTTGATGTTGCATCCATGTACACGGACCAAGATTCAGAAACCATTCATTTTCTGCTCTTGATCAAGGTATGTTAATTTGCTTCGCATACACAGCACACAGCAGAAAAGAATGCTTCGGACAAATGTCCCAAACGTTCAAAACTTCACCCGTCAGATGCAATGTCACCGCCTCTGACTGTCACTGTACGAGGTCAAACTTTCGAGCCAACACCTGTGTTCGATACGTGTTGGCGTTTCGCAGCAGAAAGACACGCTATAACCGAGAAGCGTTTCAAAGGCCTCCCTGCCCCGTATGTATACACCCATTCCTCCTTAGCGGGCCCAACTCAATGTATTTGGCAGATGGACGAACGACCCCATTTTACAAACTTATCCATTCTGCAATACGTACCGGGTTCTAGACCGGGTGAGCCAATACATAATCATAGAAGTTATCGAAAAAGGTTCTCAAGATCCCACCGAACTTGTGTTTCGAATTCTGCTTTTCAATACGTTCACGAGCATCAACACGTATAAAATTATGCGACGCGCGATCGCACCTTTCACTTGGGCCACTTACGAACGAGCCGATTACGAACGCGTCTTGCGTCGTTTGTGCGATGACAGAGTCTCGATATGCACTGGGGCTTTTCAAAAGCCTGCACCTAGTCTAGGCTTTGTGGAAAACTTCATGAATGCATCTCGCTCTCATGGAGGTCTTGATGAAAGAATTGCCCATGCGGTGCGCAGAGGCCGAGTACATCGCGGATGGTTGTGCACCTTTAAGAGCATGGGAGACTTCACTGCGTACCAGCTAGTGCTAGTGCTGAACCTCTCCTATTCAAGTGTTTTGAACTTCTCGGACTACGATTTTGTGGTGGTCGGGTTGGGTTCATGTCGCGGCCTTCAACGCTGTTTCGAAGGTCTCATTCCTCACAAATGCGAGGTTGACATAATCCGATGGATGCAACTCACGCAGGGCGATCATTTTTCGCGCCTCGACCTGAAGTTTAATGGCTTGGGGCCTGAAGCTTGTCCTATTATGCTGTGCGATATCGAGCACACCTTATACGAGGTCGATAAATACGTCAGGAAGCTCGGCACACCAGCCCGTGGCACCTTTCACATCTGGCGCACTTCCAAAGATGCATCTTCCAGAGGCATGGACGCTTCCTGAGCGGCTATCGCTCCGTATCAAATGCCAGAAGGAAGCAGAAGTCGAATTCATCGAGAAGTTCGTTGTGTCATCAATTCAATCGCACCGAGGAGCGGAAGGCGAAAGAGAATTTTTAGTTTACTGGGTGCTTAATGTGCTTACTGCCGTCGGATAAACCTCTGGCTTTGTGGAGAAGTTCAACATCTCTTTCATATTTTAGATACAGGTGGTCTATGTACTCAAGAAATACGTTGATATACAGATTTAGGCACTTATCAACATGTGTATATGAAGAAAATGTTCTGTCTATCAGTGAGGTCAGCAAATGCGTGACGCTCCCTTTCCCGTTGCACATCATCATCAGTCCAACCTCGGCGCGCCTTTTCTTCCTCCAGCTGGGCTTTCCGCTTTCTGTTCAAGCGGACATTGATCCAGCGTAGTAAAAGCGAAACGAACAATTGAACGATCATCAAGACCATGATCGCAGTCTTTCCTGGAATATAGGCTGGCGCGTCTTTAGGCTGGAATATCTCGGTCCCGATAATATTGCCAATGCTGAAAGTGGCCATCGTCATTGCATTAATTGTCACCTAAGCATCACATAAATAAACTGAGGAAATAAAGGAGGATGAATAACATCAAACGTACCTTCTTGGTATGGCCACTGGTGTTACTTGCGTTGTATGCGTAAATCGTGGAGAGAGCACTGCTGAAGGTACCGATGATGTATACCGCTGCCGCGAAAATCAGATTTCATGAAAACATCAAAAGGTGACAACTGGACAGACCAAACAGCAGAACACCCTTGTTGGAGGATCCGTTCAAGCCAATAAGGATGGCTAATTCTCATTTTCAACTGACGTTCCTTCTAAAATTTACGAACATACCTGAGGCGACAATTGTAGGAATCAAAGCGAACACGACGGGGATCATCCGCTCGCCCTAAAGGTGGTTGAGATAATTAATTATTGAGATAGTTTTAGGCCCTCTACCTTCTTGTCAGAATACCATCCACAGAAAATCACCATCGCGGAAGCAATAAATCCCGCAGGAGTGGAAAGAATCAGGGTTTGCTTTGATCTAGGAGAAATGTATATTAGTGAGAAGCAAAGACAGCACGGTTCACGTACGTATATCCGAAGCTTTCGATGATAATGTTGCTGACTGCAGTCAAAATTAACTTCCACTGGGATAATTTCTGTCGATGCGACTTACAGTTACTCAAAGCTCCATTGGGGATACACGCTATAAAATCTGTGTCAGCTACCTTTTATGCATATTCAAGTAAAAGGTTTACTCAATATCGTTGAAAAAACAACGAGCCATGTGCGAGGGTCCGTGAGGGCTTCGACGACCTGGTCCTTCTTGAATTTCTTGTTCTCCGTACCTCCTTGATCATTCCGGACACGTTCAAGAGCAGCAATACGCTCCTCTCTCGTCAGCATGGAAGCATTGACTGGCGAATCTGGTAGCCAGATCAAGACGACTATGCCAATAACGATCGCAAGAGCACCAAGTAGTATATAAATAATTTTGTAGGGCGCTAAAACCTTGCCGTTATCGAATGTGATGCCCTGGAAGAGTATAAATCATTCATACATCCCCTAGTGCATTGAGCGCCACTCACGTACGCCACGAAACCACCGAACACTTGGGTTAGGCCATTCTAAAACAAGGTCAAGGGCAATGCAAATTTTGAATTGTAAGACAGTCGCACCATGACATAGAACCATGAAATACGTTGAGCCTTATGACTGTTAGTCAAATAATACCATATTTCACACGAAAATTCTCGCGTACCTGTTCATCCTTCTTGTAGAACATCGAGATGATGAGAATGAGACACGGTGAGACACAAGACTCGCACATTCCTGACCATTTCGAGTTTGTGTCTTGTCTCTTTGAAACGCGAAGAGGCTTACCCAGAAGGAATCTGAGAGCAAAGAAGGCTCCGAAGTTGTTTGTTGAGGCATGCAACATGAGGATTATTCCCCATACAACAATGTTGCCGCCTTCAATGGGTTAGTTGATTTGCAGCTGATGCTATGGTTCGTTGATTTTGCTCTCACCGAGATACTTGGCCAACCGAAGTTTCTGCGAGATGTAGACGGTCGGAAACTCCCAAAAGAGGTAACCTGTGGTTGAACAGTTCGTGAGATCTATGCCGGTTTGCAGGATCGAAAATCTTACCCAGGTAGAAGGCCATGGATACCAAGTTGTAGTTCTAGAGTCATATTAGCATGTGCTGGATGTTACAAATGTTATAACCTGCCTGGCCTACGATCGGGAGGCCCATGACACTGCGACATTGTCAATATTCATGTTACCCAATCTCGCTGCGAACAACACTTGCCTCGCATAGTTCAGTGAGGTCTTGTCCCTGTTCAAGGGTAAGCATAAATGATTATTTCGTACATTATATGACGAACAAATATTGACAGAAATAAACAGCCGCTGAAATGGTAGGGATGACAAGGTCCTGTAGATCCGTCGATATTTAAGTCAAAATCGCCATAGTGCAGGAAACAAAAAATACCAGCTTGCGCCTGAGCTTTCGGTTATATTCCTCACTGAAGTGTGCTGTTGCTCGTGCGCCGACGAGCTGAAGAGCCGCATCACCGTCAGAAGTATCGAGTGTATCTAGCCCGAGCTTTTCGTCGTAGGTCTCGAGCTGCGAACTCTTCTCGACTTCGTCCGGAGTCTTCGCCGCACTAGTTTCGGAAGACATTGCACTAGCGCGTAATCAAGACGCCCGAACATTGCATTAGCTTCTTATCTGAATCCTCTCCCAGAAAGAAATGCATCCGCGACAGCTTGGTGTTATGACTGTGCCTGCAAGATAAAATTATAGCTCAAACGACTTGTATTGCAATTGAGGGAAAAGATAAGCAAGCCAACATGTTCCACGAGGAAAACGAGAGATAACTTACACGAAAAGACAAGGACGGACTCACGGCAAGCCGACGAGACCGTTTTGTTCAAGGTCTTCTCACGAACGCTACGTAGAGACTTTGATGATTTATATCGAGAAAAAATAGGGTACAAATGAGTATATGGTATGAAAGTTCGTAAGATAATACAGAAACAAGTAAAGCGACTATAGTTTCTGAATAACGATGACTGAAGCTGCCCCGCCCTAGAAAGCTACCGTGTGAGTGACATAACACACGGAATTGAAAGTTACTTACCCCGTTGCAGATGCCTGCTGCACCATACTCCCCGGACTTTAGGGCGTGAACCAGAGATACCACAATGCGAGAACCCGAACCGCTTCATCACATATTTCAGGCCATCGCCTTCTTCAATGCAGATCAATATGATGAGGCAAACTTGCTCCTCAAAGAACTTGCTGCCAGTTGTCCGAATGCTGATACTCGTGCATGTCATGTTGTGCAAGTAAGTATCATGTAGCCACGCTGAGTCCGAGGGCGTAGCTAAAGTTTGACGCGGTCCTACCGCGCCTGCCACGGTCGTGACGCGCATGTGACGCGGCGTGACGTACATGTGACGCGCTACTGCAACGTTTTACATTTGACTTCCACATCAAGTTGTATGGATCATTCCTTCATTAATTTTATTCACCATAGGCACATATACTACCAGCTAGTCCTCAGCTAATGACTATTTTCTTGGCACTGACGCGCCAGTGTTCTACATTAAGGACACATACTACTAGTCGTATCAACCAATGACTATGTTTTTTCCTCCCTCTCTGGACCCTCTCGAACTGGGTGACTGCAGGTCACGTTCGACGTGAACATGGTGCAACCGTTCTGCAGCCGCCATTTGATATTCGGCAAAGAAGTTTTGGCGCGGCAGGACCGCGTCAAGCCCAAATTTAGCCATCATGATTAATTAGTAGCTCAGCTGAGCGTCTACACAGTTCTCGCACATATGCACACCCACCAAACACCCACAGTCTTTTGATAGGTCTGACTAGGGAGACTACTATATTCGGTGCTCTACCCCAGTCTGCCTCGGCCGTACTTAATACCATCAACCTCCAGTAAAATGCCTCAGCTCACCCCAAACACCACACCCTTTCGAGCGTTTAAAGATCATACAAAAGCCATACGCGCTGTAGCAGTCTTCCCTGATGGCCGACGTATGGTGACGGGTTCGTTTGACAGGACGCTTTGTTTGTGGGATTTGAAGATAGGTATTATGTTGAAGAAGATGGATGGGCATCGCGATAGGGTGACGACATTGGCGGTATCACGAGATGGGCAATTGATAGCAAGCGGTGATCAGAGAGGAGCGTTCATCGTTTGGCACGGGGAAACTGGCGAATATCTTACCCAATCCACCAAAGCACACTCTAATCGGATCTACGCGTTGGACTTTTCTCCCGATGGAACAGTACTGGCCAGTGGTTCAGAAGACAAGACGACCAAGCTATGGTCCACGACGACATGGCAGCTACAAGGAATTCCAATCGAACGTAGAAATTGCGTCCGCTGCGTTCAGTATTCGCCGTCCGGCGAGCTTCTGGCAACTGCAACATACATCGATATTCAAATTTATAATCCAAACACGAGGAAATGCATCGCAGACTTCAAGGGCCAGATTCCATACAATTTTTCACTCGCATGGACGCCCGATAGTACACGCCTTCTCACAGCAGGAGATAAAATTGATTCGACCATACGGGAGTGGGATACAATGACATGGAAGCAGGTCGGTGATCCCTGGACAGGCCACACTTTAGATATCTCTTCCATTGCCATTCATCCCGCGGGCACACTCGTCGCTTCAGCATCTTATGACAGACATATTCGCCTCTGGCGACTCTCAGATCGACGAACCATTGCCGTCTTCCAGCACTCAGGCTGGGTAGGATGTGTCACTTTCTCCATAGATGGCAAGCACATCCTCAGCGGAGGTTCCGACAAGATGATCTCAAAGTGGGCAGTACCCAAGGATGCCTGGCCTGAATCAAAGGTATTTTACTGTTAATTTTCTGCCCCTTCGCCATGTCATTGCGTATCTTTGAATAACAAGGCTCGAGTCTTTGCAAACCGCAATATGACAAACTCGGAAAAATCGCTATGGGAGGATGTGCTTCTCGACGCGCAGAAGGTGAGATGACATCTATTCGAGTAGTTTCATAGCCAACGCTCACTTTGGCCACACATAGGTAATCGAATCGAACCCTCTGTCGCATGTTGGATACCGGTTGAAGCATACAGCGCTTCATGGCGCACAACGCTACGATGAAGCTATCGAGACCTTCAAGGTGATGCTCACCAAATTGGACAATGCTCACGATATGCAGATACGAAGTAAGCCCTAGTGGGCAATACACTGTCTAGACGCTCAACTCTTTCAGAGCTGCGCGAGCAGTATGCCAGTCCCACCGAAGCAGATGGTGTCATTCAAAAGGTCATAAATGTTCAGCTTGACACTGCCCCGCTTCGTCTGCTCGACGCCACCACTGGGATTCTATGTGATCGAGAAACGCAGATAAGCGCTTTCAAAACGACCACTGAGTACAAGCAGCTTCTGTTATCGATTATGAAGCATGCAGACCTTCCAAGGGAGATAATCGCAAATGTAGTGGCGAAATACTTCGGTTGCGTCATGTTATCACATAGATGGGAAGGAAAGGAGCCGCTGCTGCACGACATCAAGGACAAGGCCATATTCCAGTTGGAGGCAGCTGGCGGTCTCGGAAAGTTGCAGTTGTTCTGCAAGAAAGCTCACCAGGCAGGGTTTCAATGGGCGTGGGTTGATTCGTGTTGCATCGACCAGAACAACAACGTGGAACTCCAAAAATCGCTCAACTCTATGTTTGCCTGGTACTACCATGCAGCGCTTACCATCGTCTACCTCTCTGATGTTCCGCCTTCGTCCAAGTCTGGTGCACTGACAAAGAGTGCTTGGAACACCCGAGGATGGACCGTCCCAGAATTTCTAGCTCCTAGAGTCATTCTCTTCTACCAACGGGATTGGACTCTATATCTCGACAATGATTCTCACAACCACAAGGAGTCTATCGAGATCATGCATGAGTTGGAGGATGCGACAGGTGTAGATGCACGTGCACTCGTTGCCTTCCAACCGGGGATGAGAGACGCCCGAGAGAAACTCAAATGGGCGTCTACGCGTGTCACTACTGTGGCGGAAGATATTGCGTACTCACTGTTTGGTATTTTCGGCATCCAACTACCTATCCTTTATGGCGAGAATAAAGAAAATGCACTCGGGCGGCTCCTGCAGGAGATCGTAGCTCGATCGGGTGACATTACAGCCCTCGACTGGGTCGGACAACCATCCACGTTCAATAGTTGTCTCCCAGCCAACATTTCATCGTACGCAGCTCCCCCATGCGCCCTCCCATCTTTGTCTGAAGACCAGATTCAGACAGCCATCTCTTCGCTGCGACATACTGTGGCTGTGGAATTGGCTTTAAATTTCTATGACCGGCTTGACAATATGAGCGCTGCTCGCTTCGCGAACTGCAGACTGCATCTGCCTTGCATAGTACATCGTGTCACAGAAGTCAGACGGAGGCAGGATCTAGCCCAGGAAACTCATTTCACGTACGGAGTAAAGGCGGATGGGCTTCGTGACCTGTTGATAACCACCGAAGAGACGCTGGTTCAATTCACGTGGGCGAGGCCCACTCGACAGACATTCTTGCTTGTCCGTCCATGGGACCGTCGTCTCCTCGAGCTGCCTGACTTTGGAGAGCAGCCTGCCTTCGATGATGACACAGTTGATTTGTCCGATCCCGGATCTCCGTTAAATCACTCGCGTCGTTCTGCAAAACGGGAGCGGATTGATCTGGAGTGTTGCTCACAAGCATTACGGTTGATCGTTCGCCTTGGACAACCATTCGGCGCATTTTTACTCGCACAGCAGCGCGGCGGGGAATACAAGAGGATTGCGTCAGATCGTGATATCATTGCACAATTAAAAGACACCGCTTCTGTTCACAATATGATGGACATTAGGACTCTAGAAATATTGTAGATGTATGCATTTTAGTTTTGAAGAGTCCTAGAGATGCCGCAGGTTACCCATATCGATTGTTTATGTTTGTTTACGCTTTTCTGATCCACTTTTGTTTTGCTTTGCTTGAGCCTTCCTTTGACGTTTGACGCGATGCTGCTGGAATTGCCGAGGGGACAACTATTGTGTTTTGTGGATTTCGTGGCTAGTCATACCTGCACAGTCCACTAGCGGTGGACGGACGACATGGGCAGTATAAATATGCAGAACGCCGTCAGGCTCCTCACTGCTAAGCCTTCTACAATTCAATGGTGAGCATTTCTCTCTGTTTCTCTCTCCTTTTCGCTGACAACTTGTCTAGCCTAATTCTACCGCACCCCCGCACGTGAGCTTGCACCTTCCTCCTGACTTCTCATCCTTTGGAGACGTTTGCGTCCAGCCGGATGCCACCAACAATGCCTCCGACTTAGAAGACGATCATACACTCACTGCTTTCGGCGACGTATCCCTTACCGAAGAACAAATGCTTGACTCAGCTACGAATGAGATCCGTTGCCTTAACCGTTTGCGTTTAAAGGTGAAGCGGCCGCCGTTTCCCAAGAATAGGTCGCGTGTCCAGTACAGTCCAAAGGTGCGCTTCGTTTTTGCATAGAAAATCGTACTTTTAGTGACGGTCTCCGACAGAGTCCGGCTCGGAGATTCTTTGGCTCATCGGGGTCTTCACCAGCTCTTTCTCCTTTGTCCTCATCCTTCTTGATCGATGCTCCAAAGAACTCCCTGCGATCGGACAAGCGACGCTCTGCTCAGCATTCACAACCAGACACTATCGAGGTAGAAATTCGAGCTCGTGCAGCTGACTCACGAGAGTCTATCCCCAGTGGCTCGAGTGCCTCATGCAACTACAAACCGGGGCAGTCAGTGATCGTAAAGGATGTTCCTTCCGTTGCTGAGGCAGCCACGGGATGGAGGAAACTGCCTCCTAGATTGCCGATTCCGAAGTGGGATATCGATGATTGACTCCCTCACCTGCAGAATACTTATTTATAGTATAAACATGTTGTATCGGTTTATTAAGATATATCCAGTTCCAGGTCCAGGTGTGCGAATGGCGTACTAGGCAAAGCGTTTTCCAGACATGCGAGCATTTTGATGGAGCTGCAACATACGGGCCGTCCAAAAATCCTTGCAATGACATTGTCGCTTTTCGAAGTTTTGTCTTTTCTTTGCGATTTTGCTCGTGTTTCATTTGATTACAACTCCCCTTACCACTGCCTTTCCCCACTTCGGTTTCCGATGCAATGCGTCCATGAAACACCAACTCACACCTCCCTTCCCAGATCGGCAAACTTGTTATACGATGGGATCCGGGATGTGTGAGTCGCCTTTTATCCATCCGCGTTCTTTATTTTTTGCAATACTATTAATCCAGACTAAATTCCCGTTTTTCTTCATCGGCTAGAGCCAAGCGCTTTACATTCTCCAAAATTTGCATTGTTGATCTTGTCTTTCCGCAGTCATACATCTACCATATGTTCGCATATGCATGCCCTGGTCATACCCTTGTATGCATTCAGCACACCCTACCAATTAACATCAACCAGGAGTTTTTCGTGCACACCCGCACCTCTGCTAAATTCAACGGGGAAAGGTGGTATGGAAAAATGGTTTATATACTCTAATACGTGCAGTCCACGCCAAACTCCGCAATCGCAACCGTTTTTCCTGCACGAACTCAAGCAGTCACTATCCTTCATCTCAGCAACCGCGAGCACGCTCCCCCATCTTAACAGCAGGAGAAGCAATTCTCCAGCATGACTTCAGTCGCAGACCTACTCACAATTGTGACGAATGGCCTGAGAACACGGACATGAGCTCAGGAATAGAACTAGATGTTGGAGCACTACTCATGAAACTGCTCTTAATTATCATGGTATGATTTGCGATCCCACAGTTTCTCCCTGCAATGCGGTCAGTCAAAAACATGCTACCCATTGTGCAACCACTGAACAGACCATCAAAAGTAGAATGGGATGAGATGCTCACTTGCGCTACATAGCCTGAAGTTTACATCCACTGGAATGTACCCCACAAGCTACACATTGCAGACTGAAAAAATGGAGGCGACCGTCATCATTGAAGTTACAGTCACTATTGAACGGCCCAGATGACGCTAGCGAGGTAGCACCTCCATACTGAACGACCGAAGGACTGGGCTGCAAGTAGGCTCGTTATGATATTGCTAGAACAGAGCCATGAACAGAGATGTGTATGCAGGCCCTAAGGCAGGCCCCGTCGCTCTACAGCCAGACCATCTGTCGTTTCATCCTCATTAGAATGCACTAATTCTCATACACGAAGGAGACAGTTCGAGAATAATCATGAGTTAATCAAAGATTGATTATGCAGCGCCTGGAACATGGTACAAGAACGGTGTGAACCTCACTTTGTCTCTCGGCGGTCCAGGTACAGAGACTATTGATTCCATAGTAGATGGCATCCCAAAACACCCGCAATAACAATCCTTTGAACGCATGGCTCGGTAGTATCTGCGGTGAGGGCTCGCCGAGGTTGGCGACCATGTTGCACTACATAGTACTTGCGTAGTGCAGGATTCCAATGATGGACTTGGGAGGGGATTGGCAAATGAGAGGGCAGAAATCAGTTGGGCCGAGAGTGGGCGAAGCTCAAAGTAGAAATGAATCATGAGCAGACTCGGAGCGCTGGAAGCAAAGCGCTCCTCCATCTCATAATTGGTGACGAGGTTGAGACGCCAGAAGAGCGAATTTTGGCTGCATCCGGTGCACAGGCAGATTTGGGAATCGAACGGGATGAATGAGTGACATGGGATGTGCTGAAGTAGCTGCACTCATGTGGGATAGATAGTCGGATTCGAGCGCCAGGAAGCACCGAGTGCTCAATTGGATGCGATGAGATACATTCTGGAAGCTTTAAAGATAAGGGTCGGACGCATGTATGCACTGAGGCGCTGGGAGTGTATGTTGCCAAGGACGGCGGGATAGGGCCTAGGGTTTTGTCTTGCCGTAACGGTGATGGAGGCGTGGAGGCGAACAGCCTTATGTCCAAGGCGTCTATGGAAACGTGACAGTGAAACAGCATAAGACGCTCAACACACGCACCTCTGCAGCTTAGAGCAAGAGACCCACAATCCCTTCAAAGTCCATCTCGACTGCGCCCAACGCCATCAACCTCCAGTAAAATGTCGAAGCTCATTCCAATCACCACACCCCTACGAGAGTTCAAGGGCCATAAAGAACGCGTAATGGCAGTCGCAGTTTTCCCCGATAAACGACGGATGGTTACGGGCTCGAAGGACAAGACACTTCGTCTGTGGGATTTGAAGACAGGTATTGTGTTGAAGAAGATGGAGGGGCATAGCAATGTGGTATTGGGATTGGCCGTATCACGAGATGGGCAATTGATAGCAAGCGGTGATGACAAGGGAGAGGTCATCGTCTGGCATGGAGAGTCTGGGGAATCGCTCACCCATCCCATCAAAGCCCACTCCCGTTTGATCATCTCGTTAGATTTTTCTCCCGATGGAACAATGCTGGCCACTGGTTCGGCAGACAAAACGACGAAACTGTGGAACACCAAAACCTGGAAGTGCCAACGATATCCAATCGAGTGTGGTACTTTGATCTGCTGTGTTCGGTATTCACCATCTGGAGAACTTCTTGCCATCTGTGACGTCTACTGTTTAGCTAATCGCTCGAAGTAGCCGGCACAAGGTAAGAACGTGTTCACAAGAGAATGACGGTGTTAAAGTCTGGTATTCTGGGTTGTAAAAACGCTGCCCTAGGTATATGACTATCGCCCGTATTTAACTGATTCTAAACGTAGTGATAACGAAGGGGTCGGGTAAAGTAGGGATAAAACAGTCGGCCGATAACGAATGTGTGCGCCTGACATCGGGCGGTTGGACGCAGCGACTGTCAGAGATAAGGGGGAATGTTAATGAGAGTGAACTCGACACAGTAAGCTGAGATGACGAAGTAAAGAGAAAAGACACCGGGAGCTATGGCCGATAAGCGTGGCCGTTACACCATCGCAACAATTGACAACATCGAAATTTATAATTTAGGCACGAGGAAACGGGTTGCATGCTTCAAGGCTCACACTGGAATCAACTACTCACTTGCATGGATGCCCAATGGCACACGCCTTCTCACAGGCGGCGATAAGGACGATCCTACCATACGCGAATGGGATGTATTGACCTGGCGGCAGGTCGGCGATCTCTGGACGGGTCACTCTGACATTATCAATGCCATTGTCATTCATCCTGCTGGCACATTTGTCGCCTCCGCATCTGATGACCAACATGTTCGTCTCTGGCGGCTTTCAGATCGACAAACCGTTGCCATATTCAAGCACTCATTTTCGCCGGAATGTGTCACTTTCTCTGTGGACGGCAAGCACATCCTCAGTGGACACCAAGATAAGATGATCTCGGAGTGGGTAGTACCTCAGAGTATTCATCCAAAGGCACGTTTCCGTCCTTGACTCATATATATCACAAATCGAGCATGTTTCGCACAGATCCTAGCCATCACGACAGCCCGTGATGCATGTTTAGATGGAGACTTATCTATCGCAGAAGAACTACTCACCCAAGATATCAACACAGATGCGAACAACCATACTTCCTACGCTCATCGTTCATTCGTTATGGCGCGAAAACATGAATGGGATCGCGCCCTTCAAGATGCAATCAAGGTGAGATTCACTGACCCATCATGACCCCGTTACAAAAAACTAACTCGATAGTGACATCACATAGTCCATCAAAATTCAGCCCTCATTAACAGGCTATATCTCCAAGGGTATTGCCCTCTGCGGAAAAGGCCGCGTCCGAGACGCGAGGGCAGCATTTGATGTTGCATCCATGTACACGGACCAAGATTCAGAAACCATTCATTTTCTACTCTTGATCAAGGTATGTTACATTTGCCTCGCATAGTCTCCGCTTCATCACGTATTTCAGGCTATCGCCCTCTTCAATGCAGATCAACACGATGAGGCAAATCTGCTCCTCAAAGAACTTGCTGCCGGCTGTCCGAATGCCGACACTCGCGCGCATGTCATATTGTGGAAGTAAGTATTATGCAGCCACGCTTGGTCATGAACACTAAGGTCCTTTGCAACCTTGCCCATTAGGTATACCTACGCGTTCAACTCGGAATCAAGGCCTTGGATGGAGCACGCCACGACGAAGCCGCCGACTATTTCACCGCCGCTCTCAACTCCAGTGATTTGCCATCGAAATTGGACATTCATGAATATAAGGATTTGGTGGTGGTATGTCAATACACACATCTAAAATACTTGTCATAACTGAGTCCCTTGTCCAGCTCTTCGGCTGGGATCTCAAATCGTTGTGGCTCACTGCACACCAGAAACGTTGTCATGCACTCCTTTGGGCAGGTAAACCTCAAGATGCTGTGAAATCATACCAATACATGATGGTTTCGAGTGACGAAGATACCAAGGCCGACTGCCTTGACTGGTCCAATGGCAAGTCTGGAGTTCGTAATGTCGCGCAGGCTGCAATACTCACCCGCATTTCACTCAGTTTTCATTCAAGAATGCAGCGCGCTCTATCTTACCAATGGAAATGCTGCCCTCGCTGCAAGCATGTTTGACAAGGCTATTGACCTATATTCGGCAGCGATCGACCTGGATTCTGCATCCGATGTCATCTTTGCAAATCGTAGCAAGGCAAAGTTAGGTAAAATGTTATGGGAGGATGCACTTCTCGACGCCCAAAAGGTGCGACGGTGTCTGTTTTCGTAGCCCATGTTGACTTCGACGATGCATAGGTCACTGAACTCAATCCTTCGTCTCACGTTGGATACCAGTTGACACATGCAGCCCTGCGTGGCATGCAACGTTATGACGAAGCCATCGAGGTTTTCACAATCATGTTGTCCAAGTTGGACAATGCTCCCGAAGCGCAGATACGAAGTAGGTCCTGGGGTATTCATTCATTAATTCGAAAATGCTTACCTCATTTCGCAGACCTGCGTCAGCAGTATGTCTCTCCGTTAGAGGCAGAAGATACTATTCGAAAAGCCATTTGGATTGAACTCGAGAACGCCCCACTTCGTCTACTTAATACTTCCACGGGTCTCTTGTGCAACCGAGCCACACAGATAAACTCCTTCAAAATGAATTCAGAGTATAAGGAACTTCTTTCATCCACAACCAGGCGTTCAGACCTCCCAACGGAACGCATCAAAGACGTGGTGGCGAGGTACTTCCGCTGTGTCCTGCTATCACACAGGTGGGAAGAGACGGAGGCGCTACTGCACGACATCCAGGACAAAGTCGTGTATGAGTTGAATGGACTTGGTGGCATCGTGAAACTGCAGTCATTCTGTAAAATCGCTCGTGATGCTGGGTATTACTGGGCATGGATGGACACATGCTGCATTGACAAGAATAGCAATACCGAACTTCAAGAATCGATCAACTCCATGTTTGTTTGGTACCGCCACTCAGCGCTTACCATCGTCTACCTATGCGATGTCCCTCATTCATCCCAGCCTGGTGCACTGGCGAGAAGTGTTTGGAACGAGCGAGGATGGACCTTCCAAGAATTTGTCGCTCCGAAAGCTGTTGTCTTTTATCAGAAGGATTGGTCGATATATCTCGGTGATCGCACTCCCAACCACAAGGAGTCCCCCACAATCATGAAGGAGTTGGAGGATGCGACGGGCATAGATGCACGGGCCCTGATCTCCTTCCGTCCAGGTATGAGCGGCGCCCGAGAGAAACTGCAATGGGCATCGAAGCGCGTCACCACTGTGCAGGAAGATGTTGCGTACTCATTATTTGGCATCTTCGGCATTACCCTACCTGTCATTTATGGCGAAAAGAAGCAGAACGCGCTCGGGCGGCTCCTGCAGGAGATCGTGGCTCGGTCGGGTGACATCACTGTTCTCGACTGGATCGGACAACCTTCTGAGTTCAATAGCTGTCTTCCTGCCCATATTGCCTCTTACACCACTCCTCCACGCACCCTTTCATCTTTGTCCGAAGATCATGTTCACACACAAGTCTCTTCGTTGCGACAAACCGTGCCTGCAGATGTGGCACTGAAATTTTATGACCAGCTTGAACGGCTGAGAGCTCCTCGCTTCGCAAACTGCAGACTTCATCTACCTTGCATTTCATTCCGTGTCACGGAAGTCAGACGGAGGCGCGGTCTAGCCCAGGACACTCTCATCACGTATGGAATCAAGGCAGACGGGCTTCACGACCTGCTGATCACCACTGAGGAGACCCTAGTTCAGTTCTCGCGGGCAAAGCCCATTCGGCAGACGTTCTTACTTGTCCGTCCATGGGATCGGTATCTCCTCGGGGTACCTGACTTTGCAGATCAGCCTGACTTCACAGACGACACGGAGAGCATAGGAGATTGGACCGAGTCCGGGTCCCCGATGGGTGACTCTGATAAGTTACCCGGCGGTTCGCCTGTTGAAGAGGAGCCTAGCTCACGAGCACTGCAGTTGATGGTTCGCCTAGGACAGCCTTTCGACGCGTTTTTGCTAGCGCAGCAGCGTGTCGGAGAATACAAGAGGATCGCGTCAGACCGTAACATCGTTGCACAAGTCAAAGACATTACTTCCGTCGTTAACACGGACGTAGGTACCATAGAAATACTCTAGCTGTATTTTAAGGCCAGGCATTTCTGACCGGTATTCGTTTTTGCTTCGATGATCAACCCTGCGTTGTTACCATGTAGCTGCATGCATAGATACACCATGCCCTTCAAAGCAGACATTGAAGACCTAGTCATTAGGCAGTACCTTCTCCGTCATCACTGTCACTTCGCGTCAAATTGCTGTGCAAATTCACGATCGCCACCTCAAGTTTGGTTCATTCAAAGGCCTCAGGATTGAATTTCCTTTTCTACTTGGCTTCATGCGACGATAAGTATTCGCTTCGATCAATCAAGGCAAGAACGGATATCTTGCTGAACTTTTCCTACGTATATAAACGACAGTGTTGACCAATGGTTCAGACGACCATACAACGAAGCTGCAGAGTATGAAATAGTGGGATACGGGAGGAAGTACTTCTTAATGCGTAGGGGGTGTGAAGGCATCAATTTTCATAGCGAGTGCACATATTCATGATACATGGTCATAGAACTTCTTACCACAGATACCAGTAGTAGCGTGCAGCATTTCGAGGTACACAATACTATGATGAAGTCGCCATGACCTTCCGAGCTACACTCTCCGACTTGGACAATGCCCTCGACACACGCAAAGTTAGCCTGGAATAACAACAGACGATTTTGTACCTTAGAAATTCCCCACTTGCGCACGCCACATATCATCCCCAAAGTGTTTTTACCCCGGCATTTCAATCCCCCCTTTCTTCTTCCTAACTTTCTGTCACCGTTCTCTTTCTTCTTCCCATCATCTTCCTGCTGCCGTCCTCGACTACATCCTCGGCCAGAGGCAAAGTCTGGCAACACTGCGCACGTCAAGAATGACGTTGTCACTAATCAGAGAGACGTTGACTGACCTGACCGTGGTAGCGTTACTTTATCGTTATTTTAAGCCCTACAGTTAGGGTACCATCGCAGTCTACATAAACAGTATTGCTAAAGCAAAACAGTACAAGTCAGCCTGAGCCTGAGGGGACTCACAAATCACGACAATGCAAACAAATGGCACTACAAAGAAGATTAAGGAAGAACACTCACTCGTCCATTGGCCAATCATCCAACCGCCAAAAAACTCCAAACCTGGCTTCCTCATGTGTGTAATGGCAATAGCGAAATGATCTGTGTATTAGATAGTAAATTTCATATACCTTAGCTATGAGTAAGAATAATAGACCTACTCCTCACTTCTAAGAATCTGCGATGTATGCGTCTGTGTCATGCACAAGTGTTTCGGGGTATCCGAGCCAGGTGGTGGTTTGTTGGCCTGAATCTGAAGTACGGCATTTGCATGCACTGGCAAGCTATGTTCAGAAAGACGATACTCAATGCACCACTTCCCTTTCCTCCCCATATAAAAGTGCAATGTCCATATACGTCCTTCGTGGAATAAGGTGTTTGCATCAGCACAAGGAACAGGCCAAAATCACAGACCACATACCCCGGGCAACGAATTCTACTTCCAATGTCGTTGTAATACGCAGACGTTTCTGGAACATCCTGAAGACGAAACGAACAGAGAAGCAGTTTTCGCCCACGTCATCCCCTTCATAGACTTGAATATCATCTTGCGGACAACGCAAGATGCGCATCAAAGACCTATCCTTGGCTGATAGCATACGGTGAGTTAAATAATATCTCAGGATATTATATACCAGCACCCACGGCTAACAACGCCTCCCAAATTTAGTAGCATAAATGAATCGTGGTCGTTGGCTGCCATGCACGCAAGGCGCAAGTCGGAAGAGCAAACAGGCGATAAGTTGGGAATGAATTTAGTAAACTCCAAAAGGGCTTCTCGCTTGTTGGTGACAATCGCCCAATACAGGGCCGAATGATCCTCAATATTGGGTTGTTGAAGGAGGTCGGAGAACTCTGCTGCTGGGAGAGCAGCAGCGCAGGATTTGACAATTGGTGCAACAGAGGATGGAGTGAAATTAGGAGATGAGACAATTTCATGGATGCGAGATAGAACTTCATCGGTGCGAGATAGAACTTCGGCACGGGGGCGCTTTTGCTTGGATCGTAGGAATGAAAATACCGATCGTTTACACTGGATGGAATCCGTTGATACGGACGTATAAATTGCATCATATGAGGGAGGCAGCTTGGACACGCTAGCTGCGCTGTCATATAAAGGTGTGGTGGCCATCATAGAGGAGCAAAAGGAAACAGAGTAAGGTTGATTATTCGAGAAAATAGGGGCCTGCCAAGCTTTAATATTTGCACGAGGCCAGGGATCATTGATCATCACTAGCCCTTATATATTACAAGCGATCCGCTCGCCTGCGGACGGTTCAGTCATATCGTCTACGGATTAGTTTACGCGCTGATTCCTTGGCAGCTGTCGAACGTCGTCGCATATGCAGGCCGTAAAGAAAATAGTTGTAAAAAGAGCAAGCTGACGCCATAATCATGAGGTCGAAAAATGCGGATGAGTGAAACAGAAACTAACTGCTCTGACGCTCGATCAACTGAGGTCGCAACGGCACCCGTGCGAAAGTTTTAGAAAACAAAGGAAGGTGGAGTACACGCCTGCGCCAAAGTGGAGCAGAGGAGGGGTTGGGGTGGAGCCCACCAAGAGGTGTGCAAAAGGAGAATGCCGAACATAGGGCTCGATATTACTAAGCTTGTAAACCTTAATATACAGCCACTCCAAGTTTCAAAACATCAGTTCTGAGTTTCTCGATAGCGACCCAAGCTCTTCGTCAAATCGTTAGTTGAGTAGTATAAGTGTGGTATAATCACTACAATAGAACGTGTCTAGATAGTTATTTTAATAAGTAGTGCGCGTTGAGGGATGCCGATCAAGAAATGATGATTTTGAAGTATAATTTTGAGAACACGTGACGAAATAATGCAATGCGTCGATATCAATATCGACGCGTCCTCGACGTCTCTCCATCGTCCCAGCATCATCCACTTACATCAAAACTTTCATTATACCCTCGCATTATGTATTCTACAGCACGAAACAATTACAGTAACGTCGATTCAGCTTGTATTAATATCGGAGTGCATATATGCGGCTCAAATCACACGGTGGACGACGGATCAGATTTCGCTGACTCGGATCAATCATCCGGATATTTGACTAGTCCAATCTCAGACTTTGCTGTACTCCCAGATAGCGAAGGACCCTCATCTTACTGGCTTTCGGATTTGCCTCGTTCTCCCTCGCTGGAAGTATGGATAAATCCCCTGCTCTCAGAAATCAACGTTGCTGAACAACTGGCACTAAATACGACTGAGGGACTTTACCAGGCCTTCCGTGCTGGTGGAATACTCACATGTGTTGGCGCTCAGAACCGATGGAGCATTTGCTGCCCCAACCGTGAGGACTGGTGTCAAACGAGCCTCCCATCCGCAATCCCACTCTGGGACACTGGGTACTTCAACGCTCTGAGTGCCCATCGAGGCAGTAAGAAATGCCTCCGGACTATTGCTAGAAGGAGTAAAGAAGCCGATGAACTGATTACACATTCCCCGTCGTTTACCTCAGATCAAAGCATGTACATTTCCCTTCGGTTCCATTTCTACCTTATCATCTGTCTTTGAACTGATTGATAAACCTCACAGTAATTTTTCTCCCGCTTGTTCTGACCATTGTCTGGGACTCCTCATTGTCTGGCCTGGAGACCTTTGCCCATTCCATATGTTAGTACCTTGGGAACAATACCATGATGGTATGGACGGACTCCCTTTCCTAATCAACATCACACAAGCCAGCGCTCCTTGAGTTCAATCCAAGCACTGTGTTGAGTCCACCTTGATCCAGGGCTTGCCCTGTGTTGAGTGCGCCGACCTCTCTTTTCATATCGATCAACTTGCGGAAAACGCATGGGACCCAAAGGCCCATACCAACTATAGGCACCTAGGCCTTGGCCACATGCAAGATATCGCCAAAGACTATGCTGATCAGGCTCGGCAATTGAAACTGCAGGTATGTTTATTCTGATTACTTACACGTGTCGTCATTTTACTAACTCCACTCAGGGCCTGAACTATTCCCACAAGCATATAAGCAGCCTCACGCAGCTGGATGATTACCACCGCCTCCTCATGGCGGTTTCTCAGAACGACATCCCCCACCTACAACAAATCATAAATGTTGCCTTGGGCAATGGTGCTAGTGTTCGCGAAGTCGTCAACAAGATCAAAGATGCTATAGAGGGCATCTATCGACCACGGGGCTATGATGCTTCTGACCTTGACATTGCTACCCTCATCTATCGATTGGGTGGTCGTCAGCTTTTGTTCGCACTCAACCACAAACTCGGCATTCCCTCTCTTCGAACTCTTCAGACCAGGTCCGCATTTACAACCATTACGCCTACCATCGGCCCCATTCGTGACCAGAACTTCGATGACAATATCTGTAACCTCATTCTTAATACCTGTGTTGGCATGACATCACCCTGCGGTGTCAGTTTAATGATTGATGAAATGGCAATTGAAGATATGGCCGTGCACTACAGCCAGTACAATAAGATAGGCGGTCTATGTTGGAAGCACGCTAACCTTGTCGACCCTGTCCTTCGCACTTACGACTCAGCTGTCAGGATAGCCCACAAAATTCACAATGGAGATGTTCACCTCGGAAAGGAAGTCTCGGTCCTTGGTGCCGTGTGTTTTGGAGAGGACGAGCTTTATCCGATTTTAGTCGCCCCCACCTGCAAAACAGAAGATGCTACAGATATGGAGGGTATTCTTGCTCGCGCTATACAGCGCTGGAGCGCCTCAGGTGCAGACACTGCAGTTGGATCGGTGTGGTCTGTTGCCACTGATGGTGATGCTACCCACAGAGCAGCAGGTCACAGACTTTTCCTCAAGAACCCGCTCTCCTCCGAATCTCCATTATATGGCATACTTTCAAACATGCCTGGTCTGAATACATTCACAGGAGATGACGAGATCACTTTGGATTTTGATACGAAGCATATCATCAAGCGTAAGGGTGTTTCATTTTTTCAATCAAGTCTATGAAGCTTACAATGTCTTTGATTTAGGTTACTGCATGATCATCTGCTCTCCAGCAGGCATCACTCTTAACAATGGGCATGTCATCAACGCCATGATGCTCTCACATTATCTTGTTTGGTTGCCTGCTTATGACGAAGCCAGTGTTACCAAACTGCTTCATCCAGATGATCCGCAAGACGTCCCTCGAGCTGTGGAGCTCATGCTGGCCATCATTGAGTTTTCCAAGTCGCAACAGCCCATTGTCCAAGACCTGTTTTCTACTGATGTTGACACGCACGCTGATATCATATCCATCACAGTTCTGAGCAGTGTCCTCGAGTACATCATCCTTCTGTTTACCAACGTCAACCTGTCGCTCACAGAGCAAGTCCAATACCTTAGCCGCCTTGCTCATCTCATGTTCATGCTGTTTCACTCTCACCAACGAGCATTTCTATCAAATCAATTGTACTACGACACTCACACCATGTTGAAGAACGTTGTGTTCTGTGTCACAAAGCAACAAATACTTGATCGTGAGCTTCTTTTTTTCTTGGCGACACAGGAGACGACCGGTTGGAAGTTCATTTTGGCTGTACTCGTATGATAGGCGGGCACAATTCAGCATGCACCTTTTCTCAGGTTGTTGATTGCTTAGGTGCCGCAAAGGACATTGATGGTGTGTTCAAGTGGCATCCCGATCTTGATCCGGGCCACCGTCGTCTTAGCCTTTGCACCCGAGTTGAACATGTTGACCACATCAATCATGACATGTGGAAGGGAGATATTATATCTGGCCAATGCGATCTTCCAACAGCATGGCGCAATGGCCATGAGATGGCTCTTTGTTAAGACCGTACTCAAGGGGTATCGGATCTGAAGGGCTTTGGCCTCAGCTCGTGCGCTGTGCCCCTTACCCGAGTATGTGCCCTTAATTTCAGAATGAAGTCCGGATAGAATCCAATGAAGTCCGAAGGACTTCCAGAGGCTGGCTACTCTGGTTGAGTGCCGGAGGACTTCCGGATGAGCATGGGAAACTTCCGGAGGAGTACAGGAAACTCCGGAGGAGTTTCATCCGCTGCATTGGGTCCGAAGGTGAGACTTCCCAAGGTAAGTTCCCTAGATAGAAACACATAGAGGATATGCTGCAAAGGACAGAGTCCAAAGCAGGATAGGATAGGAGGAGTGGTGCGAAGGACAGGACGTCCAGAGGTCTGAAGGTCCGAAGGTTACGATGTCTGAAGGTTACGACGTCCGAAGGTCAGGAGGACCGGAGGAGTGGACAGGATTCTAGGACAAGAGAAGGATGGCTACAACGGACAAGGTCCGGAGTAGAAACAGACAGAGGTAGACTACACTTAAGTAGAGATGGAGTTGACAGGAAGTAGACAGAAGTCTCGGAAAGACAGGAAGTGCCGTAAAGGCAAAAGTCCGGCTTAGGGAATCAATCCCTAAGCATGGATGGGGACGGAAGACAAATCTGGAGGACCGGAAAGTCGGCCTAGGGAAGGATTCCCTAGGCCTAAGGAAAGTCAATACTAAGATGGACCGAAGTCTGAGAACAGATGCGAGAGAGAGCAGAATCTAAGATGAGTGGAATCTAAGTTGATATTCGAACTGAGGAAACTTTACAGGAGTTGTACAGAGGTTTATATACTGGAAGGGATCCGAGAGGATCAGTAAGCTGAAGACTAATGCTATGTACGAGCATGTGGAAACAGATTGGTAAGTATGAACGGAACATAAGTAAATGAACTCGGAGATGAACAAAGTACAAGGATCAATAAGCAAGACGAAACACAGATAACCGAAGTCCGGAGTCAAGGGGATTACCATAAGGAGATAGACGCTGATTTAAGGTTTGAGCTTCGGATATGAGTATAGGTCGGATCCGGAGGTCTGGAGATATTGAATGAGGCATCTGGATATCGGATGAGCGGATCCAGAGATCTAGGTGAAGACAGGACTAGGATATGAATTATGGATATAGTCCGATAGTCTAGGGAAGGTAAAGTCCCAGGTGGAATGAGCTCGGATCCGAGTGGACCAAGGGTGGATGAAGCAGGCTAAGCTGCGGAGGTCCGGAGGTATGGACATATGGATGTACGAAGGTGTACGGATCCAAACCGATAGTGGACTGGAGGTCTAGAGTCATGGATAAGGGTATGGAGGCATGGATAAGGGTCTGGAGGTCCGGATGTGCATCCGGAAGGCGTCCGGAAAGCGTGGGAACATCATCGGACGTAGGTCCGGAATACGGGATATGACACTCTTGCTGTTCTTGTTTCGACTCAAATCAATCCCAGCCACTACTCATATGATGACCTATTCCATGATCCCTCCATTGATATGCTACGCCCTTTCGGTCAGAACAAATACCTCGGCATTGCGGATGACGACACTGAGGAGCCTGGCATGACTGTTGCTATAGTGCCACAGGTGATAGTGTCCAATGACGCAGCCGCAAACAGGCTGGAGCTAGAAGAAGACTCTGAGGAGCTCATGTTAACATTTGAGGAAGCGCTGACCGCAGAATCCACTCCCGATGCCTCCTCTACTCATTCCCCTCATCGTTCAAATTCTTCTGGCCCTCCATTGCCACAGGGTCCAGGGATACGCCCTGACGACTACCTTTTATCTCAAGGTCAATGGATTCATAAGCAAACTATCTGCCGCCTCGTCATCAATAAGGACTTTGTCTCCAAGTCCAATAATCAACTGGAACATGTTCGTTTGGGCTACACGAAAGTGAACAAAAGGATCGACATGTCAGCTGGCCGCATCACCAACAAGAACTTGTTCCTTGTTGGTGATATCTTCCTTACCATCGTTTGTTCAGGTCTTACTGTTTCTATTGCCATGCTACATTCAACACTCCTATCGCTCAACAATGTCTCACGTGTATCAATCAAAACAGGCGTCATGCAAGCTTCTCGGACAACAACCAAGATAACAGGACAGATCCTTACTCTTGTTCCATCGCGTCCCCCACCCAATTCGCCTCAACAATTCCTATGGAATGGAGGTTATGTCAAAGCACGCTCTGTCATCCAGGGCACATTGGGATTGGTCGCGACTGATCGTGTGATCATTCTCACTGTCCCTGGTTCCCTTGTCGAGCCAATCAATCCTGAACCTACCTTCTTACGCCTTCGCGATGACATCAATACCGATGACTTCGTGGAAATCAACGGAGGCCAGAGCACTTGGCAAGTCTTGCAATGCACACTCCAAGCCGCATGTGAGCTGTTGTGGGCGAAGGCGGTGGAGATCAAAGTCCCTCTTAAGGGCATCGCATCAGTCACTCCTTTGGACGTCAAGACTTTCCCATATCAATGTCCAGATGGTATGTTCTGTGTTTTCAGTGTCTCGACTTCTACTGATATTTTTAGGTGCTCCTGCTATCATTTCTGTCGAGGGAAGCAACTTACTGGCGGCCTCAGAAGGGGAGCGCATTACCACATGCCCCCTTTGCCTTGCCAAGGTCACCGACATGCGTGCACATACTGGCATGCATATCCTTCGCTCACTCATGAACATGCTCGAGGAGATTGCATTGATGGATAAGGTATGTATCTTGCGGAAAATTCTATGTTGTTTGATGCTAATACACATGTACCAGGTCGGCGCTGTTTTGCCATGCGGTTTCTGTGGCCGATCTGGGCTGGCTGAGTGCACGATCACAATCAAGGTGCCTTCGAGTGGTGCTCTGGTCTGGGAGACGAAATGCATGTATCAACACCCATTCAGATATGGATTCACAGAGGCAGGGTCAAAAAACAAACCATGTCGCAATGTCCCCTTGAAATGTGAATTGTGCCACCCTCAGCTCCCTCCAGAACCAGGACAATCTTCAAGGAGAGCACTGGCCGTCGCTGTGGATGCGGTCTGGCATTACAACATGACCGAGCACATTGCGATGGCACACAAGGAGTATTTAGGAGCTCCTTTGCCTGCTAGCGTCATGGAGACGATGAAGATAAAGGATCTTGAGTACATTGCAGCTCGTATTCCAAAGGAGCATTGGCCGGCTTCACATATCCCTTCCACCGAGCACAACAAAGAAAATGTGCCAGTGTCTGGTTCTCACATCCCTAAACGCTCTGCATTGAATACTGCTGGTTCTCTTCCTTCCAAATGAGCTCGTATTTCCGTTCCTGCACTGCAAGTGTCTCGCACTTTGGTTGTTTGATGTGTTGTTTGTCCCGTCAACTGTTTGCTTGCATATGCTCCGAAGTCACTTGTACCACATTTTTCATTGCATAGAATCATGCTTTCATATCATATGTAGTTAGGTTATCGTTTGCTTTCATTGCTACTATCATTGTTGTATTGAATTTGCTGCGATTGAGTCCAATGCTCATCAATGATGTGGCGCGAGTTGTCTGATATCATTAAGGTTTAAAATTACTATATATGGCTAAATTACAGTGACCGTCACACTGTTACAGTGGTGGTGGTGGCGTCCGAAGTTTGTCCAGGTTGATGTCATGAACTTTAGTTTCGCACACCTCTTGGAGCCCACACATGGTGACGACATGAATTGGTTCCGCGGCATTACATAAACACTCCATCCTTACAATCATGATGCAGATGAGATGTCTCACAGTGGGAGTTGAGTGGGAGGGCCAACAATCCTGAGGCCTGAGTCCTGATTCTTGAGTCCTGATTCTTGTTAGAGAGAGATTTACGAGCGAGAACAACACAGTATTTTTATTCTTGTGCAATAGGAGGTGAGCAATGAGTGCAGATTACATTTGGTAAATTCCGTATGATACTCATTCTATTCTAAAGTCAGATAGTCCGAATCTCCGCTACTCTTAGGTGCACGGATCATGTCGCAGGTATGTGTACTGATTGTTCAGTCTTACCTGCTATAACAACACTCCCCCTCAATCAGGAGACATGCCTAGACCTTTTATAAGTCTTTCGTGGTCCGGTTTAGGTAGCAGTTTTGTTAGTATGTTGGCTATCATCTCTTTTGTAGGGCAATATACTTCGTGAATCTTCCGCTCACAAATCTTTTGCCTTACATAGTGGCTTTTTACATCGAAATGTTTCGACCTTGCGTGGTATTGTGGATCTCGCGCTATCGCTAATGCTGCCATATTGTCTCTGTATAAGGTAGTTGGAGTGTTTTGAATAAAACTTAATTCCTGAAATAGATTTTGAAGCCAGATAGCTTCACGCGCTGCGTGTGCCATCACCGTATACTCTGCTTCAGTTGAAGACAGTGAAACAGTGTTCTGTTTCTTCAAGCTCCGGGTAATTGCTCCATTTCCCAACTTAAAGACATATCCAGAGACTGATATTCTGTCTCTTGGATCATTAGCATAGTCAGCATCAGACCAGCCTTCAATTCGGACTTCATTGCTATCAGTAGAGCCTCGATATTTGATCCCGACACTTTGTGTGCCAGATAGGTATCTTAATACTCTTTTTGCCACTGTCCAATGTGCTAATCCCGGATTCAAAGTGAATGAGCTTAGCCTTTGGATAGTGTATGTGATATCTGGTCGTGTCACTACTGCCAGATACATTAGAGATCCGATTAAGGATGCATAACCATTATTACGGTTTCCCTCTTGGTCAGTCTCTTCTTTTTCTAGCACGATTTTGGGATCTAAAGGCATTCCTACGGTATTAGACTTCTGGAGACCATATTTCTGTAGGATCAACTCAATGTACTTGGTCTGTGAGATTCGGATCGATTTATTCGATCGATCTCTGGTTATCTCTATTCCTACAATTTTTCTTGGTTCTCCCAGGTCAGTAACATCTAGGATGCTTTTTAATTGAGTTTTGAGCTGATTCATTAAGTCTTTCTTGCTCGCAAACAGCAATAAATCATCGACCCAAATGGTGATGATTTCCGTTCCGTTTTCTGAGTGCCTAATATATACACATGGATCAGATATGGTACGTCTGAATCCAATGTTATTTAAGTGTTTATTCAACTCAATGTTCCACTCTCTCCCTGAACCCCACTAACACACCACGTAAAGGTAACACAAGTTTAGGCATGGCAAAGTAAAGAGGTATCCACCCATTTCGCGTTGATCCTCCCAATGTTCCAAAGCACCACTCGCATGCATCTTTGCTACATCAGCGCTTGTTGACATGTGTGCTAGCAGCAGGCACCGAATTGGGAATGGTGAGCAACAAGCCCTGTCAGGAGGTGTTGGTTAGGCGTAGCGAGCAATGGGACGGTGCTACAAGTCGAGCATAGAAGGTGTAGAAGGCACAGGATGGTGTGACTGGCGTGGCAGGCAGCGGTTAGATTAGACTACTAGCTGCTGAGGGAACATAGAGATAACACATGAAGACTAAAAAGATGGGCCGATCCTCACTCAACAACCAGCTGTAGCATAGAAATGTTGGAGGAGGGCAGGGGAAATAGTATATAGTGTACAGGGAGGTAGACGACAGGTTCAAGAACAGAGGTGACAAAGGTGGGAGTACCGAGCCGTCCGATGACAGGCATTCAAACGATCCTAGACATCGTCTGCAGGACACTGCTGCTGTCGTGATTCCAATAAAGACAATGTCAAGGGAGTGTCTTACAGTGCCTGGAAGAAATCATACCTACAAAAGCTCATTAGCAGAAACCCAAAAATCCAAAACATATACATACTTGAGGAAATTATGCTGAGGATGTGCACTATGCACATTCCACCAGTCATTTGCAAAGACGTTGAAGAGTCCAAGTAAGATCACGAGGAAGGTCGCGGACCATTTTGCTTTGAAGCCGATAGCTACCATCGTGCATAGTGCGAGTCCAAAGTGGGACATGAATATGCAGTTGAGGAAGAGGAAACCGAGGACATGGCCTGTGAGGGTCGAAGATGTGGATGTGCGCACCAGATGGATCTGCAGCATACCATAACCCATGAGTAAATGAACGTAGAGAAGAGGGTGCATGTCACTCACCAAAAAAACCTGTCTCATTGTCCCGTCCAGTCATTCACATCCATCAGAATGCTCATTGCGCCAGGATAACTGTATCACGAGGTAACACCGACTCAGACACTACCACGGCTGCAGGAGCAGGAGCATATGGCGCAAATATCATGTTCAGGTGGGCTTGAGGCCAGGAGGCGTCTGCGGGACATGTGTGGGTTGTGAGGAGACGAAAGACTGGTAGGAGAAGGCAGGCACTTTCTACAGAGTGAAGGCATTGAATATCGAGTCAGGGTAGGCGAGGAGTGGAGTTGAAGTTGAAAAGACAGATGCTATACTATAGATAGAACCGGCTGGAGGCTTTGGTTAGATCTAATCTAGTGTAATGATGTACAGACTTACGGACCTGTGGCAGCGTGCATGTGAAGTACTTAGTAAAGCGCAAAACTGACTGTTTTTCGCAGCACAGGCAATGACTTGATGTCTACTATGCGAGCCTGCCCATGTATTGATGTAGCTGATGATTGAATCAATGAATAACGCACCTTTGCCAGGCTGAACAAGCGCCAATAATGCAAGAATCCCAGTTCAGATACCCTTGGTTGAAAGCTTAGTGTCATATACCATATATCCGGTTACAGATCCGAAGATCCGGATCTCAGATCCGATCCAGATCCGTTGGACACATCCGTCGTCCGGTCCACAGATCCGATCCGATTCTCATTTCATTTCCTGTTCATATAACTCTAACTACCTTTCATCTCCTTTCGGTATTCCTGTACACCGGTAATCCGGTTATCCTTACTTCCGCTGTTCTTACTGATCCGCTTTAACTTGTACTTCATTTCCGGTTCATGATTAACCCGTTCCGACTTACCAATACACTTTATGTATACTTTGCTTATACTTCGTACATAGCCTCATACCTTTGCTTATTGATCATTCCGTTAGTTATCCGTAGTATATAAACCCTTGTACTTGCGCTGTAGAAGATCAGTTCGAATATCATCTTAGATTGCACTCATCCTGTCTGGACTCTAAGTCCTTCCGTTATCCGTCTGGACTTGAGTACGATACTCTTGTCTACTCCGAGACTTAGGATTGAATCCGATAGTCTATACATCCGCCTCTGTCTTCGGACAGTCTTACTCGTTAGTTTCTAGTTCGGATCCAATCCGGATTAGCCGTTACCCTATCCGTCTGATATCCGGAAGTCTTACCGGATCCGTTACGATACTTATCCGTCCCTCCAGACGCGATATCTTGGTGCTCTGAAATAAGGGGCAATACTCGGGAAAGGGGCACAGCGCACGAGCTGAGGCCAAAGCCCTTCGGATCCGATACCCCTTGAGTACGGTCTTAACAGTATATTCGAACTCATACCTTTCCGAGTATACTTACACCTATCATGCCTTCTACTAAGACACAAGCAACTCTACACGCGGTCGGACTTACATCCCTCCGTCGTGATCCAACACCCATAGTCAACACCTTCACCAGTTTCTCTCAGCGGCGCGTTAGTAACCGCGGACCCGCTCAAACCATATCCGAACTCCTTAATCGTCGACACCCGGAAACTCCTACGCGCACTCCTGCCGGAGGACCTCCGGACGACGAAGATCCTGATGATGGTGATGATGATGACTTTCCCGGTGGAAACCCGCCGGATGACTTCGGTGGTGAACCAGACAATGATCCGGATGATGATGACGATGAAAACGACGGCCTAAACCCACAGGACCGCGTTATGCTCCGACTCTCAGAAGCCATCGATAACCTTGCTCGCAATAATCGTCGCGTACCCACATCCGAAGATTCCAAGGTCAAGGTCCGAGAACCGGATACCTTTGACGGATCCGAGCCACGAAAGCTCCGTGCGTTCTTCGTCCAGTGTGAGCTGAACTTCCAAAGCAAGCCAAAGGCTTTCCGTACCGGACGGGCTAAAGTCAACTTCGCCCAATCCTACCTTAAGGGTATGGCCCTCGAATGGTTTGAACCGGATCTCCTGTCCGACGATCCAGATGATCGTCCGGACTGGGTAGATGACTATTCCGCGTTCATGCTTGAACTCCAAACCAATTTCGGACCTCACGACCCATCCGGTGATGCAGAAATGCAACTCGAGCAGCTCCACATGCGTGACGGACAGCGCATTAACAAGTATATTGTGGAATTCCAGCGTCTCGCTTCGCAAGTCCGTAGTTGGGGCGACGGAGCCTTACGACGCCAATTCTACAACGGACTTCCGGCTCGCATCAAGGATGAAATCAGTCGCATGGGTAAACCCTCCACCCTTTCCGAATACAAAACCCTCGCTCAGACTATCGACGCCCGATACTGGGAACGGAAGGGAGAGATCTCCCGAGAGACTAAACCCGCTTCATCCACTACCCCTAGGCAACCTGCTTCTGACCGGACGAACTCCAATACGTCCGGATCCGGAAATCACAAATCCGGAAACAATAACTCCAGTAACCAGAAATCTGCCAAGCCATCCGCGTCCTCGAGCTCGTCCGCTCCTAAGGCTCCGGACCTTACTTCCAAGTTAGGTAAGGACGGTAAACTCACGTCCGAAGAGAGGCAGAGAAGATTGGATAAGAAGCTTTGCTTATTCTGCGGCGGACCCGGACATACTGCTCGGGAATGCACCAAGTCTACTTCGCGCGCTGCCAAAGGCCGTGCTGCAGTAGTTGCTCCAGAAGCCAAACCGGATGTCTCGGTCGAGACAAAAAAATAGTCCGCGACCCTCCTAGCTCCGTGCAGGAAGAGGGTCGCGTTGACTCTGCCTGCACAAAGGAGTTAAGACTCAACGCTGTCGCGCTTTCGGATCCGACTTCTCTCTGTCCATATGTTTCACTTCCGTTACTTCCATCCGTATCCGAATTTCCAGCTCTTGTAGATTGTGGTTCTTCTCATTGTTTCATAGACACTGCGTTCGTCCGAAAACATAAAATCCCTACATATCCGATACCTCCGATTCCGCTCCGCTTGTTTGATGGTACTTGTAATAACACTATTTCCGAAGCTATAGATTTGTCCGTCCGTTTTCCGTCCGGTGTAGTTACCTCTGATACGTTTTACGTTACTCCTTTGGATTCATCTTGTTTTATCGTTCTTGGATATAGCTGGCTCACCCGACACAATCTGTTGATTGACTGGGTTTTGGGCAGCATCGAATTCCGGACGACTTCTCATGGAATGCCATCGACACCTCCGACGTCACTTCCGTCTTCAGATCCCCTTCCTCCGACGGAAACCCTTCCTCCTCCAACTACATCTGGACCATCCGCTGATAAAACCGTTCCTAACATATCCTTAATCAATGCAGTTGCCTTTTGCCGAGCCTGCAAGCTGGAAGGTTCGGTCCAGTTCAGTATTTACCTTCGTCCATCCGGTGTCGATCTCCGGTCCGCATCTCTCTCGTCCGATCCTCCGGATCTATCCGATATTCCTTCGGACTATCACGAGTTTGCGGATGTCTTCGACAAGGGAAAGGCTAGCCAACTTCCTCCCCATCGTCCTTATGATCTGAATATAGATCTGGAAGAAGGAACTAGTCCTCCCCTCGGAACTATCTATTCTCTATCCCCGGTTGAGCTTGCAGCCCTCCGGAAGTTTCTTGATGAAAATATTGCCTCTGGACTCCTCCGCTCCTCTTCCTCTCCTCACGGAGCTCCGGTCCTATTTGTCAAGAAAAAGGACGGATCCCTCCGCCTTTGTGTGGATTTCCGTGGACTCAACCAGATCACTAAGAAAGACCGATATCCGTTACCCCTCATTGCTGACCTCCTAGACTCTCCGAGCCGCGCTAAAGTCTATACCAAGATCGATCTCCGATCCGCTTATCATCTCGTCCGGATAGCGGAAGGAGACGAATGGAAGACTGCCTTCCGAACGCGCTATGGCTCCTATGAATGGTTGGTGATGCCGGAAGGTCTCACTAATGCCCCAGCAGCATTCCAGCGCTTTGTCAATAGCGTGTTTGCGGATATGCTGGATGTATGCGTTATCGTATATCTGGACGACATCCTCATCTATTCCCATGACCTCGCGTCCCATAAGCAACACGTCCGAGAAGTACTCCGTCGACTCCGTAAACATCGTCTCTATGCCAAACCCGAAAAATGCGAATTCCACTCCACTTCCGTTGAATATCTCGGATATCTCCTATCTCCGGACGGATTGACCATGTCGTCCGAGAAGATCCAAGCTATTACTGACTGGCCGGAACCCCGGAAAGTCAAGGATATCCAGTCCTTCCTCGGATTCGCAAATTTCTATAGACGGTTTATCTTCAACTACTCGGATATCGTGGTTCCATTAACACGGCTTACACGCAAGGACATTCCGTGGAACTTTTCCGAGGATTGTCGGAAATCTTTCGAAGGACTCAAGAAAGCCTTCACTACGGCTCCGGTGCTTACGCACTGGATGCCGGATGTTCCTATAGTTGTGGAAACCGATGCCTCTGACTATGCTATAGCTGGAATACTATCCATTGTATGTCCGGACTCAGAGCTTCGTCCGGTAGCGTTTTATTCCCGTACGCTAACCGCTCCGGAACTCAACTATGACACCCACGACAAGGAACTCCTAGCTATATACGAAGCTTTCCGGACCTGGCGACATTATCTAGAAGGCTCGGCCGAGCCTGTAGATGTTGTCACGGACCACAAGAACCTTGAGTACTTCGCCACTACCAAACTCCTCTCTCGCCGTCAGGCTCGCTGGTCCGAATTCCTTCACCAGTTCAACCTCATCATCCGTTTCCGTCCCGGAAAGCTCGGAGTCAAACCGGATTCCCTTACTAGACGCTGGGACGTCTATCCCAAAGAGGGGGATAAGGACTACGCCCGAGCTAACCCTCATAACTTCCGTCCAGTATTCACGTCCGAACAGTTAGCTTCGTCCCTACGAGCCTCAACCTTAGCAACTCCGGTGCTTAGAGCAGCTGTTCTAATGGATATTGATAACCTTCGGAAAGACATCCTGACCGCACTCCCTAATGACCCTATTGCAACCAACCATCTTCCGGTACCTTCGGATCCGAGATGGACAGTGGACGATAGTGGTTTCCTCCGTTGCGACAATCGTATATATGTTCCGGAATCCAATGACCTCCGACTTCGCGTCCTCCGTAATACTCATGATCATCCTCTATCCGGTCACTTTGGTCAAAACCGAACCTTAGACCTCATCCGACGCGAGTATACATGGCCAGGTATACGCACCTATGTTAAGGACTACGTCCGATCCTGCACTACCTGCGCCCGGGCCAAGGTTCCGAGACACAAACCTTACGGATTGCTCAAGCAACTACCCATACCGGAAAAGCCTTGGAATTCCATCTCTATGGATTTCATAGAGCAACTTCCGGACTCCTCCGGCTTTACAGCCATCCTCGTTATCATAGATCGACTATCCAAGCAAGCAATATTTGTTCCGACTCACGATACCATTACCTCTCCTGACCTCGCTCGCCTATTCCTACTTCACGTGTTTTCCAAGCACGGAGTTCCGTCCCATGTCACCTCGGACCGCGGTACAGAATTCGTATCACACTTCTTCCGGTCCTTAGGAAAAGCATTGGATATGGTCCTCCACTTCACATCCGGATATCATCCGGAAGGGGACGGACAAACCGAGTGTGCCAACCAAACCCTAGAACAATACCTTCGGATATATTGCAATTATCAGCAGGACAACTGGTCGGAATTACTCCCCTTAGCAGAGTTTGCATACAACAACGCTCCGAGTGCTACTACCGGAGTATCACCCTTCTTTGCTAATAAGGGTTATCATCCGAACATATCCGTCCATCCGGAACGCGATCTATCCTCCATCCGTGCCCGAGACTATGCTATAGATCTCGACGACCTTCATCAATTCCTCCGAGAAGAAATGGCTCACGCCCAAGAAAGATATCAAGGACCTGCGGACGCTAAACGCAAACCCGCTCCGGATCTCAATATCGGAGACCAAGTCTTTGTTAAGGCTAAGTACTTCCGGTCCACTCGTCCGTCCAAGAAACTCTCGGAAAAGAACCTAGGTCCGTTCGAAGTCATATCCCGTCCAGGTACCCATTCCTTCACAATCCGACTTCCCGAATCCATGAAATCCGTCCACCCCGTTTTCCACGTCTCGCAATTAGAACCATCCGTTCCGAACACCATTCCTAATCGTATCCAGCCTCCTCCACCTCCGGTCGAAGTCGACGGAGAACCAGAGTATGAGATATCCGAAATTCTAGACTCTAAGCTAGACCGTCGTAGACGCCAGTGCCAACTCTTATACCTCGTCCGATGGTCCGGATATGAGGGAACGGACGAGGAGACCTCGTGGTTATTAGCCACGGAACTCGGAAACGCGTCCGATCTAGTCTCGGATTTCCACACTGCATATCCAGACAAACCCGGTCCTATTGCTATACAATGAGTACAAAATCGGATATACAAGTACATTAGTAGCAGAAGAGACAGATCCGAAATCCTTTAGCCATCCGTCTCCATGTCGCCTCCGGATCCGGACTCTTCAGCTCCCTTCTCAGAACCCTCAGAATGGGCCGCCTCAGTAACTCGGATTCCGTTCCGGATCCCCTCCAGAAGGATGATCTGGAACTCCCTCTGCTGCTGCATAAACGCCTCCAAGTTAGTATTCATCCGATCCAAAGCAGCCCTACTCCCTTCCGCCGCTCCGATGCTCTGTTGGAGCAATCCGTTGGTCCGAGCCAATTCCGCTACAATGCTATTAGCAGCAGCAACCCAGGCCTGATCATCATATTCCACTTCCGCGTCATCCGCTCCGACGACCTCCATATCCGGATCCGGAGTCGGACTCTGCTGGCGCTTCTTACCCTTGCCTTTCGGAGATGGAGTCCCAGCAGCGCGCTGCCTCTTCTTAGACTTGCGCTCTTGGACAACTCCAGGCCTTCCAGGACACGTGACCTTGTCCTTCCGGCATCCGTTGCAAGCCTTGATCTATCCGAACGTTAGGAGTCACGGATCCGAAAAAATCAGGACGACTCACCAAGGAATTGCTCTCAGCATCGGTCCATAGACAAGCCCGACCCTTCTTGGTGCAACGAGAACAAGCTCCCTCCTTATCCGTGGAGATCGCGCGGGTCTACGGATCCGATATAAGACGGATCCGATGGTATAAACACAAACTCACCATTTCCGCTACAATCGCCCTGCGCCTAGTCTCCTCCGCTTCCCTTCGGATCTCAGCCTGCTCAATCTTCCTAATCCCATCCAGACGTTTCCGTTCCGCTTCCTCCTCCTGGCGCTTCAGCTTTTCAGCCTCTTCTTCCTTCCGAGCCGTGGCCTGGGCTGCCAGCAGTGCTGCCTCTGCTTCCGCTAGTTGTTGTTTAGCGGTCTTCTTGGAACCGGATCCGTTATCAGCCATGTTTGAGTAAAGCTAGTGGTAGTGAAGAAGTGGGGAAAGGAAGGAACACCTGCGACGCTTTGACATCCGTATATCTGTCGAAATCCGAACTCAGACACTTCTCCCATCAACTTCTCCATCGTCTCGCACTCATATCTTCCGGTCCGGATCGCTGATTCTCGTGCCTCTAGGGATCGGCCCTAAGGGGGGGATACTGTCATATACCATATATCCGGTTACAGATCCGAAGATCCGGATCTCAGATCCGATCCAGATCCGTTGGACACATCCGTCGTCCGGTCCACAGATCCGATCCGATTCTCATTTCATTTCCTGTTCATATAACTCTAACTACCTTTCATCTCCTTTCGGTATTCCTGTACACCGGTAATCCGGTTATCCTTACTTCCGCTGTTCTTACTGATCCGCTTTAACTTGTACTTCATTTCCGGTTCATGATTAACCCGTTCCGACTTACCAATACACTTTATGTATACTTTGCTTATACTTCGTACATAGCCTCATACCTTTGCTTATTGATCATTCCGTTAGTTATCCGTAGTATATAAACCCTTGTACTTGCGCTGTAGAAGATCAGTTCGAATATCATCTTAGATTGCACTCATCCTGTCTGGACTCTAAGTCCTTCCGTTATCCGTCTGGACTTGAGTACGATACTCTTGTCTACTCCGAGACTTAGGATTGAATCCGATAGTCTATACATCCGCCTCTGTCTTCGGACAGTCTTACTCGTTAGTTTCTAGTTCGGATCCAATCCGGATTAGCCGTTACCCTATCCGTCTGATATCCGGAAGTCTTACCGGATCCGTTACGATACTTATCCGTCCCTCCAGACGCGATATCTTGGTGCTCTGAAATAAGGGGCAATACTCGGGAAAGGGGCACAGCGCACGAGCTGAGGCCAAAGCCCTTCGGATCCGATACCCCTTGAGTACGGTCTTAACACTTAGAAGGTTCATAATGATTGCCCTGAGAATGAGCAATGAGCATCTGGTATCCCACTCCCAACCATTGCATCACTTACTTTGTCCACAGTTGTTGTGGGCAATTCAGACGTTGATGAAACACGAGGCAGTGCATTTAAGGACATCTCTCCAGAGTTCTATATGTGACTGCATGGCGCAAATGTCTTGTTAAGTATCAATCTGGAACAACATACCGTGACGATCTACCAGTAGAACATCATGATCATGAATCAAAAGTAGCTGTCACGGAGACTGTGTCAGTGTCACCATTGTCAGTGCGTCGTTGATTCCGCTTCCAATGTTAATGGGACAAGATGGAGGCCAGAAACAGCGCTGATGCTGGCAACTGCTGTAAATAATATGTCCAAGAAGAAGCTAGAAAAAGCCAGCGAAGCCAGACGGTGAATGAACTGAGTTTGATTGCCATGTGCTATACTATAAGGAGTCGTATGACTAACTCCAATGCTGAATAACCCAATGAGGTATACGCCATAAAGAGCCAGAGAAAACTTAACAGTATAGACTAACTACTAGTAAACGAGTGAAAAAAGGATGTCACGATCAACTTGAAGGTGCGACAAGCTTGTCACGAGGTGCCAAATGACACAAATTAGAACTATTCCTCCGGCCAATTTATGAAGTCATCAAAATCTACTAATTCATCAAAGCTTGAATCAGATTCTACCATGGTGACTGTTGTTGGAGCAGCGGCGGCAGCAGCCTGACTCGGACCCGCAGCGGTGGGGGTGGCATCGTCTGCTGACTGAGATTTGTCATGCCAAATATGACCCACGACAAGACCATCCGCTGGTTCCGGCCTAGTCCCCACACTTTCTGAGTTGCTTTGAGAGCCAGAGTGATCTCTCTCAGTCTTAGGCTCGTCTTGGGCAACCGACACTTTGGTCACCCCATTTTGGGTACCTCTTAGGTTGTATTATGTCTGCAGAACTAAAGGCCTAAGAGGTGCTTTTTGGACGGTCCGGCCCATGTTCTGTGGTATTTCCCTGTATGTATAGGGACCAAAATGTGATTTACTGGGGATGGTCCAAGGATCATTATAAAAATTGTGTGGGAAATACCACAAGATAGCTTTGGACCACAGACAGATTGGGATTTCCCACAGCATAGGGGTGTCAGGGGTCCTACTATGACCAAATTTTCACAATAATTTTTCGAAAATTACAGGGGGTACAGGTGCAGGTAGAGCTCACAGTACCCATGGGTTTACCCATGCTAATGCATAAGCTGAGATGAGAAGATGCTGGAGGTAAAAAAGCAGGATCTCCCATCTCACAAGACGCTGGAATCACAGTTTCCCCTGAGTATATGAGTATGGGTGGTACCCATGGGTTTACCTGTGCTTATATGTAAGGTGAGATGAGAAGATGCTAGAATCACTGTACCAGGGGGGTCAAGACCAGCTCCCTCGCAAGATGCTGGAATCACAGTTTCCCCTGAGTATATGAGTATGGGTGGTACCCATGGGTTTACCTGTGCTAATACATAAGCTGAGATGAGAAGACACGGGAATCACTGTACCAGGGGGGTCAAGACCAGCTCCCTCGCAAGACACTGGAATCACAGTTTCCCCTGAGTATATGAGTATGGGTGGTACCCATGGGTTTACCTGTGCTAATATGTAAGCTGAGATGAGAAGACATGGGAATCACTGTACCAGGGGGGTCAAGACCAGCTCCCTTGCAAGATGCTGGAATCACAGTTTCCCTTGAGTAATATGGAAGTATTGTGAGTACATGTACAGGTAGAGCTTACATACACTTGTGGGTGAAAGACCTGTATGCATTGGTGGGAAGGACAAGATCTTGAGGGGAAAGACCATGGGTATTTTCTATCCTAAGTGGGAAGGACCATGGATACTTTCTATCCTAAGTGGGAAAGACCACATCGTACGGGGAAAGACCATTGGTACTTTCTAGCCTATGCGGGAAGGACCAGATCGTATGGGGAAAGACCATGTGGTACTTTCTATCCTAAGCGGGAAGGACCAGATCATAAGGGGAAAGACCACATCGTAAGGGGAAGGACCATGGGTACTTTCTATCCTTAGTGGGAAAGACCAGATCGTATGGGGAAAGACCATGGGTACTTTCTAGCCTATGCGGGAAGGACCAGATCATACGGGGAAGGACCATTGATAATTTTTACTATCATAGGGAAGGACCAGATTGTACGGGAAAGACCATTGGTACTTTCTAGCCTATGCGGGAAGGACCAGATCATACGGGGAAAGACCATGGGTACTTTATATCCTTAGTGGGAAAGACCAGATCGTACGGGGACAGACCATGGGTACTTTCTAGCCTATGCGGGAAGGACCAGATCATATGGGGAAGGACCATTGGTAATTTTTACTATCATAGGGAAGGACCAGATCGTACGGGGAAAGACCATGGGTACTTTCTAGCCTATGCGGGAAGGACCATTGGTAATTTTTACTATCATAGGGAAGGACCAGATCGTACAGGGAAAGACCATTGGTACCAGGGGAAAGACCAGATATTAAGGGGAAAGACCATTGGTCCTTTTTACCGTCATTGGGAAAGACCAATGATACATTGGGACAGACCAAGTGTGGACCACATGCACTTATGGGAAGGACTTGTGATACTTTTACACTTATAGAGAAAGACTAATGTGTTGTGGGGATGGTGGTCAACATATATCAAATTAACTAAGGAACATTTATATGTAATACTATCTGGTAGGACATCTTGTAGGGGATGATGGCATAAAATCATCTTCAATGTCATCTAAGTCATCATCAGGGTCTATATCATACCTATACTTGTCTACCAATGCAATATCTTCAATCACATCCATCAATTCATCATCGCCAATCTCATCATAATCCGAATCTCCCTCGTCATCCTCTCCCACAGGTCCTACACTCTGGTCATCCTCGTCCCGAAAAGAAGGCTGCACCTGTTCATGGGTAGCGCGAAGTAAGACTTCATCTGAAGGACCCCACCTGTCCACTGACCAGGCACACGGAACACACTGAACTTTTCTTCTCCAAGCAACACAGATGTTGACAAGCTCATCCGCGCGCGATGCGAGGTGGAAAGCCAAAACAATGTCCGATCCTACAACATGAATTAAGAACAGACATGACATAGGGTCACAATCACGCACCTGCATTCATCAAGGCACCCTGTATACCCTCCCACTCCGTCAACATCCACTCCTGCATAACAGACCGCTCGCGCATCAGCCAGGCCTCCTCCTCGAGGCAACGATCCACTTCAAGTTGCGAGCGGATACCGTTTCTGATGGCCTCGTCTGATAACCACGCTGGAGGGTTGACAGTGGTGTCATCGAGTCCAATGTCTTGCCAGATATTGTCATCGACGTCGAGTTGGAAGATGCCGTCGTGCGGAATGGAGTGAGGGGGGATAGCAAAAGGTGGCACTCTCTGTTGTCGTATAAGCGATTGTATTTGAGAACACAAGCCATTGTAGGTTGAGACTAGCTTGAGAATGCCAGGTTTGCGACGTTTGATGGAGTGTTGTGTATTCGCATGAAGTTTTTCAGCTGTAAGGACATGAGATTCGTACAAGTGGTGAAGTAAAAGTGAATGCACTATTGATAGATGCTCGGTAAGACCTCTCGAGTCTCTCCAATTCGAACTTCCGTTGACCAAGACGGTCCCGAATGTGACTTTTCACAGCGCGAGCATTCAATCTGGCTGTGAGATAAACATCCCTCTTCATCTTCTCCAGTTCAGCCTTATCTTCCACTCCAAGTGCAGCTCTACGATGTCGGATAGTGTTAGAAACTTTAGTACGTCGCGAACAAGCATCAACCAGCTGCAGATTGAGCTCTACCACGTTATCAACATGACCACTGTGTAAGTGCGCCTCCAGTTCACGGACAGAAGCGTCGTGTGCATCTAAAGTCTTCTCCAATGCAAGAAGAGTCGTAATGACCTCGGCCGCCTTGTTTCTGGATTGACCTAGTCAAGATATTCAGTTCAGTAAGACAACAACAACAGGTAGGTATCCTCTTACGTGGAGCGGGTCGTGTCTGGTGCGCAATCTGAGCTTTCCACTCCGCACAAAGCATGTCCTCGTCGAGGTCCAAGTCTTGTAAATTGTCCAGAGCTGCATTCTTCTTCGTCTGGCAGTGTATCCAACGCCGATGAAGCCAATGGCCAAATCCTTGCAGCGATCTCGCATCAAGGTGGTGAATTTGAGTATCAAGCACGAAAAGACGCTGATTGAACTAGAGTAGAGTCAGACTTGTAGAATAATATATGGGTGGTACTTACTCCAGAAACGCGTAGAGGCGGGATCAGTTGCTTTAGAGAACTCCATAGTCGTTCACACCCCTCGCCGTCAGACAGCCCAAAACCTTCGCATTTCCTGGGATGGTAAATAAGTTGAAAAGGCCACTGGTGACCGTAAGCGTGGAATACGGCAACTGCAAAGGTGAGTCGCGATAAAATAGATTCATCCAAAAGACTCCATTTGCGACAGCTCCGTTCAAGTTGGCACCCGATATCGTACAGAAGCCCAACGGTCATTTGAGGGGGTAGATGCTTGAACAGACGGTCCAATAGAGCGAGCGAGTAATGTTGTTTCTCCCAGGCTGATGTGAGATTCGCGATCCAGAGGACACGGTCGTGTCTACAAAGCAGCGCCATAAGGCCTGTATCAGTAAAAAATCGAGTGCTTGCCTTCTCCCATTTCTCGTCTGCAGCCGTGAAAGATTCTCCGCATCCATCCAGGACTGATACTGGCACACTCATACCCTTTTCATAGCGATCCTCTTCTGGCTCCATTCTTGAGGCCCTCGCCCGACGTCTTTCTCCTCGACAGCACTGCACGAACTCCTCCATCGCTTGCACGTCGTCCTTTGGTAGAAAAAAGGATGGTGTCGGGTTGGGAGGGTCGTGACCATCGGCACCGCGAGCGTTGGTGGAGCGCTTTTGAGTAAAGCATGCATCTACGCAAACGATAATATCTGGCCTGAGTATGATCAATTGAGTAACGCAGCACTATAGCTACATAAATGAACTTACATGGAACGAGAATCTTTCGCCTTTTGCCAATCATTTGCCCCGAAGCAAAGTGAGCAGCGTGAACGAAGGTATTCTGTAGGTTGTTCGACTGCCATGGGTTGCACACGGATCTTGTCCTTCCGGGTGTCGGCAATAAGGATGGAGATGTGGTCACGAGCGAAAATGTTCAACACCCGGTACCAGTGAAGTGCATTGGCGAAGCGACGGCGCAGGCTATGCTAATACAAGGTTAAACATGCTATGTACATGGAGGATCAAATGCTTACCATCGATGTCAACTTATATCCCATCCCATCTAGAAACGTCTCCACTGCATCGCACCACGCAGTATGGTTGGGGGACTGACGAATGAAAAGAAGGCGGACAAACTCTAGAACACGTAAGTCTACTGCGAGTGAGGGAGAAACAGGGGCGCATGGGAACAGCCCACGACGAAGGAGCTGGAGAGGGGCAGGATAACAGGGGCATGCAATGATATTAATTTCTGACAAGCCTGTAATGTACATTAGATCAGACATCGGGGGAGAAAAGAAGCTAGACAACATACTGTCAAAGAACACGCATGCAACCTTGATGCTGCGGGTCCCACACCCAGCATGACAAGCTACAGGATCTCCGTGTGGCTGTCGTACAGTGTCGGCGTAGCGTAGCATTGAAGTCTCCTGCATGTACGATAGATAGGGCACTACAAGCAATGGAATGACATCTTCTGACCATCTGCGCCACTGGTTGGTCTTTTTCTGAGAGCTGATGAGATGACGGATACTGGGATCATTAAAGAAATGGAGGGAGTCGCTAAAATGATTCGTGGTTCTGTCACGATCTTGGGGGGTAACCGTCCTGGGTGCGGATGGAAGAGATAAAGTTTGCTGAGTGAGACATTTGCGTCCGGGCATAATCAAGACTGGGGGTGGGCCAGGAAGATAGAGGTCTAACGTGCGAGTCTGGCGGGGATGTTGCCATGCCTTGTTCATCCAAGGTTCACAGACTATAGTATTCGGGGGCAGTTCTTCCTGCATGGCAGATGCCGCTTGCAGAGTGGATATTTTGCGACGTCTAGGCTTAGGACGACGGACCGCCATAGCGCAGCACTGTAAGAGTCAATATAATGGGCACAACACATCAACGACACGAAGCCAGCTGGAGAGACACCAATGACGCGAAGTCACTTGGAGTCAGTGAGACACCAATGACGCGAAGTCACTTGGAAGAACTTGTGAACGGAAGTCACCAACGACGCGAAGTCAGCTGGAGTGGGCGTGGGGCTCGATTATGGGCGACAGATCAATAAAGGTCAAGTGTACAACCTGGCCCGCACGTTCGATGAAAAGGGAGGGGGTAAAACGAGCGGAAGCGAATGATCGATGGGATAAATTATTCAGTATCAGAATGGGAAAATACGCAGTTGCATCGTCCCATCAGGTCAGCCCGATCAGGCATCAACCACGTGTCACGGATTTTCTCGTCATCTTACTCAGGAAGGCAAATACATCGGCAGAGTGAGATAATGGAAGGAAGTTGAGGATGGAGAAATATAAGAATAAGAATAAAAATAAAAATAAAAGGATAAACCGCTGGGGAAGTTTGTTGGTGGCCGCAGAGAATATGAACATATTACGTCACATGCCTGCACAGAAAAGTCAAGCAGAAGGCTGGAGAAACAAATACACGCACCATGTCACTAAAACGAGACTAGAGGTAACCACGGAAGCCATCCGAATCACCATTATGGCTGAGGGAACATAATATTTGTACACAAACACGGAAGAAAATGTAGTATGCAATGTAGCGTTATGAAATCATCATTACAGAGGGAGCGAGTGAGGAACAACGGGAGGCCTACCGAAGTGATCAAAAAACGTCTGAACATAAAATGCAGTCGCAGTGCGTGCGACTTCCCACCATTTTGTATCTGTAAAGTTCTCTTGAATGAGCGGCGATGTAAGAAGAGGCGGCACATCATCCCAAGAGCACAGCAGTTGTCGGAAACTTTCGAGGTACGGAAGAACACCAATTAAGGTGTTATTCCACATACCGTAATTGTCCGTCGGAAACGGCTCCGACCACATGACAAGACCAGCCTCACCAGGGAAGATGGCATGCAGCAACTGTTCGCGACCAACCGGATCTTCTGCCCAGCGTCCCTTGGCCAAGTGGCGATCGAGATCCCTCAATTCATAGCGGAATCCAAGCTCGAACAGCTCCCAGGTAATCTTTTGGGCAAGGAGCTGGGGAGGGTGGGCGAGACTGGCGACAGGGACCTGTTCGCCACGGAATTCTACCATTCCTTCCCGTGAGAGTCCACCATATCATCTCCGAACAAATCCTTCATCATTCCCTTGCGCTTCTCCGCCACAGTAAGAACTTTTTTTTCGGGTCCTTTGCCTTTGGGCGCTGCGGCTTGTGATTGGGCAGAAATCCCGCTACCAAGAAAGTCACACCATAGTTGAGGGGACGGGTAATTGTGAGGAGGGTTGTGATCAACCCGCCCGATCCATAGTGGACGACAGGCGAGCCAAGTGGCGATGTATCCCTGAAGGCGCTCCGGCAGCTTCGGACCGACAAGGAGACCTGGTTCAGGGAACCTGTATCCTTGGTCAATAAGGTAGGGAGTGCGGACACGAGATGAATCCTTGATGCATCTTTTGAGGGCGTCATCCCAATGAAGCTTTGACGGCGGGAAGTAGGGGCTCTCAGGATCCTTCCATTTGTCCCTAATGGATTCAGCTGACTGGATGTGGTACGCGGGCCGAGCATCTTTAACATCTGACATTGAGTAGTTAGTTGTGATACGTAAGAAAAAAAGGTGAGGGGTACTTACAGGGCTGGTGCCTGTGCTTCCTGTTATGATTTTTTGTAAGGGCCTTGCCTGCAACGGATGGTTGAGAGGATGGCCCAGCAGTAGAAGAACTGGGTGCAGATGAGCTGCCCGATGAAGGGCCCGATGAAGGACCTGGCTCAGGGTCTTTGAATGTCGTGCCCCCATAGAGGCAGCGAACATGAAGCTGACGATTGTAGCCACCTGGGCCACGATAGATGATTTCGTAAGGTCGCACTTTGTTGCCCTCTGCGTACATGGAAAGGATGATTTGATCGGGACAGGTGAGTAAAACAGGCTGTTTTACCGTCATGTTCAAAGGTATGTACGCCATGGTGCGGACATACCAAACGGGGATACCAGCAATGTACAGCTTGTTGCACATGTCGCTGTCGTGCGTGAAGGCGCCCATCCACTCAGAGTTGACAATGGAAGTGCTGTCACCGGCAGTCATACGAGGCTGAGCAAGGAGGATCCACTCCATGAATGAATAGATCTCAAGAAACAGCCGTTGGGCATCAGTCACGAACATGAGAAGGTCGCGGAATGTAAGTGGATGCGTCTTCAAATGTGAGACGCCATGTCGAAGGGACAAAATCTGACTGACTACAGCGTCATTCTTGCCTTGCCGATTAGCCCTCCAATCCTGCACCCGTTTCTCTGCCAATTTGCGAAGAGAATCCAAGCCTTCGACCTTATCCGATGCGAGCGTGCCCACAGGGAACGAGGTGCCTGGGATTGGCTTGAAATCTTCTTGGGTGGGAGTGAACCAAGCCCAATGTAGCGGGTGCGGGGATGGGAAAGCCTCCTTTCGAGGAATGCAAGTCGAATTGCAAAAAACGTTATCGTAAGCTTGAGGCCACTGGAAGCAGTCTATGGCACTGAAGCGACCATCCGCACAAGCCTGTACGTTTTCTTCTTCAAAATGGTGGAACGCGGGAACGAAGTCCATGTTCGGCGTTGTGATGACTAAATTTCCTTGGACGGCGACGGCGCGGGCGTCGAAAGCTTGCAGCCATGCTGTAGTATGTATGCACATTAGTAGGATACAGACGTCAGAAATGACCCCTCCTACCATCCCGAAGAGTTGTGTTGCTCTTGAACATCGATAGAGCGGTGGGCATGATGAACGCTGCAAAGTTTAAGTAGCGCGTACTTGATGAAAAGTCGCAACGCACCTGCAAGTTGAATATGACATCGTGAGAGTGTGAGCGCTGGTAGCATACAATACATGATAAAGAGTACTTACCACAAAGGAAAACATATCTAAGAACTCTAATCTGCGAAAGATGAGATCAGTAGAAAGTGGAGGCAGGTGAACGTATGGACATCTCACCGATTAGTAGATGCACGGTTGAAAACAGTGAGATTGTGGAGGGCGACACTGATGATCTGAGACGGGAGTGATGGCAGCGGCACACCAAAAGAGGGTCTTTAACCCTACTGTTGCAGCAACGGATGAGCAACAGGGCGACCGTCAAGACGTGAAGTCTAGGCGTGGATGATCAGCAACGCAAAGTCAACTGAACAAAAATCGAATGGCACGAAGCCAGTTCTAGCTGAGAGAGGGCCGGGCGCAGAATACGACGACGACGACGATGAGGAAAGGATGTGTCGAGGGAAATGATGGTAGATAGCAAGGCCTGACTGAGTACAGAGTAGGAATAAAGAACTTCGAAGAACACGAAGAATATTGAGAGGCAAAATCAATCGTTCTGGGACTTTCCCAGAGTTGGCTAAATTTGGCTGCAAAACTATAGTCAACCCTGGGAAAGTCCCAGAACGATTGATTTGGCCTCAATGATATTCTTCAGAGTTCGTATTTCTTTACTTATTCCTACTGTTTACTCAGTCAGGCCTTCCTATCTACCATCATATCCCTCGACACATCCTTTCCTCATCCTCGTCGTCCTCGTCATCCTCATCCTACTCTGCGCTCGGTCCTCTCTCTCAGCTAGAACTGGCTTCATGCCGTTCGATTTTTGTTCAGTTGACTTTGCGTCGCTGATCATCCACGCCTAGACTTCGTGTCTTGACGGTCGCCCTGTTGCTCATCCGTTGCTGCAACAGTAGGGTTAAAGACCCTCTTTTGGTGTGCCGCTGCCATCACTCCCGTCTCAGATCATCATTGTCGCCCTCCACAATCTCACTGTTTTCAACCATGCATCTACTAATCGGTGAGATGTCCATACATTCACCTGCCTCCACTTTCTACTGATCTCATCTTTCACAGATTAGAGTTATTCTGTCCTCATTGTTCAATATAATCAGTAAGCCTTGCATATATTCTTCTGCTCTACTTTCTACTGAATTCGCATTTCGCAGATTAGACTCCCTATATGCGTCTTCTTCTCAGTAGGTGAGAACCTCCTTCCTCCACCCCTTCACCGTGTCCTACTAAATGCTCATTAGCTCGCATGACAAGTCCACTTCCCACCTCTCTTCAGCACATCCACCGGGCCCACCACACTCCTCTACTGCATCTCCACGCTCACCAACCCCGAGCTACGGTGAAGCCACTAGCGCATTCTTTACGGTACAGCTTGTTCGGCTGTTTGATATGAGTAGGGGAAGAAATGCCCGTTCCGTTTGAGTGAGTCTGGACATTTACTGCCCTGCGATCGATCCCTGATCGCAATGTCGGCTCTTTTTTCGACACTGTAATGCAGGTATTACGTAGTCATCACCTCCAATCTTCTTCAATGGAGTATAATAACGGGGTTTTTTTTTTCAAAGCTAACTTGTAATGCATACGGCACTGTACGTGGTCAATGCTTCCGAATTATCACAAACCGAATTAATTCTTTCATTTTTTGTGCTAGCGGTGTTTGGCTTTCAGGGCGAACGCAGTGGCGCCCACTCATGTTATAAAGGCAATCCTCCCAATTCTGAGCGTCTCATCCCCACAATATCATTGCAAGTATTCTCTGCCGCTTATTGCCTTGCCCGACTTCGTGTCGTGCAACATTGTTGAGAAAACTTCGAGTTCTCAACTTAAATTCCACGTATCTCTGCGATCGTTGGAATATTCTTGCAAATGCCTACAACTAGTGATGTCACGGCTCAGCTGACAACTTTTGTAAAAAATGGGCATTGCGAGCTGAATAAAATTCCTAAATTCATGAATATATTTATGTGTATAGATTGGGCCAAAAGCCGGGAGGCATCTAAGGGCATTTTTTACTGGGATGCATTTTTGCCTTGCTATGAAACAGCTCAGAAAATGGTTCAAAAGTCGAACCATTTTCTGAGCTGTTTCATAGCAAGGCAAAAATGCATCCCAGTAAAAAATGCCCTTAGATGCCTCCCGGCTTTTGGCCCAATCTATACACATAAATATATTCATGAATTTAGGAATTTTATTCAGCTCGCAATGCCCATTTTTTACAAAAGTTGTCAGCTGAGCCGTGACATCACTACCTACAACCCGTTCAGGCCGTAATGCCAGACCCTCACCTCTGCCCGATGGAACCCTGCCACGCAATATGACGAAGACCAGAACGGTAATATTTCTCGATATTGTGTCTTCACCAACTAACTGTACCATATATCAAGACCCGCAGCACAAAACACCATACGGAATCCGATGCTGATGACATGGAGGCAAGTTGATCTTTTTCGAATTTTGTGAATGATCCCTGATGTTATTGATGTTCTAGCCCCCCGAACGTCCCAAACCCCGCCGCCGTGCAGGCCCCAAGTCTGTCGTCAGCAACAAAAATGGAGAAGAGGTAAGTCATGTGGTCATACCGTCGTTGGTATTGCCATTAAATTCTTAGCGGTCTGTGCGTCGACCCTGACCAAAGCCCCGTCCCCTTCCACGGTCCTCCGCATGGTTGGGTCCCAGGACTTCATCAGCTGAGGAGGAGGTTTTTCTCTCGAATTTTTCGAGGCGCCAATCCATCATCCAAAACAAGTCCAACTACACCAATCCCGAAGCTGATACTGACGGAGTAGCTACGGATGGTGATGAGGAATCAGGCAAGCCCCTTTCATTTGGTGGATGTCTACCTTAACTCAATGTTTGCTAGCTCCTACCCCTGGACGCAATTCAGTAGATGTCACAGCAGGCGAAAAGAACACTCCAGGTCTGTCGCTCCCAGCGTTGCATTTCTACGTCAACTAACTGTTCTATTAGTCTCCACTGCTCAAAGCCAATTGGACAAGCCAAAGGGCGCCGATAACGTTTGCAAGGATATGTCAGGTATGTCATTCTGAGCCGTTCTTATTTTCTAGCTCATGTACAGTTCTTTTAGCGTCTGTTGCCCAAAGCATATCAAACATTGCAGTTGCTCCCCCCCCGTGTAGGTCGGATGCCACCAAGACAACACCTCCTACCCCAGTCCATGAAGCTCCAAGTCAACATCACTCAGGAGATGTCACAGCAGGCGACAAGGGCACTTCAGGTTTGTCGCTCCCAGCGTTACATTACTAGGTCAACTAACTATCCTTTTAGCCTCCACTGCTCATCAATCGGACAAGCCAAAGGATGCCACCAACGTTTGTAAGGATACGTCAGGTATGTTATTCTGAGCCGTTCTTATTTTGTAGCTCACTTACAGTCCTTTTAGCGTCCACTGCCCAAAGCGAATCAAACATCGCAGTTGCTCCCCGCCCGCGTAGGTCGGGTGCTGCGAAGTCCTACACACACGACCACAGCGATGGCGCAGAGAGTTCACCCTCTGACAGCGACTGGGCCGCAGATGAAGAAAAGCGCAAAAAAGCTGCGCATCCTTCTGCCGTTGACGGTGACGGCAATGACGGCGGTCCCCCCCATCTCCACTTCGATTGACCTGCGAACGAAAAGGAAAGGGCAGAGCCAAGGAGTTTGATGACGACGACGACGAGCAGGATTATAATGATGACCAGGAGGTCAACGAGGATAAGAGTGACGAAGGCCCAGCCAAGAAGGGAAGGCTGCCATTGGAAGCGGTGTTAAAGGCGCAGGAACTTGGGCGAACCACCGTCGAAGCAGCCAAAGCGTTAGGGAAAGAATATGGCAAAAGTGCGAGGGTGATTCTAATTGAGGCAGGACTGGTTACGAAGGCAACCCGCAAGGAGTCTCCTTGGAATCAGCACCAAATGTGGTTCAAGACTTTTAGCCCCCCCTCTGAAGGACGTATGTATATTCCTTTGTGGTTGTGCGTGGTCTGCTCACATCCTTCACAGAGGATATCAAGGCTTGGAAGGAGGAGCAAGCAGCGCACTACAAGGCCCATCCGTACAAAGACCCCAAACACACAGTGTTGTGGCAGAAGATTCAGGAGTATTGGGATGGTTGCGTTACTGGTGCAACTGAGGACCTAATGTCGCAATCTGCTAGTTCTCTGATGCTGCACGTTCGTGATGATTTTTCAAAAGCGGTGAGTCTCACATTAATAGAACATTGATGGAGAGACTAAGTAGTACACAGGCTGGTTACTGGTACCGCACCCATGGCATTCATATTTCTGGTGTTGCAATATTCCCTGGTCATGAAGACACTGGCCGCCAAGCGTCAGGATTCTTCTCTGGGTCTGACATCATGAAGGACATCATCAATGCACGACAACTTGACATCAGTCGTATCTTGGACGAGCTCACAACCATTCTCAAGTGCGTTTTCTGATAATACTACCGGACATTGCTCACTTTATTATAGGTACAAAGACTTAGAGGCTGCGCAAGCAGAAGGTGTGACTTTTAGTTTTCTCCCTCGCTCTACCGATGTCCCAAATGGCACGCTTTTGTGCAACGGCAAGTCCGCTAGGGACAGGAACAGAAAAGTAGCACCAATGATCATCAGCGAGAAGTTTGGTATGTTTTATTTGTTTTATTGTGTCACTAATTTACTGATGGTGTCTCATTGGTAGCTGAAGCTGGCCATCCACTCAAAACCTCCAACAACAGGTGGTTAGACATGCTCAATACTCTTTACGTTGAGCAATTGTGCATCCACAACTGGCCCGCCGGTGTACCGCCCCCCGGCCCCGATTTTGATCTCAAAGCTGTGTCAGCGAGTCAGTTGCGTGCATTGGTAGTTCCTTACCTGAGGATGCATCTTGGGGCAATGTACGAGGTTGACTTAGGTCAAGATGATGAGGATGACGATAGTGAGGCAGAGACCGCGAAGACAAAGAAGTGTAAGGGTAAATCCAAGAAGTCGAACAACAACAGAAGGACAAAGGGTACAATAGTAGAGGAGCCGGACGTGGTGTTGTCCATTAGAGAGTGGTCTGAGTGTATGTGTTTTGGTTGTCTCTTTCATGTACGCACTAATGATACTACAGATGATGTTGAACATTTTGAGTCTCAGTCTACCTCAATGTATTCGATCCCCCTGGTCATCGACACGAATGGCGAGGTCCTCCGTGAGCTTCAAGACTCAGTCAAGTTTTTCAAGGACTTCCCCCTCCCAGATAAAGCTAGTACCAAGCAGGTAACTGAAGAGCTCCCTTCATCTGACCAAGAAGCTGTGCACTCGACTCATGTAGCTTCGCGCCCAACCCAAGGGAGGGCTTCGCGCCCAACCCAGGTGGCTTCGCGCCCAACCCAAGGGAGGGCTACGCGCCCAACCCAGGTGGCTTCGCGCCCAACCCAGGTAGCTCCACGCTCCAACCACAGAGCTCTGCGCTCCAATCATAGAGCTCCGCGCTCCAACCAAGATGCTCGACAATCTCGCCAGGAAGCTTCGCACTTGCCTCAGCCTACTAATTGGGAAGCTCATCAGGGTCTTCCACCCTCGTCTCCTCCACTAACACCGTCAACAATTGTCTCGTCTTCAAGTCCTAGGTCTACTCTCCTGGTTTCCACATATACCCGTGATTCTGTGCATCCCGCTACCTCTCGTTATGAACATTCTCAGCGTCCTCGTCATGAAGGTCAACGTCAACGTGGTGGCCTACGTGACGACAGTCATCCTTGGCCCTATGATTCAGATACTCGCAAGCGGACGCGGGACGATTACGAAACTACACGCGAGGCTAGTGACTTGGAGAATGAGACGGTAGTGGAGAGGTACCATGCCAGGTTGCAAGATAATCAGTATGTCGCTCTTATAATGTTAATGTATCTCAACTAACTGTCATATAATTTCCTTAGTCGCCGTATCCCGTCTGGTCGTCAATCACACCAACCTCTACCAATTGCCAGCACCTCCCGTTCTCAGTTGCCAGCGTGTTCTACACTCGCACCTGTCTCTCGCTGTTCTCAGTTGCCAGCGCGTTCCACACTCGAACCTGTCTCTCACCGTTCTGGTTCCACTCTGCACCATCATCATTCACGTACCCGATCTCCTCGTTTCCGCCCCGCATCTCCTGATTGCCATGCAATCATCGATATAGATAAGGTGGACGAAGATGAGTATAACGAAGATGAGTATAACTGACTTTTACAGCCTCAGCTTTCTCTGTAGTGTCTACTAATCGAGTCCTTGGGTTATACCTCGGTCATCTTCATTTTGTTTATTATACTTCCTCGTCATCTTATGCATCCTATGTCTCTCCATCCTATGTATCCTCCTCTCGGGTGTATCCACCCTCATATGATACATGTCTCCACCTATGATATCACTTATGTGCATTATATATGCCCACCCCCTTATTCTCTATCCTCTTCATTTGAATTTAGTGATTGACTGCCTTGCTTGAGATGTCGGCACCTTCGTGAACATTGAACAATGTTACTATGTGTGATCTTACTTCACATTCACGGCTAAATTCACCACTGAGAGCTTTACCATGAAACAATTTGTATTAGTGTTTTCCAATGGGTATAAAAATGTTAATGGTCCTTCCCATAAGTGTATGTAGGCATTTTCCATAACCATGGTGTGTCCCTATCAGTGTCAACAGTCCTTCCCTATGGGCATATGGTCTATTCCTACTGCTACCTACCTCACAATCAGGTCCTTCCCATCATGATCTGGTCCTCTCCCATGATGGTAAATAGCAGCAATGGTCCTTCCCTATGATGGTAAAAAAAAACAAATGGTCTTTTCCCTCGTGATCTGGTCCTTCCCTATCAGTATAAAAAGTACCAATGGTCTTGCCTGTCACAATGTGGTCTGTCCCATTTGGTATAAAAAGTACCAATGGTCCTTCCCATCGCGATCTGGTCCTTCCCTATGACGGTAAAAAGTACCAATGGTTTTTCCCATCATGATCTGGTCTTGCCCAATTAATCTACAATGTACCAATGGTCCTTCCCTGTACGATCTGGTCCTTCCCGCATAGGCTAGAAAGTACCCATGGTCTGTCCCTGTACGATCTGGTCTTTCCCACTAAGGATATAAAGTACCCATGGTCTTTCCCCGTACGATCTGGTCTTTCCCGTACGATCTGGTCCTTCCCTATGATGGTTAAAAGTACCAATGGTCCTGCCCATCATGATCTGGTCCTTCCCTATGACGGTAAAAAGTACCAATGGTCTTTCCCGTCACAATCTGGTCTTTCCCAATTAGTCTACAATGTACCAGTGGTCCTTCCCCTCATGATCTGGTCCTTCCCTATGACGGTAAAAAGTACCAATGGTCTTTCCCCTCACAATCTGGTCTGTCCCAATTGGTATAAAAAGTACCAATGGTCCTTCCCATCATGATCTGGTCCTTCCCAATTAGTCTACAATGTACCAGCGGTCCTTCCCCTCATGATCTGGTCCTTCCCTATGACAGTAAAAAGTACCAATGGTCTTTCCCCTCACAATCTGGTCCTTCCCGCAATGATCTGGTCCGTCCCAATGACGGTAAAAAAGTAACAATGGTCTTTCCCCTCACAATCTGGTCTGTCCCTATCATAGTAAAAAGTACTAATGGTCCTTCCCATGGGAAACTGTGATTCCAGCATCTTGCGAGAGAGCCAGTCGTGGCCCGCCCTGAGTGTCTTCTCATCTCAGCTTACATATTAGCACGGGTAAACCCATGGGTACCACCCATACTCATATACTCAGGGGAAACTGTGATTCCAGCATCTTGCGAGGGAGCTGGTCTCGACCCCCCTAGTACAGTGATTCCCACGTCTTCTAATCTCACCTTATGTATTAGCACGGGTAAACCCATGGGTACCACCCATACTCATATACTCAGGGGAAACTGTGATTCCAGCGTCTTGTGAGATGGGAGATCCTGCTTTTTCACCTCCAGCATCTTCTCATCTCAGCTTATGCATTAGCATGGGTAAACCCATGGGTACTGTGAGCTCTACCTGCACCTGTACCCCCTGTAATTTTCGAAAAATTATTGTGAAAATTTGGTCATAGTAGGACCCCTGACACCCCTATGCTGTGGGAAATCCCAATCTGTCTGTGGTCCAAAGCTATCTTGTGGTATTTCCCACACAATTTTTATAATGATCCTTGGACCATCCCCAGTAAATCACATTTTGGTCCCTATACATACAGGGAAATACCACAGAACATGGGCCGGACCGTCCAAAAAGCACCTCTTAGACCTTTAGTTCTGCAGACATAATACAACCTAAGAGGTACCCAAAATGGGGTGACCAAAGTGCAACCGACCCGTCGGAAGTGGACACTGTCGCCGTCACGGTATTGTCAACAGCCTGAGTGCCCGGGCCTACAAAGAAATTACAACCGCCATTGAAGTTTGCAGTTAAGAAATGAAAACAAATCACCCTCACTTTCAACACAGCCATTGAAAGCATAGTAGACAAAGCCGTCAAGCTTAAGAGTGGCCTGGCGGCGCTTACGACAACCTCTCGATGGGTCACAAAATTGAAACTTAAGAGGTTTGCCAGCTACAAAAACCTCAATTGTAGTAAGTACCAATAAACAAAATGTACTTACCCATCACTGTGTGAACGCAAGGATCACTGGCAGAATGAGAGCAGTACACACGAGGTTTCAACTTGAACTTCTTGAATCGGACCCGGCTGCTTCATGACTAAATTACATATAAGAGTGCAACATGGTGGCGTCGGTTAAGTCCGCAAGCAAGTCCTGAGGGCACTCATTTACTAGTCATAAATTCTGAGGAAACCTTCATAGCGGTGCAAGCCTAGGGATGGCGACCAAAGTGACGGACTCAGAGATATAAAGGCTGTTCTGATTCCGATTGACCATGATTGACCTCAGTGAAAACGTGAGCCCCAGGAATTTCGTTACATAATTGACATAAACATACTGTCTTTGAAGCGGTGATTGTTTATTCCAGAGTTGCACGGTTTTCATGCACAGTTCTTAGTCCTATTTACATACCAGCGTGTCTTCAAGTTTGCTGCCCTGCTAAGCGATTGTCAAAATATTTGACGATGTCCAAACATTTCCTCGAAGATGCGACGTGGTTTACTGCCGCCAACTCGGAAGAACAGATCATTGTGGCTGATCCGAGTCTGTGTGAACTCTTGGACTACATGTGACATTGACAAAGTGTATCACCATACCAAGAAACGGGTGACAAAATAAGAATTGAGAGCGCACGTCTTGTGATATTTCAATGTACTTGAAGGTATGCAGCGTGTTGAGAATGCCGGGAGGCAGTCGTGGGAATAACTTTCAAGGTTGAAGAAGTGGCGAGTGAGATCGATCCAAGGATGCATATGACCAATGATGGGCTCACTGGGGGTCATGAACGAATATAGGAACAGACTCCGCAGTCATCGCATCCGGCTGCTGGTTCAAAAGTTGTCAGTTACAAAAAGAATCAATGAATAGTAAGGCTTAGTCTGAGATATCGATTGTTATCAACACACATACATAATCTTCTGGGAGTTGGAGGGTCAGATGGCCTGAATGACGTGAAGTTCACAGTAGAGCAGAAGCTCAGACAAGGTCAGATGACCTGAGTTGCATGAACTGCATAGTTGAGCAGATGCTCACGCACTCGGAGGGCCAGATGGCCTTAGTGGCACGGAGTTCACAACGGAGCAGAAGCTCAGACAAGAAGATCAGATGACTTGAGTTGCATGAACTGCATAATTGAGCAGATGCTCACGCACTCGGAGGGCCAGATGGCCTTGGTGGCACGGAGTTCATGATGGAGCAGAAGCTCAGACAAGGTCAGACGGCCTGAGTTGCATGCACCACATGATCAAGCAGATGCTCATGGACTCGGAGGGCCAGATGGCCTTGGTGGCACGGAGTTCACGACAGAGCAGAAGCTCGGACAAGGTCAGATGACCTGAGTTGCATGCACCACATGATTGAGCAGATGCTCAGGCAAGGTCAGATGACCTGGGTTGCATGAACTCTTTAATTGAGCAGATGCTCAAACAAGGTCAGATGACCTGGGTTGCATGAATGCTGAGTCTTTAATTGAGCAGATGCTCGGACAAGGTCAGATGACCTGGGTTGCATGAATGCCGAGTCTTTAATTCAATAATTGAGCAGATGCTCGTGCACTCGGAGAGCCAGATGGCCTTAGTAGTACAAAGTTCACTGCAGAGCAGATGCTCGGACAAGGTAAGATGACCTACCAGTGAGTTTCATGAACTGCATAATTGAGCAGAGGCCCGTGCACTCTGAGGGCCAGATGACCACGAAGGAAGTTCATGACAGAAAAGAAGAAGTGTGACGATGGACCAATAGCCTGGTGTTGAAGTTCCCTAGTTTAGACTACTAGATGTGTATTTCAAATTTCATGTTAGAATATTGAAGCTGGTGGATAGTGAACTATTATGTACATGTGTTTCATGGACGCAGTTGCAACCAAGTTGAACTTGAAGCCACGCTTACTAAGAGTCTGACACGTCAACAGGTCAAAACAGTAATGTCATGTGCAATCGGCCAATGCTGAACACTGGGTCCTAGCAGCACCTCATATAGCGCGTTTCTCAGTTTAATTTAGATATTGATAATGATCCACCCACCCAACACCCCGGTTCTTACCTTTACCTTGCTTATTAAGTTATCAGCTTTCTTCCGATCCAGAATCACGTCAATCTTCACCATGACATTCCCCACAGCCATCGCCTTGTTTAAATCTTGCATTCTGGGCCAGTTCCAACTTGTTACCATCTCTCCATCATGATCCAGATGAAAAGCAACAATTTATTGAAAAAGGCACCTGTGACGTATACATCCATCTCTATCAGCACGGTGAACTCAATACTCAACTGTCTGACTCCAAGTCTCAGTGGGAGCTGCAGTGCCCTGAACAAGGCTGTCATGGTTGGGTCAAAACAGGAATCCATAATCTCATTAAGCTTGCAATACAAGGCCAATTCATGCCACTAGAGAAGTATTTTGGATCACGCATTTATATTTCTCAGAAGTCTCTCCAGAAGCAGGCTGTGCATGACTCTCGCGCAACTCTTATTGCCACATTTCTTCCATCTGAACGCCCCCAGTAGTGATGTCACGGCTCAGCTGACAACTTTTGTAAAAAAATGGGCATTGTGAGCCGAATAAAATTTCTAAATTCATGAATATATTTATGTATGTAGATTGGGCCAAAAGCCGGGAGGCATCTAAGGGCATTTGTTACTGGGATGCACTTTTGCCTTGCTATGAAACAGCTCAGAAAATGGTTCAAAAGCCGAACCATTTTCTGAGCTGTTTCATAGCAAGGCAAAAATGCATCCCAGTAAAAAATGCCCTTAGATGCCTCCCGGCTTTTGGCCCAATTTACATACATAAATATACTCATGAATTTAGGAATTTTATTCGGCTCACAATGCCCATTTTTTACAAAAGTTGTCAGCTGAGCCATGACATCACTAGGGCCCCCCAGAATAACTCGTAAGTTAATATTCTAGTTTGACAGTTATTTTCTAAAGCAGTGTATTAGCACCAACACTGTGTTTTCAATGCTCACACTCACAGCATCTAGCTCTCATTGTGGTGGCCTTGCTATGATGGACTGGCCAGTGCTGCCTGGAGTACCTGCTGAGGCCAATTTTCCTTGGTTGCGCACTCTGGATGGGTTGGACAAGCTTCCCTTCAATGTCAACCTTATCAATGGTGTCCTTTATGCATGCTCATTAAACTGCACTCGGGCTACCAACGATGACTCCCCTTGCATTCCATGCCAGCAGCTTCAATCGTGTGTTCGCTCACTTTCAGACCTTGCAAGAGAGCGCAAAGAAGACATAGGAATCTCAACGAGAGACTTTGCTATTGACCCATCACAAGACCTTATCGCTCTTGTCCAATGTGATGACGACTTGTATGTCTTCGTCATTTTTTTGCTTTCTGTCGCACAGATAACCAATTGTTAGATGCAGCATGAATAATTCTAGTTATACAGGTGTGCACATACACACAATCTCCTCCAACTTCAAGCACCCTGAAGCATTGTCTCCTGTTATTCGCACCCTCACCCAATCCACGATGACCAGTGCATTCATACAAATCGTGGACGATGTGATTGGGATGATGTTTTGGATGGAGTTTGAAAATCCTCACATCACAATCTGGAACTGGAAGACGGGACAAATATGGAACTCGCCAACCCCCGTGTCGTCAACGCACTAGACCACCTCACTCCGAACCAAGCATCTGAAGTCAACTCAAAGGGATCAAGTTGGGCGCTGAGTCATGATGTACTGGAAGTGGCGGTTGCCTTGGTCTGGATGAAGATAGTTGAATCAAAGGTCCCAATCAACTCTGTCGTAGCACTCAGCAGTGAGAGCTCTGGCTTTCCGTACAAGTCTCTCGATGGTAAGTCTCACAGTAGCATCCAAGTATGTCCCTTTAACAATAATGTTCTTGTCCTTACAGGGTCAGATGCTCTTGTGTGCATTGCCGGAACTAGTATGCTGGCAGCCTCAGGACGTGGAAAAGGAGTAGCAAGTGCTTGCCCTCTGTGTGGCGAGGCAACCAAAGATCTGCGCTCTCATATGGGCGGCCACATCCTTTGTGCTGCACAAGGAGTTCCCGAAAATACGACAACAGCTATTTCAGGCCCACTGCCTTGTGGCTTTTGTGGTCGGTCTGGCACATGACAGTTGAATGTTCTGACGCCACCAATTCATCAAGGCCCAGGCCCGGGAGTGCCACAAGCTGCTTTTGACATGGGTGGCTCTCAGATGAGTCTGACATATACACAGAGACTTCCACACCCAAGCTTTGTGCATTCAATCGTGTTACAAGTCTGTGTTTGTCGCTCATATGATAACTATATTGAATTCAAGCTAACTGTTGTGTAGTACCAGGCAAGAATAGGCTTTCCGAGTCTGAGTCCGACTCAGAGTCATTGTCCCGAGGCCTACTATGCCATCTGTGGAGAAGTGGCCTGAACAAATTAAATTGACGCTTGCGGGCTTTATACATGGTAGCTGCTGCCCTCTCGTTTGCTACCGCCGCCTCAGTCTTGCATTCAACTTTTACGAGATTCTGACTCTGACTCCAGACCCGACCATGCCTGCCACCTCACGGTTGCCGTACTAGTACTCGCAGAGTTAAAATGCTATCAGCAAGTTGTTGAAGATCAACTTGAAGGACTACAGAACACCCATTTGCCTTCAAGTTGCTCTTGCACTCGACTTTAACTTGAACTTCTTTGTATTCTACTACTGCAGGATCTTGAATGTCTCAGCCATGATGCGATTGCTGGGCTTTTGCTCACTTCATTTGCATTTCCTCATATCATCATCATCATGTCACTCATCTCGAGCACTATCAATACGTGCTCCAACGACACAGGTGCACATACAACATTTATTGGAATGTGAATCTACGGACCGGTACATACTAGTAGTAGACAAAATAAAAATAAAAATACACTGTAATATCATGAATAGAGCTGGTATATGCAACACCCATACTCATCGAAGGTAATAAAATCAAAAAATCAAAAAAAAACAGCTAATGCATGGATGCAAACAATCAAGGTGGCCCTAGCATGTCAACCAACCCACAGGCCTGTATCCCAGCATAACATGACTGGCTTTCTCAACCTTCGTAGCCCAATCATCTGCTTCTCATCGAAGAATATGTAAAAGTTGAGTGTACTGGCACACTCAATTCTGCACAGCAGCATAACTTGCATAAACTGTGTCAATAGTGTAACAAGTGAATAGCTCGTTTGCCTGTTCGTCTTCCTCGATGTCAACTTTGTCAAGTGTCATCTTACTCATCCGAAATCAGTTCCTGGGTCAACTTATGCAATGGGGTGATTCGTACCAAATATGACTGCATTTCCCGTAGGCAACCTGCTGTTTCTTTCTTTAAAAAAATACTGGATTCTTTATGTGTGTCAAGAGAGCCTGTGGCTTGGGAGAGAGGTGGCGATCGTAATGAATTAGAAGGAGAAGAGCTGGGTGACAAGGCCGACAAGGAGACTGCTTCTACTGACATGATGTTCAAGTATGAGTTAAAATGTGCTATCATAGTGTCAATCACTAGGCATATTTGATGACTAACTTTAATCAGAGCTATGTGGTATTTCAAATGTTCCATTAGAGGAAATTCTCCTTTAAGGCCTGGCTCCTGGGTCCATAAAATGTTATGAACTGTCTGACTCTCAGTCTGAGCCGTGACTGGCAATTGTCAATATATTCAAAAAAATTCCACTTATTTGATTTTAAGCTTGCATTCCGGAGGCTCTGTTTCAGCTGGAGTGACTCAATGCGTATCTCGCAACCGTCTTGGATCGTTCTCTCCCTTGTATTTCTCTTTTTTATGGTCGCCATATCCTTACTGCGCTGCAATGGAACGGGTTGTTCCTGGGCCAAGGATACAGATGCTTGTGGACTCAGCAGGCATCATGCTACGTGCAAGTCTTACCAGAAGTCAAGTACATTAGCTACCGAGAAAAGGCAGGAGCGTTGGGCAAAAGAGTTCATAAGAACCATGACACTGCACAAATTGACCCAACACCTCGCTGTAAGTAGTCTGTGACACAAGTTGCTCCAGAACTGCAATGTAGACTTAGTATGTATGAAACATAGCTGCTTGCACCAGTTCAATTCACAAATGACCGACATCTAAAACCTATAACCCATCACGAACCTAGCAAGGGATCCAAGAGCCATGTACCTACTAAGTCTATCAATCTAGCTAGTACCACTTGTCCCGGCGACTCGGATTTTACTATGTTACAGGACCCAGATGTTGAAATGGAGGATGCAGCTTCAGTTGGAGAAGACTATGGGATTCCAGGTGCGCACCTTTACGAATGTCGTCTACTGTCATAGTTGCTCATGGATCACCAGCAGAACCAAGTCATCCGAGTCATCCCTCGTGACGCATACTTGTACCAAGAAATTTCGAAGATCTTCTGCCTGCTGATGAAGATATGAATGTCTCAAGTTTTCCCATGAATCATCCATCTCTCGTGACTGGGATTCTGAGTCAGGATCCACCACGGGGTAGAATCCAACGAGTACTCTTGATGCTATGGGACACTCTTCAAACTGCGTTTAACGTAGTTGGACTCTCTCAACTATATCCTCGGCGTCTGTCATTTGAACCGGATAAATTTATTCCATCTTCATTGCTAGCTAGATCCTCTCCCTGGGCCATAGCCACCGGCATGCATGACACTCAAGGATCCGTCCCGTCTCCTGGAGTCTCTGAACCACCTTATCCGTTTGCCAACATGACCATCTATCGTCTTATGACATGGATGAACTCCGGGAGCCATCAGAGTTCGCAAACTGAAATGATGCACCTCATTACAGATGTGATCCAAGCAGAGGGTTTCAATGCGAAGGATCTGGATGGATTTTCTGTCTGGAGGTGTCTGCGTGCACTGGACAACAATGGAAATAAGGAGATGGTAACTTTTCCTGATGACTGGATCGAGACAGATGTTCACATTGATATTCCTATGAAGTTGAAGGACGATAACCCCAGATCATTTAACATCGCAGGATTTCATTATCGTCCGCTTGTAGCAGTCATTCGTGCCGCATTCACTGATATTCAAGCTAACTCATTCCATATTTCTCCTTTCAAGCGCTCATGGAGGGATCCCCTGGACAATCATGAAGAACACATTTTCGACGAGCTCTATACCTCTGACGCCTGGCTAGAAGCTCAGGACGATCTGCAGAGGCAGCCGAAAGAATGTGGCTGCTCACTCGAACGCGTTGTCACTGGACTCATGTTATTTTCTTATGCAACTCACCTTGCAAATTTCGGAATGGCTAAGGCCTGGCCTCTTTACTTATACTTCGGAAATTTGAGCAAGTATGTACACTCAGCACCCACATCTGGTGCATGCCATCTTGTGGGATTTTTTCCTTCGGTATGTCGCATACTTCCCATATCTTGTGACCCTATCAATACTCTTTTCAAGCTTCCAGACAGTGTCAAGGACATTCTTAGCAGTCTACCTTGGATAACGAAAAGTGGAATCACGGCCCTTAATGCACATTGTAGACGAGAATTGTTCCATTCTTGCTGGAATATCTTACTTGATCCCGAGTTCCTCCATGCATATCATCACGGAATCGTGCTCCAGTGTCCCGACGGAATATTCAGAAGGATCTTTCCACGAATCTTCACTTATTTGGTGGATTACCCAGAGAAGTGCGCTATTCGTCTTCTTCATTTCTCATATAAATACTTATCACTATTTCAGGGTTTTAATAGCAACAATTAAAGACATGGGCTCTTGCCCATGTCCACGTTGTCTCATGCCGAAAGCCTCATTCAATTTGTTGGGCCTCTTCAGCGACATGCAGGACCGCATCACTAACCTTAGAGTTTATTCTCTTGCGAGGGTAACAGAAGCTTGCGAATTTATCTACGGATGGGGTCATACTGTCAATGGCTCAAAAGTACAGACAATTCTTGGAGAAGGGTCATGGGTACCGACTACGGTGAGAGCTTCTTCAGAATGAGTCATATTGATTACTAGCTGATTCTTAACCAGAACATGTTTGCAGAAAAGCTTGGCCCACTGGGATTCGATGCTTTTCACATGCTGGTCATCGATTTCATGCACGAATGCGAACTGGGCACATGGAAGGCCCTGTTTACACACCTCATTTGTCTACTTTATGCACTCCCTGGTGGCGACAACCTCATTGCACAACTCGATAACAGGTTTGTCATTTATCAATCGTCTCTCTATTTATGAAACTGATGGTCTTAAATTTAGATTTCGCCATGTTCCATTATATGGCAATGGTGTCATTCGTAGATTTACGAATAATAATTCGGAAATGAAAAAGCTTGCAGCACAAGACTTCGAAGATATTTTACAGGTTTGTCTTGTCAATTCTTGTGTTCATGTACATTGTTGATATCTATCACAGTGTGCTATACCGGTCTTCGAGGGTCTGTTCCCAGAAGACCACAACATCATTGTACAATCACTTCTGTATAGATTTGCACATTGGCATGCCCTTGAAAAACTCCAGATGCACTCCAAAACTACCCTATCGGCTCTGGATGAAACGTTTAAAAGGCTCTCCCGCCAGTTGCGTAAGTTCAGTGACTTCACGTGTGCTGCTTTCACCACCATGGAACTACCGAAAGAACAAGCTGCTCGCGAGCGCAAGACTGCTTGCGAGCACTCAGGTCTTGACCATCCAGACACTGGGGGTGGAAATTGCAAGACTAAGAAGTTCAATTTGAGTACATATAAATTTCATGCCATGGCAGATTACGTGCAATCAATCCGGCTCTTCGGCACCACAGACTCCTTTACTATGCAAATAGTACGTGAATACCTTTCATATTTTCTCAACTCGTTTTAATTTCGAGCTAGGGAGAGTTGGCACACCGAGCACTGAAAGTGTTCTATCCTTTGACCAACAAACTAGACACCCCAGCCCAACTTGCTAAGCACGAATGTCAGCGACGTGTCCTTCGGCACATAGCAGAAACAGCATGCACTTCGCACACTAGCGAGCAGGTGCCAATTGACTTCTCTGCCACGGACCTCAAAGATCATCACTATATTCCGAAGCTCAGCTGCAACAACCCAATGCATATATTCAGATTTCTTCAACAGCATGATAATGATCCAGCTGTAGTGGTAGGTGTTACTCTCCGCATTATTAATCTTCCTTATGATAAATTGCAGGGATTCATACCAAAACTCAAAGATCACATCCTATATCGGCTTCGCGGGTTAGATATCAGTCATTGTGACCATACTTTCACAAATGATGAGCACAATACGGTCATCATCCCAGACAGCAAGATTTACTCTGTACAAACAATGCAGGTATAGTATGTGTATCATATATGTCGCTAGGATATGATCATTCAACTTCACAGGTACATTATACCACTTACGACCTTCGACGGGAGTATGATACCATTAATCCTCGGACATATTCTGACATCATGGTCCTATCCAGAGAAACAAAACCCCATCATCCATATTGGTATGCCCGAGTTCTGGGCATCTATCATATGGATGTATGGCTCCGCACTGAAAATTCAATGAAGATGCACCAACTCGAGGTCCTTTACATCAGATGGCTGGCACCCTTGATCAACCACCAGTCAGGGTTTAACTGTGCTTGTCTTCCACAGGTTGCTTTTGTTGACGAGTCTGACCATGATGCTTTCAGGTTTCTTAATCCCAGCCAGGTCATCCGAAGTGCTCATTTGATTCTGGCTTTCGCTTCTGGCCGCGGAACAACCTACCTTCGCAACGGAAAATCATTTGCCCGTCAAGATGATGAATCAGATGATTGGGAGGCATTCTATGTTGGCATGTGAGTACCATCATCCATCTCATTTTTTACTCGAGCTGTTGACCGCTCAGATTCGTCGATCGAGACATGTTGATGTGTTATACGCATTACGGAATCGGCCATCCTACCACTGTGCGAGAATTGACAAGAGATTGTGCTAATGCAGAGCTTGCGGACAACTCCTCACACTTGCAGGATGAGAATGATGAAAATGAGGATATTCAATACTGCGACAACGATAGCAAGGAGGGCGAGGGTGATGAGGACGAAGCTGAAGACGAGTTGGATGGTGAAGAGTTCAATGACCATGATCATGAGCGCGGAGAGATGGAGGAGGACAAGGAGGACAAGGACGAGGATGATGACCATTTGTCTTTTTGAATAGCTTGAGTTTTGCCAGTCCTCGTGAACGTTGGTTTTCGCCCACGTTCTGTTGCTTTTTCTTAGCCCACCCATACCGTAGTGATGCACATTCCCGGGCCAGTACCTCACAATATTGTATCGAATTTCATAATATCTGTTTGCCGATATAATTAATAGACTAGGTGGCAAGGTAAGGCTGCAAGTATGGCTGCGACTCGAATAACAATAAGAGAGCATTCCCAAATGAGATGATGCAAGACATGGACCATGACCTATTCAAGTTTGCTTTTGACGCTTGCGAGGTGTCTATAGTAGGAAAGGGGTGTTTCTGAATGGTTGGTGCTTAGTAAGGTGTGTCGTTTCGTGAGTTCTCGTGTTGAAATTCCTTATCACAATAATCATTGGCGTCCCATTAGATCGATACCAGCTGTGATCCCAATGGCCATTAGGATGCAAAGGACATCAAGCTTAAAGAGGCCTATTCATCTACTCATTCAACATGCAGCCAGTGCACAGTCTCTTTGTGAGCACTCTTTCTACTAGTAGGTCACGGTGACCTCTAACAGTGAGTACTATATCTGTCATATACCATATATCCGGTTACAGATCCGAAGATCCGGATCTCAGATCCAATCCAGATCCGCTGGACACATCTGTTGTCCGGTCCACAGATCTGATCCGATTCTCATTTCATTTCCTGTTCATATAACTCTAACTATTGTTCATCTCCTTTCGGTATTCCTGTACACTGGTAATCCGGTTATCCTTTACTTCCGCTATTCTTACTGATCCGCTTTAACTTGTACTTCATTTCCGGTTCATGATTTACCCGTTCCGACTTACCAATACACTTTATGTATACTTTGCTTATACTTCGTACATAGCCTCATACCTTTGCTTATTGATCATTCTGTTAGTTATCCGTAGTATATAAACCCTTGTACTTGCGCTGTAGAAGATCAGTTCGAATATCATCTTAGATTGCACTCATCCTGTCTGGACTCTAAGTCCTTCCGCTATCCGTCCGGACTTGAGTATGATACTCTTGTCTACTCCGAGACTTAGGATTGAATCCGATAGTCTACACATCCGCCTCTGTCTTCGGACAGTCTTACTCGTTAGTTTCTAGTTCGGATCCAATCCGGATTAGCCGTTACCCTATACGTCTGATATCCGGAAGTCTTACCGGATCCATTACGATACTTATCCGTCCCTCTAGATGTGATATCTTGGTGCTCTGAAATAAGGGGCAATACTCGGGAAAGGGGCACAGCACATGAGCTGAGGCCAAAGCCCTTCGGATCCGATACCCCTTGAGTGCGGTCTTAACAGTATATTTGAACTCATACCTTTCCGAGTATACTTACACCTATCATGCCTTCTACTAAGACACAAGCAACTCTACACGCGGTTGGACTTACATCCCTCCGACGTGATCCAACACCCATAGTCAACACCTTCACCAGTTTCTCTCAGCGGCGCGTTAGTAACCGTGGACCCGCTCAAACCATATCCGAACTCCTTAATCGTCGACACCCGGAAACTCCTACGCGCACTCCTGCCGGAGGACCTCCGGACGACGAAGATCCTGATGATGGTGATGATGACGACTTTCCCGGTGGAAACCCGCCGGATGACTTCGGTGGTGAACTGGACAATGATCCAGATGATGATGACGATGAAAACGACGGCCTAAACCCACAGGACCGCATTATGCTCCAACTCTCAGAAGCCATCGATAACCTTGCTCGCAATAATCATCACGTACCCGCATCTGAAGATTCCAAAGTCAAGGTCCGAGAACCAGATACCTTTGACGGATCCGAGCCACGGAAGCTCCGTGCGTTCTTCGTCCAGTGTGAGCTGAACTTCCAAAGCAAGCCAAAAGCTTTCCGTACCGGACAGGCTAAAGTCAACTTTGCCCAATCCTACCTTAAGGGTATGGCCCTCGAATGGTTTGAACTGGATCTCCTGTCCGACGATCCGGATGATCGCCCAGACTGGGTAGATGACTATTCTGCGTTCATGCTTGAACTCCAAACCAATTTCGGACCTCACGACCCATCCGGTGATGCAGAAATGCAACTCGAGCAGCTCCACATGTGTGACGGACAGCGCATTAACAAGTATATTGTGGAATTCCAGCGTCTCGCTTCACAAGTCCGTAGTTGGGGTGACGGAGCCTTACGACGCCAATTCTACAACGGACTTCCGGCTCGCATCGAGTATGAAATCAGTCGCATGGGTAAACCCTCCACCCTTTCTGAATACAAAACCCTCGCTCAGACTATCGACGCCCGATACTGGGAACGGAAGGGAGAGATCTCCCGAGAGACTAAACCCGCTTCTGACCAGACGAACTCCAATACGTCCAGATCCGGAAATCACAAATCCGGAAACAATAACTCCAGTAACCAGAGATCTGCCAAGCCATCCGCGTCCTCAAGCTCGTCCGCTCCTAAGGCTCCGGACCTTACTTCCAAGTTGGGTAAGGACGGTAAACTCACGTCCGAAGAAAGGCAGAGAAGGTTGGATAAGAAGCTTTGCTTATTCTGCGGTGGACCTGGACATACTGCTCGGGAATGCACCAAGTCTACTTCGCGCGCTGCCAAGGGCCGTGCTGCAGTAGTTACTCCGGAAGCCAAACCGGATGTCTCTGTGGAGACAAAAAAATAGTCCACGACCCTCCTAGCTCCGTGCAGGAAGAGGGTCGCATTGACTCTGCCTGCACAAAGGAGTTAAGACTCAACGCCGTCGCGCTTTCGGACCCGACTTCTCTCTGTCCATATGTTTCACTTCCGTTACTTCCATCTGTATCCGAATTTCCATCCCTTGTAGATTGTGGTTCGTCTCATTGTTTCATAGACACTGCGTTTGTCTGAAAACATAAAATCCCTACATATCCGATACCTCCAATTCCGCTCCGCTTGTTTGATGGTCCTTGTAATAATACTATTTCCGAAGCTATAGATTTGTCCATCCGTTTTCCGTCCGGTGTAGTTACCTCTGATACGTCTTACGTTACTCCTTTGGATTCATCTTGTTTTATCGTTCTTGGATATAGCTGGCTCACCCACATATTGCAGTAACATATCTCCGTATTATACGGGTGAACGGACATGCATAATATACCGTATGATATGGGCCAGCGGACCATGGGCCGATGGTAGATATGTCCTCGACTGTGACGGATGGGCCGGGAGTGTTATTATTCCCGATGGAGATGGGTGGGCCCAGGTGGGGAATATGTGAAGTAGATGGGTGGGCCGATGGACGTGAATTTTCAATAGACAGATCGGCCAAGGTAGTTGGATATTATGTAGGTGGGTGTACCAAGGTAGATATGTATCAAATAGCCGGGTATATCAAGGGTGCTTGTTATCACAGACGGGTGGGCCCAGATATATATCATATTAGACAGGTGGGCCGACGAATTAATATTATTTTGTAGACGGGTGGGCCGAGGGAGCGGTGAAAGATTTATTATATACGGGTGGGCCGACAGTAGACATATATTGCATAGACGGGTAGGCCGACGTGGGGGTATATAATATGGACGGGTGGGCCCAGGAGAATGATAATTGTAGACATGGAGCTCAGCTAGTTGTATATCATCCAAATCAAAGGAGGTAATAATTCAATGTCATCTAATGATGTGGTATGGCACGGAGCTTTGCAAAGGGGTGAAGTGGAAACTCGAGCGAAGGGTACTGAGTTCTGAGACCCGGGTCTCGAGAAACGAATGTGATGTCCAGCACACTTCCAAGCAATGGATGATAATAGATCTTTGAAAGCCAACATCATCCAAGCCTACCAAATGCCAAATGCCAAGTTCCGACTACCGAAAATCGAGTGAAGCATACTGATATCCGAGCCCCGACTATCGAATCCCGAAAATCGACCATCGAGTCCTGACTACCGAGTCTTGAAACCCAAGTCCCTGAGCCCGAGATTTGAGTCCTGAAACCCGACACCCGACCATTGAATCCCGACAATCAAGTATCAAGTCCCGACCAATGAGTCCCGAATCGAGTCCCAACACCCAACACCCGACACCTGAGATTCGAGACTCGAGTTCCGACTATGGAGTCCTGGGTATCGAAAATTGAGAGAGGTGTACCGAGATCCGAGGCCCGGGTCTTGACAAACGAATATCTGACATCCAACAGACCTCCAATCATCTGGTATTTCATTGAGCAATAGATGATAATAGATAATAGATCTTCGAAAGCTAAGATCATCCAAGGCTCCCTTATCTGATCCTCTCTATCTCCACCCCCTTTAACACCAAAGTGCGGACATTCAGGATTCAGCTTCTGATCTCACAAGATCAATTCAATCATGGATGTTTCTTCCACTTCTGATGATGAAATAACCCTCTGGCGCACTTGGGCCCTGACTGTCACTCATGTGGCATGTGATTACACGGAACAGAAATTCAATGCAGAGAAGACAGGAGGAGACCCAGTTATACCTTCTCCAAAACTAGACACTGATCTGGTGATGGCTTGTGATCAATTGGTTCATCAGCTCATAAAGGCATATAAAAATCCCAGTGAGTCTTACTGCAGGTTTGGAAATTTCATTTTATCAGTCAAATTGCTTCAACACAGTTCGGATGCCAATTGATATTGCAAGATATAGCAAATTGATTTCCCCAAAGGACATGGGGCATAATGAAGAGAGAGAGGCAAAGTTGCTCGAGAGGTGTCCTCCCGGCCATGAGGGCACAAAGTTGATCGACATACCCGCGACAATTCTTGATGCATCCGGTGTCATCATCGCATGGTACCTCCCAGACGCCTTGACCGATGCCACCCAGGTGTGTTATATATATTGTTACTGGATGGATATTGAACATCAAATGGTACGTACAGAAGGAAATTTGGGCGGCCTCTGATTTGCTAGCTCCCATGCTCGAAAAAAGCATCAAGCTCGATGGGATTTGGCGTGCTAATCAACAGTGGTTCACACCAAGCTCGGAAAATGATGTTCTAACACCCGGATGTGTTAATTTATCTCCGGCGTGGTTTCAACAGGGGCACAAGGTAGGATCTGATGAGATGGCAATCTCGGTAGTGAAACTCACCAATGCCATAGAATCAGTCCGATCCAGAGGTATCTGCATCATTGAAGGGACCATCCTCCGAGAACATCCTGAAAGCCATTGCCACAGCGGCGGCACTCAGGGTGATGCATCCTGAGCAGTACTGGGCAGGGTTGCAAGCCTTTGTGAGCCTCGGAGAAAAGGCATGAAGCAAGGAACTGCCGAAGATGTCAGAGACTCTCCAGTACTGGGCAACGGTGTTTAACAGCCTCACCGTCATATGCAATCAGGAAACCCTGAATCACCGAGACCACTCATCGATTCCCGAATGCTTCGATATTCTCACTAGCGTTGGGAATTATTCTAATGCTTGGATGAGTATGCCAAGCCTTCAGCTGGAGTTCATATACGATCCGGGGTGCATGATTGCGTTTTCGGGAAGGATTGTCAGACATGGGGTTCATGCAGTGGAAGGGGATCAGATTGCCTGGGCATGGTATATGAGGGATGCTGTTCATATTTATGCCGGGATTCTGTCATGTGGATGGGCAAGGTTGGATTGGAAGAAGTAGAAAAGGTAGTGACCCATGTTAGTACCCACCTTCAAATACATGATACTAGATATCAGGCACTCTATCCTCGAGATACGGGTTTCGGGTCTCCGGGTTTCGGGTTTCGGGACTCGATATTCAGGACTCGGGACTTGGTGCTCGGTGCTCGGTAGTCGGTATTTGGTAGTCAGTACTTTCGAGTTTCAAATTTTGTTGTTGTTTCCAATCATTAGTCTCGAGTGCCGAGTGCCGAATTCCGGGTATCGGGACTCGATATTTGGGACTCGGGACTCGGTGCTCGGTAGTCGGTAGTCGGTGCTTGGTGCTCGGTAGTCAGCAGTCAGTGCTCGGTGCTCAGTGCTCGGTGCTCGTGGGTGTTGGGTGTTGGGTGTCGGCACTCGGTGCTCGGGACTCCATGCTACTCGGGACTCGGTACTGTTCGGGTGTCGATATTCGAGAATCGAGACTCGATTGTCGGGACTCGGGTTTCAAGACTCGGTAGTCGGGACTTGATGGTTGATACTGGAGACAACTTCGGGTCTCGATATTTGGGCCTCGAAATTTGGGACTCTATGTTCGGGACTCGATATTTGGTATGCAGGACTCTGCATATAGCAATAGGTCAGGTATTTGAAAGTCATTATGTAATTTTCAGTGCTGATTGCATCATGTACAGAATTTAGACTTCAACATTGTGAACTGAAGCATTAGAACTACTCTGGTCCCCTTGGTTTTAATCACCTGGGTAACACCTATTCTCACGCTTATTAGTAATGAATATAGCATAGCATGTATGTTACTAACAAGGGGGGAAAAGCTCTGTCGCAGCACTTCAGCAATACCCGCAGCACTCAGCAGTCCCTTGGGTAAAATAAATAGGGCGGGAATATTCAGATATGATAAGGGAATTATCTAGTCTTATCTACTGATTAGATTGGTCACGCTATCTATTTGTCATCCCCCAGATAGGAACAATTGATACCACTACGCCTCCGGACACTTCCCACGCCGTTCTCTCTCAACCTCAACGTCGTCAACAACGATGAGCTCGATATCTCCCTTGTCCCTAGCTCAAATCCCATCGCTCTTTCGGTGTTTGTGCTCCTGGTGGATGCCCGATCCCACTGCTGACCTCCCCCGTGATCTCACACCCCTCCCTTGTGCGCTATGTCGCGCCTGGCGACCTCGTGTTGATCGGCCTTACGTCTGCCTGCAACATGCACTTTTTTATCCCTTTCCCCCGTGTACAACATTCACCACCACCACCATGGGTCCCACAAGAAAATGGATGTCGACGTCGTCAAGGGTTACTATGACTCTTCTCGATAGTAGCTCCATGACAGTGCGCACCACCAGATCATCGCTCACTCAGATACGCCAGCAGCGGCTTCTCAGAGCAGACCAAGAACGCCATGCTCGAGGTACGTTTAATATTCTCACAAAGGTTCATTGCTCACTATGATTAGAAAAAGCCCGACACATGCAAGAATTGCTTGCTGAAGCTCAGTTGGAAGCTGGGCGTGAAAACATCGATAGCGTTGACTTTGGAGAAAACGCATTCGATACCAGTGATTACGTAGATGTTCCCGATGACGACGACACTGACGAGCCTGTTGGTGGCCCCCTTCTATCCGAATTTTTCAAGACATTCTCACAAGAACGGCAAGTCAATGTTTTTTTTCGTTATTCAGGTATCTAATGTACATTGATAGGGAGCCTGGTGTCTACAGGCGCGTTGATGTGCGGACCAGAGCACAGCGTCACCAGCGTGCTTATAATGCTTGGAAGGACCAGATGCCCACCCTTGTGGATGCTTACTTGGCGTGGAAGCATAACGCGCCCAGCGATGACGGCAATACTGTGGCGCCTAACATATTCCATGTCGACATTGTCGGAATTGCAGGTAAGCCGATTCTTTTTTTAATATAAGGCCCTGAGTTACTAACCAACATCAAAAGACTTTGAACGTGCTGTCGCCATTCAACAACATACTGATGAACTCGCCAACACAGCTCTTCTTTGTGCGGGACTTATCGGATGCTCCCCACTACAGCCATCTATTGCTATTCGCATAGAATGTCTTGAACTATATCATCAACTACGACGACGCCAGTCCTCACTCAGTATCCAAGCCATTACCAAAGTGCTGTGCACGCTTCACAATGTAAGATTCGAAGGCTATTTTATATTATTATTTCAGGCTCACTTACTGCACAGGTAACATATTTTCGACAGCGTCGTGAGCAATTTTCCAATGCTTTCGACATCTATTTGCAAATCTTGGGGCAAGTTCGGAGTCGTGTTAACCGCCTCCTGGGCAGGGACCCTGACCAGTGGCAGTTGAATGGTGCTTGCCCTTCTTGCGCGTTCAGGGCAAGTACTTTTCTATCAAGATCATAATTTGAATTGATCGCGTACAAACATTTAGCAACCGGATGAATCAACATTATTGCCAGCGCGCCTCCATGCCATGGATGGTAATTTTTCGGCGAAGCGATTGGACGGTTCTGGATCTGCAGATCCAAGAATATTCTGGAGCCGATATTTCATTTCCGAGGCACAAGTTGATCAATTCAAGGCTGATGTTCAACGTCACTCTGGTGGACGCTCCGTGGCAGACTCGACAACAGGTGCCTGCACAGAAAACTGGACCGCAGCAAAGTCTTTCGAAGAGAACAAAATCACTGTGTTCGATCAGACTGGGATTTTTCTTCTGGCATGTCGTCATGGGATCATCGAGGTCGTAAGTGAGATGAAGCGCAGTGGTGAACTGTAAGCTTTGATTTATCGCATTACTCATCACTTAACTAACTGTTCGTTGATAGCGCAAAGTATGGTCTAGCCATTGTTGATCGACTGCTAGATGTTTGCGGTGCTGACCAAGCAATTGGACATGACATCGCTTGCTCGTCCCGAAAAACAATCGCATCAAGCTCCATTGGAGCCAAGGCGGCCAAACTCAAATTACAGGTTGTCGTAAATGCGTTCCATGGGTTTTCCCATGACCGCCATTGTCAACTGCGAAATCACCCCTTATATTTGAATGGCCTAGGTCTCGAAGACCTCGAAACTTGCAAGCGTATCTTTGCGAGTTCGAACAGCGCTGCAGTACTAATCAGACACGCATCACCCTTCCATTGGATGCAATATCTCGACCTTCATTTCGATCAGTGGGACGTGGACAGGTATACCAAGCTGAGTATGTGTATCATTACAAATCATGGCATCTCTGACTGTTTTAGGTGCTTTTTTATATAATAATTATGTCCAAGCGCTTCAGATTATCAAGACCAACACGCCCTTGCTTGACGAGTTTAAGCGTGTTCAGAATATCACTGACCTGGACTTCGTAAATTGGCGAAATGAGGAGTATGAGTACCTCAGTCAAGTTGCCATGGAACCTGCTTCGGATGCTGTCATGGTCGCTTATGTGGAACAGCTGGAGAAACTTCGATTTGCAGAGTTCGTCTCTGCACCTTGTTATTTACTTATGTCTCATCATGTGTTTTAGAGAGAATTATGGCAATGCCACATCTATACCCTTTCTGACATACACTCCTGCCAATTTCACCAATACCTCCGGTCTCAATTCCAATGTGCACAACACTTCCAAGGCCTTTGAAACTGACTACGCCTCTGCGCTACACAAGTACAAGCTTCAATTGAACGTCATTGAAAATTTCGAGCAGCGTCATGGCATCCGAGAGCGGTGGACACCGCACCACCCAGACTATGTGAAAGCAGCGCAATATTCCCAGGAAAGGCAATTTATTCGGTTGGTTGAAGAGTTGGAGGGTTTGGTTGTTCGGCGTCTTTTCGAGATGTCAAAAGCCAATCTCGCTGGCACAGGTAGGTGCTTATATCTTGAGATAAGCGGTGTAATTCATGGGCTGCATAGGTTACAAGATGCGGAAGTATATATCAAAGGTGATTACACGACGTTCTGCCGCCATCAGAACAGCCTTGGACAGGTACAACAAACTGGCGCCCTTACAAGATCCACCACGTCCTATCCTTGACTACTCCGAAGTGGTCGGATACGCTTGCCTTGGTGAATTCTCACTTTTAAAGCACTCACGCCATCAAATCCTCACCAAGCCATGGTCGGTATCTGCCAATCATGAGATGGCTGCAAAGTACTTCAAGTTGGTGCGATCACATGAAGAGATCGTTCGCCTCAATGTCGAAATCAAGCGCTTACAGAGCTGGGTCGAGCACGAGGACAGGAGCATACTGAACGCCATTGATTCCCTTCTCGCTGATGATGCAGAAGCTTTGCTTGTAGCTGAACTGAAGGAATTTCACGCCAAGCGCCACTGCATCAACACTAATCATCGCAAACGCCTTCAAAAGATATACGCACTTGAGGGATATACAGGTGAAAGGGTGCAAACGATTGTTCACTCGACGGTGCCGGACGGAGACAAAGATGATGGGCAGGATGACGAAGTGAATGAGGAGGCAGTAAGGCTTGAGGATTTGGTGTCGCATCTCACACTGTAAATTTTGTACTATCAATTCCATACTTTCATTTGCTCCCTTAACGTTTAACGCCCATGGAAGCCAGCCAGCGTCAAGTTGTGGCACTCACATCGTTTGTACGATATTTGAAAGACGGCAGACGGCAGACGAGCCAGGTCCGCCAAACAACTGTTTCAATTACATGTCCTGGCTGCTCATAGGCCGCACCCATGGAACTTCGAAGGAGCGGAGCCAGGTCCGCTAAACAACCATGTTTTCAATTACATGTCCCGGCTGCTTTATGGCTCAGCGCTCTGGTCTGTTAAACAACCATGTTTTCAATTACATGTCCCGGCTGCTTTATGGCTGCTCTATTACTGTAAGTTAATCATGCTGTAATTACAATTATCTATACCGTCTTTTCTTCAGCTCTTTCTCACTATCCCCACAATGTTGCGCAACTCATCCAACCTCGAAGACTTCCCTGTCAAGCAAGATCCTACTACGAGCCATTTGGATTATCTTGATCTTCATGGTGAAATAGTAAGTCTGCCAATCTTTTGAGTCATTCAACTTGAACATGTTTTGCTTGAAGAAAGATAACTTTGAGATCAAACTAGCTGTCGCCTTCAAGTTCTTCAAAGTACCGGGTCACTTCTGCTCAAAGCCGGCAATGACGACTACCGTCTTATCTTCTTGCCCCCTGGAGAACCAGGCTGAGGTTGCAATGGCCACAGTCATTCATGACATCTTGCTCCATCGGCTTGCTCCACTCATCCGCGAGCGCTGGTTCTGCTGGGATACAGTTGATCTGCCCGAAAAACAGCGTCAAAGTACGTATAGTTGATGTGGAGTTTTGTTTTGTTCTAATAGTCATGTTTCAGGGATAGCAGCATTGGACCAAAGTCATATCGCCCTCTCTGCGCATCATCAACATGATGGCTTCTTGTTTCCAAGTCCTTCAGACTCACTCAATCTTTCTTCTCTCAATCTTTCTCATGCTCATCAGCCTCACAACGACAGTCTCGCATCTTTCGCATCATCTCCGTTGTTGTCCTCGTGGTCTGATGATATCGGCTCAGTGGGCTCAGTGGATACCACTTTCCTTACCTTTTCCAACCCAGCCTTCACTTCCACACCATTGCCTCAACCGCTGGCACTTCCTGCATCCACGGACTGCGATCTCACTGGAAATGATGTGTTAGCCAGTGGGATTACCAAGCGGCGCACTACAAGGGGTCTCAGAGCGACACCCACTGTCGATTCATCAGGAGGTGCCCTTGTGTCCCCGCCTTCGCGGCCATTCATCTTAGCAAGGCGGTCTCCAAAACCAAATCAATCACCGGCTAAAGTCTCTGCTGCTGGTGCGAAGGGATCAGATACACAGAAGGTGGGCGTCCTGACCCTAATGATAACTGACACTAACGAACAAAATGCTCAGACTGTTGATGATGTCTCAGCGACACCCACTGTTGATTCTGGTGTACCATCCGCAGGCACTCTCGTGTCCCCGCCTTCACGGCCATTCGTCTTAGCAAAGCGGTCTCCAAAAACAAATCAATCACCGGCTAAAGTCTCTGCTGCCGGTGCGAAGGGATCGGATAAACACGAGGTGGGTGTCCTAACCCTGGGAAGCACCCTAACGCCTACTGACGCTAATGAAAAAAATGCTTAGCCTGTCAGTACGACACGAGGACGAAATGCAGTGCAAATACAAACAATGCTGCACGGCCATGAAGACAGAGTTTTGGTAACGAACCATTTCTACCTTATGACATCCGATCCAGGCCCAGTTGGGCCAGCTCGCGATGCGGGATATGACCGTATTTGTCGTGAGATTTCCAGTGCACTTGCCGGTCTTACTCTTCACCACTCTACCATGGACGAGATCTGGCACTGTATCCAACAGGTTGAGGGGTACAAAGCTAACTGTTGGACGGCCATACTGATGAAGACGGATATCCCTGAAGATCGTTGTGGCAAACTCATCAGAATCATCAATAGCGCAAGTCGTGACCGTCAGCTTCGTGAGTTGCCACTCGGAGTCTATTTCATTGAATGCCCACTCACATTCATTTAGTTTAGTTTCATTCTGGTGGTTCTGTTTACTCCGTCTTCGCATATATTTCTAACGTTGTTTGTTTGTACCGCACATATTTCAAACTGTGTCCCTGGATCTGCCCAGTATAAAATACTCCTGCCTTACCATGTCTGTTGTGTCAGCATAAGCCCCCTGGACCATGGTTACTCGCCCGACCACTAAGATTCACCGAGCGCGTGCTCAACTAACCGCAGCTCAAAAGGCCCAACGGCATGTCCATCAGGAACAGCTGGCAGATGACATCGACACTGCAAAACAGTCATATGAAACAGAGGCCGTTGAGATTGCGCAAAAACATGGCCGGTGAGCACCATTTCTTCTCCTCTGGAGTCCGAGCCGGTCCTTTCTCATTGTGGTCGATATTAATATTTTATATTAGTTCACTCAAGTGGACGAGAAACCAATTGTTTCTCCATAGTCGCATGTTGCAGCAGAATAGACGTGTGAACTCCTGGAATGCGTTTGTTAAAGCTCGACTTCAGGATGCAAATGAAGGTTAGTCTACAATTTCATGACGGAGTAAAAATAACAATCACATTTTTAGGACTAGGCAGAGGGGATCGCTTCAAACTTACGGCGTTCATTGCGCAAAACAAGGCGAGATTGCTGCGGGATTATGGAAGACTCACTGTCGCTGAAAAGAAAGGTTACAACATTCGTGTTCTCGAAGCTCGAGAAGCGAAGAACCGTACCGCACGCGCAAACCCTAAAGCCGTCAAACACAATGTGAATGCTGCATTCACTTCAATGGATCGCGAGGTATGTTTTCATCTTGTAATTAGGGTTAACTAAAACTAACTAACTAACCTACCACAGTGGATGGCTCTTCATGCGCGCACCGGTATGGAAGGTTTTTACGTTGCTGTGCGTGGCGGAATCGAGGACCTTGCGGAGCCGAAAGTGTTTTTCACCAAGAAGTCTCAAAAGTTCGTTCAGGACGTACTAGGAATCGAGCCGCAGCACCTCGGACTCAAATTAGAAGCCTTCATTATTAGCAAGCTGGGTATGTCTTTCTCCTCAACAACTGTATCCTACTAATTGTTCCAAAGACGAACGCGTGTCTCTCAACCATGCACGGCCACTCAACAAACTCATCGGCGAATGTCGCGAGCTTATTCAAGCTGAGCTAGGTACGCGTGCTTTGTGTTATCAAATCTTATTTCGTTACTAACATAAATCTTGATTAAGATTTCATTTTGATGGAGAAAAATGTGTCGAGCAAGGTTAAAATGAACTACACTAACTATGAGCGTGCTATCGTCGAACGTTATGGCATAGAGCTACACAACTGGCCTCTACCAGGGACAGTAAAAAATCCTTCTAAGGTGGGTGGAAGGGCACATGTTCAGACATTACTAGATGCTCTCAAATCCCATTCGTGCGAGTGGGTCTCGCTCTCGGAGGATGATCTTCGCGACAGGATGAAAAACAACCGAGTACGTCAGGCACGTGGAGAGCAAGTTTATGTGCCGAGGAAAGCAAGGGCACATGCATCACTGCAGCACACGAGCAAAGAGACTGTTGACAGCAATGAGTCAAGCTCAAGCTCAAGTTCGGACGAAGATTAGTATCATATGTACCTTCTGTACACATTGACAATGACATGAATCACCGAGCGCAGCGCTCATCGGCTTTGAAAAATTGAATGTATGATGGGAATTATCACGGTGCGAGTACTGAGCTTCAGCAAGCAATTCTTGCATGCGTCGGGCTTTTTCTAATCATAGTGAGCAATGAACCTTTGTGAGAATATTAAACGTACCTCGAGCATGGCGTTCTTGGTCTGCTCTGAGAAGCCGCTGCTGGCGTATCTGAGTGAGCGATGATCTGGTGGTGCGCACTGTCATGGAGCTACTATCGAGAAGAGTCATAGTAACCCTTGACGACGTCGACATCCATTTTCTTGTGGGACCCATGGTGGTGGTGGTGAATGTTGTACACGGGGGAAAGGGATAAAAAAGTGCATGTTGCAGGCAGACGTAAGGCCGATCAACACGAGGTCGCCAGGCGCGACATAGCGCACAAGGGAGGGGTGTGAGATCACGGGGGAGGTCAGCAGTGGGATCGGGCATCCACCAGGAGCACAAACACCGAAAGAGCGATGGGATTTGAGCTAGGGACAAGGGAGATATCGAGCTCATCGTTGTTGACGACGTTGAGGTTGAGAGAGAACGGCGTGGGAAGTGTCCGGAGGCGTAGTGGTATCAATTGTTCCTATCTGGGGGATGACAAATAGATAGCGTGACCAATCTAATCAGTAGATAAGACTAGATAATTCCCTTATCATATCTGAATATTCCCGCCCTATTTATTTTACCCAAGGGACTGCTGAGTGCTGCGGGTATTGCTGAAGTGCTGCGACAGAGCTTTTCCCCCCTTGTTAGTAACATACATGCTATGCTATATTTATTACTAATAAGCGTGAGAATAGGTGTTACCCAGGTGGTTTCAATTTGGTTAGGACGGCGGTGTACATCTGAATCTCTGCCATCTTTTCATGGATGCCAGCTTGTTGATCCTCAATCACTGTCAGGAGGCGTTCCCTCATCCACTTCAGTGCCTTCAGTGTTGCAACCGAGCTTTCATCCACCTGCTCGGGAACAACAAGACGTTCGTCCTCAACGCCAGACTAGAAAGGATTAGTCATCACTCAAGGAAATTCTGTAAAGTCTTACTAGCCAATGCTGGTAGTGACAGACACAATTAGCGAATACCTGATCCCATGGCCATAATTCGTTCGGGATGGCAGTTGGTCCAGTCCACCATTGAGCACCATAGGTGGATACAATGCGGGAGGGATCCCCCAGATCTGCAACATCTTGAAACTGGCATAGGTGGGATGAAAAGATGTGGTCCGGAACCATGTTCCAGGTGAGCTCGGGAATCAACTGAAGAATATGAGCAACCAGGCTCGGAACAACGAAAATGATGTTCCTTGCAGCTGAGTACTGCAGGATGGGAGTCACAAAAGTCTGTTGGAAATGTCAGCATTTACCACCACAGTCATCAGTCTCTTACAGCTATCTCCCATTGCAGCCCGGCTTTAAAGTGCATGATCCGAGCAGCAGAAGGCTCCTTGGTGTGGGCAGCCTCCATCTGATATTGAGAGATGGACGCTCGGATGCGAGATGCAGCCATTGACATTGTGGCTGCAATATCTGCCTGAGTGAGTGTGAGGGGTCGGAACTCATTGCCGGAAGTCTGAGAATCAGAAGGGGATGTGGGAGGAGTATGCAATACAGACATGGTGAATGCAGGATTTTGAAGCTGGAAATGACAATGACAATGGCAGTTGGTTCGGAAGTGAAGATATGAGCCACTGGTTGATTGATAAAAAATTTCAAACTCCGACATGGGTCGACCCGGCCAATTCCCAGGACTAAAATGTTTGGGTCGAAGTAGCTGTTTCATATCTTTGGCAAAAAAATTCATTCATCTCGAGCCTCTATAAACCCGCTCTTCAGGTCTTGAAATGCTGCCTGGGCATCCTGTGCAAGCAATGAATACATTTGGGATTGCCTTCCCGAGTAGCATGCATGACCTGGAAGGTGTTTCACCAATGATTCACGCATCCTGTCACCCCATTGGGTTGCTTTCCACAAGAAAAAGTTACATGTCCAATCCATCTCCAATTGGACCAACATCATTTCTTCCTTCCATCGATCCCTTAGTGCCTTTGCCCTGAGCCAATGAACTCGGTAAACTTCGGACGGGTCCGTCAGCTGAGCGCGGGACACATCAAGCATGCCCGAACTCACATTCCTCATTCCATGAGTGATCGGGACCCCCAAGGTCGACTTCGACTGACCAGAACCAAGCGAGGGACTCGTTTCGCTGACCCCAGGCATTTGGATTGCCGACGGCAGTGCTGATTTTGAGCTGCTCGCGAAGCAGGGGTTTGTATTTCTGAACCTGGTCTTGCCCTGGCTCCAGTTGCATCATTTGCTTCCTTGTCTTCATATATATACTGGCATGGAGGGACACTGCCTGCTGCACCGAAGTCACCTGGGACCAAGCTCGAGTTTTCAGGGCCTGGGATTTGGCTTGCCTAACTGTTGTTCGAAACAGAATCGCCTTGTTGCACAAGTGAATTCTGAGGTTGTGAAGGGAGTCATTGGCCTGCCCTTCAAGAAGAGACATCTCCAGCGGAATGAGATCGTCTGCCATGCAGCATCTGCATCGATCTACCCCGAGGTTTGATGGCAATGGGATTACAGTGAGCTCGGGGGAGTTTGCCCATGTGTCAGATGTCTCGGTGAAGTCTGCCAAGTCATCATCGAGATCATCAAGAATGTCTAAGTTCATGTCTTCGGGATCGTCATCTGCATCAAATCCCTCTCCGAGATGCATAATAGCAGACCGAGTGAATCCATCGATCTGGCCTTGGAGACGATCGTGTTGCCGGGCGATGTCTAACCTCTGTGTCTCGGTAGTTCTTCTACCAATTCTTCGGACCTCGATGAGCAATGTGATTTGAGCCTCTTCAATCGCCAACCCCATTGATATCCATGTCGCCACAGATCTGCGAGCAGGTGCTGCATTTCGGGCATTGCCCTCCTCTAGTAGTCTAAGCTCGATCTCCTTTTTGCTCGGTGCTGAGTGAAAAATTAATTCGGACTTTGATGGAGACAAAGTCAACTAACCCTTCTTGATATTAATCTCATATACATCCATGGCCGCAGGATCACTTATTCTGCCGGACTGAGTGATCCTCTCCCTGGCTAACCACTCTGTCTTTGAATCCCCGGGTGCTGCTTCATCGAGTCTGTCGAAAGCTGTTTCGCTTTCGGCGATGCCATTCTTTGCCTGCTTGTATTTTCGGCAAAGGGTCCTTTTCATGCGGATCATCTTGCAGAAATTGGAATCGTTCATCTGATAATCGAGACATTCCTTTCGATGTGGGGATGACATTCCCCGAGCAGCAGGGGAAATCAGGTTGAGACGTGACCATAGGGTCTCCATGATCTCTCCATCAATCCGACCGATGCCTTCGATAAAATTCGATGCATAACGGACATAGCAGCTGTCCTGATGTCCGTGGATGTGCCACAACCCGATTCCAGGAATGATGGTCAATTCCGGAACCATTTCGAGAAATCAGCTTCGATCCACCCGAACCCGAAAGTGCTTGTTGTATTGACAGTTGATATCATAGAAGGTGACCGCCCTGGTGATGCCTTCCATGTTGTGCCGGGCAGCCTCACAAAGGGCATAGTCCATGTTCATTTGTCTGCGAATGATGCATGGTTAACTCGTGAATGTCGAATGGCTGGGTCAGCTTGCCTTTCGCCTTTCTGAAAATCTACCATCGAGTGAGGAACAAAGCAACCGTGTCGAGCACAGGCTACTCCCCCAATGCCCGTGGATTCCAGCTTGTGCCGAGCCGCATTTGCTTGATTTACTGCCCGGTGATTGTTGCAGCTTGATTTTTCTAAAGTGTCGGCAGCCTCTGCAAGATGCATTTTATACCTGTCCTTTCCCACCATGAATCCCAACCCGTCCGACAGCCAAACTTCATCAAATGGCTTCATGGGATGCAGGTGTTCAGCTTTGAAATTTCCGTCCATAACAAATGACCAGGTGTATTTCCACCTTGGAGTTGTTATTATCGCCGCGGTGACTTCGGTATTGAGGAAGACTCACTCATCAAGTGATTCATCCCCTGACAAGGACACATTAATCCCAGGCTGAGGACATGCCGGGCAAAATAATGCGAGATCTCCTGCATTCGGGCTGTCGGAACAATGGCCAAAGCCATGCCATTTCATTGTCTTCAACTGCCTCCACTGTCGGGCGACTCTCATGAGCTCTCAATATCAGTCCTTGCCACATTCTTTGTCAAAATATTGTCCTTGAGATGAGAGATATAGCATTACCGGTACAAGGTGTGGAAACATGCTCGAGGTCATTCGCCGGAGCTTGCTGTAATAGTTCATCGCCGAGGTCCCACATTCAAGGTTGTCCAATAGAAAATCATCGAGAACCCTGAAGGTGAACAAAGTCTTCGGCTTGTTAAATGAAGCGGGGAAAAATCCATGTCGAAACATTTGAAGGTCTGGACTCATGGCATTTGGACACTCGCAGCATTGAACCCAGAGGCGATGAACTCCGGACTTGTCAATGATGACCATGGTGTTTTCCTTCGGCTGGAACTCGGGTCCCGACACAGATGGTAGATCTTCAGGCTCAAGCTGGTCTTCCGGTTCGTCTTCTTCGAAGAAATCCCACCTATCTGTAAGTACGGGACATTGTTTGCCCTCATGACCGAGGTGTATGATGAGTCCGACGTGAGCGAGACAACTTTGCTCGAAGAATTGACCATTCCATTGACTGATCCAGTGGAAGGGATTGCAAAGATGTTGACTTCTGCAACAGCCAGTGCAATAGAGTGGCTCCCCAAGACAATCTTGACATTTGTAGACCCCATCCTGGTCGCAGACGACACATCTCCTATCTTCTGGTGGAGCTTCTCGATCGAGGAGGTGATGCAGATATGATTCCTGCCTTGGCAGCCATTGCCTGAGGTAGTCATTCTGACTCTGCATTTGTTATACTTAGCTATCATTTGAATTGCAATGCAACATTTTACATGAACTTGCCATGGTTTTTGGGAGTTGCAAAGGCTCAAATGAGCCTTGGTCTTGCTCGTATGTGTTGCCAGGAATGTCTTCCCAAAGAGGTGGTGCCTCAACAGGCTGAATTGTTGGTGATTCTGGGGGAGAGCTAGGCATGGACCTGTAGGCACGTCTTTTTGTGCTTGCAAGTGGGACCTTGACCCAAGTTTTCCTACCTCTGCTGCCCCTTGCTTCAACCCTGTGTGATTTTTGCAGTGGGGTGCATCTACCTATCTTCATGTTATTTTCTAAGGCTGCAAGCAAAGCATCAGCTCAGGAATGTGAATAAATTGTTATTGCAATGTGATGTTATGCAGTCTGGATGTGTCATTACAAATTCATTTCCAACAATGGAATTGCGTCCAATATGGGTCGATTAACCAACTGTTAGGCATTGCTCAAAGTTGAACTTGTCACCATTATTACTTCCACCTTGCTCATCCTCAGCCCTTTCTGCAATCTCATTCACCATGGCAAGATCAGGTCATTCCACTCAGTTGACTTCCACTTCTGGAAGGCATAGGGCGCATCAACCACAGACACAGAAGCTCACGGATAAAGAAATTTCGCAGTTGAAGAACTACCTTCCTGAGTGGACTTCGGCGAAAAGGAATGAGAAGAGGGCCGTTTTCACTGCCATAGCTAGGGCTGCCAGGCTATTTGCTCCCAAGGTCGATCAAGCACAATGGAAGAAGAGGAAGCAGGTGATTCATCTATGCTTCATTCAAAACTAAAATTTTAACATCTTATTCTTCCATGAACTCTCAGATGTACAAGACATGGTTGTTCAACAACAAGAAAAAGAAGGAAAGGAAGGACATGATAAAGTATGGGAGGAAATGGACTCCTAGGCAGGTGATCTACCAGCAGAAACGGGAGGAGGTGCTGAAGAGGATTGAGGACGAGTCCGGGGCAAAGCCAGGAGGTCCTGATATGTTCAAGCATTATCAGGCGGCTGTAAAAAGAGTCATGGCTGAATTGTCCGACGACGAGTTGGAGAAGGCGAAAGACACGGCTGAAGAATGGTCCAACAACTTTCCTCCTGCCGAGATACAAGCACAAGTGGCTCGTAAGAAGGGACCGGCGTATATGGAGCACTTTTTGAAGGAGATGTGGAGGCAATGCGGGATGAGAGTGTTTGTGATGTCGGTGTGGAAGAATGAACAGGGAGAGGTTCTGTTCGGGATGTAAGTCAATTTGGTCATCGAAGATCTTCGGAGATCTTCAATCTCAATACATTTCATGCAGGCACGATGATAATGAGGCATTAGGAGATGGGGAAAGTTTCATGAAGACGAAGGATTGGGAGGACATCGAGCCAGTTTGGCAGGAGTACACGCAGGAACAATTCGGTGAGTGCTTGATCACCGGCTACTGGAATTAATTTGTTGAACTTCATCATGATAGGTGCCAGGGCACGAGATGGCGGGCGACAGGTGAAGGGAGGTCGAAAGAGAATCAAGAAGCCTGCTTTCGAACTCGAAATCGACGGGGATGGGATGCCGGTGCTTCCCGACATCACCGAAACTAAACTCGAGGAGAAGAAAACCATCGTGAGAGCATTTCTCACATCGCACTATCGTGAGTCCATCGTTGCAACACCTGAACATTTGTTGAATGCATTTATGCAGGTATCTGTTCCGGGATTGAGAAGGCAGTTGTGCCATGGAGCGCCATCGTACAAAGTCAGGATGACTTTGTGGCAAGAAAGTATGTTCCAGCGGATGTGGACTTGAAGGAGCCTTTGAAGTTGCAACATTGGGACACGACCGCCTTACTGAATTTCTGGTATGCTCGGCAGGAGAAAGGCGAAGGTCCGACATTCCTGTTCAAAGCATGGAAGAACAGAGATGGGGACATGGTAGCCTCGGTTGTATCTGGGAATTCGCCTTCTCATCAGACTCGTAAAGTCAGACAAGTTATGATCCGAAGGCCTTGTATTTCGGCGACCAAAACTGACAGTGATCCCGAGACCGATCACGAGAGTGATCCAGAGAGCAATCCCGAGGGCGACACTCATCACATGGAGGATGATGCTGATGATGACACAGAGGAAGGTAGATCCCCGCAAAAGAGACCCAGAAAGGAGCCTGGTCCTTCGACAGCACATGAAGGGACAGCCGTCCCACGGGCAATTCCAATGCCTCGCCCGGTCAATGCAGGGAAGACTGGTGTGCTGCTGACATCGCGAATGGGCAACCTCCTGACTGGGCTGACTGAGCAAGTCACTGGACATGTTCAGGAGGATGGTGCAACCGAAAGAGTCAATAGGTCGCCGGCGCCAAAGAACATGCGGGGAAAGAAAGCGGTGATTGAGCCATCAGCGAGGACAACCCGGAGTAAGTCAACACAACAGCCATTGGACACAAGGGCTCGAGTGACGAGAGCAAGGGGAAAGAAGTAATGGACTGATCATAAACTGCCTGCCTTTACCTGCTTGTATTTAAATGTCAATGTGGAACTATCATATATCTGACCTAATATTATATGCCGAGTCCTGACTACCGAATATCGAGTATGGTAATCCTAACGTCTAACATCGATTATTGAGTCCTGGCCATTGAGTCGCGAGCATCGAGTCCCGGCCATCGAATGCCGACTATCAAACCTCGAGTCCCGAAACCCGAAGCCCGAGATTCTTTAAACACCGAGTCCTGACTATCGAGTGGCGAGTCCCGAACATCGAAAATCGAGTCCCGAACGTTGAGTGCCAAGTGTTGAGTCCCGATTATCAACTCCCGACCATTGTGTATCCAGTCCCGTTCGACACCCGGGGACATGTATTGAACAATTCGGTAGTGTACATGATGTGGGCATGTCAATGAAACTTCAGAGGTTGCAATACAGTAATTTACATGGTCATTTGTTCTTCAAAGTGTTCAATCATGGAATCTACTACCTTGAGCATTTCAATGCTCATCTGTTCAACTCTTTGCAACCTCTGCAGGTCTGCATCAGCTTTCTTCAGCTTGTCGGATGTTTCTGCCCAAGCAGTTCGGAATGGTCGCTCAGCCTCGATTAGTTGTTGGATGGAAGGGTCAGGAAGACCTCCAGTATGGCGTTTGTAATCAAGTAGTCGATCTTGGAGGGATTGGTCTTCCAGAAAGATTAGCAAAAATATAAATGCTCTCCTTTGAGATACTCACATGCTGGGTGTTGGTATTGTCCGAAAGGATGGAGCTCCCGGACCACCAAACGTACATCCTCGATATCGAGCTCTGGCTGGTCTGCATGAGGTTCGGTAGATAATCTGTCAGCTTGGGAGATAGGATAAGTATCAATAATGGTCTGGAATGAATGACCCACATGAAATAGACACCTCTGAGGTGGCCGGAGCAAAAGTGTCATCCTCAGGCCCGAGGTACAAGTCTGGATCAATGAGACAGCTGGCATCCTCAGCTTGACCCGGATGTGATTGATCTTCAAGGGTGAAGTTAGCATGCATGGCGATCCCCAATGATAAGGAATGTATAGTCATACCGGGTATTGCAGCCGATGCATCCGGGGGTCCGGATGACATAGAATCATATTCTATGTCATCATCCGGCCCCAGGTATAAGTCATCTAAGTCATCTAAGGGATGCCCGGTGAATAGATAAGGCATGATAAGAATACAACATACCTAGTGATACCCGGCCCATAGATGAGTCATCCACATCCATAGAATTACAGTCGGTCACCAGGGGGTCATTAAATCTAACGGCTGGATGGGAACTCATGTGTGGAGAATTGGTGGACTGATTGACTGATGATCTAAAAAACTTCGAAGTTCAACACACAGCCGGCGATTGCCGAAAGTTGAACCACGACCAAACAAACACAAACAATGAACGATTTTGTGGATCGCCCATCAAATGTCTTGTTTGTTTTGAAACTTCATCTTCCTGATAACTGATTTCAATCTGATTTCAAGATCTTTCAATCTCTCAACCCACTCATCATGTCCACTCCAGTTGACGACTCTTTGACCCATCTGAAGGCATCCACTGCCCAGATCATGGCCATCATCAGAGCCGCCCGGCAGATTCCCCCGGGTCCCAGCCACGCGGCGTTGGGAAAACAGCTTGCTACACTGGTGGTATGTATTTTATTTTGGTGCTTTTTCTTTTCTAACATCTAGGTAGTCTGATGTAGCCAAGGAGCATGGGTCCGGGGTTGGTCCTATTCCCGGCCTCATCATTTCGTGCTCCAAAGAGCTCCAGCGCATCCGGAACATGGTTCCCAAGGTCTGGCCTGACTGGCACTCCATCGGGTATGACGATCCTCGCATTCTGAGGCACCCCTGGCACCCCAAGGTCCTCGCCTGGAACGCCTTAGGCGACCAGACCTTCGATCTCCCAACTGCTGCCCCCCCATCCACAGGTCCGATTCCTGTCAACCTTCCCTCCCCAGCCATCCCTGCCGGCAATGTCGCCGGCCCTTCCACCAACCCCACCACCGAGTCCCAGGACAAGGGGAAAGGTAAGGCCGTCTTCGCTGACCCGGATCCCGAGGCAGAAGGGAGTAAGAAGAGGAAGTCCCCCTTGATTTCTGGATCCTCCTCCCAACCCCCGAAATCCGCGATGAAGACTCGCAAGCGTCAGAGGTCTGCTCGCGTTGTGAAGTCCAAGCCCATCGTGGAGTCGGAAGATGATGAAGACTCGGTTATGCAGGTATGTCGTCTTGTTCATTTGTTTTTTGTCTCTCATTTTGTGTAGCCACTTTCGGGTGGAGTGCCAGAGATCGTCCTCCCCCGGCTCTCCACAATTGTCGCAAGGACCCCTGATTCGCCTCGCTTGCCCTGGGTACCCAAGAAGAAACCTTTTGGCCCTGCCACAGTAAGTGTCATTTATTCGTCCGGGCCTCGGGCGTTTGCTTACATTATACCAGGTGATTGCCGGCAGTCACAAAGCAGTTGTCGAGCCCGCCCAGCCAACTCCCAAACCTCCGGTGCAGGCACCCCCAGTCATCCCTGCAGTTGACATTCTCATTCCCGGACCAGTGAGTACTTTTAAATATATCAAGTGGGTCCATACACTAATACAACCAACAGAACAACCCATGCTATGCTTGCCACAAGCAAAAATGGCCTTGCGCAACTCGGTCGGACAAGAGGACCGGGGCTCCGTGTATGTCGTGCATCTACTGCACGACAAAGAAGATCAAGTGCACCCCCGCGACTATGGGATCCCCGCCTCCTCGCATTCGTGCTTCCTCTACTACCCGGAAGGCGAGGTCCCGAACACCATCCAGGGCTTCGTCCAAGACTCCCTCCAAGGCTCCCCCCGCGTCCCAAACTCCCGCCCCCTCCAAAGCGTCCTGTGCCTCCCAGTCCAGGGCCTGAACTCGCAGTCAGTCTCGTGGACCGGCCGGAACTTCCAGTGTCACTGCTGTGACCACTCCCAAGACCCAGATGCGTGGTCGCAGCAAGACCATCACTGCCGTCAAGGCACCTGCACCTGCACCTGCACCTGCACCAGCTCGTAAGTCACCCGAGTTTTTCATTCTTCACCGTCTGACCTTAAGTTTCCCTTGTAGCACTTCCGTCTTCCAGGTCGGCAGTCCCTGCTGCAACACGTGGCCCTGCAGTCCCTGCTGCAGTGCTCGGGTTGCCCATGCCAGATCTCCATGCCATGTCCATTGCAATTCGAGATGGCGCAGCTCAAATCGCTCTTCTCGAGGCTTGTGTGGCAGAGCAGGATGGTAAGATTGATACCCTGCAACGCCTCCATGAAGGCCTTAGGCGCGAAATCATCGACCGGCACCCCTCATTCCCACTTCCAGACACTCCTGCCCCTGCAACATCCTTGTTGCTTGATCAATCTGGCCCCCACACCATGTCACCCCCAGAATCCACGCTCCCTCCTCTGATTGATCTCAGTATGGAAACTATGGCTACCACACCCGCAGCCCTGACATTCCCGGATGCCTCTGCCATTGAGGGTCTCCTGTTCGACTACAACCAAGTCGTTCACCCAGAGGACCCAGATGCGTCCGGTGACGTTGTGGACCCAGGTGATCCAAGCAACCTTGTCCCAGAATATGACTCTTCCAGCAACATGGATGTTGAGGTGGAGGTGAAGCTTGAAGAGTCTTCTGGGGAGGTTGACATGGCTACATAATTGCATAGTGGTAGATGTATATACAAGTTTTGGATGAATGTAACCTCTGCCAGTCCATTGATTGAGTGACTGAGTTCCGAGTGCCGGGTCGCGGGGTTTGGCTCTCGGTACTCGACATTCGAGTTTTGTGTGGAATCTTTCATCTCAAGTGCCGAGTGCCGAGTGCCGAGTACCGAGTGCCGAGTTCCGGGTCTCGGCACTTAGTACTCGACATTCAAGTTTCGTCTTGAGTACCAAGACCCGAACCCCAAGACCCGGCACTTGGCACTTGGCACTCGGTACTCGGCACTCGGTACTCGGTACTCGGCACTCGGCATTTGAGACGAAAGATTCCACACAAAACTCGAATGTCGAGTACCGACTACCGAGACCCGGCACTCGGCACTCGGTACTCGGCACTCGGCACTCAGTACTCGGTACTCGGCACTCGGCACGTGAGACGAAAGATTCCACACGAAACTCGAATGTCGAGTACCGAGTGCCGAGTGCTGGGTCTCGGTAGTCGGTACTCGACATTCGAGTTTTGTGTGGAATCTTTCATCTCAAATGCCGAGTACTGAGTACCGAGTGCCGAGTGCCGGGTCTCAGTAGTCGGTACTAAACATTCGAGTTTCGTCTCGAATCTTTCGTCTCAAGTGCCGAGTGGCGGGTCTCGGTAGTCGGTACTAATCATTCGAGTGTTGTCGAATCTTTCATCTCAAGTGCCGAGTGCCGAGTGCCGAGTACCGAGTGCCGGCACTCGGCACTTGGTACTCGGTACTCGGGATTGTACCTCGGCCTATCTGTCTATATGATATGTAGCTGGGCCCACCCGTCTATCTAATATTGCCCGACATCGGCCCACCCGTCTATCTAAAATTCCCCACTTCGGCCCACCCGTCTATCTAATATGACCCCACGTCGGCCCACCCGTCTATTTAATATATAATTCACCTCACTCTCGGCCCACCCGTCTATCTAACATGATCCCACGTCGGCCCACCCATCTATCTAATATATAATTCACCTCATCCTCAGCCCACCCGTCTAGCTAATATATAACTCACCTCACCCTCGGCCCACCCGTCTATCTAATATGATCCCACGTCGGCCCACCCGTCTATCTAATATGATCCCACATCGGCCCACCCGTCTAGCTAATATATAATTCACCTCACCCTCGGCCCACCTGTCTATCTAATATTTTTCTACATCGGCCCACCCGTCTATCTAATAAACATTTCACCGCTCCCTCGGCCCATCCATCTACAAAATAATACTAATACGTCGGCCCACCCGTCTATATAATACTATTTGCTATATATCTCTCCTCAGGTCTATAATATAATGTCAATCCTACTCTACATATTACCCACATGGGCCCACCCATCTCCATAATAATATTTCTCCCGGCCCATCCGCTATCATCGATGATATATATAACATCAACATAGATGGGCCCACCCGTCTCCATCGGAAATAATATTTCTCCCGGCCCACCCGTCAACATCGGGAATATACATAACATCGGCCCATAATCCGCTGGCCTGTATTACACGGGATATTATGTAGGTCGGGTGACCCGTATAATACGGGATTTGTCACTGAAGGGGCTCGCTCACCCGACACAATCCGTTGATTGACTGGGTTTTGGGCAGCATCGAATTCCGGACGACTTCTCATGGAATGCCATTGACCCCTCCGACATCACTTCCGTCTTCGGATCCCCTTCCTCCTCCAACTACATCTGGACCATCCGCTGATAATGCCATTCCTAACATATCCTTAATCAATGCAGTTGCCTTTTGCCGAGCCTGCAAGATGGAAGGTTCGGTCCAGTTCAGTATCTACCTTCGTCCATCCGGTGTCGATCTCCGGTCCGCATCTCTCTCGTCCGATCCTCCGGATCTATCCGATATTCCTTCAGACTATCACGAGTTTGCGGATGTCTTCGACAAGGGAAAGGCTAGCCAACTTCCTCCCCATTGTCCTTATGATCTGAATATAGATCTGGAAGAAGGAACTAGTCCTCCCCTCGGAACCATCTATTCTCTATCCACGGTTGAGCTTGCAGCCCTCCGGAAGTTTCTTGATGAAAATATTGCCTCTGGACTCCTCCGCTCCTCTTCCTCTCCTCACGGAGCTCCGGTCCTATTTGTCAAGAAAAAGGACGGATCCCTCCGCCTTTGTGTGGATTTCCATGGACTCAACCAGATCACTAAGAAAGACCGATATCCGTTACCCCTCATTGCCGACCTCCTAGACTCTCCGAGCCGCGCTAAAGTCTATACCAAGATCGATCTCCGATCTGCTTATCATCTCGTCCGGATAGCAGAAGGAGATGAATGGAAGACTGCCTTCCGAACGCGCTATGGCTCCTATGAATGGTTGGTGATGCCGGAAGGTCTCACTAATGCCCCAGCAGCATTCCAGCGCTTTGTCAATAGCGTGTTTGTGGATATGCTGGATGTATGCGTTATCGTATATCTGGACGACATCCTCATCTATTCCCATGACCTCGCGTCCCATAAGCAACACGTCCGAGAAGTACTCCGTCGACTCCGTAAACATCGTCTCTACGCCAAACCCGAAAAATGCGAATTCCACTCCACTTCCGTTGAATATCTCGGATACCTCCTATCTCCAGACGGCTTGACCATGTCGTCTGAGAAGATCCAAGCTATTACTGACTGGCCGGAACCCTGGAAAGTCAAGGATATCCAGTCCTTCCTCGGATTCGCAAATTTCTATAGATGGTTTATCTTCAACTACTCGGATATTGTGGTTCCGTTAACATGGCTTACACGCAAGGACATTCCGTGGAACTTTTCCGAGGATTGTCGGAAATCTTTTGAAGAACTCAAGAAAGCCTTCACTACGGCTCCGGTGCTTACGCACTGGATGCCGGATGTTCCTATAGTTGTGGAAACCGATGCCTCTGACTATGCTATAGCTGGAATACTATCCATTGTATGTCCGGACTCAGAGCTTCGTCCGGTAGCGTTTTATTCCCGAATGCTAACCGCTCCGGAACTCAACTATGACACCCACGACAAGGAACTCCTAGCTATATACAAAGCTTTCCGGACCTGGCGACATTATCTAGAAGGCTCAGCCGAGCCTGTAGATGTTGTCACGGACCACAAGAACCTTGAGTACTTTGCCACTACCAAACTCCTCTCTCGCCGTCAGGCTCGCTGGTCCGAATTCCTTCACCAGTTCAACCTCATCATCCATTTCTGTCCTGGAAAGCTCGGAGTCAAACCATATTCCCTTACTAGACGCTGGGACGTCTATCCCAAAGAGGGGGATAAGGACTACGCCCAAGTTAACCCTCATAACTTCCGTCCGGTATTCACGTCCGAACAGTTAGCTCCGTCCCTATGAGCCTCAACCTTAGCAACTCCGGTGCTTAGAGCAGCTGTTCTAATGGATATTGATAACCTTCAGAAAGACATCCTGACCGCACTCCCTAATGACCCTATTGCAACCAACCATCTTCCGGTACCTTCGGATCTGAGATGGACAGTGGACGATAGTGGTTTCCTCCGTTGCGACAATTGTATATATGTTCCGGAATCCAATGACCTCCAACTTCGCGTCCTCCGTAATACTCATGATCATCCTCTATCCGGTCACTTTGGTCAAAACCGAACCTTAGACCTCATCCGACGCGAGTATACATGGCCAGGTATACGCACCTATGTTAAGGACTATGTCCGATCCTGCACTACCTGCGCCCGGGCCAAGGTTCCGAGACACAAACCTTACGGATTGCTCAAGCAACTACCCATACCAGAAAAGCCTTGGAATTCCATCTCTATGGATTTCATAGAGCAACTTCCGGACTCATCCGGCTTTACAGCCATCCTCGTTATCATAGATCGACTATCCAAGCAAGCAATATTTGTTCCAACTCACGATACCATTACCTCTCCTGACCTCGCTCGCCTGTTCCTACTTCATGTGTTTTCCAAGCACGGAGTTCCATCCCATGTCACCTCGGACCGCGGTACAGAATTCGTATCACACTTCTTCCGGTCCTTAGGAAAAGCATTGGATATGGTCCTCCACTTCACATCCGGATATCATCCGGAAGGGGACGGACAAACCGAGTGTGCCAACCAAACCCTAGAACAATACCTTCGGATATATTGCAATTATCAGCAGGACAACTGGTCGGAATTACTCCCCTTAGCAGAGTTTGCATACAACAACGCTCCGAGTGCTACTACTGGAGTATCACCCTTCTTTGCTAATAAGGGTTATCATCCGAACATATCCGTCCATCCGGAACGCGATCTATCCTCCATCCGTGCCCGAGACTATGCTATAGATCTCAACGACCTTCATCAATTCCTCCGAGAAGAAATGGCTCACGCCCAAGAAAGATATCAAGGACCTGCGGACACTAAACGCAAACCCGCTCCGGATCTCAATATCGGAGACCAAGTCTTTGTCAAGGCTAAGTACTTCCGGTCCACTCGTCCGTCTAAGAAACTCTCGGAAAAGAACCTAGGTCTGTTCGAAGTCATATCCCGTCCAGGTACCCATTCCTTCACGATCCAACTTCCTGAATCCATGAAATCCGTCCACCCCGTTTTCCACGTCTCGCAATTAGAACCATCCGTTCTGAACACCATTCCTAATCGTATCCAGCCTCCTCCACCTCCGGTCGAAGTCGATGGAGAACCAGAATATGAGATATCCGAAATCCTAGACTCTAAGCTAGACCGTCGTAGACGCCAGTGCCAACTCCTATACCTCGTCCGATGGTCCGGATATGAGGGAACGGACGAGGAGACCTCATGGTTATTAGCCACGGAACTTGGAAACGCGTCCGATCTAGTCTCGGACTTCCACACTGCATATCCAGACAAACCTGGTCCTATTGCTATACAATGAGTACAAAATCGGATATACAAGTACATTAGTAGCAGAAGAGACAGATCCGAAATCCTTTAGCCATCCGTCTCCATGTCACCTCCGGATCCAGACTCTTCAGCTCCCTTCTCAGAACCCTCAGAATGGGCCGCCTCAGTAACTCGGATTCCGTTCCGGATCCCCTCCAGAAGGATGATCTGGAACTCCCTCTGCTGCTGCATAAACGCCTCCAAGTTAGTATTCATCCGATCCAAAGCAGCCCTACTCCCTTCCGCCGCTCCGATGCTCTGTTGGAGCAATCCGTTGGTCCGAGCCAATTCTGCTACAATGCTATTAGCAGCAGCAACCCAAGCCTGATCATCATATTCCACTTCCGCCTCATCCGCTCCGACGACCTCCATATCCGGATCCGGAGTCGGACTCTGCTGGCGCTTCTTACCCTTGCCTTTTGGAGATGGAGTCCCAGCAGCGCACTGCCTCTTCTTAGACTTGCGCTCTTGGGCAACTCCAGGCCTTCCAGGACACGTGACCTTGTCCTTCCGGCATCCATTGCAAGCCTTGATCTATCCGAACGTTAGGAGTCACGGATCGGATAAAATAAGGACAACTCACCAAGGAATTGCTCTCAGCATCGGTCCATAGACAAGCCCGACCCTTCTTAGTGCAACGGAAACAAGCTCCCTCCTTATCCGTGGAGATCGTGCGAGTCTACGGATCCGATATGAGGCGGATCCAATGGTATAAACACAAACTCACCATTTCCGCTACAATCGCCCTGCGCCTAGTCTCCTCTGCTTCCCTTCGGATCTCAGCCTGCTCAATCTTCCTAATCCCATCCAGACGTTTCCGTTCCGCTTCCTCCTCCTGGTGCTTCAGCTTTTCAGCCTCTTCTTCCTTCCGAGCCGCGGCCTGGGCTGCCAGCAGTGCTGCCTCTGCTTCCGCTAGTTGTTGTTTAGCGGTCTTCTTGGAACCAGATCCGTTATCAGCCATGTTTGAGTAAAGCTAGTGGTAGTGAAGAAGTGGGGAAAGGAAGGAACACCTGCGACGCTTTGACATCCGTATATCTGTCGAAATCCGAACTCAGACACTACTCCCATCAACTTCTCCATCGTCCCGCACTCATATCTTCCGGTCCGAATCGCTGATTCTCGTGCCTCTAGGGATCGGCCCTAAGGGGGGGATACTGTCATATACCATATATCCGGTTACAGATCCGAAGATCCGGATCTCAGATCCAATCCAGATCCGCTGGACACATCCGTTGTCCGGTCCACAGATCTGATCCGATTCTCATTTCATTTCCTGTTCATATAACTCTAACTATTGTTCATCTCCTTTCGGTATTCCTGTGCACCGGTAATCCAGTTATCCTTTACTTCCGCTATTCTTACTGATCCGCTTTAACTTGTACTTCATTTCCGGTTCATGATTTACCCGTTCCGACTTACCAATACACTTTATGTATACTTTGCTTATACTTCGTACATAGCCTCATACCTTTGCTTATTGATCATTCTGTTAGTTATCCGTAGTATATAAACCCTTGTACTTGCGCTGTAGAAGATCAGTTCGAATATCATCTTAGATTGCACTCATCCTGTCTGGACTCTAAGTCCTTCCGCTATCCGTCCGGACTTGAGTATGATACTCTTGTCTACTCCGAGACTTAGGATTGAATCCGATAGTCTACACATCCACCTCTGTCTTCGGACAGTCTTACTCGTTAGTTTCTAGTTCAGATCCAATCCGGATTAGCCGTTACCCTATACGTCTGATATCTGGAAGTCTTACCGGATCCGTTACGATACTTATCCGTCCCTCTAGATGTGATATCTTGGTGCTCTGAAATAAGGGGCAATACTCGGGAAAGGGGCACAGTGCACGAGCTGAGGCCAAAGCCCTTCGGATCCGATACCCCTTGAGTGCGGTCTTAACAATATCCCCCCAGCCGCCGTCCCATCATCCTTTTACCATAATCCACCCGTTCTACACTGAGATCCCTTCCATTATTCTAGCACCACCTTGATTTCCGAATCGTTACAGTCATAAGACTAGATCTTCCACTCACGTCGTCCCTTTGATAGAGACTCGGAGGCGTCCAGGTCATCCTTACACATCTTTTGTTCTTGCAGTCATGGTGGTGCCACTTACTGTGTTCCCGGTCTCATATGTGAATATTTCTTCTATCACTGCACCATCTTTCTCTCCCAGCCTCCTTTCATGCCATCTTCCCCAGAACTGCAGCTGATGCAAAAATTTGCTTAGACTAGGGCTGCGTGCAAAAATTGATTCCATTATGATTGCTTCCTGGATGATTGATCAAACTGCTCGTTTTTTATGAGACATTTATGGATTTATTCTACCAATTTGCAATTGGCACCATCCATGTGTCCGAGTCATCTTCAAAGTCTCCCAACCCAATTCTCCATTTTGGCCATCTGGAGATTTTGTGTGTATATGGACAAGACCTTATCACAAGGTGAGTGATGCAAGTACCTACCCCAGACGCGCTGGACGCAAGCAGCGACACCCTGACAGAAGGTCGTTGAACCACTAGCAGATGATCAGTCTTCCCATCGGATGCCGTCACCCCTTTTCACGAGGGCTTCTTGTCCACGTTGAATGATTGGATTGACTGTAATCCATTGGCATTTGAGACCCCATCCTCAGCTCCTGCTATAGGTAGTGAGATATTATCTCCAGTCCATGCCACAGCGGGCATCCAGCTGCCCAAGTTTTTGCCAAATAATGCACGACTGCATACTCAAATGATGCAGCGACTCTAGCCAAATTTGTCAGTTTCCTTCTTACACTACTTCTTGATTTCCCCACTAACAGTGTTCTCGATGTCTTGTGCCGCGCATCTCGTGCGCAAGCAAACCGGTACAGGCCTTCCAGGTTGGGTTCTGAAAAGCTCCCTCATTAGCTTCGACGCCACTGGTGACTACTTAGCTGTCCAAGGTGTCCTCCATCGTGATCAATGCCCACACTGCCACGCCTTCCAACGTTGTTGTATTCTTGGCTGTCATAGCACAAGCATAGATGCTCCACGGTCCTCCCGGCTCTGGAAAGACTGCGACTTTTTGCACAAGCTTCCCTACGTGGAAGTTGGTCTGAACTTCTCCAGCAGCACCACCGTACGAGAGATCGTCTTGAAGACTTTGAGCAGGATCACGAGTATAAAGCCGACTGCATCATACTGATCCCAGTGCAGGTCAGCCGGCAGTTGGTTGTTTTTTGTGACGAGATCGACCTGCCTGCTCAAAAAAAAACAAGGTACTTAGCAGGTTCAGTCCCTTTGGACATCTAACGGGATATCGTTTCAGTTGCCTGTTCAAGTTCTCAAAGTTGAATGTCTGGATGCTGAATGCAAAAGAATCGATCCAATGAAGATGCTCAAATGAGAGGCTGCACATATCATACACAAGTTCAGAGAGACAGTTGTATCATGAGGGAAGGTGAGCATGTATCTGCAGAGTATTAGCCTCTCATCACTCATATGATTCGTGACGCACCAAGAATACCATACCGATCCTTCAATTTAATCAATCTGGATCCCCAACAACAACTTCACTTCATTGAGCTCACGCCAAGCTTTCTCCAAAGACTTGAGAGTATTCCTTAACTCTTCTTCCCTCTGTAGTGCCATTAACGTGACCCAGCACTTCTCTTTCACGGCGATGTGAATCATGTCCAGTGGCAACACTGTTTGATGGTTAATGTGAAATTGAGCCATCTCTGTGGCCACATTCCAAAGGGCCTGAATTTAGTTAGTGGTGTTGGGGATGGTGTTTAATTAGTTCACTTATGATAGCTGAATCACAGATTACGGGCAGTCCTGATGCCAGGACAGCAGGTAACTAATAACGAGGTCAGGCAATTCAGTAATAAATCCATTTTGCATCGACTTACAGTATCTGCTGGCGCTTGAGCGTTATAGTAGACATTTTGTTCCATGGTATAGTTTGAGTAGATCAGCACGATCAATATAATTATCGGCTTGATTATCGATATCACTGATCAGACGTGTTCTGCAAGAGCAGATCACTGTTAGTGCTTTAGCTTACATAATATCAGCCACCATGACAAGTTACAACAATAACTTGAATATCAACAACACTGTGATGCCCTCAACTCCAGCACGACCTTCGCCGACAATCTCGCAAACAGCTTCAAGGCTTGCAATGGGAAGCCTCCTCTCCACGTTACGTCCCCCTTGTCTCCGCAAGCGCATTAGAATTATCTTGCTCTACCGCGTGTGCCTGTGCAGACTTCGATGGGTATGCTAACTCTTCACCCGTCTCATCACAGATACACCTGCCCCAGTCGTCAAGCCCGTACATCTTGAACAGAGGGGATGATTTGAACATGTCCCTGGCAGAAAGCCCGATGGGAGTAGCCATGGATATAGATCCCGTATGTTTCCACTATCTCATTTATTATCTTGTCCTAACTGCCGGACAGCCTACGGTATCTCCCTCCATCACTTCCATGCCCACGTCCATTCAATGGCAATACACGCCACCACCAACTACAAGCACTGTGTGCTCGAACAAGTGTAAATGTAAGGTTTCCGCACATCATTCAGAGGCGTCACATTAACAACTCATGGCAGTGGACGATCGATATGATCCATATCCTACATCTGCGAAATGTCGTGCTGTATCGCCTTCTATATCGTACTTGCAAGAAACACACCCCTCACTTGTGTTGTACCCTCGAACACCTAGTTCCAGGCCTCCAGTCCCGATTCCTCTTTCTATCCCTCCATCCAATTCTAGTACTTCAGCCACCTCATCGCCCACCATCACATCCAGTTACCCCTTCCAAGCTTACCCAAGTTCACAGCAGGTGAACCTAGGAACCATGAGCTTATCTTCTAGCCCCGTACTTCGGCCTTCTTTAGGGCTTTTGAGTCCAATTTTACGGCCGATTCTGCGAATGCGGAGAGGAGCTGATGGCGAGGAAAGAGAAATCAAGGGTGCAGGCGAAGCTGTGCATGGATTATTGCTAGGCTGAGTGACCGTAAAAGGGACACCTTAAGTGGCATGCAGAATAGTAATCCTGCTCGCTTTATTGGTCTGGCTTGGCAAGTTGTATGAACTTCTCAGGCATTTTGCTTCCACGTACGCTCGAATCGGACTGCTTTCCAAGGTGTTTGAAGCCCTTTGTTCTATACCATCGGACTAATGGGCTGATCTCACTGTGAAGCTGTTCTGCATTGCGCAATTGCCTTGGCAAGTTAGTTCAAGTTACTAGGGTGTCGTGCCACCGTCTTTGTCGTCTGATATCTTACACATAAACATTAGGCTAACCTATCAAACAAGAGCCAGATTCAAGTTCTGCATGGCAAATGGTGTCTCAGCCTCAAGCGACTCAGGCCACTCAGGAATGTACATTGTTTGTACAATCATCCATCTTTGCCATGATTCCTCATGATTCTACATAGCCAAAGCAGCGCCTGAGCTTGCACACACCAAAATTGTCATTAGTATCCAGCACAAACCCTCCACACAGCATGCACAGTTCAGCACAAAGCCCCATACACGAATAGGCAAAGTTCTCACCGGTGCATGCAAGAGCCGCTGTCCAGTTGCACCCCATGATGTAGATCCAGATAATGTTCCAAACAAACATATTTTCCAATCGCCAAGTTAACCTGGTTCTCTCAAACTAATTACTGTCTACTTATCCACTGTATCTTAGGACACCCCCTCTCGTTTCGCAGACACGATGATTCCGCAAATCTCCAAACGGTATGCCAGCACTGCCAATCCCAATCCCAAACCTCACAAGGGCAGGGTGTACATGGCATAATACCAGGACATCAACCCATATCACCAGAAGAGCAAGCATGCATCATAAGGCGTCACATCGAGAAGGCTGAGAGAGACAAGCATATGGACATAACCATGGCACTGACTCTGGTCAAGACGTGAGTATCTTCACTGCATTGTTCTTCCTTAGTCCATATATTCTATAACGAAAGTTCACGGACTCGGATATGGCTGCCCTACCATACCAATGGAGGCTGGCTGGCTAGCGTGGCTCCATGATGTCATTGACGTCATTATTCATGGAACTGTTATCGTCCGTGTAACCTCAAGGCACCCAGTCTCCATTTGTCCTCGCTCGCTCATATATATCCTCATCATACTCATCTTTTTCTTCAGTTCTGATTATTATTCTCTTCACCAGGCACATGGGAGGTTTTACCCACCCTGTGACCTATGTGCTCCATATTGGTCAAAGGATGGTCTGTACGATGAACAGAAGAGGTCTTACGAAACACCCTTTCCTGCAGCTTACATCCCTCACACTGTTTACCTTCTCGAAGCCTGCTATTTAACCAAGCATGGTGTAGGACGAGCTGACCCCATTGAGCATGTCGTCGGCAAGTTTGTCGTGAATGTGATTTCCCAGATGTCCTTGCCAGATGTAATTCTGCATTTTCTCCGGCAATTGAAGCCATGGACAACGCCCGCTGGTCCTGGGTAGCGCAGGCACATCCAAAGCATGTCAAGTGGTGGAATCCTGGTGAAGATCCTAAGGAGATTGCAAGGGGGATTATTAAAGACAACCAATATGAGGTTGAGGATGTAGTGGCATTCAACGGCGAGATCAAGGGTTTGAAGTGCCCCTCAGCAAGGGAACATTGATTCTTTCCAAGTTCACCACAACTGGGCAACAAGTCCGAGCCTTCCACTCATCAGCCACTCCCCCCTATCCCTCCGAGTTTTACAATGAAGAACACATTGTTCTCAACTTTTATATCAAGCACAAAAAAGATCGCAAGCGCCAGGCAGACACGCTGATGAAATCACCTGTCACACCGTCTACCACTTCTCCATCCGCCACTGATACTGCCAGTCTTGATGTCGCGGTGTCTTCTTACTTGAGGGTCTTATATGTTGAACAGAATACAATGACTATCACAATTGTACTCTTTAAGACTAAGGTGCCAGCTCCTCAAGTTCACGGTCAACAGATTTTCTACTTCTCGGTTGATAACGTGGTGTTCATGGGTGGCCAAAGGGTAATAAATTACTTCTTTGCTAGATCACTTCTCGATAGTAAAGGAGTAGTATATATTTTGTCAGGTTAACTTAAACCTAGTAGGTAATATGGACCTCTCTGAACTGAATGTGACACAAATATGTAAGACGATAGATTAAACGATAGATTATTGTATAGGCGATCCCTGTAAGATAGTATACAATCAATCTAGACTAAAAGAATACGATTGTTTTCAAAGGCAACTCGTAGGCCTTCACTTTCTTCGTGATCTCACAGTGTTGAGACAGAAAGTGGGAAAACTCCTGACTTCAAATTCCTACGTTCCCACACGGTTTGGGAAAAGAATGGAAGGGGAAAAACTTATATATTATGTGAGAATGGAGTCTTTATATACATTTTAGAAACCATCCTTACTACACAATGAGTCATCACTGGATTGGTAAGATTATGCTTACAAACCAAGCCTTTTGGTGTGCTGAATCAGCTGCTTACTAAAGTACATGAGTAAAATATTACAAAGCACTGTAAAATATTGCAAAGCATGATGAATCATGACAAAACATGATGAGTCATGGAAAGTTCTTACAAATCAGAATATTACCAGTCACATGACATGCTTACAAACATATCTGAGTGGTTCACTGAGGTAATCAAGTGGCTGAATAAACATAAACAAATGATGGAAAGAGACAGAAACTACAAATACAACTAAATAAACAGAAACAAAGCTTATGTAAGTAGGAAGTATATCCTTTGTACACTCCTCTACTCATCTCCTTTTACACTGCTATTCGTATATGTCATGGTATGAACTCCATACCATGCATGACAGCGGCTGCTGAGAAAGCTGCCTACGTTCCCGCTCGACAAACTGAAGCTGTGAAAAGACGCAAGCATGAGGAGTCTGCACTCACGAAACACCTCTCAGACTCTATTCTTGGCGACGACCTTGTAGCCAGCACACGCCACCTTGTTGCCAAGATCCCTGTTGAGCACTACGACAAGGACAGAAATCTTGTGCACCCGAGCGGGTTTGAACTTTGTCATTCCTGGCAAGGGTCATTCAAGCACTAGTGATTCTGCACATGCTAAAGAGCAGACGAGAGATCAGGACAAGGAACGCGCTGCACAGACAGCCTCAGTAGCTGAATGTGTCCTCAAATCAGACTTCAATCATGTGCATTCCACTATGGCGAGTACGCACCCGCGTTGTCATAAGGTTCCTTTTGAAATTAGGGAGCCTGACGGGATGGTGAAACACCCGAGCGGCTTCGTTCCTCCAACTCCTGCCAACAAGTTCAAGTATTCTGACAGCGCCAGTCTTGAGCGGGGTCTCACGGGTGCTATTAGCAGACAACACGCCTGTGATGTGGAAAACAATAACTCCACGATTGTGAAGGGCCGTCTTCTGCACACCACTGCCGTTGTGCGTGCCAATGAGGTAGCACTTCCAACCCCTCTCATGCAGCCTGTGCCTGCTCCTGAGATTGACTCTCAAGCGTCATCAGGGCTCTCCGAAAGCGAGGCTGACCATGTTGACATTATCCACGCCCAATACCTCCCAATGCTTGCACAACAGCCCTTTTTTCGACCCCTCTTGACGTTGACAGTTTCTACCAGACCGCTTGCCAACAGTCTAGTTCGCCTTTCACGTGCCCTTCCTTGCGGCCTTCCTTTTTATGTGTCCGTCATACCTGAGGACCGCAAGTTTTCGGATTCTTTATCTTCCCGCATGCACAACCTCCATTTGAACTGTATGCACAACCTCGCAGTAGCAATGGTACAGGGGCTGTCTGGCGCCCGCAGTAGCTTCGTAGGCATCCGGTTCTCTCCTGACAAATGAAGACAAGGTGTGGATGGGGAGGGTCTTGACAAAGCTTTGGACTGGAATATGCGTGTTATTGGTGTTGGGATCGGCAATTGGTTCTCTTGTGCGCAGGAATTGAAAGAGGGGTTCAAGGTGGACACAGAGGAAGCAGTCGTCACTCCGTATACCTCTGAGGGCTTAAATAAGCCCCAATAGCAAACTGTACACTAGCGTGTACTACAAGCTCTGCGCATTTTTCCACTCTCGCCTATTCCCACCTTCACTCAATGTCAGCAACCTGTGGAATACTCAAAGTCGTCTCACGTATTTTCGTGTATTAACTTGAAAGTTCAAGTCTCCCATTCCTCTATATCCACGACACCTGTACTAAGGACTCGGATGACTCGGAGATTGGTGTATAGGTTACTGGTTGCTCTGTCTTCGGGCCGCACATGTTCAACTTTGCTTCTTCCTTAGCTGCCTGTGCTGCATTTGTACTAGTAGCACTTCATACATTTCCCAGCACATCACAATTATCTTGATGACTTCTCTAGCATCATTCCTCGCGGCCCTGCTGACCCCACATTTGCTATCAATATCGTTCTGAATGAGATCCAGAAAGCTGCTCCGAGTCATACAAGTTCAAACAGCCACAGTTGAAAAGTTGTATCGTACCTAATAGTAAACACGACGAAGGGAATGAAAATAAATAGTCAACGCCAATGTGCTTCCGTTCCTTTCTGGCTGCAACAGTACACGAATATATATTTGCTCATCCGTGCTAAACCGACTGTTTGGTGGGATCCTTTAAATGACCAGACAACATAAAACATCCACAAGTGTGATTGAACGTGCTCAAGAATGTCAGCACGAGTGCACTCCCATCGCTTTCTGGCTGCAATAGCTGCATGTCACAATGTCGTCATGAACTGGTGGACAAATTTATATGTGTTTACCTGTGCTAAAGCGATTGTTCTGCGGAATCCTTTAAATGAGCAGACAACATAAAACATCCACAAGTGTGATTGAATGTGCTCAAGAATGTCAGCACAAGTGCACTCTCGTCGCTTTCTGGCTGTGATGGCTGCATGTCACGAGTCTGTCGTGAACTGCTGGATGAATCTATATTTGTTCACCCGTGCTAAAGCAACCATCTCATTGGAATGTCTTACATAGCATTGTAATTTGAAACGTAAGTGATGACAACTGAGAAAGCTCAACAACGTCAACGTGAGTGCGTTTGCGTCCATTGCTATCTGCGATGGCTGTATGTCATGATTTTGTCATTAACTACCAAGCCAATTTGTCCTTGTTGGCCCATGCCAAAACAACTGTCCTTGGGAAAGTCTTGAATGCTATCCTAATACGAAGCATAAATGATATTAAATGAGATTTCTCAACAACATTGATACAAGGGCACTCTCATCCCTTGCTAGTCGTGATGGCGCCATGTTACGACTTCGTCATCATCTCCTCTTGCTGGTCTATAGTGGTAAGCATACATGGCTAGCTATGAACAAATCAAATTTCTTGTAGTATACATGATCATCTTTGGCAGTAAAATAATTAGACCCTTATGTAGTTCCAACAGCTACAATCTCAAGGACTCAGGCGTTCACTGATGGATGTAGTTCAATGGTTGTGCAGCCCACACCCTCACTTCAAGCTAGCTTTTAAGGCTGTCAAGTTGTCAGAATATTACAGAACATACTCGGTTTCAACGCATCTTGGCCCACCCCAATAACCGTCGGATGCATGATGGTAGATAACAAAGCCCTGTCTCAGCTTCTCGGTATGTCGAATGATGTTAATTATCCCTTCTATCTGAACTCACACCTGGCAGATGTCTCTGTATTTAGCTTGACCCCCTTTTTCAGGCCATCGAAACATGTCTGTCCACCGTAGTGCTGCCATGGTCCGGTTTGGTCAGGTTCACAGAGGGATGAGCGAGAACCAAGAACCGGACCTAGGTCCGGTTCTACCAGACTTGACGAACCCCGAACTGGACCTTTACGAACAGTTCGGAATGGTCAGGTCCGGTTATTTTCACGTTCGAATGTGAACCGAACCCAAATTTTTTTACAGTGAGCAAAAAAAAACATAGATATTTTACAGTGTGCAAAAAAACGTAGATAGAACTTGTACTCGTAGCTACACATCCAACACAGCTGCTTCTGCCTCAACCTTTGCGGAAACATGGCCATTCTTGTATGCTGCCTTCAACAACTGCAGTGAGCTGAACGTGGATGGTGTAAGTCCATTGCGCCGCACAGTAGATGTGATCCCTCCGCTCGAAAAGCCTGTTCGGAAGGAACGGCGCTGCCTTGAATGGGCAAATAGTCTCGTGTGATGCGTGATAGTGTAGGAAATTGCAACGAGTGAAGCTAATAAACAATTTCAGTAGCAAATAGACAGGTCAATGAGATTACTTACTCCCCACCAGGCGACGATGTTGTCAGCTTCCTCTAGCGGCGAAGACAGATACAACGTGAGTTCTTGACGAGGATTATGAGCATGTTGGTCTGTGGCTTGACGTGTTTTGATGGCCTCACGCATCCATGCATCACCATACCGGTTTTGATGTGAGGATCTTGTTGGTAGAGCAGGGTCTTTAGCAGGCGCCCGAGTTGGCGGTTTATAATACTTGTCAAACTATAAATGCATATTCAGGAAAGATAACGAGCAGTCGGGACTGTTATTACTTACCAAAGCCTCAAGGTGAGCCCTCCCATCCGCAACGTCTTGAGTGTCCCATCGATCTTCAACATAGGCAAGCTTGTAGTTGGGGTCGAGAACTATAAATGTAATTAGAGGAGTACATGCAACATAGAAAATAATATTAATGCTCACCAAGACAAATGAAATATACATCGGAGTCACTCGTTTTCTTGTAGTATTTGTCAATGTTCTTGAGTCCATGCTTGATTGCATCTGCGATCGGCGCGTACTGTGGATCGTTTGCCATCGCTTGCCACCGGTCAGCAAGGCATTCCAATGTAGGGATCGTTTGCAATGCAGTTGGGTGTTTCGCGGATGAGAAGGATTGTTGGGCAGTCGCTGGTTCCTTCAGGACTTGATGAACGAGTGTGAGGTGTTTCCAATCGTTTCGATCGAGCTTGAAATTGTCATAAGACTTGTTGCGAAGATTCAGCACTTCTTTACTTTCATCAGCGAGGTTTGTGAAGCGGTTCACAGCCTGTTCAATTATAAATATCAGACTGATGAACAATGACAAAAAAATGGCTTACCCAACGTAACACTAGCATGCAGTCAAGACATTTATATAAAGAAGCCCAACGAGTCCTGATCCACAGCAATAACTCGAGCTCGGGGACGTTCTCTTCTTTGCAGGCCTTCTTGAAGAAGGCACGAGCTTGAGGTGATTTTCAAATCTAACAGTACCAATCAGCGAGAGCATAGAATAATAATGCAGCACATACCTGGTCAATGAGTGCGAGGGCTTTACCAAGTGAATCACCAGTGTCGAACACGTCATCTTTCTCATGATCACCGTTAACTTCCATGGCTGCGAGCTCCTTATTCAAAACATCAAGATCATCATCATTCCCCATATCGAGTGTGTGACAGATCTTCTTCATAAGCTTGGCTTGAGGAGTAGGTGCAACCACGTCTACAAAGTGACATGCGGCAAGGTTCAGAATGTGTTCCTGGCATCTGATGTGGCGAGTGGCAGGTATCCAATGGACTCCCTCTGGATCAATCTCACGAGCAACTTCCTTCATTGCAGTATCGTTGTTGCTCGCATTATCGGATGTCATCCACCCAACCTATGTGAATCATTAGCTTTGCTGTGGGATAGTAGGCCAGACCTTACCTTTTCTCAGAGGCCGTATGTGTCAATTGAGTTGATAAGTATACACGCAATATTTTGCCCGCTGTGATTGCCAACGATGTATTCAAAACTAAGCTGCTCGCGACGTAACTCCCACTGCTGGGGTTTATCATCTGGGTTCCAAATATAGTGACCGGTGACAGAGAAAAACAGGTCCCCGATAATTGAGGTCCAGGAGTTGAACATCATCGAGACTTTACTATTGATCTTTGAAAGACGTTCGCGTATGACATTGACTATGGCTTCCGCGCGTGCCTTGATGGTCTCAGTGAGCATCGTGCGGTGAGGGATGTCATGTTCAGTAAGGCCAGAGCGAACATAGCGAAGTAGGTTTCGGAATGCTGGTTTGTCAACCAGCTGTAGTACCTCATCTTCGGTCACAATGAACTCCATTATGTACTCTAGGAGACCGGCCTTGGTGAATGTAGGCGCTTTGGTGACAAGTATACTATCAAGGGTAGATTGCCTCGAACTGTCAATTATTTAGTGCCGTGTTATACAAAAGATTAGTTAAAACTCACAGCACCTGATCCTCGTCAGCTGGAATAGCGCGAGGGTGCATTGCAATTCCTGCAGCTTGACAACGAGCCTTGTAGAGTTGAAAGTGGTTTTTTTTGCTGATAGATATGTGTTAGTGTGAAGCGTCAAGAGATGAAAGGACATGAACGTACCGACTAACGTGAGTGCGGAGTGTAGAGATTCCTCCTCGAAATATGTGCCTGCTCTCAGGTTCACCAGCGTCCCTATCAAATATCAGTAGGAAACAATGCACACAGCACTAACTGTTACGAACGATGCGTGTTCGCAACTGGAACTTGGATAGGGGCTCTTGTGAAGTCTGCTGGGACCAGCGGACGTTCAATCACAAGAGTTCTTTGAGCAAAGACTTCGTCTAGCAGGACGAAGGCTTTATCGACGATTACGACAGCGTGTCTGTAATCGTTCTTCTCGACTTGCAAGACTATTAAGCGATGAGCTTAATAGAAATTAAGGTGAGAAGGCGAAGCTTGCTTAGGGCTTCTAGCAGATGGCAGATAGAACCAAGTAGATTCAAGTTAGAGAATACAGGCGATACCCTACTGGTATATATAGGTAGGAAGTGGTTGAGGGCAGGACTGCCGTATTAGTGGTAAGGGCAAAGGGGAACACGAGTCAGAGATAAGTACCGGTTGGACGGTAAGGGTAAAGGGGAAGATGAGTCAGAGATAAGTACCGGTCAGACGGTAGGGGCATAGGGTTGTGAGTCAGAGAGACGAAACAACGGTAACAGTAAAACGTGCACAGCGTTCTAGAATGAGCTGCGCGTTCGAAGTGAAATGACGTAGTAAGTACAAAGTAAGACGAGTAAAGAGGAAAATGAATAGGGGCCTCACACGACCCAATGTTCTTGTAACATTACCCCTGTTTCTAGGACCTGAAATCAGCGAGTTCAGTCATCCTGGTTATTGTAGTAGCAGGGGTCAACGTCAACATCAGCGAGCCATTCCTCGGCTTCCAAAGCGTTGAGTTCGCGCTGTTGGTCTTCAACAGCGGCGGCCTGGTCATAGGCGGCTTCTAACTTGCGTAATTGTGCAAAGAAGTTTGGGTCAGAGAGACCGCGACGAAGGAGTCTCTTGCCGTTAAGGTTGCCGCAGGTAGAGGTGTAGTGACCAGGGGCAAACTGTCTGCAGATGCGGCAGAAGTAGCGGTTGCAGTGGCGCATTTTATGTCCAAGTTTGTGGCAGGAGTTGCACACGTAGTTAGAACGAAGTTCTTGAGTGTTTTGCGAAGCTTCCATCTGAGCGAAACGGATGGACTCAGTGGTGTCGACTTGGAGGGAGTTGGTGGTATCATCCCAAGACTTCCGTTTGTTGTGGACCTTGGATAATGGAAGACTGTAGGACAAGAGGCTGATGGCGTGAACGCGGCGTTTGCCTTTAGAAGGGCGAGTACGTGTGAGGGGAATCATGGGTGAAGGCAGGCGAAGCTGAGGTGGGGGAACTGGCAAGGGTGCAGGTGTAATGGTAGGTGTGTCGAGATCGATTCTATCGATCAATGAGGTGGGGACGTAGTCTGGGTCGGCGACATAGAGGTCGTCGCTGGGGGAATATCCCCTTACGAGTGCGAGCTCGGGTTGTGATGCGATGAGGGTGTCATCGGGTTCGGAAGGAAGGGGAGATGGGGGTGCTACTGATAGTGTGAGCGCGAGTAGGTGGTCAGCGTCGATCTGTTCGATCTCAGCTTCGGATACGGCTGGATCAGTAGGAATGAATGGGGTGGAGCTACGCTCAACAACCTCCAAGTTATTAGGGGGGGCACTCCATTCACGTTCAGCTTCCATCCTATTACAGACGTCGCCGAAGTTCCTTGCTTCTAGGAGGAGCATGACTGATCGTTTGATCATTCTGCGGGGGTAGCGAACGGAGATGGCGCTATATTTAGAGCCGGGGGTTTGCTGGAGTTCTCTCGCAGCGATGTCGAGGTTGTCAGCACAGCGGAGTATGTTGACGAGGTGAAGGAGGGGCCAGTCCTGAGTTCTCAGGATGTAGGCATCGAGGCGAAGGGCATATTGAATATCTAGTATGATGGCTTCCCACATGGCGTGTTGTTGGGTCTGGGTTCCCAGCGTTGAGAAGGGGATGCTGGTGATATAGTCACTGCTGGTAGAGTTGGAGGTGGAGATTGAGGATGACGTGGAGGAGGCAGAGGAAGATGCAGAGGAGGACGACATGTTCGATAAGAGTAGAAGAGATGGTGGGGAAGGTCATGAGGCTGAAGTTCATTTGACCGTCTTCAATCATTTCTTATACTCCTTGAGGATCTCCGCTGCGGATCTTAGTTCTGATTCAGGCAGCCACGTTCGTTCGGAGTCAGGGTATCCTGCCCAAGTCACAAGATAGCGACGGCGGGAGCCGGTACCCTTGTGTCGGAGGATCTGTTCCACTTTGTAGTGCTCCTCTCCATCGATAAGATCGGGAGGGGGTTCAGGGTAATTCGGGCCGTGTATTTCCGTCTCCTGATAGGAGGAAAGTTCCGAGGCATGGAACGTGGGGTGAACCTTCCAAGTTGCTGGTAGCTTAAGCTTGAAGGTGATTGGTGACAGTACGTCAGTGATCTGGAAGGGGCCATATTGTTTTGGGGCGAGTTTCTTTGAAGGCAAACCGGTGATGAGGTGCGTGGCAGATAGCCAAACTTTATCACCTCGTTTCCATGGCTGGTATCTTTGCCCATGGGATCGTTCCGCCATTCGCTGTTGAGCGAGACTGTGGCAGGCAAGGGCTTCTTCACGGATCTTTTTAAGGAATTTGACTCGATCTTCCGCAGCCGGGATAGCGGAGTCAGGGAATGCGTGGGGAATCCCTCTAGGCTCATAGCCCATCATCAGGAAGAAGGGGGAGGCGTCACGAGCGCTATGTCTTCTGGCATTGTGGACGAATTTGGCCATCCCAAGGCGCTGTGCCCATTGGGTAGGAGTTGTCCTGCAATAGATCCGGAGGTAGGTTTCTAATTCCTGGTTCATGCGTTCGGTCTGGCCATCAGTCTGGGGATGGTAGGCGGTGGAGAGAGCTACTTGATACTCCAGGAGACGTCCTAGCTCTCTGGTGAGTTTCGAGGCGAACTGTGGACCTCTATCTGAGATGATTTTGTTGTAGAGACCGAATCTCTTGTAGACGTGTTCAATAAAAAGCTGGGCTACTCCTTCTGCAGAGATGGTTTTATTGCAAGGTGTGAGAATTACCCCCTTCGTAAGACCATGGTCTACCACGACCATGACAGAGTCGAAGCCACCCGACTTGGGGAGATCCATGATTAAATCGACGGAAACCTGGGAGAAGGGGCGCATAGCGGAGGAAGGGATAGGCATCAGGGGAGGCGTGGTCGGGTGAGTGTTAACCTTCATTTGCTGGCAGATTGCACAGCCGTCGACATATTTTCATATGTAGGTGCCCATGCCGGGCCACCAATAAGATTTCTTGATGTTCCATTCAGTAATGGAATGACCGGGGTGTCCGGCAGTCGGGTGATCATGATGGAGGGAGAGGATGCGGCGGTGAAGGTCGTCAGGGATGTAGGCGTGATCCTTGTAAAATAGAACTCCATCAGTGAACTTCCAATCCGAAAGCGCGGATTTCATCGGGGGTGCACAGACGCCGTTCAGTGTGTCAAGTGCCGTCTTGATCGTGAGATCAGTGGGAGAGTCGGAGAGCTGCTGGAATTCCGTAGCGAGCTCAGAGTCGATCATTTTCACAAACAGGGAATCAGGAAGTAGTATGAGGTCTTCGTTGTCCTCGTTGGCTACAATGTGGTCGGGGCGTCGAGAGAGGGCGTCAGGCGCAGCGAGTTTACTTCCAGGGACGTGGTGGAAAGTAAGGTCGAAGTCGCAGAGAGTAAGTTGCCACCGTGCTTGCCGGCGAGTCAACTTCTGTGCAGAGCGGAAGTACAGGAGGTTTTTATGATCGGTGAAGATGATGACAGGGTGAGGGTTCCCTTCAAGGAAGTGGCGCCATTCTTTCAGGGCGCGGATGACAGCGAGGAGTTCTCGGTCATAAATCTGATAATTTCGTTCTGCGGGGTTCAGGGATTGTGAGAGGTATCCGCAGGGGTGATAAGCCCCGTTCGTGTCAGTTTGAAGGAGGACAGCTCCTGTCGCATGCAACGAAGCATCAGTTGCTAGTGCGAATTGTCGTGAGGGATCTGGGTTCTGAAGGACGGGTTCGGATGTGAAGCAGGTCTTAAGTTTCTGAAAAGCCGCTTCACAGGAGTCATTCCACGAGAAGGATACATCCTTCTTGGTGAGGTCAAGGAGGGGGCGTGCCGTGTCCGAGTAATGAGAGACGAAGTGTCGATAGAAGTTACAGAATCCTAGGAAGGATCGTACATCCTTGACAGAGGATGGAGTCTGCCAGTCGCTAATACCTTTAAGTTTAGCAGGGTCCATGGCGACTTGGCCGGGGCGGATGATCATTCCGAGGTATTCAACTTCTTGAGCGTCGAAAGTACACTTCTCAGGTTTGAGGAAGAGTGACTCATTCCTCAACTTCTGTAAAACTCGACGGGTCCGTTCCTGGTGTTCTTCAAGGTTCTTCGAGAAGATCAGGATGTCGTCCATATAGACGATTAACCATCCTTCATTGATTTCTTTGTCGAAAGTTTGGTTCATATAAGCCTGAAATGTAGCCGGTGAGTTGCATAAACCAAAGAACATAACCTTCGGCTCGAAGAGTCCAAAGGATGTGGAGAACGCCGCCTTCCAGCGATCGTTGGGGTGGATCAGGATATTATTGTAGCCCGAGCGTACGTCCACCTTGGTGAAGTACTTGGCATCTCGGAGCTTGGCAATAAGAGGCGGGATAAGTGGAAGGGGATAGGCGTTCTTCACTGTCCATTCATTGATATACCGGTAGTCTTGACAGGGGCGTAGGGAACCGTCTTTCTTTCCTACAAAGAAGAATCCCGAGGCTTGTGGGGACTTCGATGGTTGGATGAAATCCTTCTTTAGGTGTTCGTCTAAGAAGGCTTTGACAGCGTCAGTTTCTTTCGGGGAGAGAGGATAGGCTCGTGATGACTTAGGCACGAAGCCTTCCTTCATATCGATACGGTGGTCTACGCCCGGTCGGGAGGGCGGGAGTTGGTTCAAGCCATCTTTGGCAAATATATCAGCGAAATCATGGAGGTATTCTGGGACTAGTTCCTCGAATGATTTCTTCTTCATTTCTTGGGCTTTTTCCACGGCGAATTCCTGAGCCTTGTTGCTCGTCTTGGTGTATTCTTCTTCCTTCCTTGCTGCAGCCAGCAGCCAAATGTTCCTTAGGGGGAACGGGGTTTTCTTCTGTTCTTTCTTGGATGTCCCGTCGCGAGTGAGGGGAGTGTCATAGGAGACGTTCTCGATGAGCCGGACAGAGGTCCCATCGGAGGCATATTCGATTAGTACTTCGTCATCAGAGAGGGGATAGGAGGCAATCTCCTTTACCTCAGGCGCGATCTGCGCATCTGTGACCCAGGCGTCTTGCATGGTGTCGAAATCTGGGATGTCAATGATAACGGGAGTCGGTTCCTCCTGTTTCTTGACTTTCTTGGTTTTCTTGGTTTTCTTTTTCTTCTTTTTAATCTCCTCAAGGGCATGCATAGCATTACTTGAGAGAGTTTTGAGAGGGGTGAAGGGGAGGTCGTCTTCGTTTTCGATAATTGGTTTCATACCACGAAATATGTAGGGATCCGCCCTGTTTCCTTTTCGTTTGTCATTGATCATTTCCTCAATTTCCCGGGATCTGGGAGTTTCGGAGAGGATAATCGTGTCCTGGGCCCAGTCAATTACTGGGTTCATGGCGGTGAGCCAGGGCTTGCCAAGAAGCATGTCGTCTTGGTTCGCTAATCGGGTGACATTGAATTTGCCCCACATTACGCGTTTGTCAAGTCTGATAAACAACGTGCAGTAATGCGTGACTTGTCCAGCCTTCGAGTGGCTTCCATCGACCATAGTGATGTGGAAGGGTTTGGAGAGTTCGTGTAATCCGATGCGGTTCTTTCGACAGAAACCCGCATCAATAAACGATGCTCCAGCGCCTGAGTCGATGATAGCGGTGCATGCAACGGTTTTGGTGCTTAATGTTGAAAAAAGAGTGATGGGGACACGAAATTCATTCGATCTACCAACAGTCTTAGTGTACAACAAGCATGTAGGAGAGGCTGACGTTGCGGCAGATCTCCTCCTTAAAAATCCTCAGGTCCGTCTTTGGACCTGGTTTTCATCTTCCTGGTGGATAGTCGGTTGACTTCCATTTCTTCATCCGAGTCTTCGTCGGTGGTTTCATCATCAGGCTGGTCATTGCCACGCCTTACCGGTTCTTTTCCTTTCTTGGAGCTTTCAGCGTCTCCTCGTCGGACCTTTGGGTGATGTTGGCGACTGTTGGCTCTATGCCCAGTCTCGCCACAGGCAAAACATTTGCCGTTCTTCATATAGTCGGCCTTCTCCTTTGGAGTAAGGGTGCGGTCGACGTCCATAGCGTCTGGGTCACGTTTGGGACCGTTAGGCTTCGGGACGTATCGTGTGCCTTGGTTAGGCCTATAGGGTTTCAGCGCTTGGTGCATAGCGCGGCTTCTCTGATAGTTGGCATCCAACTGGGTGGCGGCGGTGTACCATTTTTCAATGGTAGTGGGAACGGTCTCCATTTTGTAGATGGCATCACGGAGCTGGGATTTCATTCCAGTTTCAAAGAAGTGGATGAGAGCAACGCTCTCCTTCATTGAGGACTGTGTTGCGAGGGTCTTGAACTCAGCAATATAGTCGGCAATGTCATTGCCCTGTCTAAGGGTTTTGAGTTTCGTCATTGCGGTTACCTTGGCGTCTACGCTCATAAAAGAGGCTTTAAACTCTTTCTCGAAATTGGCGAAGGTTCCTAGTGTAGGGGTGGTTTGAGCGAGTGCTTCAGCAACAAAGTTGGTTTTCCAATTGAAGGCTGTTCCCGACGCCATATAGGCGAGGGCCATGCCGACCTGCTTGGTGTCGTTGTTGTATACTTCATGGTTGATCATGAAGAAAAGCCTCAAGCTCAGGAGCCATCCCTGTGCTTTATCTAAGTCTCCGTCAAAGTCGTGAGGTTGGCCCGCCTTGAGTTCAACCGGGGTCTTGGTGGTCGTTGTGGGGTTTGACATTCTAAAACTGGGGTTCACTGAGAGGTTTCTTGGTGGACGCTCTTCAGGGAATTCATCTGACGAAGTGGAAGTATCTTCTTCGGTCTTCGTTTCTTGATCAGGGTCTTGGTTGGCCTCTTGATACTGTTCGTTGAGTGGTTGTTCCTCCTCTTCTTCGGGGTCAGAGTCTGGTGTATTGGGATCTCTTTCCCAAGCGAACTTCCTTATCCAGGAAGATGTGTCGAGATCCTTGAGATGAAAGGATCAGTAAGTAACTTGAATCTTTTGTTACGAACGATGCGTGTTCGCAACTGGAACTTGGATAGGGGCTCTTGTGAAGTCTGCTGGGACCAGCGGACGTTCAATCACAAGAGTTCTTTGAGCAAAGACTTCGTCTAGCAGGACGAAGGCTTTATCGACGATTACGACAGCGTGTCTGTAATCGTTCTTCTCGACTTGCAAGACTATTAAGCGATGAGCTTAATAGAAATTAAGGTGAGAAGGCGAAGCTTGCTTAGGGCTTCTAGCAGATGGCAGATAGAACCAAGTAGATTCAAGTTAGAGAATACAGGCGATACCCTACTGGTATATATAGGTAGGAAGTGGTTGAGGGCAGGACTGCCGTATTAGTGGTAAGGGCAAAGGGGAACACGAGTCAGAGATAAGTACCGGTTGGATGGTAAGGGTAAAGGGGAAGATGAGTCAGAGATAAGTACCGGTCAGACGGTAGGGGCATAGGGTTGTGAGTCAGAGAGACGAAACAACGGTAACAGTAAAACGTGCACAGCGTTCTAGAATGAGCTGCGCGTTCGAAGTGAAATGACGTAGTAAGTACAAAGTAAGACGAGTAAAGAGGAAAATGAATAGGGGCCTCACACGACCCGATGTTCTTGTAACAATGCACACAGCACTAACTACGTACTTGCAAGGGTTGCAAACCCAGTGCATTTCATGGCGAGTGAAGGTGGTGCGAATGTCAGCAGTGCGTTCGCTCTTTCCTCAGTTTCAGCATTGTCCTCCGGTTCGGATTCATCTTCGGCTTCAGGCTGGTCAGCACCAGGCTCCAAAGGATCAGTATCATTGCCAGCGTCGTCATCAAGGCTATCATCATCAAATAAAGATGGTATAACTTTCTTGCGGGCCGGTTGAACTTCGTTAGCGCTGGATAAAGCACGTTTTCGGCTCATCAAGGAATAAATGTTCTCGGTATCCCACCCTTGGCACCACTTTGAAGATGTTCCCATGGTACGTCAGACCCCATTCTTATGTAGGGGATATATGGTCTGAGAGACCCCCTCCTCCCAGAGGTCTCCCCCTAGTTTTGCAGGGTTGCGTGGATCTCCTGCGAGAGGATACAGTCAGGCCGTCGTAGCAGAGGTGATGTCTCTAGGATGTTCTCTTGAGCCTCACCACAGCACCCTCTCCAGATGGTGTTGCTGATGAGAATCACGAAGTCACTATCTCCGTATGTTGCCTATGACGTCGGCAAGTGTGATGAGGATCACGATGTCAACATCTCCGTATGTTGCCTGTGATGTCGGCGAGTGATGGCGGATATGTTTTTTTTCTCTCTCAATACTTCCATAGCACAATTTGAATATATTTTGTTCCTCACTCACGAAACAAGGCCTGATTCAGACACAACAAGATGTATTGACTACGGTAGGACACGGTAAATACGTCAATGGCAAGAATGGCAAGAAACGTTAGATGCGCAAACTCGATATGTAGTTACATGACAACGCAGGACTCAATATGTGCATGGCCAAGGGCAAACAAGGACTGCGAGTGAGTCTAAGGAGCCCATCCTCCATCCTCCTGGTCCTTGGGATACTCATTAGGATACTCACGCCCATACCCGTGCTCATATCTCCCTCCCGGACCGAAATATAGACTGCTTGGAGGGTGCCAATAGCTCTCGACGTATCCCTTGTATCCATCTTGATTGTCGCGGTAGGGAGCATCGTGATACCCGCCACTGTGATATTGATGCTGAGGACCATGAGGGGGCTGAGGACCATGAGGGGGCTGGGGGGCATGAGGGGCATGGGGGGCATGAGGCATGCGAGGATCATGGTAATATTCCGACGGTGGGTACCGGGCGAAGCCTGGTCCAAACCGCGACATCATTGGACCTCTTGGGCGCGGGACATACATCCCCGGTCTCACGTCTGCATCATGCGCCCGCATCATGGAATGACCCCCGGCATTGACGTCTCTGTCAGTAGGCACAGCTGACGCCTCAGGCTCCACACGCCGCTCATAGTGAGATCGTGGTATTTCCATGACATGTTCACTGCGCCTGTGATGCGCTGCTATGGTTGGTGGGAGTTCCACGCCAGGATCCCAGTGTTCTTGATGCCCTGCCAGAGCGGGCTGGCCTTGAATCGCCACAGGCTGCAGGGATGAAGGTCGCATGATAGGCGACTTAGCTGCTGGCGCGAGAGATTCTCCATGCTGAAGGGATGGAGGTTGCATGCTAGGCACCTTTGCGACTGGCATGAGAGATTCCCCGTGCTGCATAGATGGGGGTTGTACGATAGGCGGCTTAGCGACAGGCGCGAGAGATTCCCCACGCATGATGTTGTCCGGGACCAAGTCTGCTGAACTACGACGAGTTGGCGAGGGTGAGGAGGGTGACAAGGGGCGTGTGGTGAGGATCTTAGCGGCATCAGCATTACTCGAGTGAGTCTCTGCTGCAGCTTTGTTGGCTCCACTGTCATTGGTAGAGTCGACAGGACCATCGCGCAGGCGTTTTGCAGATTGTACTGCAGAGTATGTCAGTCACTTGGCGGGAGAAAAGAACAAAATCCATACCTCGTCCTGCCACGTCCGGAACCCGTTCATCTCCAGAGGACTCTGCAGTCTCCGGCAGTGCTCTCTTCTCAGCTGGCCCCTTGGCCTTGGGCCGCATAGGTGCCTTACCTTTCATCTTCTTCGCTGGGACAGGCTTTTCTACAGGCACGACAGTTGGTGAGACCCTCTTCTTGGATGCTCGAGAGGGGCCTTCTGATTTCACCTTCCATTTCTTGGAGGAATCGTTGTCTTTGTAGTCCGAGTTGTCATTCAGTGCGTCATCCAGCTCTTCATCCGGGTCCTCTGAGCCAGACCGAGCATCACTGGACATCAAGGAAATGACCTCCTTGCCGACCTTCTTCTCGACCTTCTTCTCGGCCTTCTTCTCGGCCTTCTTCTCGACCTTCTTCTCGACCTTCTTCTGGCCCGTCGGGTGCTGGACTACTATGAACTCGCGGGAGGGGGGAGGTTTAACAGTAGGGCGGACGGGAGAGGCGTCCACATCTGAATCATCAGCTGCCTGAGGCTCGTCCTCTGAAAGAGATATTGTGGAAGCAGGACGCGTTGGTGCCTTCTTCGAAGATTTACCTTTGATCCTTGTAGTAGCCATGCTCGGCTTCTGGCAGGGAAGCCCCCGGCGATCCAATTGGCCATTCGCAAAAAGGCGACATCCTGCTGTGTGCTCGGAATCCCCTGCAGGGGGTGCACCCACCAGTATTGGGACTTCAGAAGTCACAAGTTTAACTGTGCAAAATGATCAGTGGTGAGGCTGGAGGCTGGGGATGATCACAACAAACATACCTTGCTTGGCTGCGGAGACCTTTGAGACGTACATAGTCCCCGCCTGCAACGCCCCAACGATGGTGCCGATCTCCTTGAGAGTCAAGTTGGCAATTCCTTTATTGGCATTGGAATGAACCCCGCCGGGGAGGAGCACATCGTCTGGATAGCCCTTGATGACCAATGAATTGCGTGCGAGCTCTGATGGCAGCGTCTTCCATGGAAAATTCTTGACAGATGGTAGTTTGCCACTGTGGGTGTCTGTTCCTCGCCGTCAGCATACAAATAAACCCAATACATTAAACATACCAATTTGACGAGATATCTCGTCCTTAATCCACTTGAGTCCATGCTTTGCGATGTCAATACATTCTGGAAGGGATTTTGAAGCTGCGCAGGCATTGCCCTGAACCTCCACAACGTCATCCTCAAAGGCTTCTTCAACCACAGCCAGAGATGCAAGGTTACTGGGGTTTGAATGAGAATTCGATCCACAAAAAATCTACAAGAGCACTCACTATACTTGCACTTTCAAATGGCCAATGATGGTATCTTCGTCAGCCTTGCACCGTGACAACCAAAACTGAAAGAGATATCAGATAATGTGCAAGTGACTTTAAAATATACTTACGTCGGCCGCTCCAGATGTTGTATGGGCCATGCCCAAAGAACCGTCCTGATTGATGACTTTGCCACAGGCTACAAGTGCAGCCTCGAAGCCAAAACGAGCCACTCCGGTGTCCATCTGTATGCCGTCAGAAACATGGCAGTAAGAGAACATCATTTTACATACTAATCCAGAGAGCTTCTTCGTAAATTTTTGGAACTCCTGTCCCCGTGCAGAAACTGTCTGAGGTCCACCGAGGAATAATGCAGTCTCACCATAAATCTCGAGAATATCCTGCCAGTCGTTTGGGAATGATTTTTTGAAGGCATTGTAGCACTTGCGGCGCACGCTGGCACCTTGATGTTACGATGTTAGCATAACAACATCAGTGGAAGAGACAGATACTCACTTGGCGTGCCAGGAGCCTCTGGGGCCTCGTCTCCGAGCCTGCTAAGCTCCTGCTTGAGGTTATTTTTAAAGTAATTCGCATATGCGTTCCAGTGGTTCACATTATTGACAGTGCGTGCGTGACTCTTGTTCCATAAAGAAATAATTTGGGAGGAGGGTATTGACGTGTTGCGGGCGAGGTCATTGATGACACGTTCCAGTTCTACAAAGCCCTCTTGGAGGGCGGCATTCGTCTCGTCGTTTCTTCAGCCTCTCACAAAGGAAGGGCCAACATCACCCTCGTTCATGACATCACCCTCATTCATGATATCACCCTCATTCATGGCAGTGTCCATGACAGCGTCCTCAGAAAAAGGAGCAAAAGGAGCAAAAGGGGGGGCCATATCCCAGTCCCCAAGGCCTGTGGGCATATCCCAGTTCCCCAGGCCTGCAGGGGTCGGAGGTATAACGTGTGTCGCAGGGACGGTGAGTTGTATGGTAGATGATCCGGGGATGGTGTCGTCACGGTGATCAAAGCTCCCGTTAATCATACCGTTGAAGTCAAATGATTCCTGCTCAAAAATGGAAGGTTTTGTCGACATATTAGGCTGCGGAGGCTGTAGAGGCTGCGAAGGCTGCGGGAGTTTCTGACGAGGTTGCTGGTCAGCCATGGAGAGAGGAGGCTCATAAAATACATCTGCCGATGTTGGCGATGTTGGCTGAAGCTACACACCCAGGCTGCGTGCACGTGGAACAGGAGGGATGAAAGTGGGGAGAGGAACAGATTGTTGGTGAGGCTGCACCTGTGACTGGTTGTGGGCCTCGGTGAGCAAAGGGTCATGTCCCACGTCAGCTGGTGGCTCTTGATGAACCAGCCTTGCCCGACATGCAGATGCTTCCTTAACTAGACCCATGTCACGGTCAGTAGCTTTGATGATACCGCGGAGTCGAGTTGGGGTCTGTACTGGCGGGGGAGTCGGTTGGCGCCTGCCTCCACCAATTTGTTCCTCGAGGAATTCGCCTTCACCGCCAGCAGGCTCTGGGAACGGCGAGGAGGTTGAATAGTCAGGAGGTGGGGAGTCCTGGAATTCAGTCGATGACTTTTGAGTCATAGCTAGAAGGGTAAATTAGCGTTGACAAAGAATAAATTCTTGAGACATATCTTACCTATTAGACGTCGGCGTGCCAAAGGCTTGTAAGAGTTGGCTGCAAAAAAAATCAACAAGACATGCGACCAAAAAACTTCTTGGAACATACAGATATGTGTGGAACACCGGTATGGGTGTTTATTCACAGATCAACGTACTGGGATGATCTGAACTGTGGAGGCAGATGAGAGAGGTTGTATGGACGGCGACTTCCTCCATTTTCGTATGGTTCAATGAAGAGATCCCCTGTTTGAAGATAGAAGTTAGGAACTCCGTGATCGGGGAGAAAAACTCACAATATAGCCGCCTATCTAGGCAAGAGGATCGGAGCACGAGCATCACCAGATTCTCCAGATGAAGTTTGAGATTGAGTTCTAAGTGGTTCCGAGTTCAGTTCATCAATCATCAATGGGATTTTTGCGCTACTACAGTATGCAGTCTTGTAAGTGGCGAGGGACAAGATTCACTTTTCTACACACAAATCAATTGCCCTTGTAAATGTTGCTATCGGTGCCAAGCATCAGTAAGTCTGGCGCGATGGGGTACTTGACACAATGTCCATCATCGGTCCCACAGCACCCCGAATGACCATACATTGAACAAGCACGTCTTGGTTTCACCCACGCCCACCGCATCCAACTAAGTAGCGTCTAAATATCAAGCCGCCATCGTCAACTCTCCAACTGGGCTACAAATATAAGTATAACTCACCGTTTTGCGTGCGTTTTCTGCTAAATGTAGCTCCGTCATCTGATTGGTGGTCAATTCCAAGTCTGCCTCCTGGTCGGGCCATAGCACATCTTTCTCAGGCCAAATCTCCAACCATTCACCCGATAACTTGGCCTCAAATGCTTTAAGCTTTGGCGTCGGGAGAAACTGGAATTCGGTTAACCAAGGCATTAGCCATGCATGCTGTTCACGTGTTGGCTGCCACTGTGTTGACATCTGCGAATAAAACATCAAACCAAGCTCTTGAGGGAGCATCAAACGTACCTCTGTCTTGTGTGTGAGCAGGAGTATTGTGGGAGACAGGTCACATGGACAGCGACTGCCTCCATTTTCATATGTGCTGCTTGAAAAGAGAAGTTAGGAACATCGAAAATGTTTTCGCTGATCACTGAGAGCTTGGCGTTCTTGAGCTCGAAGATCCTCCTGCTCCTTCCTGCTCAGCGTGTGTGGTCACCAGTGTAAATTTACATAAACCGTGTGAATTTTGGATATTTTACGTGCTACACCCCATGGTCCCTTTCACAGTTTCACTATGTACTATCAGATGCTGACTTCTCTTCTCATCGATGGCGAGGGCTGCCAAATTTGCAAAATTTGCGACACTCCTTCTTCCTTCACTACGATCTTCCTGGCACCTCGTCCATATTGGCAACCACCATGGATTTCATCAAGCTGGATCGCATCGTCAATCAGATTGGATCGCAGCGCAGGTGGACGAATGAGAGGGTGTTGGAAGAATGGTTGGAGAGGCGAAGACAGGCAGACGACGATCCTGAATGTTGGAGGGAGGATGAAGGGATCCCTTGCATCATGGGAGGCTTGACAGCACTATGTGGTAAGTCTGATAGTCTGTCTAAGTGTGAAATGACTGACAGTTCTACAGGCACACTAAACAGGCGAGGGGGAACCTTCCCCTGGAAGACACTACCCATCCTCCTTGCCTGCTGTGGTTGCATCATCCACAACTACCCCGAGAATGTCCTCATACCTGGTGAAAGACGCAGCATGCTCAAGAGCAAGGGGATCCACGATCTCACCCTTTCCAGCTGGGCCATACTTGTGAATGCCCTCAAAAACAATTCACTCACCGTGCAACACATCACCGCTGAGAATACCTCCTGAAGACTACTGACTTCCCGTGAGCCCATCATCTTGGGTGAAGCGCCTGCACCTGAATCACCCCATACTCGTGGTCGGTGTGTGTTCGTTGACGGTAGGATTGATCGGAAGGGTCTTCCTCATCAACTCCCATCTCCAGATCCTTCACCTGCACCGTCAGTGCCTTCTCGTCACTCTCGTCGGCGGGCATATCATTCTCCCGAGCCTTCAGAGCCTTCACCTGAACCATCTACACCCCCTCGCCACCCTCGTCTGCGAAGATTTCAAGTTAATTCTCCTGAGGCGTCCCCAGAGCTGTCCCCTTCACCTCGTTATTCTACTGTGTCTCATTGCCGGAAAGTCCAGATGTTCGTCAAAGTACCACTTGCGCCTCCCTCCTGGAAGCTGAAGGCAGCACAGCAGTGTTCTTCATCCGCTGCAGCAACACCACCACCGGCACCAACCATACCTTTGGCTGAGGGCACATCATACGCACCAGTTGATACCCCACCTTCGGCACAGAGAGCTGATGCCGGTGAACTGATCCCACAGATAGCTTGCCTTAGCCAGCTTCTTAGCACCCAGCGTTCGGCAATTACAGATTTTACTCTCGAAGACGAACTTCAAGATGATGGGTTTGTTGGGACCCAATGAAGAAGTCACACTGGCATTTGCGCACTTTGTATCTCCCGTTTCCGCTTCTGTTACTGTACGATTAGTATCTCCCGTTTCCGTTTCTGTTACTGTACAATTCTAGAGTCAGAAAGCAGCAATAATAGTGTGAGTAGTGTCATGGAAGAAGATTCGCAGTGGCTTGTTACGATCACCTTGTCATGATCTTGAGATTCATTAATGCTAATTGAGCGGAAAGATGTTGGGCGCAACATCTCGAGAGGTACCTCAACCAATCACATTGCATTTAAAACTTGTATTAAAGTCCTACTAAACAGAAAACATGTCTCTGCAGCTTCGTAAAGCTATATGTATGGCTACAAAGAGGTGAGCACTGAAGATCTTATGACCCCGCTTCAGATGAGATAGAAAAATCCTGTGTTTTAGCATGCACAGTCGCTTCACTTTGCGTAAGACTGGTATACCTCTGATTGCTTCATTGAGTCGTAAGTGTTTCAATTGTTCCAAGTCGCTGGATTGCAACGTTCACCAAACCTTCCACAATTATAAGCCTGGGCTACCCTCGACTACGCGAGGACCAGTTCACAAGTGATCGATTGGTTGTTCAGCTTGCTCTTTGAGAGGTTTGGAATGCTAAATGAGTGTGAGCGGGAACAGGATTGATGATTGACTCGGATCATTGTGTGTCCAGATCTCTGCCAGACTACTTAATGTTCACGCTGCTGTATGCACGGCCATGGTGAGTGAATTTATCGCTCAACTGATCTCCATCTCATGTATCCAGGACCGCCTGTCGTGAATCAAGTAGGTTTTCGCGGTCGCCATCATACAATTACATGATATTCATGCAGACGTATGGAATCTTATTTGTTCCTTGTTTCGAGTTCCCAACGTGGTGTATCATACTCAACACCATCTTTGCACATCGCTCGGAGGGTTGTAGACAAGTTCATGAATCAAGTAGTCTTTGCATGATCATCGCGGTCGCTATCATACAATTGCGTGATATTCAGAGGTGTGTGGAATCTTATTTCTTCCTTCCCGACGGTGCTTGGCGGTGTTCACACAGTGGTGTATCATACTCAACACCATCTTCGCACATCGTTGGGAGGGTTGTAGACAAGTATGGATTGCATATCACGGAGCAGGTATCCTTACTACAAGTGTGCGTACATAGTGTCTAAAAGCTATCATGTCCTCCTCGCGCATGCCTGGTCTGTGAGCTCCCCGCACGACGGCCGCAAGTACCGCTAGGACCCAGAGCCCACAGTCGTAGTTGTTTATTTGTAGGGGATTGACTGTTAGCGGGTGGGCTACCCAGCCTTTAAGATCAACCTTGTGCGAGCCACGGTGTTGGTGAGCGATGAATGATAAATGGGCAATGAGATTCATAATGTCCTGTATCAAATCATTGTTAGTTCAATAGCGGATAACTGGAGTATCATCTAGTACTGACCTTCACATCATTTTTCCATGGCCGTCGTTCAGCCAGGCTGTCGAAGAGGTGGAGCTCTTTAGTTGAAATATATATAGCGCAAAATACCCAGTGTCCCACTGGTGAGGGGCGATGAATGGGTAAGATCCAAACATCTTTGTCCCAAAAGGACGTCCACGCAGTATTCCGCCACAGTATCTCATCCAATGCTTTGTATCGGATACGAGGGAGATCGTGCATGGAGAAAATGGCACAAGGCCGCATGTGTGAGTTCGTCAATATCTCAGAGTATAACAGTGCCGCGCAACCATTGATACACGTATCATTGAGGCGGGCAGTGGGCTGTGCCAGGAAGGACTGATCCCTTGGCTCGAACACTTGATAGGGAAAGCCATCCTGCGCTGGTCGCACCCGAGTTGGGGGAGTGCCTGAGCATGGTACTATGACGTGATCCTCTGGGCGAGGAACTTTGAAAGTATCTGTACGAAGATTCTATGATATTTGATGAGTCTGAGTACATATTGAGAGACAAAAACATACCTCTGGCAGTTCCCAGCTTATTGTGAATTCGGGTTCTGCTATGACTTCATCATCTTCATCGTCACTAATGGTACCGTCGGGTAAAACGTCCATGAGCACCGCTTCTTCAACAGCTTCTTCGAATGCAGGCACAGTATACTCGTCTGTTACAAGAACATCGGGTCGTGTGAGGCCCCTATTCATTTTCCTCTTTACTCGTCTTACTTTGTACTTACTACGTCATTTCACTTTGAATGCGCAGCTCATTCTAGAACACTGCACACGTTTTACTGTTACCGTTGTTTCGTCTCTCTGACTCACAACCCTATGCCCCTACCGCCTGACCGGTACTTATCTCTGACTCATCTTCCCCTTTACCCTTACCGTCCAACCGGTACTTATCTCTGACTCGTGTTCCCCTTTGCCCTTACCACTAATATGGCAGTCCTGCCCTCAACCACTTCCTACCTATATATACCAGTAGGGTATCGCCTGTATTCTCTAACTTGAATCTACCTGGTTCTATCTGCCATCTGCTAGAAGCCCTAAGCAAGCTTCGCCTTCTCACCTTAATTTCTATTAAGCTCATCGCTTAATAGTCTTGCAAGTCGAGAAGAACGATTACAGACACGCCGTCGTAATCGTCGATAAAGCCTTCATCCTGCTAGACGAAGTCTTTGCTCAAAGAACTCTTGTGATTGAACGTCCGCTGGTCCCAGCAGACTTCACAAGAGCCCCTATCCAAGTTCCAGTTGCGAACACGCATCGTTCGTAACATCGTCTGTGTCATTCTCGGGGGAGGGTTCATCGAGCGCCAACAAGGTTGGTACAAGCCTGTAGATGCCATCTTCTGATGGTCCCTCACAAAGAGTAATCACGAGATTGACTGCCACTGTGATATTGCTGACGAAGCGGATAGAAGATGCTAGCGGGGTGACCCATTTAGTTTGAAGTTGGAGGACGTGATCCCGCCGTTGCTGCAGCGGAAATAAAAATGTGTGATCTTGTAAAATCAGTACCGATCATTGATGTACTAAAATCACTTACTTGCGGGAGAACGTAGGGCAACCTCTAGCGCAGCCAGTTCGTCTCTAAACCATCAACAAAGGTTATCTGCTTCAAGCCCAAGACGGCGCTGTTCCTCTTGACATCGTTGTCGTTTCAGCAAAGCTAGTATTCCATCTCGTACATCGGTGTCTTCCATCCAACGGGGAACATCTCCAATGGATGGGGTGATCCAAACATCCTCCATCAACGTTGGATCATTTCGAAGGTCAGCAAGTTTGGTAGGAAGAGGAGCGGGGAGTGGGACACCCCAAGATGGGTCATAGAGGTCTTCAAGACGCTCACAGTAGGAATTAAATTTGTGGATCGCGGTCATCAAAGCTGGTTGGCGCTTTGCAATGGCTTTGCGTGTCTGCTGATGGAGCTTCATGCCTATGATAATGAGTCAAAAATTCTAATATGGCAAGACAGAAGCGTTGAATATTATTACCAAGGGCCTGATTTGCACCGCCGACCGCACGGTCAAGTTTATCCCACTCAAAAAAGCTGCCTATGGCTCGCTTGCGGATGTTTATTTTAAGGTCACAAGCCATGAGAAGAGTTCGAACGAAATCTAAGTCGACACCTTCGAGTTCTGGAAACCTGTCGTGGACGTTGAGTGAGGCATACAATACTTCAACCTTGTTCATCAAACGGTCATGGCTGTGCTCGAGGCTCTCTAGTGCATCTAGAGTCTCTTCGGTAACCGAGCCCTTCTCTACCACAGTGCGCGTGGCTTGCAAGGCCCTATCAGAAGCATCGAGGTCAGCTTGGAGAGCAAGGACAACGTCAAGCTCCTTCTTCAGTCGTGCAGGAGCATCTGTTGATTGTGATAGTATAAAATGTCAGTTGGACCTTCGAGCGACTTTGACGGACATACGGGCATGAATGGAGAGCTGTGACTTCTTCTGATCCGCCCATTGATCCTCCAGATCTTCGATTTCGATATCGCATTTATTCAGGACATCTTTAGCCGCTGCACCCTGGGCATTCACGCCACGTTTGAGCCGCCGTTTGATCCATTCACCCAGATCTGTTCGCATCTCCAGTCCGATGGCACCGGCTTGGCGGTCTATCAACCAAAGACGCCTCTGTCGCTATGCATGCACTATTATTAACAAAGGAACATCATGAGAATACTGCGACTTACTGATGATGACCGTTGGATGCCGATCAGCTTGACAAACCTTGACCACAGTCTCTCAGTACCCTCGCCGTCAGACAGACCAAGGCCACTGCACATCCGAGGGTTATACTCCAGTTGACAGGCCCACTCGTGGCCATATGCGTGCATGGCTGTTGTTGCGAATCGAAGTCGCGAAGTCACAGGCTCAGGAAGAATATCATACTGCGTACATAGTAACACTTCAGGTTGAGATCTTGTCTGTCAGAGAATTACTTACCTGAGATAATGAGCGCGAGAGGACACAACCGACGTCATAGAGCGTGACCACAGTAGCTTCCTGCGGTATGAGGGAAAATAAGTGCTCAATGAGGGATACCGCATACTTCTGCTGCTCGCCAGGCGAATTGATATTGGCAAAGAAGAGTGGGATATCGTGACGACAAATAAGGGCCATGATGCCCGTATCATCAAACGATTCCATGGCGGCCTTCTGCTTCTTACCATCTGCAGCTTCATATGAATGCTCGCACTGATCGATGGCTTCGTCCGGGACTACAGAAGGGCGAATCTTGGGTGCTCGCTTACACTTCGAGATGATCCACCGTCCAACATCGTCAACCTGGGTCTTCGGAAGGAAATATGAGGGTTCGTAGAAGCGCGGACAGTCGCCTGCAGATTGTCGATGACGATGATGGAAGTTACCATCTGTTGCAACGTGTATATCTCCACCTTCACTAAGCGGCCTGCCAAAGAGGACACCTCCAAAGCATGCTGGGCAGCGCTGCATTAGAATGGCAGCACATTGGCCTTGGAGCAGTGAGGTATTGGAGGGCTTGGGGGTAGACAGACTAGCCTCCTCGTTACATTGAGGGCTACGAGCCTTGTAGACACGCTCTCGACAGATTTGTACCGCGGCTTCAGTCTGCCGCTTGACTTCGGTCTGTAAAATATCATACCACTGAACGGCTTGGCCGAGTCCACGTCGAAATGGCTCTTGAATGACTTGGCCCTGGGTGAAGTGAGGAAGGGTCTATAAAGCTGATCAGTCGGAACTCACGGCTGTATTGGTCATCTGAAAGCCTCAGCGAGCGTAATGAGTCTTCAGGGCGGCGGCGAGTGCATGGATGGCATCACATGAACGCTCGAATAATGCCTGGTAGAATGCGAGGAGGTCTGTGGAGATTGCCATGCGTGGTTGAGATGGTGCAGTTGGAAAAAGGCCGTGGTGTACAAGGACTTGCGAGAGTGTTGAACATTTGCACGCCATTACATTGACATAAAGGAAACCTGAAGTTATCAGCTGGAGCTGCGCATCAGAAACGAGCTGCTTACGGTCAAAAAAGAGGCAGACTATAGAGAATTGTCGCTGTACACAACCGGAGCTTGCACAGGCAGATATGACCGGACATATTTCTGCAAGAGGGTGCCCATGGGTTCTTGCCGAATACTTGAGATGGGGATCGACCAAGGTGGGTATAAGTGCCTTCCAGGACATATAAAGATTGTTTGCCATTTTATCTGGCAAGATACGGCGCCCCAGGTCCTCGGGTGCCAGGTCTGTAGGGCAAGGTCCTTCGTCGGGCTGGTAGTCATTGACCATAGAGTCGTCCTGGTCATAAGGATAACTTGCAGTGTCGTCAAAGTTTGCCAGTGCTTCAGGTTGAGCTGGCGCAGAACTAGAACTCAGTGTTTGAGTAGTTAGCATTTGGGGGCTCATTAGAGCAGCCATTTGAGCGAGGAGGCGCTTATGTTTGGAGTTAGCGCCTGGAATGTGAACGAGTGTCTGCATTTTTTTGGGATCTCGAGCCTTCTTGGGGCTTACAAAGTGTACTCCAAGTCCTGTAGATATTGGCTGAGCGCCACGTGTGGGGCGGATGGCCGGCATGATGGTCGTCGTAGTAGTGTAGAACAGAAAGACAGACTTGGAAACTGACAGCAGTGTTCAAGATGAGCGCTGAGGCTCTATATCTGGCAGGCTCGCCATAGACCTATCCAGAGGCTGAACGGAGCGGGATGGGGATGTTGACGACGATCCTGCGAGGTCATAGTGGAGGGTACAGAGTATTTAGTAAGGGCCACGAGGATCCGGGGAGGCGCTGCAGAGGAAGCAAGGTATATTTGGGCTGTGCTATAATTAGATCATCCACGAGCCTGGGTCTCTTAGACCCATATAACCCTAACATAATAATGGGGTCTCACAGACCTTTATTACCACCGAGAAGTCCTGCCTGAGGTGCAGTATCCCGCAGGCGAGCAGATGGCTTGGACATGCGAACGGATCGTCGAGAACCAGCTATAATTGGCACTGGTTTGCAACCTGTGAGAGTAGGCGCAGAGCAAGGAGTAGGCGCAGAGGAAGGAGTAGATAGTGGGACAATATCATCAGGATCATGATAAAAGATGATGTCCTTAGCATCCTTAAGAGATCCATCAGTATTGAGGGCGCATGCGTCAGACATGATGACGAGTGAACTCACCTGGTGCTTGCTCCTTTTAACTGCTAACAAAGTGAACAACCGCTCTCCAAAGCCATATACATTGGAGGGTCGCGAAAACAACCCATTTGAGAGCCAGGGGTGTGGGATGCGAGCCTCCGGAAAGTCGTCGCAAATCCTGAGGATCCCAATGACCATGGGGGCAGAAGTTGAAGTTGAGTCGAAGTCGAAGTGACCATTACTAGTAGTGTGTGCCTCGCCGATAACATGAGGACGCTGCGGTTCGAGGTTCGGAACGGTTCGGGAAGGTCCGAACCTATGTCCGAACCGTTCGGGTGATGGTGGACCGTGAACCTCTTTCAGGTCCGGTCCATCCAAAACTTAGAACCATGGACCGAACCAAGGACGAACCTGACCAATGGTCAGGTTCGAACCACGGTTCGGGACCAGACCACGGCAACACTAGTCCACCGTCCAGACTTCTGTGCTCACATGTCTGCAAGCACATGCAAATCAGCTTACCATATCCTTCTACCGTCACGCGTCGATATCGGGAATTCCTGCTTCAAGTCTCTAGCGTCTGTCTAGAATCAGCAGATAAAAGCAGCCTCCTGAGCAGTGAGTTTGACATATTGTCGTCGCTTCAGAGCTCGGCTCATGTTTTTCACGATCGTCTTCTCGTCAAATACGAGGACTCTTCACTTTGACACTATGCACGGCTTATCAGTCGACATGTATTCGCGTGGGCCATTAATATTGCCCTCTTTGACCTGATATTTTCATAACCGCATACCACATACTCATACAATAGATTAGTGCATACTCGATCACGCAGGACATGATGTGCAGTGCTCGCAGAACAAGTTAATGTGATATCATGTGCAACTACGTCTACAGATTGGGGGGGAGGTGTGCGGGATGACGAGAAACTAAAAAACCAACAAGGATAAAAAGGAATCAGGATAACACGCTGCGTGATGGACAATCGAGCGAGACGACCTGACCTAATTTTGAACAACCCCATGCAGACGCCTATGCACACATTCTGCAACATCATTTTGAAGCTGTCCCTCGTCAATTGCCATGGGGGAAGGCACATTATTCCACATCGCATGCACAGCGTCCTGGCAAACAATGTAAACTCCCTTGGGAGAGATATTGTTGCTCTCAAGGTTCGTTTGCACATTCTGGTACGTTTTGTTGACGAACTCCCTCCGGGTTTCAGTTTTGATTTGCTGGAAACGAGCACGTGTCTCGTCATCAGCACTACAAGGGTCGAAACCTCGTGGCATCTTGCCCAACGCCATGTTGTTGATGTGCTGGTCTGACTTCGAACGAACAATGAACACCTCAATGTTGGTGAACTGCTCGCACGCCCGGAGAATGGTGAGGTCGGAGTCCAAGAAACGATTGTCGATTAGCACAATGATGCAGTCGAAGATGTAGAGGCCCAAGTTATTGAAGTACTGCCAGTCAGGCACATTCTGAGTTCCCGCACCGGGAACGTCATACCAAAAGATCTGGGAGCCTGGGCGTGGATCAGTGTATCTCGTGACCACATCGGTAGTTTCGACAACCCCCACAGGAGCAGCGATGGGGTCATTGTTGGACAGGCCCCGGACGGCATTAATAAAGGATGACTTTCCGCCTCCAGAAGAGCCAACAACCGCGAGATGGAAGAAGCCCGGGCTGTAACGATACTCGGCCCTCACCCGAACAATATCCGCCTCTGATGGACGGCACTCGGGGCGAACTCCTTCAAACCACCGACGCTCTGTCGCGAGCCTTGCTTCCTCTGCTCTCCGAAGAGCTTCTGCAGCTTCAAGCCTTGCTTCCTCTGCTCTCTGAAGAGCTTCTGCAGCTTCAGCTGCCGCCCGTTCGGATTCTCGCTGACGATCTTCCACCGTTCTTCTTACTCTTTTTTCTTCTTCAACATCGAGCCTTGCCCTATTTAGTGATTTTGACATTTTGTCTCGCTCCTCGGTTGCCTCCCAACGTTTGTATGCCAAGAAACCTATAGGAAGGAGTGAAACCGCAACGGGTGCTGCAACAGCGGCAGTACCTAGGCCAGGAATAGCACCTAGTAGGCCTGCGATAGTACCTAGTATGCCTCTAATAGCACCTAGTAGGCTTGTAATAGTACCTAGTATGCCTGTAATAGCACCTAGGCCTGTGATAAAACCTCGGCCGGGGGGCATGCTGCACTAACAAAAGAGAGGGGGAGGATTGACGCTGAGAAGGGCTGTGCGCTAACGTGTTCTCCGTCTACGTGCGGTGCAACCTACTAGTAGTAGACCAAGATTAGCTAACTATGGACTGCGAAGCTTGAAGGTTCGCTCACCTTGATGAATTGTAGTATTGTGGAAACAGTGACGACGGAACTCTGCAGGGAGGGTAAACGATTTGGACACGAGTAGCAAGGGGGTTCTTATAGTACTTGTGGAGACGAACACGAGGCCAGCACGAATCAGACCTAACACCAGAAGCTTCCATTAATGTCGTCGGCAAGCTGTACAGTTATCCCATAGCTTCTAATGTGTACTCAGTTTCGATGCATCTTGGCCTATCCCAATAACCGTTGGACGCATGGTTGGTCACGGTATAGATAACAAAGCCCTGTCTTGATCAGCTTGTCGGTACGTCGAATGACATTGATTATCACTCATGACTGGCATGTCTCTATATTTAGCCCGACCCCCTTCTTCAAGTCATCAAAACGTGTCTGCGAATACATGCGAACCTTTAGCTTACTATGTCCTTCTACCATCACCGCTAATGCCCGTCGATATCGAGCATTCCTCCTTCAAGTCTCTAGCGCCTGTCTAGAATCAACAGATAAACGTAGCCTCCTGAGTAGTGAGTTTGACATATTATCGTTGCTTCAGAGCTTGACTCATATTTTTCACGATCGTCTTCTCGCCAAACACGGGGATTCTTCACTTTGACATGCTATGCATGGCTTATCAGTTGACATGTATTTGCGTGCGGCATTAATATTGCCCTCTTTGACCTGCTATTAATTCGAGGTATTTCATAACCGCATACCACGCACTCATACAATAGATTAGTGGATACTTGATTATGCAGGACATGATGCGCAGTGCCCGCAGAACAAGTTATGAGCAAATTATGTTATGCGAGGGTAGCCTTGGAACGTATCCCAGCAATTTATGACGCAGCCATAGGTATATCGTCCCATACTGTTGTCACATCCAGAGGCCTGTCGCAATGTTAATGCTGTTTCATGCTATCCTGCGAATTCGTGTATGCGCGCAACGAAGTGTCTGTGTTCCGTGCCGAGGATCCAGTGCTCAGTATTGTGCGTGTCGCCTCTAGACACTGGAAGGGACCATTCAAACCTGTCAGACGAGGCAGTAAAGCAACATTTTTCGAGGCGATTCGTCTCTGAACTATACAATTTCAAATAAGAGGAGCAGCGGTTGCGATGTGCAGTGGGTGGTTGATGCGGTCTACCTAGGCCCACATGGAAGTGACGTGTAACGTGTTAGTACTAACTGATTGCTGCCGGAGAGAGCGAGAAGGACACCTTCTGGTAGATCCATTGACGAACGTATTAGCCATAAATGCTGCCTGAAGGAGTGTCATGGTCTTCATCGATGCTTCATCACATATTCAGCCATTGTCAGAGCTAGGAGCACCAGCTGCAACGTTGCGCTGCAAATCTACGCGTGAGATTTCGCAGATAGCGATAAAAATGAAGCTACCGCGCCTGTTCACCCTTTGCACATGGAAACATCGACTATGGGAGGCGGTGTGTGTCATATGCGCGGTCGGAAGGCGATGGGTACAGTGACAGAGAATAGGTGGGCGGCGCTGGCGTACGTTAAGACTGAAAATACATATGCGATGATGATAATTGCAGGAGAAGACACACTCACATTCCCACGGGCACCTGAATATGTCTGAGTTGTGGCCTGTGTCAAGGGAAAGGGGTTAAGATGTAGCAGGGATCTATATAGGATAATCGTTGAGTCAATTGCCGGGAGAACAAGATAAATACACGTACATCTAGAGGATCGCGTGGTTGATCGCGTGAACAGAAAGGACTGCGTTTGTGCGAGGTGATAAGTGCAGAAGTTTGCGCAGGTGGGGAATGACAATAAACGCTGCGGGTCTATTGTAGGCAGATGTCTTGGGGACATAGGGCAAAGGATAGTGTGAAAGGGAGCATCGCTATGTTAGACTACAATGATTATTCTTTTCATCAGTAGAGAATTAATGGGCGACATACTTCAAGTATGTAAATACCCGAGTGGCGGTCGATCTTCAAGCGAATATTAGTGCCCAGAAGATGTATAACGGATAAACACACCTGGTGAGGTTCGCTTACCGCGCAGGCCTGTTGAACCGGAGCAAGGATTTGGTCGTGGCGTCTGGGGCTGCAAGTGAATGTAGCAAAGGATGACGTGTAAGCTCGAGTCTCAATGTTGATTTTGAAGAACCGAAATTCCTACTGAAGACACTTTATGTAAAGGGCTGCTCATTGAAGTTGCGCTCAAGCCATATTTCTGAAGTTGCGGTTTACCGGTGGAAGCTAATTAGTAGGAGTTCCCGGGTTGACCCGGTGACCTCAGATGGGCGCTTCATTTGACCACCAACCATTTAATGTGATTTCTTTCTATTCTCATTCGAAATCTCCTTCAACTCTGTGCTGGAGCATCGCTCTCAATAGCTCATCCAACCAGCAGGCATATGTCACGGTGCACATTCAATCCCCTTGAATAGTATGAGTACATGTTCTCGCTTTCTACTGTACCTGGCTATAATTACCAGCCGTATTGTGCCAGTGTCCATGTCCCAACCGTGACATGTGTACTAGCACAATTCCAGGAGCCATCAAGATTTATCAAATAACCTAACGACTGTCTCAATTCTTTTATCCAATGGGTTTGCGTACGGATGACTAGTAATACCTGTTGGAGTGGTTGGCTTTTGACAATGAGGTGAGCCGATTTCTGGCAACTGATGCCAGTGCCCAGCCGTTGATGTCTACCCAGCTCCCTCCTCTAGCCGCCTTCCCTCGTGCCAACGCACATTGACCCATGTTCTTATCGCCTTACGCCCAAACCTAACTCAAACAGGCAGGGTCAAATTCTCGTTGCTTTTCGGAGCTTCTTACGAGGCTCAGCCTCAGGTGCGTCTTTCATCGTTGGATTCCACGTTCACTCATTACCTCGCTGGAATCCTAGCAGGTCACTTCCTATGACTACGCCAGCTACAGATATACCCTTATATGTGCAGTTCAGTATTTTGCATCCACACCAAGCTCCGCAATCGCAACCATTTGTCCCGCACGAACTTAAGCAACCAGTATCATTCATCTCAGGAGCCGTGCAGCGAGCACGTTCCTTCATCTTAACAGCAGGAGAAGCGATTCTCCAGCATGACTTCAGTCGCATAAGTAGTCGCAGTTGTGCCGAATAACCTAAGAACACGGACGTGAGCTCAGGAATAGAATTAGATGTATTAAATATCATAGCACGATTCATGATCCCACAGTCACACCCTGCAATGTTATCAGTCAAAAACGTGCTACCCATTGCAATGAAATCACTGTACAGACAGTCAAATTAGAATGGGATCAGATGCTTACTCACACTACATAGTCTAAAGTTGACGTTCATAGGAATTTACCCCACAAGCTACACGTTCCAGACTAAAAACATGGAGGCGACCGTCGACGTTAACGTTGAAGTTTGAGTCATTGTTGAACGGCTTAGATGATGTTAGCGAGGCAGCACCCCAATACCAAACGGCCAAAGGACTGGGCTGCAAGTTAGCTCGTCACGATATTGCCAGAACAGAGCGGTAGCTGTAGGCAGAGATGTGTATGCGGGCGCTAAGAGGCTTTAGGGAACGATCTACAGCCAGACCATATGCACTAACTCTCATTCACGACGGAGATAGTACATGGCATTCGAGAATAATTACGAATCGATCAAAGATCGATCACACAGCCTGAGCGTCTGGCACATGGTAAAAGGACTGGTGTGAACGTCACCAAGTTGGTGTCTTGGCAGTCAAGGTATAGGGACTATTGACTCCATGGTAGATGGGATTCCCAAGTACCTGCGATAGCGGGGATAGTTACTATGGAGGTACAACAATAGCTAGACCTACCTTGCTGACAGCCCGGGCGAAGCACCGTGCGATGTGATCGCTAGCGTTCACACCCCCGAGGCGAAGCGGAGGATGGTACGGGCAGTACATGATGCATCTGTTGCACAGGTTGATCTTGTCTGGTAATGATTTTGTCCTATTTCCAAGGGAGTAGGCTGGGTCACCACTCAGGGTGGATGATGCGGGTGGACCTGTGTTTTGAAGTTTTGTGGAGTGGGATGGAGGACTATTTTTTAGAGATGTGGGGATGAAAGAGATATAGAGAGAAGGCCGATGATGGCGTGGAGCTCGCACCGAGGTCTCAGATCTGATGCCTCGTATGAGGCATCGAGTCCCGCAGCATTTGCATACAATTGGCGCGATGAGAGGAGAGTGAGTTCCCGGCATAATTGCATGGCTGCAGGAGTGCAAGCTGAAGCACGAAGTCCTTTTCCTGGCCTTCAGATCCGACTATGGGGCTCTGGTATGGAGATAATTAATATTTAGAATGGACTGACAATGAATATTTATAGATCTAGTCCTACAGTGGGCTCCCAATCGCCGATTTTGAGAACGGCTTCGATACAAAGGTGAGCGAGGTTGGACTCAGCGTCGTAAGGACGGTTCAAACGTTCAAGCTTTCAAGAGTCTCCTAAGTCGTGGTAATTGTATGCCAACTGATTGTTTATATTTGTTTACGCGTCTCTAATTTGCTTGGGCCTTCCTTTGACCGTTTGACGCGATGGTGCTGGATTTGCAGAGGGTACAACTATCGTGTTTTCTGGATTCCGTGGCTACTCGGGTACCTGCACAATTCGTGAGCTGTGGACGGACGACATGGGGAGTATAAATGTGTAGAACGTCGTCAGGCTCCTCACCGCTAAGCCTTCTACAATTAATGGTGAGTAATCCGAGTCTTCCCCTCTCTTTTCACCTGACAAGTTGTCCAACCTAAATCTACCGCATCTCCACACGTGAAATTGCACCTTCCTCCTGACTTCTCATCCTTTGGAGACGTTTGTGTCGAGTCGGATGCCACCAACAATGCCACCGACTCAAAAGACGATCACACCCACTGCTTTCAGTGACGAATCCCTTACCGAAGAACAAATGCTTGACTCAGCTCCAAACGAGATCCGTCGCCTAAACCGTTTACGTTTAAGGTGAAGTACCCGCCATTTCCAAAGAATAGGCTGAGTTTCCAGTACAGTCCAAAGGTGCACATCGTTTTTGCGTGGAAAACTGTACTCTTATGACCGTTTCCGACAGAGTCCAGCTCGGAGATTATTTGGTTCATCGGGGTCTTCACCAGCTCCGTCTCACTTGTCCTCATCCTTTTCTATCGATGCTCTGAAGAACTCTCTGCGACCAAACAAGCGATGCTCTGCTCAGCGTTCACACCCAGACGCTATCAAGGTAGAAATCCGAACTCGTGCAGCTGACTCACGAGAGTCCATCCACAGTAGCTCGAGTGCCTCGTGCAACTACGAACCGGGGCAATCAATGATTGTAAAGGATGTTCCTGCCGTTGCTGAGGCAGCCACTGGATGGAGGAAACTGCCTCCTAGGTTGCCGATTCCGAAGTGGGATGCCGATGATTGAGTTCCCCTCCCACAGAATACTTATTACTTGTATTATTAACATGCTGTATCACTATTAATACATACCTAGCTCCAGCGTGAAACGAAAGGTCCGGGGATGAGGGCCATGCTTACATATTGATCGACTGACTTCCTCACAGAACCTCGGTAACATGAGCTTGGCCTTTATTGGTATACGATAGCGAGGTTGATTGGACACTGAGTACTGGGGGCTGGCATGTAGCTACGATATGGTACATATAATAGACAGGAGTCTGAATCAGTTAAAAACACGTTCGGAGAATGTGATATCATGTACGTAGATCTACAGATTGAGGGAGAGGTGTGCGGTCTGACGAGAAAACACATAAACAATAACTAAAAGGAATTGGGATAACGCGCTGCGTCAACGCTGCGTAATAGACAATCGAGCTAGACAATCTGACCAATTATAGAACATCCTAATACAGACGCCTACGCACACATTCTGCAATATCATTTTGAAGCTCTTCCTCGTCAATTGCCATGGGAGAAGATGAGTTATTCCATACCGCATGCATAGCGTCTTTGCAAACAATGTAAACTTTCTTAGGAGAGATATTGTTGCTCTTAAGATTCATTTGGAAATTCTGGTGCGTTTGGTCGATAAACTTCCTCTGGGTTTCAGATTTGATTTGCTGGAAACGAGAACGAGTCTCGTTGACAACATTCAAAGGGTCGAACCCGCGTGGCATCCTGTCCGCCGCCATGTTGTTGATGTGCTGATCTGACTTGGAGCGAACAATGAACACCTCAATGTTGGTGAACTGCTCACAGGCGCGGAGAATGGCGAGGTCGGAGTCCAAGAAACGATTGTCGATTAGCACGATGATGCAGTCGAAGATGTAAAGGCCCAGTTTATTGAAGTACTGCCAGTCAGGCATATTCGGAGTGCCCGCACCGGGAATGTCATACCAAAAGATCTGGGAGTCTGGACGTGGATCAGTGTATCTTGTGATCGCATTGGTAGTTTCGACAATCCCCACAGGAGCAGCGATGGGGTCATTGTTGGACAGGCCCTGGACGGCGTTAATAAAGGATGACTTTCCACCTCCAGAAGAGCCAACGACCGCGAGGTGGAAGAAGCCTGGGCTGTAACGATACCCGGCCTTCATCCGAACAATATCCGCCTCTGACGGACGGCACTCGGGGCGAACTCCTTCAAACCACCAACGCTCTGTCGCGAACCTCGCTTCCTCTTCTCTCCGGAGAGCCTCTGAAGCTTCAGCTGCCATCTGTTCAAATCCTTCCTGACGCCTCTGTGCGTTTTCTGCTGTTCTTTTTGCAGCACAATTGGCTCTTTTTTCTTCTTCGCCTTCGCGCTTCGCCGGATTTACTGATTCTGACATCTCGGCTAGCTCAATTTTTAACTGGAGATTGTGTCTCGCAGCTGTAAAGAGGAGTGTAGCGGGGAGGCATCCTCGAGCAACAGCACCTAGGCTGGTAGTAAAACTTGGGCGTGGAACTGGACCAGCATCATTGGACATGTTGCACCAACGAAAGACTCGGGGGGGATTGACACTGAAAAGGGCTGTGTGCTAACGTGTTTTTCGTCTACGGGCAGTGCGACCCACTACTATTAGTAGACTGACTATGGCCTGCGGATTCAGCTTGAAGCTTCACTCACCTCGATGAATTGCAGTACTGTGGATACAGCGATGAGGAGAGGCTCTGGAGGGTGAATGATTCAGACACAAGACCTTGAAGCGACTCCGAGTCAGTGAGGTCTTATCATAGTACTACTTAAAGGGACAAACACGAGGCCAACACGAGGCCAGTACGAATCAGACAGGCACTAGGAAAGTGCTGCGCCACTGGAATGGGTCCGACTCACCCCCACGCTGTCACCTTTCTTTGTAGACTCGCGACCAGCCCCTCTGAGATCAATGAGGCAAGCCGTCGATGTCGGAGGTGTCTATCATATGATGCACCGAGGCTATACTTTAATACAAATCCAGGGATTGTATAACACAGGTTATGCATACTTATTTTGGATCCCCGAACCCACAGAGTATGCATATACGTTGCGAATCTTTACAGGAAGTTGACAGGAAGCTTCGCCAAGCTTTCAATTGTAGTTCTCGACTTGGTTATTTTTACTACTGAGGATAATTATAGAAACATCCCTGATCGTCTGGGATATGTCATAGAAGGGCGGGGAAGGAGGGCAGGCACGAATCTTTCAGCGCGGAGAAGAATCTAATAAAAGATCGATCTAAGATCGAACAAAGGTACATTAGAAATCTCCGATGCATGGCCTGTGTGCCGTGCCACAGATGCATCTCCCCTGTCTGGTGTCGCACGTCGTTAATACTACCACTGTATATAGAAGCTATTTGTTGTGTTCCAGGTAAAACTTTACAAATACCTTTGCAGGATCTGGGTAATTTGTGTTCGACCAAGGTTACAAAATACCACCATTTCATCTCTCGTAGCTACAACATCCAAGAAAATTTTATTCTACTTGTACAATACATCATCCATAGGCACTCTGTACATGCTTGAATTTTTTCAGTACCAGCTGACCATGGCGTTGAAGTGCTAGGAACATTTTGCACATTAGGTACCCTTTGCAGATTGGTGGGAAAGCGAGTTCCCGGATTCAATATAGGCGCTTCATTTGACCACTGGCACCAACCATTCTGAACCAACGACTGTGATTCCTAGATCTATTCTCATTCGAAATCTCCTTCAACTCTGTGCTGGAGCATCGCCCTCAATATCTCATCCAACCAGCAGGCATTATCCCCTTGAATAGTATGAGTACATGTTCTCGCTTTCTACCGTACCTGGCTACCAGCCGCATTGTGCCAGTGCCCATGTCCCAACCGTGACATGTGTACTAGCACAATTCCAGGAGCTATTATGATTTATCAAACAACCTAACGACTGTCTTAATCCTTTTATCCAACGGGTCTGTGTACGGATGACTAGTACCTGTTGGAGTGGTTGGCTTTTGAATTGACCGTCGTCCTCGAATCTCGATCGCGCACTCACCAAATCCAACACCTCCTACATCTCCTACCAGCTCACTAACTCTATCTACGATACGCACCATTGAAGCTGGCCACTTTACCTGCCCGATAAAGGACGAAAATCAACGATTGATCAACGTCGACCTTAATCATCTCAATACCCCTTCACGATAACCGACAATCGTGGTACAAGGAGCCCAGCTGTCAGATGTATTGTTCAGTTTCTTGTGGGCTCCTACTGCTGATCTTCTTCGCAGATCTTAACTTTCATCGGCTCCTCCCTGACGTCTGGCCAAAATGAATGACACCTCCACCAGCCCACGACGCCATCCACGATCCTACTATGGTTGATGCCAGCTTCTGGTGGATAACTCCCTATGCATTTCTGAATAACCTCGAAAGGCTGCATGATCGAATTTCGAGCTCGATCCCCCCATCAGTAGCAAGTAGCACTGACTAATGAAAAGTACCTGCTATCTTCTCGTACCCAGAAGGATAATGGTGAAATTTGTATACCCGCCATAGAAGTTTTACTCAATCCGCCGATTGGCACGTCTGTACAGAGACATACATTCATAAATATGAATCTTGCTAGCGCTGAGTCGTGACCTCCAAGCTGATCTCTTCTGACATGAACCGTACAGCCTCAATGTCATCAAGAATGCAGGCGACGGTTGACAGGTCTGCCAGCGTAAATGATGGAAATTGCGGCACACACTAGGGTGTTGATTTTCTTCCTTGCAGACACGCCTGTGAACGAGTCCCTGCAGGAACGATCAGAACTTCAAGCCAACGGCAACTCACCACTGCTAGTCGTCGTGCCAGCCTTACGGAATGTATAAAGAGCCATCGCGGAGGCATCCTCATTTTGTCATGATACCAGCTTGCAGCACGCTGCAGTTCCGTCGCTGTGAATGATCTCGTCAGATTTCAGGCAGCAGAATGAGTCGATCAGCACGTTTTTCTGTCTTGTGCAAGCGGGTAGCCACTGAATCAAACACTCTTCAAATGAAAGACTACGGCTGCCATGAGAACTTCGATTTTGAAAGTAATCATCTCGGCGCTGACGGTGATGATATCTCAAAACAGGAACATCGAAGCGCCTGAGACACCTACTCGACATCTGCATGAATTTTTATGGGCGCAACCACGTCTCTGAGGAGGTTTCGGTACTTGCGCGCACAAATCAGCAGCATTTGAGTTTCACCCAGTCTACTATTCAGCAGGTCATTCAGTCGGACAAACATAAATTTAAACTGGGTGCTAGGTATAAAATTGCCAGGGAATCAAAGAATCAAATTGTATACTCGATATTGCAGCAATAAAACCATCATTACACGGAGCTAGAAGGATTGATGTTAGCAACTGCGAGGACGGATGGTAAAGACTAAGAGCTCACATATCTCGGCAACTCGACCAGCGTGTCCCATGTGCCATGCGGCTCAAATCAATCTCAGCACCTCCTCTCGGAATCACCATTGCAGTGCCAGGAGAATAAAACGGGTATCGGGAAGCTGGAGGTACCCAGAAAAGGAGCCGATGATTGGGTCCCATCATCCATCCATCAATTTGCAGCAAGAAAGGGGTTGAATTGGAATTATGATGAGAGGTGGGTGCAAGCAAGTCAGCGGGGTCGGGCAGGGCGTGTTCCAGGCTGGATGAGAAGCAAATGAGGTGATTGTTATAAGTGTTGGTTGGCATGATACGGTTGTCTTGGGGGGGAGGTGTGGTGCTTCGATGCAGCGAATATGGAGAAGAATCTGGCTCTCTGGACTCGGGGGATGGTTGCACTTTCATTGCACTCCACAGACAGACAGTATTATCGTCCGAACCAGACATGATGCGAGTACTATCCGGGGAGAACACCACTGAGCGAACACTGTCGGTGTGCCTCTGCAAGGGCTCACCCAATGGCTGTCCCGTCACTGCATCCCACAGCCGCACAGTTTTATCGGAAGAACCAGATGCGATGCAAGTACCATCTGGTGAGAACGAGACCGACAAAACTTGTTCAGTGTGCCCCTGCAAGGGCTCTCCCAATGGCTGTCCCGTCGCTGCATCCCATAGCCGGACAGTCTTATCCTCCGAACCAGACGCGATGCGAGTACCGTCCGGGGAGAACGAGACCGATAAAACCATTTCAGTGTGCCCCTGCAAGGGCTCACCCAATGGCTGTCCCGTCACTGCATCCCACACCCGCACAGTCTCATCGGTAGAACCAGACGCGATGCGAGTACCATCCGATGAGAACGAGACTGACCAAACCCCTCTAGTGTGCCCCTCTAAGGGCTCGCCCAATGGCTGTCCCGTCGCTGCATCCCACACCCGTACAGTCTTATCGAAGGAACCAGACGCAATGCGAGTACCATCCGGTGAGAACGAGACTGAGGTAACTGTTCCAATATGCCCCTGCAAGGGCTCCCCTAAGGACTGTCCCGTCGCTGCATCCCACACCCGCACAGTATTATCGAAAGAACCAGACGCGATGCGAGTACCATCTGGTGAGAACGAAACTGACAAAACCCCGTCAGTGTGCCCCTCCAACGGCTTACCCAATGGCTGTCCTGTCGCTGCATCCCACACCCTCACAGTCTTATCCTCCGAACCAGACGCGATGCGAGAACCATCCGGGGAGAACGAGACCGAACAAACTAGTCCAGTGTGCCTCTGCAAGGGCTCACCAAATGGTTGTCCCGTCGCTGCATCCCACACCCGCACAGTATTATCTAAAGAACCAGACACAATGCGAGTACCATCCAGTGAGAACGAAACTGACAAAACCTCGTCAGTGTGCCCCTGCAAGGGCTCACCCAATGGCTGTCCTGTCGCTGTATCCCACAGCCGCAGAGTCTTATCGTAAGAACCAGACGCGATGCGAGTACCATCCGAGGAGAACGAGACCGACAAAATCCCTCGAGTGTGCCCCTGCAATGGCTCACCCAATGGCTGTCCGGTCGCTGCGTCCCACAGCCGCACAGTCTTATCAAAAGAACCAGACGCGATACGAGTACCATCTGGTGAGAACGAGACCGACAAAACCTGTTCAGTGTGCCCCTGCAAGGGCTCACCCAAAGGCCGTCCTGTCGCTACATCCCACAGCCGCATAGTCTTATCCAAAGACCCAGACACGATGCGGGTACCATCCGGTGAGAACGAGACTGAGGTAATTGTTCCAATGTGCCCCTGTAAGGGCTCGCCCAATGGCTGTCCTGTTGTTGCATCCCACAGCCGCACAGTGTTATCGAAAGAACCAGACGCGATGCGAGTGCCATCCGGTGAGAACGAGACTGACCAAACCCCTTCAGCGTGCCCCAAGGGCTCACCCAGTGGCTGTCCCGTCGCTGCATCCCACACCCGCACAGTCTTATCCTCCGAACCAGACGCGATGCGAGTACCATCCGATGAGAATGAGACTGACCAAACTCCGTCAGTGTGCCCCTGCAAGGGCTCCCCTAATGGCTGTCCTGTCGCTGCATCCCACACCCGCACAGTCTTATCCTCCGAACCAGACACGATGCGGGTCCCATCCGGTGAGAACGCGACTGAGCGAACCACTCCAGTGTGCCCACTGATTACGATCTGAACTACAGTCCAGTTCAAATTACGGCCGGACGCCAGACGAAGGTTGTTCGGAAACCTGGTAGTAAAATTGGTAGCCACGGTGGAGTTAATGGGTGAGAATGGCAGCGCTGATAAATACAGATGCGGCGTGCTGTGCAGAATCATGCCGCCAAACACTTGAATGAATCTCTGTACATCCATCGTGGTGGATCGCAGATCTTCGTGTCCAGAATGGCCCTGTGTTTATTTATGAGCTGTTCGTCCGATACTGCCTCATAGGCATGTGCTCACCTTCAGCCACTTGGCAACGAGTGGAAACACAGTAATTGCACCGCTGATTGCATTGAGAAGGCCGAGTGCTTCAATCCAGAACAACAGTCGCTCATCGTCGAAGAATGATCTAATCGTCTTTGCAAGCTCATCGTCGAAGTGCGTTTTTCGAACATGCGTAGCCCAATATCGACAGGAATAGGAGAGATGTGGGGGAATGGATGTTTTGATTCGTTGAGGCAGTCCGGTATCTTCGCGATTAGGGAGGTATGACGACTTTAAATCACATATATTGAAGCGAAGGCCATGTTCCATCACTCGAAGTGATGCCAACGCTAAGTCGTGGTGTTGCGCCTTCGTCACCTCGACGAAAAAGTCTCCGCTGGATAATTTATCTGTGAGGAACTCTTGGAAGGATGCGTGAAGGGGTCTGACGGGGATGCACGGGTCCGTTGTGCCACTGAGGAGGGATCCCATATGTTGTACGATGTCCACTTTGTAATGTTTGCTGTGGTTTGGAAAACAGTCCCGCATGGCGTCGAGGGACTCGAATGGGAGGGGTTCAGCCATGCTGAGTATTTGTCCCATCACGGAACGAAACTCATCTAGTGCTTCCTGGTACTCGACATCGCCATACCGATGTCGTGGCCAGATTTCTGCCAAAATAAGCCGATACATATCATACAGCTTGTTTGTCCATTTCCCAGGATCGCGGTTCACGACAGTTTCAAAGCGAGACCTTGGGTTTACGCCGGGGAGGTCTTCCTTGATGTATTCGCATGCAAGACGTGCCCACTCGAAAAGTCCATCGGCTTTCGCAGCAAGGTTTGCAAACTCTTTGTCCTCAAAACGCGACAGACCTTGTAGCTTGTCAGATACAAAAGCGCAGATGTCGCGCTCCGCCACTGCTGCTGGAATCTCGTCCATGGATAGCCGTAGAGTATGCTGAGCACCATGAAATGCATCTTCGATGTCATGAAGTGGACGAGAGGTAACGAGAATCCGAAAGTTGGATGGAAGTTCTGTGATTTTGGGAAGACTTTTGTTCTGGAGTTTACCGGTAAGTATGCGGAGAAGATCCCGTCGCGTCTCCACCCCGCCGCTCTCGTCCAGCGCCTCGATCACGATCAAGACAGGTCCCACACTAGACCTAGAGAATTTCTTTAGTGGTTCCATGAAAAGCTTCTCCCACTGCTGGAAAATATCCCTGGAGTTCTTGAGCGACGTGGAATTCTTGACTGCATCCGCCAGTGATCGTCTCATCTCTGGATCACGATCCGCTAGGTCACGAGCGATGGTGGAGAAAACTTTTTCGTGGTGTTTCTCGGCTTCTTGGGCCTTGTCGAAGCAGAAACAGGAACCGAGCACTCCCATGTCATTGAACCACTTGGCAATCGTGTGAGCGATGGCTGATTTGCCCGTGCCTGCAGGGCCAGATAGCCACAGCACACGTTCAGCAGCATCTCCACTGCCATTGATCCAATCCGTAATCTGGGAGAGAATCTCCGTGCGCGTCCCTGGTAGGCACTGTTTCATAGTATTTAGTCCTACGCCCTTTGCATAAGCGATATCCCCGAGATCCAGGGTATCGCCTGAAACGGTGTGAGTGAATGTAAAGACAGGAGCGTGTCAGAATTCTTACCCGTACGTTGAACGAAGACGGCCACATCTCGATCAACTTGGTCCCGGAATTGTTGCATGAGTTCGTCTAGAATGTTGCTGTACTGATTAATGACGGTATCAGTTTCCGAGAGAACGGTTTTCCCAAGTCTCTTCCCTATGATAATAGTATAAGATTCATGTACGAAGTGCGATAGCTCGGTGACTCACAAAAGCTCTTCGTCTCAGAGTAGTCCCCGATGAAACGGGCACACTCAAGAGTCTGCTGGACGATCTTTCCAACAATCTCGCGCAGCGATTCAATTTTGCCAAGATTGTCATCTTGGGTCATGAAGCGGTAAACTTCAGCCAATTTCTTGAGAAGACTATTGATTGATTGGTCGCGCTCTGCTTGAGCGATGATAGTCTACATGGAATTATGACTTCTGAACAGGAGACAGAACTTCGGGAGAAACTGAACGTACCTTGGATGCAACAGAGAGCACGCCCAGCGCCATTTTTGCGTACGGATGTACCTATACAACTTGATTAGTCCGCTTCCTATCAACGAGAATGACACATACATCCGTAATCTTCTCAAGGACAGCATCGATAATCTTTAGAGGTTGGAGATATGTCGTCTCGAAATCATCCATGGCAGCGAGACCTGCTGAGGCATTGCTGGCAGCAGACGCCACAGAAGTCGCATGTCCTCCGAGTAGCCTCATGCTTTCCGTACCCTCACGGGCACCCTGAAGTTCAGCATCAACTAATTGGAGATCAGGACCTTCCTCCACGCCAGAAGGGGCAGCCTGAACCTGCGCGAACGCCGAAATTTAGAGAAGGAAAAGCAAATCAACAGATGAAAATACCTGTAAAGCAGGTATTCCGGACAACTCTTGATTCACGGAGTCACAGGGAATCTCAGATGTGGTGGTATGCGACGCGTCCTAGGCGCCTCTAAGATAACTGGAGGACCGGGATAACGAGTTTGAGCACTTACCTCGACTTCTTGGTTCGATGAAGCGCCTTCAAGTTCAACGTTCTGGGCCACAGTGGTGCGGTTGCGTGTTTGCTTGAAGGGTTTCTGCATGATCTCAGCTGTATTCAGGACAATCAGCATTCGTGCCTACGCACAGGAAGTTTTTTCGTTATGCCATTTTTCAATTTCCGCAGGGACTGACCAACTCCTCTAAGAGGTTTGGCGCTCTGGGCGAAAAATATATGAGGGCTGCGATGAATTACAAGAAACCACGTACCCAGCTTTCACGAACATTTGCTTGGCTGGATCTGTAGGCTCCTGAAGGAGGATCGGGCCTATGGTTTTCACTCATTGCGAGTAGTCGTAGATTTGGATTGGTGTGAGAGAAATGGTGAGATACACTGTGAGAAGGGAATGGGCGTCTCATCTTTTGCAACTGTCCTTCGAAGCATAGCCAACACGTTAACTGTTACTTGAGGCGCTAATCATTCAGCCGCGCAATTCCCGCCAGTTTATAGCGGCGGACGCATCACAGTGTACGATAACAATGAAGCATCGAGAGAACTCGGTCTACTCCAGATTTGAATTGTACTTACATCAGTGCCTTTAGACATTAACATCGTCAAAGTTGGCCCGGAGCCTGCATTCTTATGTGGTGGCATTTAAAGTCCTATTCCAGCTGTTCTAACTTCAAGCATACAAGGAGACCGGTGCATTGGATAAAACGATGGTGCCGATATTGACAAGGCGGTTCCGCTGCAAGTACTGTCATAATATGATATAATAGTAGAACTGCGAGGCTGCCAGTGCCAGTGGACGTGAGTTGGTGTGTGACCGACTCGGAGTGACATCTATCCATCAAGGCATCACGTGGAAATGCCGGCACTGTACGTTGTGCATATTCTGCACGACAAAGTCGATTCATGAGATTTTGCAGACGTACTCTTGCAAACTCCAATGTCTCGACTTTATCTTACAATACCATAACACTTTCTGCGCCAGTCTCTATCCCGACATTCATGATTGGGAGTAGTTCAAATTCAACGTGCCGCGGAATCGTTGGTACAAAATGAATTCATCGATATGATAGGCCCTGCGCACGCCTCACCGCTGGCAGCGTCCGACCCATCATTTAGTATTCACTTGTAGTCCCCGGCCAGAGACTATTGGAGATACACCAGTAGCTTCAGATGCTCAAAAAGTGTGTCATACAAACTTTGTTATCGCTGCCCTTGCTAACAGACATCGAAGTTTCATGACGTAGATGATAACCACCGCGTTGTTAAGTTGCCACTTAGCCGCCCTTTGACTAGATAATGGTTAATTTGCATGCACTATGGAAAAGGGAAAACTATTGTGGTTTGTGGCCTCAGTGGCTAGTCGGCACATGCACAGGTCAATGCTTGTGGACGGAAGACATGGGCAGTATAAATGTGCAGAACGTCGTTATGCTCCTCACTGCTAACCCGTCTGCAATTCAATGGTGAGCAGTAATCTTCCCCAGTGTTCTCTCCGCTGACCGATCGTTCAGCCTAACTCTACCGCACCCTCGCACATGAGCCTGCACTTTGGCCTCTTTGAGGACGATTGCGTCGAGTCAGATGCCACCAATAGTTTCGCCGACCCAGAAGATGAGCACACCCTCACTGCTTTTGGTGAACTCTCCCTCAGCCAAGAAGAAATGCTTGGATTCGCTCCAAATGACATTCGTCACCGTAATCGATTGCGCTTGAAGAAGAGACGTAAGAGTGCCCAGTACAGTCCGCAGGTGCGCATTGGGTTTATTATATGGTTAGTTGCACTCTTATTGACCGCTTCACGATAGATTCCGGGTGGAAAATTCTGGGATCCATTGACGTCTTCACTAGTTTCGACTCCTCTAACACCTGCCGAGTTTTTCAATGGATTTAGACACTCCGTGCGACGTGCTTTTCAGCTTACACAAGCAGAAGCTGCCGAGGCTGAAGCCCGATCTCGTGCAGCCGAATCAGGAGAGTCAACGTTAACCTCCACTGGCAGTAACTCGAGTGCTTCCTACGATTACAAACCGGGGCAGTCGGTCATCGTAAAGGATATGCCTGAATTGGTCAAGGAATGGAAGAAACTGACTCAGAGGCCTGCAATTCCGAAATGGGATGCCGATGATTGAGTCGCGTTCACCATCAATGTAGTCGCATTATATGCTGTATATCAATAAACACCTTGTACAATCCGAGTGTGATAAGGGCGTGTCATTCTTACATAATCGACATACCTTCTCCTCCTCACACGTCTCCACACTGCTTGAAGCCATACCACTCATTCACCACGACCAAGAAAATGCGGTCCCTAAGGACCCTCCTACTCCTACTCCTCCTCCCAACAGCCTTCGCCTTCAAACAGTCCGACTTCAAAACATGCTCCCAGTCCGGTTTCTGTCGCAGAGGACGCGCCCTTGCAGCACGCGCACAAGAATCCCCATCATCATGGCACTCCCCATACTCAATCAAACCCCCAGAATTTCTTTTACTTAACCCTCGTCAACCAGGGTTCACCACAAGCGTTCACTCGTCCATCCATCCCAACGTCAAATTCGTGCTTGATGTCATTATACACGAGGACGGCATTGTGCGCGTGCGATTGGACGAAGAGAACGGACTGAGGAAACGATATAACGAAGCTGCTCAGTGGGCGCTTATTGGAGAACCTTTGTTGAGTGAGGATGTTATCTGGACGATGAAGGGGGGTAAAGCCAAGGCTGTTTATGGACCGAAGAAGGATATGGAGCTCGTCGTCGACTTTAACCCTCTCAAGGTCACGCTTTTCCGGGGTGGCAAGGAACAGGTTGTATTGAACGGGCGCGGCTTACTGCACATGGAGCATTTCAGAACCAAGGAAGACTCTAAACTAACTGAACATATCGAAGGCGAGGGACAATCCGTCCTCCAAGTCAACCCTGCAGCATGGTTCGAAGGCGACTCCCAGGACGCCTTCTGGGAAGAAACCTTCTCCACATGGACAGACACAAAACCCAAAGGTACGTCCCACACTCGTCATTAATACTGAGACTACAACCCCCAACGTCCACAGGCCCCGAATCCCTCTCCCTCGACATAACCTTCCCTAACCACGCCCACGTCTACGGAATTCCCCAACACGCCACGAACCTCTCTCTCCCAAGCACAACAGGCCCCACCGCAAAATACACAGACCCCTTCCGTCTCTACAACGCAGACGTCTTTGAATACCTCTCAGACTCGCCGACTTCTCTCTACGGCTCGATCCCACTCATGCATGCGCATTCTGCAACGTCGACAGTCGCCGTTTTCAATGTGCTTGCGTCCGAAACATGGATAGATATCGCTCATATGGAAAAAGGCGGCGTAGAAACGCACTGGATATCCGAGTCCGGGATCCTAGACGTATTCTTACTCCCAGGCCCAACACCCACCGACGTCTTCACGCAATACGCACACCTAACAGGAACTGCGCCCCTCCCAGCCCACTGGTCACTCGGGTATCACCAGTGCCGCTGGAACTACGTCAGTTCAGATGACGTGCGCGGTGTGCAGAATAGGTTTGACGAGGAGGATTTCCCGGTGGATGTGTTTTGGTTGGATATCGAGTATGCAGAGGATCACAAGTATTTTATGTGGAATAAGAAGACGTTCCCGGATCCGGTGGAGATGACGAAGGACGTAGAGGCTGTTGAACGGAAGGTCTGTTCTGTTTTGTTCATCCTTTCATTTCATTTCATTCTTCTCGCGCTCACGTATATACTCACCAGATGGTGGTCATCGTCGACCCGCACTTAAAACGCTCAAACGACTACCCAGTATACAAACGCGCATCCGAACTAGGAGTCCTCGTTAAACCCAAGAGCGGCGAGGGCGAGTACGAAGGATGGTGTTGGCCCGGCTCCAGCTCATGGATCGACTTTTTCCATCCTGGTTCATGGGACTTTTGGGTCTCGCTGTTCAAGACGGAAACTATTGATGGTCAGTGGAGTTGGACGGAGAGCACTAATAATATCGGTATTTGGAACGATATGAACGAGGTACGTTCTCTTCGATGTTGGAGTAACTTGCTTATTCATTGGTGAAAACGAAATGGTAGCCGTCAGTGTTTAACGGACCGGAAATCACGATGCCGAAAGATAACGTCCATTACGGCGGTTGGGAGCATAGAGACGTGCATAACATCAATGGGATGCTCTTCGTGCGTCCCTCATCTTCTTTCCGAGTCTATCAGTCAAGCTTACGATACTGATCCCCTGCAGGCAAACCACACATTCCAAGCGGCAGAAGCCCGTACAGAGCCCCCACGACGCCCATTCGTCCTCACCCGCGCCTTCTATGCCGGTTCTCAGCGTTTCGGTGCAATGTGGACGGGCGATAATCTTGGTACGTGGGAGCATATGGCTGTAGGGATTAAGATGGTGCTTGCGAATGGAGTTGGAGGGATGCCTTTTGCTGGCGGTAAGTCCTTCCTCCTTTCCTCCTCCTCCCTCTCATTTTTAATCATTCACTTGTTCACAGCCGACGTTGGCGGCTTCTTCGGAAACCCCGAACCAGAAATGTTAGTGCGCTGGTATGTAGTGGGCGCATTCTCACCCTTCTTCCGCGCACATGCACACATCGACACGAAGCGCCGAGAACCGTACCTTCTTGAGGAGCCGTACAAGAGTTTATTGAGGGATATTTTGAGGTTGAGGTATTCGATGCTTCCTGTGTGGTACACTGCGTTCAGGGAGACGAGTGAGAGCGGGGTTCCTATCCTCCGGTGCGTTTTTCTTCCTCCGTTGGACGATGTGATTGATGTGTGCGTGAACGCACAGGCCTCAGTATGTGATGTTCCCCGAGGACAAAGCTGGGTTTGGGATCGATGATCAGTATTACATCGGCTCGTCGGGATTACTTGTTAAGCCTGTGGCGCAAAAGGGGGTGAAGGAGGTTTCCGTGTATATTGCTGAGGATCAGGTTCGTTCCTTTCATTTCTCCACACACCCTGACGCTTACACACACCCAACTACCTAGGTCTACTACGACTACTTCACCGACCTTGCTCACCGCCCCAAAAACCGACACATCACCCTCCCCGCAAACCTCGACCAAATCCCCCTCCTCATTCGCGGAGGCTCCATCGTCCCCACTCGCGAACGCCCGCGCCGTTCCTCGCCGCTAATGAAATACGACCCGTTCACACTGCGCATCGCGCTTGATACTTCCGGGAATGCGCATGGGGAGGTGTATCTTGATGATGGCGAGACGTATGGATATGGAAGGGGGGATGTTGTCTGGCGTGGGTTCGGTGCAGAGAGCAAGAAAGGAAAGGGGAAAGGAATTGGAACGGTGCGCATCTCGTCCGCTGATCTTGCCGCAAAAACACAAGTGGGTGCGTATGACCCCAAGAACGAATTCGCGCGCAGTGTGGGTGATGTGAGAGTGGAGAAGATGGTTGTTCTTGGACTTGGGAAGAAGCCTTTGAGCGTCGTTTTGGATGGCGGGAGGGAGCTTGAGTGGGAGTTTGCCTTGGAGGGTGGAGTGTTGGTCGTTAAAGATCCTGCAGTGTGCGTGGTGGATGATTGGGCTATCATTGTGAAGTTGGAGTGAGATACCATGTTGATGATGTTTAGATCATTTGTGCTTTCCGTTGTGAATGTTCATTGCTTTCATGTTTTGGTCTATCATCTCGTGCACGAACATGGTCGGACGATCAAAAATCACATTGCACAATCACGAGGTTAAGTCAAGCATTACGTAAAAAACTGCAGCAAATCCCAAAAGGATGGGGAAAACAAATTCCCAAGACTGCACTGCGTAACACAGCGTAGTGTAGAGATTTGCCAGCGTGAGTGAACATGCAACGACGCAAGAAATGTACGCGAATATCTGCTGAATGAAAAATCGGGTGAAACGCATTGATTGGGATAGATCCTGCAGCGATGAATAATGAGATTTCAAAAATCACCATAACAATGACTTGACTTACACATAGAGCGCCGCGGGAACTCATCACAGCTCGTAAGCGTGCGTAGTTTAGCACGCCAGAGATGACGCCTATACAAAAGACAAACATATCAGCGTTGAAACGTTTGTCCGAATCCACAGGCACGCACCGAAACCAGCAAAGAACTTTCCGACGACCAATACATCGGATGGGTCTCCCGGTGTAGTCAGGATGACGGTCGTCGATACGATCGTACAGCCAGCGACTGTGATGATGATGCGGTTCAACAAGCGTTCGCCCAACCTATGAAACTCATCCGAGTCCGCTCTCGTGGCTCTTTCGAGCTCGACCCATGTAGTGCCCACAATCGAGAGGCACACTGACACAGCCACAGTCAGGGATGGCAAGTGCGTTTAACTTTGAATTGCGCTTACCGTCAGTGACAAAACCTCGACGTCGGTCGTTGAGCCTAGTAAGCCCGGAATCTGAGTTGTTTTATTGGTTCATTTGGGACTTGGAAGGTAATGGAAAAATTGAAGACCGATGTGCGTACTGTCCTACTTATATACAATATTTTAACCTAGCTTCGATGGTAGCTGCAACATTTTGATACATTTGATGTGTCGGTCCGAGATCGTTTCTTCCTAATATGGTAATCTGTTTAGCGTTCAGTTGTGCAAAGTACCACTGACGCTTTCCAACTCAACCGCACCCTCTTTAGATCTGACATCCACGCGCTGAGCATAATCGCAAAATGCTGCATTCAAAAGGTGCATTTTAAAAAATCTATGTATATATACATTAAAGGTTAATCACTTCCCAGTTGATCCCTTTCCTCGTCCTTCAACTTGTTCCCGGACGCATGGTCCCGGTCACTGCGCCTTGAGTTCTTTCTCTCACAATCGGCGCACTCATAACCACATTCGACATACCAGGCGTAGCTCCATTCCCTGGATTCAATTCAAGCCCACAACTCCACCTCTGCACTCATGAATGTATGCGTTGCGCTCGTCATGTTTGCCATCATCCGAGGGCTTCCCCTGCCATTCGCCAATCCGAAAACCACTGTAACTACCAATACAGTATACTCCTAATACTGTATTCGTTCATCTGTAACCTTTCCACGTCTTTCTGAAGTATCACTATCTGCACTACAACAACAGCACATACGAGACGAGACACGCAGGAAGGCCATTACGTCCTCTTTCTAACACTGAAGAAGACATGGACGTTCCTCCGGCACCTTTGCCCGCTCAAGTCCGTTCCCCACTTTCCGGCCCAGAGACAGCGAGATACTCCCCGGCGGACGCTTGACGTACTATGAGCAACTCGTATGTCATTGGACAGCATGTGACGAAAGGGAAGCTGACAGTGGGATTTCTCAGTCACGCACAATCGCTATATCTTCACAAAGGCGGGAGAGGCATTTGCCTAGCGATCGTAGCGTCACTGTGCGTGTGTTTCCCTGCCTCTTTCAATTGTAAGTCCAATTGCCCGATCTCCTCTCATTAACGTCACTATTCTTGGTCTCATACTCTTGCCCTTGCTGGTTCTGCGATTGATTTTTCTTGTTTGCTGTCTCGTCTCTCTTCTCGCTATTTGTTTATCTCGTCTTGTTATATGATGCGTCTTACACCACATGTAGGTTTTCATACCTTTGGGTATGAATATACCATACATGAATATAATGATTCTCACCAAACGATGTGTGTGTTCCAACTTCCCCGCAGATAAACACTGCACAGTATACGGGTACGACCTCCGACACCCGTGCGGATCCCTACCACCTATGTGCTGCTTTCGCACAGTGACATTTCGTTTATCGCATGTGATTGTACCTTGTTTCGTTCGTCTTCATTTCCTCTTTCGTTCGCATTTTTCGTCCTTTCGGAGTCCATGAGCGTGCCTGGTTGGTATGTGCTGCGTCCTGCTTCCCTACAAATGACAGTGCTTATCTATAAATCTCCTTTGATGAAACTTCATACACTTCATACCGATAATTATCCTCCTCTCAGTATTCAATTGTATGATGTCGCCGAGTATGTGTCGTATCATGAATCAAAGTTCAATTACAATATTCTTGCCGGGTGAGTCAATCATGGAAGCAAAATACCGTAATTAACGTTTACACTGAATCGAATCTGCTCATATGGAAAAAGGTGCGTTTTCAAAAATCTATGTACATGTATGTACATTACTTACTAATCACATCCTCATTCTTGTTCTCGGACGCATAGTCAATGCCTTGCCTCTCACTTGGCGCACTCATCACCATATTCGAATGCATACAGGTACAAATTCGACTCACACATATCGGTACATACTAACACCGCTCAGATAGCAAATCCCTGACTCCAGATAGATTCACGGCGGAGCAGTATGAACTTCCCGTTCTTCAGTCCTTACATTGCGTTCCGCGGAAATGGTTACAACACGTTTTGGCACCACTCTGGCAACAGTGCGCAGTGATGCTGAAGCGACACTCAATTCGTGCACCCTCCAATGTTGCCTGAGGCCGCTGGAGCCTCTAATGCACATGCATATTGGCATGGGCATGGATGCGGAATGGATTTCCTGCACCCGCCAATGATTCTTCTTCAGGAAGGTGAGCTCATTATCGTCATCTCTGTCTCCTCATCTACGCTCTAGCACGCTTGCTCAAGGCACTCGCGCAGCTTAGACTCATAGAGTCCTTCCAGCTTCGCACAATTCATCTCCATTGTGTATCGGTGCTTTTTATACTGCAATCGACTCCAGTGGCACGCGAGTCTCATTAGCTCTGTTCGCGAATTGGAATAAGGGTTCACCGGCACCAGTGAATCTGTTTCATTGTACAACGTACTCTCCCAGTTTCTTGCATCCCTCTCTTTACCCACTTCATTTTAGTCCTTTGCTGTAAAAGCACGTCCCATCATTGTGATGCTACTTCAAGGGCACGTGCTAGGACAGCAGTTTGCTCCCCGAGTGCTTCGACAATTTCTTTCCTAGCCCAGCAAGATTCTCTAATTCTCTATCTGAGTCTCCATTGTCAACACGCTACTTCGCAGCAGGCGGCTCTACTTGTGAGTTGTTTATGATGTCATGAGCACAAGTGCCGATGGCTAACTCAGGCGGCACAACAGGCTAAGCCTTCCCTAACGGTGGCACGAGGTACGACACTACCGGATCGCTGGCGATGCATCATCGATCATAGCAAATGCAACTGGAGCCAGTTACAAAGAATCTTAGTAGGTCGTCATTTCAGTCATAGTTCATTGACTGATATCACCTTTGTCTTGCTTTGCAGTGTATCACACGAATCCTTGTTCATTCTATGAGCAAATATTCCACCGCAGGGACCTACAACGGCGTCTACTCCTGCCCCTCCTGCTTTCTCCCGCTCTGGTTTACGCGCAACCCACCTACTGGTAGCCCACATCGTCCTTTGCCTGGGCCTGAATCAGCAAGGGCGAAGCCTCCTTTTCCTGTCATCATCTCCTATCACAGGTGACTCCTCTCTTTCTTTCTTCACCACCTGCGACGCAAGTTGCTATGGTTGTGAAGGAGTCTAGTGAAGTTAGTACTGGTACTACCCAGTTCATTCATGACTATCAGAAGTGTGATCTCGAAGATGCAATTGACCCAGATGATATCTTTGATACAATTGTTCCACTGAACCAAAACTTCTTGTTCTACGTAGTAAGTTCGAGGCATGAAAATGTATGTAGCATCTTTGATGTGCGCGAATGTACATATGTAGTCGGTCAATCAAAAATCACATTTACGAGGTAAAGACGTAAAAACTCCCATAACAGTGCTGTCACTGTGTAACACAGCGCCAAGTAAGAGATTTTTACTTTGCGTTATGGTCACGCAGCACTGCACTAGAGTACTGGACGAAGCGCGTCTATAGGATTAATGGACTCGGAAGGCAATGAAAACAACCACAGTACACGCTCGCCGTCATCGGCACCACATGGGTTGAGCGCTACGGAAGCGGTAGACGATAGGCCCATGTGATTCCTATAATAGCAAGGGCAAACTGACAGTCGTCTTTTTGCGGCTCGGAAGGTGATGAAAAATTGAAAACCAATGTATGTATCGTATTCTCCCCAAAGTGTGAGGAACGAACACGTGGTTAGAATGTAGTCTATGCCTATTCCGAGTAAGGAAGACTCACGCCTTCTCTCTTTTTCTCCACCACTACTCGCATTACCAACACTAGTTATCATCGTCTCTCAATAGACTTGCGCTTGACCTGCCTGTTTCAAAACTTCAATATAGATTCAAAATCTCGAATTTTACCTTTATTCAACCACAATGGACAGACTTTTCTCTGACCCAAGTCTTTTAGTATGCCCAGACTTCATGGGCGCACGGTATCAGGCCACGCGCACTGCCATGGTCACACCCACCGTCACAGAGGCCCAAGCAGCCGAAACCTTACGCACCACTTGGGTGTTGACTAACGAGGACTTATGTCTTCAATGGCAAGATCAAGTAACTGAAGACGAGCGTCTGAATGCTGAACGCAAGCGTGCCGTCGAGGAAGAAGCCGAACGTGAGCGTCTGACTCTTCAACTTGAGGAAAACTCTGCGCGAGCGGATGAAAAGAAGAAAAATCGTTCAAAGCATTCTGCGATTATAATGCGCCCTCGTCCCTTTGCCAATGATGAAGAGGCTTTAGTGTCTGAATTTGTGTTGCGAAAGATAGATAGCGGGAAGTACGTTGAGCTCTACTACTGGACTAATGACGGACTGGACGATGCTCTGGTCAACTACCGCACTCGTGACGACGACAGCATGGTCCCTTCCATCGGGGAAGACGGTTCCACGGTGTGGGTCAGTGCTGCAACCTCGAAGCCGGCAGCAGGGGTTATAGCAGATAGAGATCTCACCCCAGTAGACTTCGCTCAAGCCATTCCACGCATCATGGCAGCTATTGAAGAACGGGACTGGACCAAACAGCGTGTCCAAATGCTCGCTCAATTCTGGGGCGCCATCATGCTGCATCGCTATTGGAACTCCAAGGACCAGTTAGCGAGTCGCACAATTCTGCTATATCAAGAAGAACAGCATCGTGCATGGCACAGCGCTATTCTGTCATCCAGCAGTTCCTGGGACCTCTCTATCATAGACGAACCCACTCTCTTGCGAACCTTTGAACGAGTTTATTGTGCTTCTCTCATACGCACAACGAATGTCGCACCAGATGTTCAGGTATGTACTCAGATCTCGTCAGTCAGGAAATCGCTAATTGCATTGTTATTCCTCTTTCCCCTGTACATATTGGTCTCATTAATCTGGGTGTTGCGTTTTGGCAAATCTTGCTGGCCTTACCTGTATTGTGGTCAACCACCATCAATTCCTGCGTTTTGCGTTTGTGTCACTCAGCCCCAGAGCAGTAGCTCCCACTCGCGAGGTGGACACAGTTCTAACCGTCGCTCGAGGCGGTCAAGGCGTTCGGCTTCCCCACCTGCTCGGAGACGCTCTGTCTCTCCGGGGGCAGGAAGGAAGGTCAGCGGTCCACGTAATTCCAAACCGGCATCGCACCGGCAGGGTTTTCAGGAGGGCGCACACAGCAATCGTTCCCCAGCTGTGTGCGCCGTCTGCCTGGGGAGTCACAGCCACAACTTTATTGATTGCATGGCCGAACGACTCTGGGACAACAAGTTCCAAACCGTTACCACTCGCACCAACAGGTCACTCACCTTGCGCGGTTCCGACAAAACCTTGTGTGTCGATTGGCAACGTCCTCGAGGCTGTGGCAGTCACTCACACGACGAGCAACACATCTGCTCTGGATGTCTCGCTTCGTCTCACAGGGCCCAGAGCTGCTCTCGAGCTCAGACGACTACACCCAATGTCTCCGTATAACTTGGAGGTTTGGGAGGATCGGCTACGTCTACATAATTTGTTGTTCGACTACCCCCATCTCTTGCACGGTCTACAACCAGGCTTTCACATCAATATCCCCCCAATCACTTGTACCCAATCCCCGCCCAATAGCCCATCACTTACCATCTTCAAGGATGCGTTCCACAAAATCCTCTCTCGCGAGCTCACTACTGGTCGTTACATCGGTCCCTTTTCAGATATTGAGTTACTCTCTCTGCTTGGTCCTTATCAGTCATCCCCCATCTCCATCATACCCAAACCGGGCAAAGTGGGGAAGTTTTGAGTCATCCAGAATTATTCTTTCCCTTTGGTCCCTTCTCCGGCTTATCCCAATCCCTCCATCAACTCGCGTGTTAACTCAGACGATTTTCCTTGCACCTGGGGTACCTTCGACACCATATGTACAATCATTCTCTCTCTTCCTCCTGGTTCACAAGCTGCCTCGCGTGATGTGGCCGAAGCTTACCACACCATCCCACTACATCACTCCCAATGGCCAGCAGCCGTGGTCCGACTTCCAGATGGCAATTTCTGTGTGGACACATGTGTCTCGTTTGGTATGGGTCCGTCTGCTGGCGCCTATGGCCATATTGCTGACGCAGGCGCTGACCTGTTACGAGCAGAGGGTATCGGCCCACTGGTCAAATGGGTGGATGACCACCTTTTCTTCCGTATACTATGCGCATACCTGGCGAGTTATAACATCCTTAGGGCGAAAGTACACGCATCACTGGTGGCAGGAGGAAAAAGGCAGACAGGTGGACGTTTATGGCATAAAGGCAGGACATTTGATGATGAATCGTTCGAAGTCTATGCCGAGGATTGTTGGTTTCGACTACGTGACCTCTCTCAGACCTTCCCGCGAGCTTCCATTGATGCGAAGTTCACTTACGCATTTGCAGACATTGATCGAGCCTCCCAACCGTTGGGCATCCCATGGGAACCAACCAAAGATACAGCCTTTGCCTATGAGGCGTTGCACCTTGGTTTCCTGTGGGGACTCACTGATCTGTCAGTCAGACTCTCGGACGCGAAGAAACAGAAATACTTGGTCGCAATCGAGGAATGGTGCTCCCGGTCGACACATGTACTTTTGGATGTCCAAAAGCTATATGGTAAACTTCTGCACTCCTGTTTGGTCATCCGCAGAGGACGCGCTTACCTCACCTCATTGGAGGCCATGCTTACCATCTGCAACAGTTGTCCTTTCATGCCACACCACCCAGTGCGACACCTCCACGACGACCTTGACTGGTGGCGTGTCACACTTGCCCAACCTTTTGTCGGGAAGTCCATATCTCAACCCCACACCCTTGTCGACCTTCAAGCCTTCTGCGACGCAAGTTCAACCGTCGGCATCGCAATTGTTATCAATGGGTATTGGCGCGCATGGACTCTCCGGCCAGGCTGGAGGACACTGGATGGCCAATGGGACATCGGCTGGGCTGAATGTGTCGGTTTCGAGCTACTCACGCTCGCCATCCTTGATGCACGTCGCGGGCGGCCGTTCAAACACTTCCGCGTCTTCTGTGATAACCAAGGTGTGGTCAATGGCTGGTGCAACAGGAGGAGCTGGAACTGGGCAACCAACCTCGTTTTCCGCAGAATCCTCCAACACCTTGAGTCCATCTCAGAGGACACCTCATTCCACCTCTGCTATGTTCCTAGTGCCAACAACCCTGCAGACGGCCCTTCCCGGGGAGTATTTCCCCCCACAACGCTCCTCCTCCCCCCCATTGCCCTTCCAGGTGATCTCTCCAAGTTCCTCGTCGACGCAGATATCTCCACAAGGGGACCAACCATCAGGATCGATGTACCCAACAACAATTGGGAGGGAGGTGATGATCGGATGGTTGACGAGATGGCCGATGCAGAGTGGGGACATCAACTCCTCCAGTTCCAGGAGGCTTGGCGAGACTAGCGTCTCCTGCTTCCGAGATGTTCCTCCCCTAGTAACAACACCCCCGGCAGTTCAGCCTCATCCATATCGTGCCAGTCTGACACCGCGAGCATCACCACTCCGCCCACATTGTCTGGCTAGAGAGCGTCTCCTGCTCTGGGTGCCAATAGTGGCTCGCTCTCGTTTCGATCACACAGGAACGTGCATTGCGATATCAGATGATGATCTGGACCATATACTAGTAGTAATAGCTCACTCCCATGCTCCCAGCACCTGGGAAACATATGGATCGGGACTCCTCGTCTTTCACGTGTTTTGCGACGAACGTAACATCCCTGAACACCAACGTTGCCCCGCATCATCACTTCTAATCCTAGCTTTCATTGCGTCCTGTGCTGGGATGTACTCAGGAAAGACTCTAGAAAACTATCTCTACTCCATACGCACCTGGCATCTGCTACATGGCCAAGATTGGCATGTTAATCGAGAGCAAATATCTGGAGCTTTAGAGGGAGCTAAACAGCTCGCACCCAAAACTTCGACACGCCCAAAGAGGACTCCATTCACCGTAGAACTCATCAGTTCCCTACATGCAGGTCTCGACTTGACGACTCCCTTGCATGCAGCAGTATATGCCTGCCTCACCACCTCCTTCTTTACCATCGCACGGATTGGAGAATTCACGGTACCGACCTTGCGGGGCTTCGACCCAGGCTCACATGTCACAGTCGGAGACATGCGAGGCGAAGAAGATCGGAATGGCCTTCGGGTTACAGCATTTCATCTTCCACGAACCAAAGTTACTGTCACCGGGGAGGATGTCTTTTGGGCAGCTCAATTCGGGGTGATAGATCCCCAAGCTGCTCTCTCCAATCATCTCACCATCAACCGTCCTACCACCACTGATCCTCTTTTCAGTTGGAGGCATCACTCCGGTCTACGACCCCTTACAAAGACCCAGTTCATGAAGTGTCTTCAAGATGCCAACAATTGTTTAGGTGGCGAGTCGTTGAAGGCACACGGGATCCGAATTGGTGGGACCTTAGAGTATCTCTTGCGCGGGGTGCCTTTTGAGACCGTTAAGACCATGGGACGATGGAACAGTGACTCGTTTCTGTTGTATCTACGCAAGCATGCGGTGATCTTGGCACCCTATTTGCAAGATCACCCGCTTCTAGAACCTTTCATGCGCTATGCGCTTCCGTGACAGATTTAGGTAAGTGTCGCGCACCTCCTTGAATTTCGGGGCCGAGCTAAAGCTAGATGCGTCATCTTGCTCCTTTAGAAATTAGGGTATCTCAGCTCGCTCTTGCCTGTTTCATTCTTAAAAAGAGGTCCAAACTTGTTTCGGTCGAAAAACCCCTGTGGGTTTTACCAAACACTCGTTTAATTGTCCTTACACAGTTTAAATGTTTCTCGCATTTGTTGCTCAATGTTTGTCGTATATCGTTTGCCGCTTATTGTCTGCCGTTAGTTGTTAGTTGTTTGCCAGTTCTTGTTTGTCTCTTGCTAGTCCTTACAGCAATCCAATCTTCTCTCAAGGTCAGAGCATAGACTGTCCTACTTATATAGACAGCAGCAATAATTAAATTATATTTTATATAACCTAGCTTCGATGGTAACTGTATATGTTTGGCTCTGCGGATGTGCGTGTGATCGATATCTGAAGATCAGGCGACTCTAGTTCGCTGGATCTCGATTGTGCGCTCGTTTCTTCCTAATATGGTAATTTGTTTGGCGTTCAGTTGTACTCACTACTGACGCTTTACAGCTGTGTGCAAAAAGGTTGACAGTATGCACGTGATTTGAATGCATTAGGAAATAAATGAAATAAATCATTGACCACCAATTTACAACCGCATCTCGATGCGTCGCGTCTTCCCCTAGCTTATTATCATCTTATCAATTACTCTCACCATGTCTTCCATCTTCGATGAACTTTCTGAGTATATGCGTCTGTATCAGTAGAGTAGTACTCAAAGTATCTGACTTCGTGAAGCTTCCAACACAGCCAAAACTGTCAATGCACACACCGAACTGAAGAAATCAGCCATTACATACTATCTCACTATCATGATGTACTCGATTACCATTCATCGAGGAACCAGTTGGGACAGTGTTTCACGAGTCGAAGTAGATAGTTCACGTCATCAAAATTGAGTGTTCGAGGACAGCCAGGAGCACCATAGCTGTGTCGAACAACATCCCCCGTTTCACGCCAAAGTTTGATCATGCGCCAAAATGTACATTGAGAAGCCGACACAGTCGAGTATTTGTTCAAGAGAGAGTATGCTCTGTTCATGAAGCTTGACAGCTACGAGTTTGACATTGCGGCTGATTTTTTGGAATGGCATGGCTGTGAGCGCTTGAGCACTGTTTCACTCAGGCTCGTTCCCAGCCACTGCTTCGAGTGTGGAGGGTGGCATACTAGGGTGCGGCACTATCCGAAGTCATGCAAAAATTCAAACCCAGCACAACCTTATTTCCCTCACTCTCAGCAGCGGCTGGAACATAACACATGTAAACATTGTCAGCCACAGTGGCTGAAACAGCGGCAAACAAAATCTATTGGTGTAGAATGATATTAGGGTTAGAAAATATTTGGTATTAATATTGCTGGAGTTCAAAAAAAACATGCGACATGTTCGCCATTAATGGTGCGATGGCTCCTATTCAATCCTTCAGTCCAGAGATTCCTTCTTTATCTCAGATCCGATCTGTGACACAGGAAAAATTTGGAGTCAGGGCTTGTTTATGGCAACTAAAGGTTGCGGAGGCTTTATTGAAGGGTGACCGTGATGTACTCTGTACTGCGGGGACAGGAATGGGCAAGACATTAGCGTTCTGGATGCCTTTGTTATTTTGTCAGGGTATTCAAATTGTCATCACTCCCCTCAATATGCTCGGCAAACAGAATGCCGCGTCACTCGCCAAGGCAGGCATAAAAGCCATTTCGATAAGCAGCGAGACTGCAACCCCTGCGAATTTCACTGTGAGTATGACTTTCGAACTGTAAAGTCATTTGTTCACCGGATAATAATAAAGGCCATTCGCGCACTCAAGTATTGAGCAGTCCCAGTTAGCCCCGAGCAAATCATGAAACCGAATGGTGAATTTGAAAAGCTGTTGAAAAATGACCTGTTCGTGACTCAGATCATCAGCATCGTCATTGATGAGGTGCACTGTCTTACTGATTGGGGGGAGTTCCGCCCAGAGTATAAGGAGCTTGGGCGTCTTCATTATATCCTGCCGTCCATCATCCCTATCATGATTGCATCTGCAACACTTACTAAATATACACTTACTAATGCGGTGCACCTCCTTCACATGCATGCTGACAAGCTGACTGCTATTCGACGTTCAATGGATCGCCCAAACATAAAGATCGGGGTATGAAAAATTAAACATGCACTTAGCAGTTACAATGACCTAGCGTTCTTGATTCTGGTGGGTTGGAAAAGAGAGGATGGACCTCCCCCGAAATTCCTCATCTTCTTTGATGACATACAAGATGCCATCAACACAACATGGTCACTTAGGAAACGTCTCCCTTCCGAGTTCAGCAACAAAATCAAGTGGTTCAATTCAGAGATGTCGAGTACTTACAAGGACACTGAACTTGAGAACCTCGTATCGGGAGAAACATGGGGGTTCTGTACAACCGACTCATTTGGAATGGTGAGGGACAAAAGGTTTAAATTAAATACATGACTTATGGACCGTTTAAAGGGTATGGATGTCCCAGATATCGAACTCATCATCCAATGGTGGGCAACCTGCCACCTTGCTACATTATGGCAACACTTTGGGCATGCTGCGAGGAATAAGGAGTTGATGGGGATGGCACTGCTCTCTGCCGAGAAAGAGCATTTTGAAGAAGAGCGGGAGGCAAGGGCCGTCAGAAAAACTCAGCGTGACAATGCTCAAAAGCGGAAAGCAACAGACTCACTTGCAGCACAAAATAATAAGCGTCGTGCAGTCACCCCTTCAGAATTCTCTGCCAATAGCGCCCACCCATCGGCTTCCGCCCCCCAAGCAGATAACAAAGATTCCGTGGCAGGAAGCGTCAACAGTGGTTTACAGGAGTTGAAGGATGCAATGGTAAATACTTACCAAGAGTTAAACAAGGCTGGTGTGAACGGCCAAGCTGCAAAACGCAAGAAGAGAGAGTTGGATCTCGGCATGGATTATCTTATCAATGCCGACCAATGTATGGGACTGATGTGCAGAAGGAAAGTATTTGATGTCTGCTTTGATAATGAAGTGGCTGGTGAGAATTTTCGAATTCAATTGAACTGGACTGCACTCACACCCTTCCAGACTTTGATCACCTTGACTGCAACCCAGAGTGCATTTTGGGCTGTTCCCGCTGCCTGATATTACAGCCTATGGTTTGCTGCGACATTCACCATCCCGACCGTTTTTCTATTTACTCCTCCCAAGCTGACGAACCTTCTGTTATATCACGCCATTCATGCCTTCCCAAGTACACAAAACAAGCGCCCAACCTTGTATTGCAAGATGCCCTTGATGATTGGCGTGAGCAAAAAACTATTTCAACATATGGCTGGTCCCACCTCAATGATCTTGGTCCTTCCCTTGTCCTCCCCAATTGCATGCTAGACCGCATTGTCGACTGTGCTCATCACCGCAAAATCAACAGCATACTTGACCTGAAGAAGGAGACAGGGTGGACGGATAGCGATAGGTTTGGCAATGAGATCATTACACTTATTCAAAGGCATGCGCCACCCATTGCCAGCCCTTTTGTCACAACACCTCTAAGTTATCCATCCACTGGCAATGTTCCAGTACTCGCTACTCCTTGTCCCGCTGCAAGAACCAACGCTCCCACCTTGAAGCATAAGAATAAGTGTAGTGCCTGCAATAATGAAGGTCACAATGGTAAGTTTCGAGTTCTCAAGTTCCCCTGATTCTCATTGAAGCCTTTTTATTACCAGCGCGCAATCGTGTTTGCCCTAGACATCCGTCTCGTGCCGCACAGAACAAAGAAAATGATCAGTCCTAAACCAGCTCAACTAATACATCCTCTAAATCCGCTCTGCCCTCTTCAGCATCCACAGTCTTGTCACTTTCATCTGCCTCTCCTCGTGCTGCCTTCTCCATCATTTCCCTCCCTTTGTCGAGGAAGTTGACTATAGGACAACGGCTCTTTCTACCGGGCGACGGGATGTGAGGGGAAGATTTAGCCAGTTGAATAGTTAGCAATTCCAACGTTTTCGTCATGTTTGGGCTGGCATGTTTGGACGTGAGGTGCGCAAGAAGGAAGTTTTTTTGTATTATTGTCTGAGCATTCTGGTATGCTTGCACCAGCGGGGACTCGAGCAAAATTCTCTCGACTGTCCGATTAGGTCCCTTGCCACTGTTTTTGGCCTTTGTGAACAGATTGTTCAATTCTACACACCAGTCAACAGCTCGCCAACTCGTGCCTTTGCCAGTGGGATTTACAAGTATATGGTAACATATTGCTTGTCTATAGTGTCACATAAGATTAATCAATCGCAATTTTATGACCAACATACCGGTGTGACAATCATACCAGCGCTAGGCGTGCATGAGTGTCATAGGCATAATTTGCCCTACCCAGAGGAAAAGAGTAAGCCGCTAGTCACCAGCACTATTCAGTTCCCAAGCTATCCGCTTTGGAACCACTTTTCTCCCATAGTGCGCTGCCCGGTCTGACACCTAGGTATTCCGTCCTCCCATGTCCCGCCTATGTCCACCTACCTCCGCTGGTGCGTTATTTTTTCTTAAATGTTGCTACTCATCAGTTGCAGGTCTTATTACATGTATCCTCGTGTTTCGCAGCACTGCATGTCTTATTACCTGTCGCTACATTGTGTCCTCGCCAGTGTCGCTACTATTCTTGCCTACGCATTCCCGACCTTTTACGCAGTATGATAAAATGACCCGTCGCACATACAGTACTATACTTCCCTTCCCCGGACCTTTGCTGGTGTGTCGGAGTCTCCTTAAGTCGCTATATCACAGTCTTGGTGCAATCAATTCCGCTCTTGCCATTCTCTCTGATTGTGTGTCACTTGACTTGCTTTAAGTGCGCGTCGCTAAGGATCCCTTATAAGTTTGACTGTCACAACGTCAGGATCGCTATTGGTAGTCGCACTATAATCTAGTCGCTATCGGGCATTTCACTTGCACTATCATATCTTACTTCCGCTCTCACTCTCTTGATTTCTTCTCGCTGTCGCTAGTCAGACGTTCACATAGCGCTATCGCATAAAACAACTTGCATAGTGCTTCTCACTTATACGCACGTTTCTCTGTCGGAACTCACTTGTCGCTGATCGCTATAGCGCTACTCATTGGTTTTTGGTCTTAGGTCGCTATAGGTAGCAAGTCCTTCGCACTATCGCTCCCCTTGCATATTAGTAGGGAGTTGCTTCATCAGCAGTCCTCTTGGGTCGAATACTACACTCGCACCTATTTGGATAAGTAGCGCTAGTTTCTAGCAGCCTAGTCACTATTTCTCTTTCACACCAGAGCCCAGGAGGATATATGAAATGAACATTGAGAAGAAAATTCGACATATGTGTGGCGTACTTGTGCTTCCCCGTCGCTTTGAGAATGGGAATCCATGCGATTGTGGTTGTTTCGGTGCGTCCAATGTCCCTGTGATTCATTGCATACAATAATTCTTCATAAAGCAGAAAGTATTTGTTCATTAAGAGCGCATTTTCAAATTGGAGGTCCCGCTCCTTCTCGGACCTTCGGCGCATGCGCTGTAGCATGTGGTTGGCCACATAGTTACGTGCTAGTTCATTTGCCATCATCAGTAAGTCATCAAGAGTCGGTTCTGATTTTGCAAACTCCTTGAGGCTGATGTGTGTTGGACACTTGCTCTTAACATGGACTCACCAACAATCCAACCGACGACGGGTGCCCGAATTTCCGATTAGTTGATGCATCCGTCAGAATCCAGTTTTGAACAGTATATCCCTGTTTCTCTAGGTCGAAGCTGTGTGACATCTCGCATAAGACTCATTTCATCTTCTCTCACTGCTAATGGCTGTATGAAAATTCGCCATATAGCATCTGCACAGGCCATTTTCAAATGAAATAACCCTGGGATAAAGATTACATGCTGCAAGCGATCCAATGGGGTTGACTCGATTGACCGTCGTATTTGCGCTGTCTGGAGTTTTTCACCTGTCCCAAGGTCACCATGGGTCAGGACGACATGCTGTGAGATGTCTGGTGTCTCGAATTCCATGTCATTCGGATCGTAAATGCCACCCTGGGCAAGGAGTTCAATGACTGCATGGATATTCCCACTAACAGTCGAGTTGTTAATATCCATTGCGCGAGTGGCAATGATTGGTGTTTTGAGCAAAGGGATCCGTTCTATTGTCTCTGGGTCTTGTATATCTGACTTGAAGCGGCGGAAGTACTCAGGTCCATGAGTACACAGATCCATCAAGAACATCCATGCATTAAAGCGGTCGCGTCTCATGAGGAGTGAGTTTGGACCATCTACTAATGGCTCAGGGTGAATGGCCAATAGGTCCCTCCATGTTTTTCGGGGAGGTAAGTCATGTTCTCTCGCATAGGGATTTAACAATGACTTTTTCCATAATTCATCAGAGCATTTCAAGTCATCAATGGTGACACCATGCTGCAGCGGAAAAATTAGGCCAGAGGTGAGGTGTTTGAGTGAATTGTTTGATTTTTCTGCTAATGGAACATGAGATTTCAGTTCGACATCGAAATTGTCATAGGCGTATGATGCGAGGAGTGTTTGTCTAAGATCTTGTATGGTGGTCTATGACTCTGTAGACAACGATTTGATTGCTGTTATGAACTAGGATAAGTCTGACGTATGGCTACTCAATAAGAGTAATCGGCCAAGGTCGGTTCAAGGCTTCGGCGTATACCAAAGTTCAATGGTTCAATAAGGCAAGACAAGGAGAGTGTCCTCGACTTGAATCAAGTTCAGACGACTTAAGATTGGGTGTCTTAAGCAAAAGCAAGTTCCAGGTAAAACCTAGTAAGATTAAAGTAAAGAACTACATAGTACAAAGACAAGTTTATATAGCGAATGAGAACGACTTTAGGGCAAGCGTATACAAGTCAGAACGAGTCAGAGATAAGACTGAGTCAGAGATAACAAGAATAGATCACCTAGCAACGGCTTGATAGCGATCGTGATGTAATACAATGAGTAAACAAGAGATAAGAAAGATAAGTCTAGCGGCGGCATCATGCGGCTCGTGACGTAATACAAGTGAAGAGTAAGAGAAAAATGAATAGGGGCATACTTGACTGTAACATTACCCCGTTATTATTGTTGAAGTCACCGATTTCAACATTCAAAGTTATGGTTGTATTCGTAATCATTGCGGTCTCCTGCGCATTGAGAGAACATCCTCTCGTCTTCTTCGAGCAAGATCTGTTCAAGTGCTGCGTCTTTATCAGCTTCCCATTTAGAGAGAGCGTCATAAAAGCCGGCATCCATCCAAACTAAAGGGATAATCTTTTCTCCATGAAGGTCTTTACAGAAGGCCGATAAATGCCCTGGCACCAAGTTGCGACACACATGACAGTAGTACGTGGGGCAGTTCTTGTGGCAATGACCAATAAGGTTACAGTTGCGACATACGAAGTTGTCGCAGTCCTAAGTCTTTACGATGGTGACGGTGGACGTCTGAGGCGGGGGAGATGGTGTTTTGGAACGTAGGATACGGTTGCGGGTGGCAGGGGAGACGGAGTGTTCTCGCTTGAGTTTAGATTGTTGTCGGCAAGTAGGATAAATATGAGCGGGTTGCGCCGCTGCGTTGTTAGACGTAGTAGCAATCGGTATGCTAGGTACGTGAGGAGGAACGATAGTATTAGGCGCGTGCTCAACGGGAGTTGTCTCAACCGGAGGTGGGATGGGAATTGCGACGTGGGGTGATGGTGGTCGGGCGACTGGATTGTTTGCAATTTGTTCTGTGACGATGTGGATGGCCTCTCTAACAATCTCTTTGGTAGTGGGAGGCATGAGGCGAACTGCCGTGTTGCGAATATGTATATGAAGATGACAAAAGATCGTTTTGATACGCTCATCATTAAGGAGTTCGGAGGTACGTTCAATGAGCTTAGCTGCTCGGATAATGTTAATGAGAAGGGTACTGGAGAGGGCTCCTCGTTCAGCGAGGAGATTATCAATCTCTATAGCGTATTGCTCAGAGAGGAGGGCGGATTCGAATATCGTGTTGGTTTCAATGTCGTCAAGGACAGCAAAGTAGTGAGACGAGGAATCAGAGTCGTTGGTCAACGTGGTTGAGGTTACGGTGGGGGAAGCAAGAGTGTCGGTCATAATATCGATATGGGATATGAGAGCACAGAGTTGTGCGAGGCAGATTTCGAGAGTGTGGAGACGTTGAGAGTGAGCAGACATGGTGATTTCTGGGGTTCTTATAATCCGTGGGCTCTCTTATAAGTGGTGAGGATCGAAGAAGCGTTATCAAGATTCTCCTGGGGAATCCATTCATTACTGGCGGAAGAATATCCTTTCCAGGACACGAGATAGCGTCTTCTTTTACCCGTTCCCTTATGCAATAAGATTGCTTCGACTTCGTATTCTTCTTCATTATCGATGATGTCAGGTGGAGGGTTGTGGAAGTTAGGACCGTGGATTTCTGTCTCGTGATAGGACGATAGTTCAGAAGTGTGGAACGTGGGGTGAACTTTCCATTGCGTGGGTAATTGGAGTGTGAACGTGATCGGAGATAGTACTGCGGTGATGGTAAAAGGTCCGTATTGTTTCGGAGTGAGCTTCCGTGATGGTAGTTGTGTGATGAGGTTCTTTCCTGATAACCAATCCTTATCTCCGATCTTCCATGGTTGGTACTTCTTTCCATGTGATCGCTCGGCCATTCGTTGCATTGCGAGATTATGGCAAGAGATGGCTTCTTCACGCATCTTTTGAAGAAGGCGGAGTCGTTCTTCTGCTGCAGGGACAGTGGATTCGGGGAGTACGTGAGGGAGAGCTCGTGGCTCGTATCCCATCATGAGGCGGAATGGGGAAGTGTTTCGAGAATTGTGTTTTCTGTGGTTGTGGACAAATTTGGCCATAGGGAGGTGTTCGACCCAATCTTCTGGGTTGTTACGGCAATAGATATGAAGATAGGTTTCTAGTTCTTGATTTAGGCGTTCCGTCTGTCCATCTGTTTGCAGGTGATAAGCAGTAGAAGCAGCGATGTCATATTTCAACAGCTTAGCGAGAGCTCTAGAGAACTTGGAGATGAACTGTGGACCCCGATCGGAGATCACTTTCTCGTGGAGTCCAAAACGACGATAGACATATTTGAAAAACTTCTTGGCCACTCCTTCCGAGGTGATGGTTTTTGTGCAAGGGATAAGAATTACCCCCTTCGTAAGCCCATGGTCTACCACGACCATGATAGAATCAAAATTGTTACAGGGTGGTAGATCAGTGATGAGGTCGACGGATACTTGGGCAAAGGGAGTGGAGACCGAGGATGGGATAGGAACGAGTGGGGGGGTTGTAGGATGAGTATCAGATTTCATCTGTTGACAAAGGGCGCACATCCTTCAACATATTTCTGGATATAGGTGCCCATTGAAGGCCACCAGAAGTCGCGTTTTACCAGTTCTTCGGTTTTAAAACAACCGGGATGGCCTGCTGTTGCATGATCATGGGTGCGTGCTAAAATAGCATGTCGTCTGGCAGGGCGGACATAGGCACGATCTTTATAGAATAGGATGTCGTCTTTTATTATCCAATCGGAGAGTGCTGATTTCATAGGGGGAAGACAGAGGCCGTTCAAGGCATCAGAAACGGCTTGGAAAATGGGGTCGACATCGTCAGGATCAGGATTCGCAAGAGTTGTCATAAATAAAGAGGGAGTCTGGGAGGAGGGTGACATCTTCGTTATCATTGTCGGTGGGGATATGATCAGCACGGCAGGAAAGAGCATCAGGAGCGACAAGCTTGGTTCCAGCGACATGGTGGAGTTCCAAATCATAGCATGAGAGAAGTAATTGCCATCTGGCTTGGCGACGGGTAAGCTTCTGTGCGGTGAGGAAATAAAGAAGGTTCATGTGATCAGTGAATACGATGACCGGATGAGGATTCCCTTCTAAGTAGTGACGCCATTCTGTCAGCGCTCGGATTACTGCGAGGAGTTCTCGATCAAAGATCTGGTAGTTTTGTTCTGCCGGGTTCAAAGACTGTGAAAGATATCCACATGGGTGGTAAACGCCATTTTCATCAGTCTGAAGAAGGACCGCTCCGGTGGCAACCAAGGATGCATCAGTTGCGACTGCAAATTGACGCGATGGATCAGGGTTACGAAGAACCGGTTGTTTCAAGAAACATTCTTTTAGCATAGTAAAAGCGTCTAGACATGGGGTTGACCATAAGAAAGTGGTGTTTTTCTTCGTCAAATCAATGAGTGGTCATGCGATATCGGAGTAATGAGGGATGAAGTTCCGGTAGAAGTTGCACAAGCCGAGGAATGATCGCGTTTCTTTGACGGTGGTTGGAATTGGCCAGTCACGGATTCCATCAGTTTTAGCAGTATCCATGGTGACACACCCTGGGCAAATGATCATTCCGAGATACTCAACTTCCTGTGCATCAAAGGTACACTTCTCTGGTTTCAAGAAGAGCTTCTCGGCCCATATCTTGGTTAGAATGCGGCGAGTCCGTTCATGGTGTTCGTCGAGGTCATTCGAGAAGATGAGGATATCATCCATGTATATTACTAACCAACCTTCGTTAATCTCCTGCTGGAAGGTCCAGTTCATGTAGGCTTGGAACATGGCTGGGGAGTTACAAAGACCAAAGAACATGATGTTTGGTTCGTAGAGTCCAAACTCGGTGGTAAACACCGCTTTCCATCTATCATCGGGGTGAATGCAGATGTTGTTATAACCGGACCGAACATCCATCTTGGTGAAATACTTGGCTCCGTGTAACCGTGCGACTAAGGACAATGGGAGTGGTAGCGGGTAAGCGTTCTTTATCGTCCAGTCGTTGATATACCGATAGTCTTGGCACAGTCTTAGGTCTCCGCTCTTCTTTCCGACAAAGAAGAATCTGCTAGCTTGCGGCGACTTCGATTCTGAGATAAAACCTTTCTGTACGTTTTCATCAATGAACGCTTTGACAGCAGTTCGTTCTGTGATGGAGAGAGGGTAGATTTTCGATGTTTTTGGGATGAATCCGGGTTTCGTTTCAATACAATGGTCAATACCGGGTTGTTCGGGAGGTAAACTATTAAGTCCGTATTTAGCAAAGATATCGGCGAAGTCATGGAGATAGGAGGGTACGAGCTCTTCGAAAGTTTTCTTCTTCTGTTCTAGCCCCGCAGCTAGAGCGGACTGTTGGGCTTTGTTACTAACTTTCATGTATTCGCTAGACTGTGGTAGGGGTATGACCGTGGGTTTCTGTTCCAGATGACTGGTTCTGTCGGAGGTAAGGGGAGTGTCCATAGAAACATTTGTAATGACCCGAAGTTCAGATGCGTCGGAGGAATATTCTACTAGGAATTCATCGTCATCAAGGTCATATAGAGAGACTTCTCGCACTGGTGCGGCAAAGTTCTCTTGCGTCCATACGTCTTCCTTGGTATCAAAGGTCTCGTCATCGTCATCTGGGATGGGAAGTAGGTCAGGAATAGGGACAGGAGTTTCTTCGTCGATAACTTCTTCGATAGATGCCTTTGGATAGCAAAGGGGGGTTTTCGGTATAGTGGGTTCCTCTTTACGTAGTTTGGAGTTCTTCCATATCCGATTGATGGGTTCATGTTGGAATAGAAGGGGAAGGGCGCCTCTCTCCCTTTCTTTGTCAACTTCTTCTTCAACCTGGCTACTCTTCGCTGTTCGTGAGAGGATAAGGGTTTCAGCGGTCCAGTCGATGACCGGGTTCATTGCTTTTAGCCAGGGGATACTGAGAAGGATCTGGTCTCTCCGTCCTAGACAAGTGACGTTAAATTTTCCAATCATGGTTCGCTCATCGATTTTAATCGTGAGAACACAGTATCGGCGAATAGCTCCGCTTTTGGAATAGCTTCCATCAGCGGTAGTAACCTTGAAAGGTTTACTGAGTGCGTGGGTTCGAATCTTGTGCTTCTTTATGAAGTCTTTGGAAATGAATGTTCCGGCTGCTCCGGAGTCGACAACTGCGGTTGTTTCAACGGTTTTCAGACGAGTTTTCGAAATGAGAGAAAGTGGAACTCGAAGTTCCTTTCGTTCACCAACTTTTCGTACAAGTCTAATAGGTACATCGGAAGATACTGACGTTGATCCAGTCTTCCACATCAAAAATCCTCGTTGAGGCGGCAGACTTCCGCTTCTTCTTCATCATCGCTACTCTCGACTTCTTTGCGACGGACCGGGGTTTTCCCGTTCTTCTTCTTCTGAGGATACGCTTTGGACAGGTGTCCTACCATGTGGCAGGTAAAACACTTTCCAGTCCGGAAGTGTTCAGTGCGTTCTTCTTCAGTGAGTCGATCGACCACCATAGCGTTGGGGTCTCTGGAAGGTGTGTATCGACTGGATCCGAAGTTCTTCTTTTTCTGGGGTTGGTTACACGCTCTAATAGCATTCAACTGGAGGTGGGAGTTGTCGAGTTGGATACAGGTGGATAGGACCACCTCAAAGTCATCAGAGATGTCACCCGTGCCGAAGAGGCAGGCGGTTAGTCCCGGGTGTAATCCGTCTAAGAAGAATTGCTTCTTTGAGACGTCATCGTGGATTCCAGAACGTTGGGCGAGCATGAGGAATTCTGAAATGTAGTCCTGGAGCTCGGGCCCTTGCTTCAGGTTTCGGAGTTTAGCTAGGGCAGTTCCTGCGGGATCAAGCGGTTTGAATGCTTTGTTAAAATCAGCAAGGAATTCCGCCCAAGTTCCATAACCCTTAATGGTTCTGTCGGTTCTTTTGTAGAGTGGGTCTTGCACATGGGAGAGGAAATCCTCTTTCCAGTAGCGGGCGTTCCCTTCGTTCATGAAGGAGGTGATGAAGATGATTTTCTGTTTATCTTCTATATAGATTTTCTCATTAATGTCGAGGTAGGAGTTACACGACATGAGGAAGCCTCTAGACTTGTCTCTATCGCCATCAAAGATGGGAGGGGTCCCGATCTTGATTTCAACGGGCTTTGAAAACATCGTGGGATTCAGGGGTGGTAAAGGTGGTAAAGCGCCTAGGTTTAGTGCACCGATCAATGGGGTTAATGTCGTCAGTTTGGACCTGGAGTTCTATCTGTCGTGATGACCAGGGTTTTGTCGTTCTGGGTTTCAAATATGCAACACGTGATAGTGGTGCAAGGGATCAGTGAAGACTTTAATCTTTTGTTATGAACTAGGATAAGTCTGACGTATGGCTACTCGATAAGAGTAATCGGCCAAGGTTGGTTCAAGGCTTCAGCGTATACCAAAGTTCAATGGTTCAATAAGGCAAGACAAGGAGAGTGTCCTCGACTTGAATCAAGTTCAGACGACTTAAGATTGGGTGTCTTAAGCAAAAGCAAGTTCCAGGTAAAACCTAGTAAGATTAAAGTAAAGAACTACATAGTACAAAGACAAGTTTATATAGCGAATGAGAACGACTTTAGGGCAAGCGTATACAAGTCAGAACGAGTCAGAGATAAGACTGAGTCAGAGATAACAAGAATAGATCACCTAGCAATGGCTTGATAGCGATCGTGATGTAATACAATGAGTAAACAAGAGATAAGAAAGATAAGTCTAGCGGCGGCATCATGCGGCTCGTGACGTAATACAAGTGAAGAGTAAGAGAAAAATGAATAGGGGCGTACTTGACTGTAACAATTGCAGCATTGATTGCATTTGTAGATATCGAGATTCCGATCCGTGCAAGTGTGTCAATAACATTTTGTGGTGTGTGCGCTGATTGCAAGAAGATCCCGATGATACTTTGCAGTGCGTTTGATTTCGGCTGAACACTTTGCATCATGATACTGATAATGACGACCTTTTTCTGATCTCATTAATATCAGCCCCATGAAGCAAGCAAAAGTTACTCGTTGTACTGACAATCTTTATAATAGCTGAACGACGCGAAGCACGTATATTTTTCTTTGAGACATTTTCTGAGGCGAGTCCATTGATAAAACCTTCCAGATCTACTGCATCCACCTGATCCCAATAACTGTCATTGTCCTCGGAATCCTGTGAGTCATCCATGACTGCATCTCCATCTCCGTCTACTTCATCTGATACTGGTAATGAGTACTTCTCGCCTCCACCAAGCAATGCCCCCAGCAGTGCCCACAATTCTGGTGCGCTATGGATCATCCCCTGTGCCATGTCCTTGACATTAAACTGCTCTAGTTGTTCGGTGGTGGCGCTCGATGCTCCGAAGTGTGATCCACTATCTTTGGATGCGAGTCTGCGGACCTCAGCGGTATATATTTCTTGCACAAGATGGCTCGCTGAGGGTGAATTAGGAGTCGGATGCTTAAGGAAAGCAACAAATATGTCATTTGAGTGTGAGAGAAGATCTCTGACAATGGTATGGTTATTAAACTGCTGGCAGGTGAGCAGTGTCAATATAAATTGAGAAACCTTGATTCCAGTAGATTCGAAAGCAATGATAATCGTTTCTAAGGCTTGCCAGTCCATTATTGAATGAGACGACAGAACAATGGCACTTTCAAGTAATATACATATAATGTAAACCCTATACTTAGGTCTACCTAACCCTGATATCATTCTACACCAATAGATTTTGTTTGCCACTGTTTCAGCCACTGTGGCTGACAATGTTTACATGTGTTATGTTCCAGCCGCTGCTGAGAGTGTGAGGGAAATAAGGTTGTGCTGGGTTTGAATTTTTGCATGACTTCGGATAGTGCTGCACCCTAGTATGCCACCCTCCACACTCGAAGCAGTGGCTGGGAAGGAGCCTGGCGCGTACTGTCAACCTTTTTGCACACAGCTGTAAGTGACATTTTTATCCTCATGGTCATACACCCTCGTTCTGGCATCCATGCACTGAGCATAATGGGCTAGTAAGATGCGTCTTCAAAAATCTCTGTATGTATGTATATCTTACTTACAAGCTTAGACTAGCTAATTACTTCCTCCGAGTTATCCTGGTTCTCAGATGCATAGTCAACGCCTTTCTTCTTCTCACACTTGGCGCATTCATCACCACATTCGACACACCAGGTGGAGCTCCATTCAGTTCAAGCCCATGGCCATACCTCTGCACTCGTAGGTCACCATCCGAGGGCTTCCCCTGCCATTCACTGGCAATCTGATAACCGCTGTAACTACCTATACATGGTACTCCTGAGACTCCATTCAACCTTCTCGCATCTTTCTGAAGTGTCACTATCTGTGCTACAACAACAGCGCATATGAGACGAGGCACGCAGGAAGGCCATTACGCCCTCTTCTAACTCTGAGAAGACACGGACATTCCTCTGGCACCTTCGCTTGCTCAAGACTTCCGTTCTTCACTTTCGAGTGATGCTGTTCTCTGGATAATCGACGGGGGAAAAGCCAAGGCTGTTTATGGACCCAAGAAGGATATGGAGCTCGTCGTCGACTTTAACCCTCTCAAGATCACGCTTTTCCGGGGTGGCATGTAACGGGTTGTATTGAACGAGCGCGGCTTACTGCATATGCAGCATTTCAGGACCAAGGCACCGAATCCCTCCCTCGACATAACCTTCCTCAACTATGCACACGTCTACGGAATCCTCCGGCACACCACTCACCAGCCTCTCTCTACGGCTCAATTATGCTCATGCATGCGCATTCTGCAACGTCGACAGTCGCCGTTTTCGATGCGCTTGCATCGGAAACATGGATCGATATCGGCCATGTGGAGAAAGGTGGTAGAAGCGCACTGGATATCCGAGTCCGGGATCCTAGATGTATTCCTACTCCCAGGCCGAACACCTACCGACGTCTTCACCCAATATGCACACCTAACAGGAACAGCGCCCCTCCCAGCCTACTGGTCACTTGGCTATCACCAGTGTCGCTGGAACTACGTCGGTTCAGATGACATGGACAGTGTACAGAATAGGTTTGACGAGGAGGATTTCCCGGTGGATGTGTTTTGGTTGGATATCGAGTATGCGGAGGATCACAAGTATTTTATGTGGAATAAGAAGACATTCCCAGGTCCAGTGGAGATGACGAAGTATGTAGAGGCTGTTGAGCAGAAGGTCTGTTCTGTCCTTTCTTTTTGTTTTATCCTTCTTGCGCTCACGCATATACACCCCAGATGGTAGTCATCGTAGACCCGCACTTAAAACACTCAAATGACTACTCAATATCAATGCACGCATCAGAACTGGGAGTCCTCGTTAAACCCAAGAGCGGCGAGGGTGAATACGAAGGATGTTGCTGACCCTGCTCCAGCTCATGGATTGACTTTTTCTTGGGACTTTTGGATCTCGCTGTTCAAGACGAAGACTATTGATGGTCAGTAGAGTTGGACGACAACCCCGAACCAGAATGTTAGTGCGATGATACCTAGTGGGCGCCTTCTTGCCGTTCTTGCATGCACATGCGCATATCAACACGAAGCACCGAGAACCGTACCATCTTTAGGAGGCTTTGCAAGAGTTTAGTGAGGGATATATTGAGGTTGATGTATTCAACACTTCCTGTGATATACGGAGACGAGCAGGAGTGGGGTTCCTATCCTTTGGTGCGTTTATTTTTTCTCCGTCTCGAGTGGGATGTGATTGATGTGTGCGTGAATGCGCAGACCTCAATATGTGATGTTCCGAAGCTGGGTCTGGGATTGATGATCGGTAGTGTGTTGGGTCGTGGTTAGTACTTCTTAGACCTGTGACACAGAAGGGGGTGAAATGATCAGGGTCATTTCTCCACACACCTGACACTTACACACACCACCACCTATGTCTATGACTACTTTACGAACCACGCCCACTGCCCCAAAAACCAACACGTAACCCTCCCTGCAAACCTTGACCAACCCCCCCTCCTCTTCTGCAGAGGCTCACACGCGAATGCCCGCGTCGTTCCTCGCAACTGATGCAGTACAACCTATTCACCCTCCCCATCACGCTTGATACTTCTGGGAATGTGCACGGGGAGATGTACCTGGGGCACAGATTCGGTGCAGAGAGTATGAAAGGAAAAGGGATTGGGATTGGGATGGTGCGCATCTCATCTGTTGATCTTGCCGCAAGAACAGACTCATGATCGGGCCGTCAAGCGCCAGTAAAATATGACATTGTCTAATTACGAAGTCAAATCGAGTAGTAAATGAAGTACTTATCATAGAAAATCTCATGAGAACAGTCAGGGCTGTTTGCCAAAAGTCATGGCAAGCATCATTGACTGTCCAAGAGTGATAGCTCGGTGTTGAACGTTGAACGTTGAGTACCAGAGGGCAAATTTTTTTTAGGAAAGTAAGGAGCGAAGCCAGGCAACAAGAAATATAGTTTCATGTGGTTCTTTCAAGAGCAAGTGGCTTATGTGAGTGAGATCCTGTGTGCATGTAAGGTTTAGCCATAACAAATTAGTAATGGATTTACTTCGACATTGTCGGAACAGGTTTCCAGGCGCGCATGCCAGAGCCGATGCCTATATGAATTATATATATGAAAGATAAAAATGTGAGTATGAACGACAAGGTACGTACCAAGCGCAACACAAGTCACATGTACAACCGAACTCATAGACGAGACTCAATAGTTTGACCCTAGAGTTCTGTCTATGATTTTGGTTGTACCCTGCATCCGAGTCGCAAAGAAACAAGAGATGTCATTGAAACCAGTGTATGCACTATCCTACTTAAATAGACAGGGTTTTGGATCTCGATTACTAACCCATGCCTTCCTAATTTGGTAATTTGTTTGGCATTCTGACGCCTGATCCTCTTGCAGCCGCGTGCTGAGCAGAAAGGTGCGTACATTACCTAGAAGAATAATTACTTCCTCATCCTTGTTCTCGGAGTCCCCGGACGCATAGTCAACGCCTTTCTTCCTCTCTCACTCGGCCCACTCATCACTAAATTCGACACACCAGGTGTAGCTCCATTCGGTTCAAGCCCATAACCATACTTCTGCACTCGTGGATGCATATGTATGTATTGCTCTCGTCACCATCCGAGGGCTTCCTTGCGTTTCGGCAAGTCGACAACCACTGTAACTACCTATACAGGATACTCGTTCATCTGTAAGCTTCTTACATCTTTCTGAAGTATCACTATCTGCGCTACAACATCAGGGAAAACCTCCCGCGCGAACTTAGGACAAAGTAGAGAAATTTTTGCTAAGGCAGATAAATTACTATGTTTTAGAGCTAGATAAACATAAACTTGCTAGTGCTTGATAATTTTAGAATTATTATGCGAAATTATAAAGTACTATCTAAGGGCCACAAAACTATACCTATCTATATAACAATTAACAAAAAATGTATTACATTCTTCAAGGATGGTGTTGCTTGTCCAGTGACGAGGTGCAACTGGTCCAAACTTCGGTAGAAGGTGTATACTACGAGCAATGTTTGAAACAGGGATTATACTAGCGACTCTCTTGCCCGAACGAAGGAAACGAGAAATTTTGTACATACCATGCCGCGAGTCTGGCATTGAAGAAAACGGGGTGAACCATTCGACGTAAGCGAGGTGTTTCGGAGGTTGGTGGGTCGGAGGGAACATTAACTGTGCGTCTTGTTCTCGAATTGAGAAAATGGTGCGAATTTGACCAACACGGTAGCCTGAAAATTCATTGTATAAGTAAAGGCAACTCACTCCAACTAGTAAGACTCAGTCGATATCGAGTTCACCTTTGATACCCACAGAATCACCAGTACCATCGTTGATAAGTGCAGTATCGAAACGCGCAGGTACCGTATCGTTTCGTTGATGAGTGCGAGTGCGACCAGGTTTAGCATGGACACTATCTACTGTGACACATGGATCACCATGCCCTCGAGCGTCGATGGAAACCCACTTGATCTTGTGGTGGACAGCCACAGAACGAAATGGCAGAACAATATTAGCAGCGAGGTCTTCAAGACGTCGACGGGAGAGGGTCTCGTTGATATGATTTTGTTGTGCAATATACCGAGCAAGTGCTTCACAAAAGTAGATGGCTCCATAGTCCAAAATTAATCTTTGGATTGGCACTGCTTTCACATTAGGGTGCTTCGTTAAGGTTTGTGTGCGGCGAAAAGACAAGTCAGGTGGCTGAGGATGGTGGGTAAAGGGATTGGTGTTGAGTCGCCACTGAATGAATTTATCATGGCGCACAATCTTTTCCTTGCGCTCGAGCCACTGGGTCATCTGCGCAAACTCATCCTTGTGGTTTGTGGCATGGTAGGCATCTTTTGTTAAGTCAATATGAAGGCGTTCGGTATACTCTGTGTTATAGTTATTTGTGGTCCCATATAACCGAATCATTGATGCGTAGTGTCGAGTTGCATGAAGTTTAGGAAGATTGAAATTATTCCGAATACCGAGGTCAACAAATATTTGCTTGTTGTCGTGAAAGAGGGAGAGAGCTTCGTCAAGGAGAGACAATGTCTCAGAACTGTGACACGGATACTGTGCCAGGTATAAAAAATCCAGGAGACCACGAACAGCTCGCAAAAGACGAGCTGAATCCAGATTGCCAGGAAGTCGGATGTCAATAATTATACCGAGGAGAAAACGGCATATCTGAGCATGTTCCATGCCACTGAGACGAGATAGGCTGGTGATACCTTTCATAAATAGACGGATATGATGGTTTGGAGGTAGTCTTCGACACCGAGCATCAATCTCGGCTGTTCCACATGCCTGTGCCAGCCAACCAAGAAGGTGTTTAACGAGTCCTTGATACAATTGGTGGAGGATGTCAGGCGTGATGGCTTGGAAAATGTTGACATGGGGAAGTCGTTCCCAGAACGGGTGGACAATGGGCTTGATTCCTGCATTGTGACATGCCTGGACGAAATCAGTGAGGTCTCCAACATCGATTGTGGCAAGTGCATCAAGAACAGCGTCGAGGTCCCGTATTTCAAAGGGCACTGTGCTACTCTCAAGTTCGTCAGGTGGGATATCGCATTTTGGGCATTCTGTAGTTTTGACTCCAGTAGCCAATAGTTGCTCGGGATAATCACCGACAAAGCAAGCAAAGAGAGGATGACAGTAGCGTGAGATACCATCCCCGCTGCGCATTGCCAGACCGTTGAGACCAGCTTTCTCCAGTGGTGACAAAATACGAGCCATACAAGCATGATAAAGGTTTGCAGCACTTCTGCGACGTGAGGCTTTGTTGGTGATATGTTCAAGGCGTGTTGTGGGAAGATACCCAAGAAGGATTTGCGCACGTTGGGATGGTTTTCGACGAATTTCTTTCGGAATATTACCAATAGTAAGGTAGACAGGGTATGCAGTTTTGTTACGGAACATAGTGACTTGTGTTTTATTAGTCGAAATGATAACAGGAATGATAGTTGCGCCTGGCTGCTGTTTGTCGAGCGTTTTCTGTCCAATATCAAGGTTAATTTGATCAAGCAAGTGATACGGAATCTACATAAGCTCACCTGCGTATTCCACCACCATTTACCAGTGTGCATGTCACTGAACAACCGAACTGTTTCATCAGCATCTGTGTAATGGCGTTCTGGTGCAAACACGAGAAAGTCTGCAAAGTCTGGGTTGCCAAAGAGATCCTTGATACATTTGATTACGTCTCGGTAGAAAATATCAAAAGCTTCACCTGCAATGACGACTTGTTCATGGCGAAACTTGGGGCGACCAGGAAGTTGCGTGTCAATGATCCTATTAAGCTCCCTCGCATTTTTGTAAGAAAGACAGAGGCGTTCACTAACCTGTGAATGAAGATGTCACTTTCAAGTAAATCTTTTTAGAAAAAAACCTACACCATCAATACTAAGCAAGTCTGAGAATGCTGTTGAGCTCGGGCCACGTAACTTTGCCCATCGTGTGATCTCCCAGTCCATTTGAGAGTGGAATGGAGCATAAGGATTTTCCGCACCATCAATACTAGAAGCATACATAGCATTTGCGTTTTGAATTTCGGCTTGGGAAATAGGTTGTCCTGCTCGACGATCAGGATATGACACGACATGGACTCTGTCTTGATCGATAATTCGACGTTCAATCTGGTGGCGTGTTTGATGATCAGCGCTGCCATTGTCATTGTCCGTCGAGTCATCTGCTTGTGGCTCTTCCCCAGGTACGCCCTCGTCCTCCTGTACTGGTGGCTCCCACTCGTGCTCCTCTCTATCATCTTCCTTGTCACTACTGCTTTCGGCATGCTCGTCACAATGCCAAGTCTGATCTTCATCAAATGGGTCCAAAATTCTGTCTTCAAGGTCCTGCATTTCTGCGTCATTGTGTGCGGGAGGGCTCGGAGTGTAGACATGATGGTGAGAGGAGGCAAGGACAGCTTTGCAATGTGAATCCTGAGTTTTAGCCAGATGCAGGCTCAAGCCGGTGACAGAAAAATCATGAATGCATCCAGAGCATTGAACCATGCTTGTGAGTCACGGTGGTGGTAGTGATAGATAACTGTAATAAACAAGCATACACCACATTAGCAAAAATCGGGAGCAATGACGGACCTTTTTAACTTACTTAAACGAGGGTAAGGGTGACATCCAAGTTGCAAGCAAGCAAATTAGGTGCCGAGCAGGATGATGTTCATATCCGGTAGAAAGAGTGATGCGGTGCCCTTTGACTGTTCTGAAATAGATTAGCTCCTCGCAAACAAGGTACATGCTATATAACATACCAGGACTCCAGTCACCAGTGTTTGACACATAGGGTAATTTTTTTTAGGAAACCATACCAGACTAAGTAAGACTGCACTTCTTGAGCCAGAAGATGGGCGCGAACAGGGTGTGGGCAACGCTCGAGGCAGCTAAAGAGCAAGCAAGCAAAATCGGTGTGCATACCCTCATCACAGCTGATGAGCTCGTCAGAGAACGTAAGACCAGGCATGAGACCGCACTTCTTGAGGAAGATGGATGCAATCAGGGTGTGAGCAATGCTTAAGGTGGCTAAATTGGCCATATCTGGTGAACAGTTAAGACGAAGTTAACAGGACAATAGACAGTAACAGACCTTGTGGTATTGAATGGGGGAAAGAACGAAAGGATCAGCGCCAAACTTGGAGGCGTCAATTCATTGCCAAGGTCAGGTGTGTTAGAAAAGTACCCCGGTGTATACCATTGACTCGTTTTGTAGAATCAGTGCCAAACTTGGAGGCGTCAATTCATTACCAAGGTCAGGTGCATTAGAATCAGTGCCAAACTTGGAGGCGTCAATTCACTGCCAAGGTCAGGATCAGCGCCAAACTCGGAGGCGTCAATTCATTACCAAGGTCAGGTGCGTTAGAAACTTTGAAAGTACCCCGGTGTATACCATTGACTCATTTTGTAGAATCAGCGCCAAACTTGGAGGCGTCAATTCACTGCCAAGGTCAGGTGCGTTAGAAAAGTGCCTCAGGGTACACCATTGACTCGTTTTGTAGAATCAACGCCAAACTTAGAGGCGTCAATTTGCCGCCAAGGTCAGGTGCGTTAGAAAAGCTCACAGATGTCGGTTCACCACTCCCGTCAAGAAAAAATTGATAAATTGCAAGAACTGGTATACGCGGTATTGAATGGGGGAAAGAATGAAATGGCGCTTGGATTCCTGGAGCAATGGTTCTTCGCCTGAAGCGAAAAGTTAAGTTAAAGATCAATTCACAAATGAAGTTAAGCGCACTGGACTTTCAGGTAGGTCAATTTCACCGATGATAGGAGGAGTTGCTGGGGTCCAGGATAACTAAGTAACGTCACCTTGCACATATCTTGTTTTCGGAAGCTTTGGGGAGCCGATCCATTTCAGAACAGTAACAGGGCACCTACAGGTGCAACGAAGATAGGAAGATGTTCATATCCAGTACGAGAATGGTAGAAAGTGCCTGCAAAAAAGTTAGGATGATGTTCGTATTCAGTACAAGATAGCATGGTCGAAAGTACCTGCGCAAGGAAGATAGGACGATGTTCATATCTAGTACAAGAACGGTAGAAAGCGCCAGTGCAAGGAAGAAAGCTTCGGCCCAGTGCAAGGAAAACGAAATGTGGGTCCTGGACAATGGATTATGGAAGCGCCAATGCAGTAAAAGCTTCCATCTCCTGAAAAATGCTGGGCACTAGTACATTAGTTAGCATATTATGGCAGTGCTGGGCAGAAAAGCCTCCAGTGCCCCCCAAAAAATTTTGTGTTCGTACCTTTAACTTCTCTCCCTCTCACTCATTGCAAAACCACATTCATTCATTTTCGTCCTACCTATATATCATATTAGCACGCTATGAGTAGTGAAAATCATCCTGCTCGAAGTATGTACTCACATCCGGCCTTGTTCGTATCCGAGTCACTCATAGCTGCCTATGTCGTCCACAGTGGTCCGAAATGCAAAGAAGAAGGCTATGGATAAAGCGGGTCAGTACAATCGAAGTCCAGGGAAGCGTCTATACTCACAAAAGAACAGTCTGGTTACCAGAGAAGACTCGGACTAACACTCGCAAGCAGCATCAGGCTACTAAGGCTAAGAAAGGCTCACAGCTGCCTGATTCTGAGTCAGTTATCGATACAGAATACAATGAACCGCTGTGGGGTTCACAGCCACGCTCAAAGCCTAAATCAACAAAGAAACATAGTCGTCAGTAGTACTACCTGTTTAAATTTTCGAGTCATACCCAGCGCTTTACGCCAACAGGTGAATTGACGCCTGTCTCGGAAACAGATGACGAGGCAGAGGCTGTGAAGCGCAAACGAAGTGAGCTCATTAATCATAAAAAATTTGCTTGCCACTCACAATCGACTGATATCCAGGGCGACTAGAGAAAAAGTCGTCAGTTCGTCGTAATGCCTACAAAAGGCCTTCCAACAATGAGTGTTCAGAACAAACCGAGAGCGAAGAAGCAGAAGACCGCAGTGACACTGATTCGACTCGTTTTAGTGCAGAAGAGTCTGATGTCAGCGATATCGAGGATCCGAAATCTATCGCGAAAACACTGTCAACAGAGGTAATTAGTTTTTTTTTACTTTAAAATTATTGAAGTCAGATACACACATACAGATTCCAACCTTCGTTTCGGGCTCCAAGGCAAAGAAATCGCTTGGTCTTCCTGTGAGTTTTTGAACCTGTGACTTGAGTATATGTGACGCTGAGATCAAAACACTCTTACAAGGTTGATAAACAGTCTGCTCGTGCTCGCAAACAAGCTGCAGAGGTATAAGCACTCAGGCTACCGTATAATAGCCATATTCTGATCTCATGTCACAATTTTTAGACACCTGTGTGGCCCGACGACATCATTAGTGAATCAGAAGAACCGTCAAGCGCCAACCACTCACCGGCATCATTGCTCAAGTCCAACACCAGCACCTTCGTCAACCCATCGACATCGCTCAGTACTATCGACCATGCATCCAGTAGGGCCACCAGTCAAGTTCCCAGTACAGTGGAGAAGGCGAAATCCGAGCCGGACATGTCTGACACTGAGCTCAAGTCAGATGTCAGTATCATCATTGAGAGTGGAACATCTACGCACAATTCTGGATCCCGAAGTGCCACAGAGCTCATCTTGACCAAAGATGGGAAGGTGAAACTGACGGATCAAAATAGTGTCACATGGCAGGTCGTCCAAGGTGCCATCCTCGAAGCGAAGGCGCACATGACATTCACTTCTGGCTATCCGGAATTAACCGAAAAGGCATCCTTCTCATGCCAATCGCTCCTCAAGGCAGCTCGTGATCGTGGTGCCTCGTCTATTGAGAAGAAAATTCAGATTGACGACGGGTATGCTTCAGCTCTTGCAGGCCTGGTAAGCCAACCTGTCACTGAATCAATTCGCTCCAAGTCATCTATTAACATATCACATGACATCTGTAGGTTGAAGCTAGAGTACCATTGTTTCGTGGTGATCTGAAGGACGAGGCTTGCAATCAAGTCGCTGCTTACCTTCGCTTAGGATCTAGTAACTGTACCGCTTCCGCTTCCGCTCTCCTCATCAACCACTGCTACCATTACTTCATGAAGTTCGATGTGTGTCCCGCAACTCATATCATTGCCTTGTACTGACTTACTACTGATATATTTCAGGATGATGATGTGCCGAAACCGGTGCAGAACAAGCCCTATCTGGGCGATATTATGGTTCACCTCATGAAGGGCCGTTATTTCAATGGACCGAAGTCAGTTGGTGTCATGTTTGCGAGGAGATTTTCCGATATTGCCAAGAATAAAGCCAAAAGGCCCGAGGTCACAATTCCAATGGTTGCTTTGACAGCCACTTCGGTAACGTGTCCTGTCGCCATCAACATTAAGATATATTGACAATGACTATATAGGTGTATGCAGCGCTCTTCTGGAAGGCACATGGCGCTCCGGCCAAGTTTAACTTTACCGGAAATCAATTTAGCGAGGTCTATTTCTTCCATGCCAAATTTCTAAAAGATCTCAGCGCAAAATCACCTGAGAAATTCCACAAGCTGATGGCCGATATCTTCGCTGCAATACAGTATGTCCAATCTTGTTCTCTCGTACATCTTAAATTCACTCAAGTCTTTTGCAAGGGATCTCATGCAGTACAATAGTTCCGCCACTGATGCAGAAGCTGATGCGCTTGCATTCCTCGACCTCGACGGGATGGACGAAGACTAAATCTCCTTAGTATTGTCTCTTGAAATTGTTATATACTTGCTCTTGACTATTACATTCTTTTTAATGAAAATTAATTTCTTTCTTGTATACGAGTCGGTTCTAGTAAGCAATAATAAATCTGAAAGCGCGGAAAATCTTGACAACATTAGTGCTAAGTTCTGCATAATCTGCAAAAACATCGTCTAATTATGAAAAAGTTAAAGGGGGGGTAAAAGAGTCTTAATAATCTGCTAAACGCTATATTTAGGAAGAATTTTCGGTAATTATTGAAGTTAGATCTAAACTTAGCTAAGTTTGTGCAGGAGGTTTTCCCTGATGAACAGTAACACATATGGGACAAGACACGCAGGAAAGCCATTACATTCTCTTCTAACACTGAAGAAGACGCGGACATTCCACTGGTGGCACCTTCGCTTATTTGAATTCGTTCTCCACTTTCCAGCTCAGAGACAGACTCGAGCGAGATGCTCCCAGGTGGACGCTTGGTGTACAGTATTTGAAGCTGACAACAGGAGTTCTTAGTCATGCACCATCGCTGCACCTTCGCAAAGGCAGAAGAGGCGACGAACTGTGACTGAGGTGTTTGCATAGCGATTGTGGGGTTGTCATGCGTTTTCTTCCCTGCCTCTGTCCAAAGTAAGTCCAATCGTGTCGGTGACTACACACTGATGACTGGGAAAGAATTCTGAATCGTCATTTGCCCTTTTTCCGCCATTTGTGCATTGTATCCCCGGCACTCATATTGACTAACATGGATTCTTTCGGCGAGCATTGCTCGATTCCTTCTCTCATTAACTTTATCCTTGGTCTGGCCGGCTCTCCGATTGATTTTTGTCTGCTGTGTCTTCTCTCTTCTTGCTGTTTGTTTATCTCGTCTTGTTATACAATGTGTCTTACACCGCATGTAGGTTTTTATGCTGTATACCATGCATGAATACAATGATTCTCTCCGGATGATGTATGCGCCACCCGCGGGTAAACCCTGCATAGGTACGGGTACGACCTCCACCACCCGTGCGGATCCCTACCATCTGTGTACCGCTTTCACACAGTTGTCGGTAGCACGCTGCTTCGTAGGCGGCTCTACTTGTGAGGTGTTTATGATAATTGGATCTATGATGCGTTCGTGATTGTCTGTCCATCAACGAAAAAACTAATAACAACACATAGATTGAACGCCTTGGAGAATCATGTTATCGGATGGAAGAGACTCCGAGAGTTTCAACTCTGCAGATCTGAACCCCAGTGAAAACCCACTATGGCGTGGTACGATGGGTTCTGATTATTTTATGACAAGTTGTACCATAGTTGATATGACCAGATCGGGTAGATAATGAAAACAACATCGTTGTCACATTGTTTGGCGTCGTTCTTTGCGTCACTTGCATCGTCCTTACATTACAATTTGTCGTTTTGCATCGTTTCTTCCAATCCTTCGAAGCTTTACATCGTATCACGCACACATTGCAAGAACTCTCACACAATTGTGACGCATGTGACCATCTGACGGTGTGACATGATATCATCATCGCATCTGAGTTGTACGACTTACTAGTCACCTTCATCTTATCTTCTTACTACTACAATCATATCGTCTGCTGCCTCTGTACTATCATCATTGCAATCTCAGTTCTTATGGGGCCTCTGCCGATTTTTCATCTCACAAGGCCATAGGTGTAAGTGGTATTGTTATTATTCATAAACAGGCTTGATTTTTTTGACATGAGTCGAAGGGGTGGGTATATGCGTTCGAAAAGCGCACATGGGCACCCGCCAGTTCCACATGGGTCATTGGAGGGTCTCTGGTGTCTTTTCTTCGCCAGAGGCTGTTAGTGTGGGTGGTGTTGCTCTTCTGGGTGATTTTTTTTCAATGTGAGACGGTTGAAAGGGTAGGTACATGCGTTCGAAAAATGCACATAGGCATCCTCCAGTCCCAAGTGACTCGTCAGAATCTTGTTCCGAGTCTTGCATTGTAGTATACTAACTTATGTTCACCACAGGCGGCCATTTGACGACCTTATCAAGGTCTGTGCGCAGCGCTAGGGAATTGCATAGGTACGGGTCATGGTACCCGTACCTGTACCCGTACCCACGGCCGCGACACTGTCTATGTATGTACAATACTGACAAATGCTCCTCTCACTGCCTGCGCCTGTTTCGATGTGTCTGCACTTGTCCATGTGCGTCCCGGTTGTCTGCTCTTGACTTCATTCGCACTTGTGTGTTCCTAGTGTGGGTGTGATTAGGTGTGATTTTCGCATTTTTCACATTTATGACTTAACAACTCATTTTGTCTCTGCTTGCGCTCGTTGACTCTCGCTCGTTTGGGCAGGATGTGCGTGATCTTGTCTTTTAACCTGTTTACTGATGCTGATGGTGCCGCGGCAGCATCCCGTTCTCAGGAAGTGCGTGACATTGTCCTTTGACAAACTCACCTGACGCTGATGGTGCTGTGGCCATGTCCCGCTCTCGGGAAGTGCGTGTCCTTGTTCTTTGACGTGCTTACCCAACATTGATAGTGCCCTGGCAATGCTGACGGTGCCACGGCCATCACTTTCTGGCTCTCTGCTTAGTGTTCCACCATCTTTCGTGCTCTACCATCCATGTCACTCAGTACCGAGCTTCCGCTATCTACGTCGACGGATTCACAGGCGCATTGTTTCATGTGCTCTTCACAGTGACCCGCTGGTTTACCAGTGCAGTTTCCTAAGCGCGCCCCCGCACCTGCTTTTATGCTGCCGCGATACCTACTACTACTAATATCATGCACTGTCATAGCACGTCGTTTCTCGTCATATGGATCAATTCGTTCTACTATACTGCATGATATGTTGTGATAAGATTATATCTGAAAATCAAACGAAAAACTTATGCCATCAGAGGAGATCGTGCCCCATCATGCAATATATGTGATTCCTACCGACGTCATATGTTTGTCTCTGATTTTTTGCATCAATGAGAGAAAAAAACATATCACGCCCGTTCTCATCGTGCCACGCCATAGTGGGTTTTCACTGGGAGATCTGAACAAGACGAGGGGTTACAAATAATGTTAAATTCGAGTCGTCGATTATTAAGCTATCGTCTACGGCCTGGGTTGTCGGTGGGGGGAGTTGCCGAGGTTGGCGGGGTCGGTGAGGTTCGAGGACGCTGCATCTAAATTGTTTCTTTGCGACTCAGATGCCATTCGCATCTGAATCTCAGCGAAACAACTTTAAGAGATGTCATTGAAAGCCTTGAAAGCCAATGTGTGCGCTATCGGCCTACTTATATATATAGACAGCAGCAATAAAATTTCAACCTAGCTTCGATAGTAGCTGCAACAAATATTTGACATATGCGGATGTGATTCCTCAGCGACTCTACGAAGGATCTGCACCTGGATCTCGATTGCTAACCCATGCCTTCCTAATATGGCGTTCAGTTGTACTGACGCCTTGAAGAATCATGTTATCGGATGGAAGAGACTCCGAGGGCCTCAACTCAGAATTGTTAGTACTAGTGTGAGACGTGTACGGTTTAGAAGTGCGGATTCCACCATTTCTGCTTCGACCCTAAGTTGATGTCTTTGATGGTAGGTCGCTCACAGCTGATACTAAGTATTGTGAGCCACTGCCGCTCGTCGTCATGCTTCTCACTTCGCTTGCAGGACTGTAGATACCAGACCTTGTGCTTTGGAGCGCCGAGCGCCGCCATGACCTAAATCACCCATTTTATTTCCTATGCGAAAGGACGAAGGAAAGGGGAAATGAAAACGAATGAAGCAAAGTACAATCACATGCGAGAAACGACATTTCGCTGTGCGAAAGCGGCACACAGGTGGTGGAGATCCGCACGGGTGTCGGAGGTCGTACCTGCAGGGTCACCCTCATCCGCGGGTAACACATACATCGCCCGGTGAGAATCGTTATATTCGTGTATGGTGTATTCATACCGAAGGCATGAAAATCTACATGTGGTGTAAGACACATCGGATAACAAGACAAGATAAACAAACAGCGAGAAGAGAGACGAGACACCAAACAAAAAAAATCGATCGGAGAGCCAGCCAGGGCAAGAGTTGGGACCAAGAATAAAGTTAAGAGAGGTGTAGTCGATATGAGTGCCGGGGATCTCCCCAGTCGACGTCATCAGTGCGTAGTAACCAACAATTGTCAATTGGGAAATCGAAGGTATTGATCACTAGCTATATGCGTCTGAGAACTAGAATGAGTAAATAATGAAAGTTTTTCCGATCACTGACGTGGTTGGGGTTCAGTACTGCAGTACTGCATAGTGTGCGTTCCGAAAATAACAATATCACTCTCCTTTGGAATTTAGATCTCCTAAGCCAGCTACTGATCTCCCGGTCCAGTTTCGTGTTCCCCAACGGATGAGAGGCTGAATTTCTCTCATATCCATGTGACCCCTGACCCAGCTCCAGAGATCGCCGTGTCACCTATTGTAGGCCGTATGCAACAACGGGTTGGAGTTACACATTTCCAAGCGTTCGTCTCCCAAGAGAATTTCGGGGAAATAGCAAGTTGAACCTGAAGTCTGCTGGCAATGCGCTGGCAGTGCAAATGTCATCTGTCTTCGGGAGTATTTCAGGTGAACAGGTTAAGCAACAGAACATTATTCAGGACATTAAAAGCAAGCTGTCTTCCTACCGTCCTCTTCAAATTTGTTTTTGAAGTCCCATATCACATCTCATAAATAATGCGTCTCTCCTTCGTCCTCGCGGTTATTGCTACTTTCAAGTTGGCAGCGTCTATGGTTATCCGTGATGACAGTGATTGTCCCAAATCCTGCGCCACGAGAGATTGTTGCTCTGGCTATTATTGCCAGGTTATAACTGCTGTCGACTTTGATGTAAGTATGAGTAGTTTTCATCTGACCCCATGGCTCAATGACATTGTAGGGGTTCATATGTACAAAGGATGATGCGTGACGGGCTATCGGGCTACCAGTACAGTAAGTCGTGTTTCCGTTTTCGCCTTGGTGCACACTGCAACGTGGTTGACGACACGACATGCAAGTAGTTCGTTTCTGAGTGCTCGGCTGTCATGGTGAAAAAATTTCACCCTGCTGGAGCATTGAAGACCTAGGAACATCTCGAACACTTGACTGCATAAACTATGACTGAAGTACTCACAACGCGTTGTTTTTCGTCTCGTTGCAAGCTTGCAGAATATAATTTATAAAGGCGCCACAAGATGGGATGGACAGTCGGACATAACACATGTCAACCGAAAGGAGTCTTCCTTGAAGGAATGATGCGCGGTACTTGCGCGGTCACCATGATGTCATTTGTGTAACAGTGGATGAATCGATGACTTACAGCAGCGTTTAGAAAGTCGTTCTAAATCTAAATCGTAACGGCGCCGGCGCCGGCGCCCGACTCGCTGATTTCTGGCATGTTTTGTGTCCATTGAATTAAACACAAACTAGTCTTGGGCAAGATTACTGCAAGTGGCATCAGACTTTGTGCGAACAAATAAAAATGCGAGCTAAGTGTCACTGTCAGAATAGAGGCTGACAGACGGCCTGTAAGATGTCACGGTAACATTCATTAGTGCAATGAAACAATTGGGGGTCGTGGATTGTCTTGTTGTCATAGTGCCCCGCAAGATGCAGCAGAGGTGTCGGAGATCCAGCCGAAGACAGAGGGATGAGTCTATGAGAATACCTCTCAGACTCAAAGTGAGCACGACCGAAAGTCATCTATATGCCATCAAAGATGGTAGTGACTGCACCCCTGACAGTGAGAACTAAAAGAAGTCGGAAACCACGAGGAGGGTAAAGCCTGGACCGGAGCATGATATTGGGGGGATACAAGGGATCCTAATAGAAGAGATACGAATGAACTTCATGCGCAATATGATTATGGGGCAGACAATTCCCGCCACAGCAGTACTTACTGAGCGGGTTTTGTGGTGTCATGGGCGTTTCTCGCCAAAACTGTTACGCGTGTTCAAACGTTCAAACGTTCATGGTGTTTGATTCGCACGGTCCCTCAGTGAGTCTTAATGTGCATACATACATAGATTTTTAAAAACGCACCTTGCATTGCGATTATGTTCAGCGCGTGGACGCCAGGACGAAGGTGTGGTGCCAGAGGTGCGTCCGCGTCAGTACCTGAGTATGCAATCGAGATCCAGGTGCAGATCGAACAAAACAAATTTGTAGAGTCGCCAAGTCCTATTCGGCAGGCCGCAGGACCAAAATCGTCTACTATTACTATTTCGGGTTGAGGTCCTTCGCTGGGTTTGTCGCCTCTGCTCGTCTTTTGATATAAAACGAGTTGAGGTTCATATCACCCCAACTAAAACCCATCTCAATAGCTGGTAATTATGGCTAACGTCGATAAATACGATAGCCTTTCTCTCAACCCTCCACGGAACATCATCCAGCTCATGGACTGAAGCTCAGGAATCTGTGAGTGGCGTCTACGACTCCGAGGATGTGTAGCTCAACTTCGCCATGCTAGTCGTTACTCGAACTATACAACTACATCACTGCTAACCCAGGCAAAGAAATCCGGGGAGAGCGTGTCGAACCTCTGGCTTAACATTCCAGAGGACAAGCTTGCGGTCATCAACCGTGTAGTTGGTCTTCTCCGTAATGGCAGTCTCTTCTCTTGTACGTCTCTACACATTGTTGGACACTTTTCCGACTTAATCCTTATGTTTACAGGATCAACGACATCGAAGATGACTCTCAGCTGAGACGTAGGATCCCAGGTTGGTCTCGTGTCGCCGTCACCATTATTGATGATGATCTCTTCCAGTGGCCGCCGCCGCCCACAAAATATATGGTGTTCCTCAGACCATTAATACTGCCAATCACGTCTACTTCTTGGCCTACCCGGAGTTGGCTGCTCTGAGGCAGACTGTTTGGCGTTGCGTTCCCATCTCGAGCTCAAGTTCAGATAGTGGGCTCGGCGACGACAGTCCAACTGCTGAGAAAGCTGATTTCCCTGACCCTATCATTCCCGATTATGACTTGGACATCGTAGTGACTGGTGAGTTGTTTGTCATCATTGTTGCAACAATCCTAATGTTACAATACGTATAGGTGAGCTTTTGTAGTTTGCCTCTCCATCGCAGGAACCACGTGGACCAAGCTTGAAAGAGGCACGGACACGGATGTCGTTAGTAACTTAGCATGTGGCTGAACGCCTGATGAAACTTCCTATCGTCCTCTTTGGTGACTTCTTTCAGCTCGTTCCACGCTGTTCCTACAGTAGCGAGGTTGCTGGGCCCGGTGGGCGGGTTGCCAGTCTAGTTATGGCCGGAAACGGTGGTGCGGCTCTGATTCTGATTATCTTGTTGGTTACTGCTGACCTGGGAAACGCGGTCACTGGGATTGACAGTGGATGGGGACTTCAGTGTCTTTAATTGTTCTTTTGGAATAGAAGATTATCGGCAGTTTCATTGAACGCGACTGTGTCGAATCTAGACGATGGAGTTGGACTGGGGGAAAGAGATGGAAGTTGCATTAATATTCAAGTCGAGTCTCCGCGTTCGCATTACCATGATCAACATCATCGTTCAGCATTCAACGATGGTACTTATATACTTACTAGTTTTATATATGCATACAATTGTTTCTCCTCGACCCTCCTCCCAAATATTCTCGTCCATCCTCCATGTTCTACGCTACCACACTGGTGTGTCTCCTTCCCCCTCTGAGACTATAACCACTTCCGTCTACCCATCACCCACATTTGCCCCTCCTGCGTCACATCCTCTCAGCTCGTCCATTGGTGGTCTGAGTCAGCCGAGGCACGAGGCTGACACAGACGTTAGTCTACGCGCAAATTAAGCGAGGTGGCGCAGCGCCCTTTGCTCCTACCCACCTCGCAAGGTTTTCGTATTCTCGATTACTTAGCTTATCGTTTTCACTTCTTTTGCTATTTTCTCCTTTCATGTTCCAAGAAGATCCTAACTTGGCTGTAAGGCCGGATTTCACTCTACATGAATACCAACCTTCGTGTCAACAGCTCGTCGACGACGGGCTTACAGACGACCAAGCAGCTCGCTCACTAGCGGCGCTCATCAGGAAAACCACAAGTTCCTTATTCTGACTTATTGTCACCTTTTCACACGCAATAAGGCGGAATAAGCAAGGGCTGAAATAAGTGACTGCCAGGTTGAAAAAGGCCACTCGTCGTCTGAATTTTCACTTATTGCTGACTTAGTTTACTTTCATATCACAAATAAAGCAGAAAAAGGGCATTGTCCATTCAGAAAAGCACGACGCGAAAGCAATTAAGGGGGTCACTAAGGAAAGATAAAAGGGAGAAAATCAATAGTAACTTATGCGTGTAGTAGTCGGAGAGCGGTAGAAAATGGTACCAGAGGAGCATAACGAACAATGATAGTAGTCCAAGTAAGTCGAGGATGGTAGTGAAGGGCCATGAGGCAGTGAACGGCTCTGTCAAATCTGCGTTATTAGCACGGTGAATAAGACAAATAAATAAAAAAGAGAAAACTGTACAAGAGGGAAAGATTGTACATACACAGGAAGGCACGGTCGTCATCAGAGCTGTGCGAAATGGCTGCATCCGCAGCGGTGCTTTCGTTCAAAGCTGACCGCGCCATCTCTACTATAGTTTCAACGAAGTTCTTGCTCTTCTTCTTGATGCTCTTCATGTACCCAGTGTTCGCTTTACCCCAGAGATCGCATGAAAACATATATGGACCACTGGTCTCCTTGCCAGTAATCTTGTTGAGTACTTTGGGTAGCTTGATGATCACCTTGCCACGAGAAGTAGCCGACGCTAAGATGTCCTCGACTTTGATATCGCCCTCCGAAATTAATGTGACGGCGCGCTCAAGCTATGCGAATCCATTGAGAAGGATCATTGATAATAAGAGAATAGACTTACCGCTGTAGCGCAAAATACAATAACACCGGCCATCCCTTTCGATGCGAGGTCCTCGGTTTTCAACGCGGGAATATTAGCGTGACCGTTGATGACATTGAGATGAGCCTTTCCGAGGAGCTGCAGGATAAATACAGAGTGAAATGCACCGTCAGGGTCACGCTTGTCCATATCCTCGAAGATGAAGGCATAATTCTTCAAGAGGAGCCCTGCAAGAACCTCCGGGTCGCAATCGCTGTTGCTCATCAGAAAATCGTAGATAAGCACAATGGCTGTAGAGCCAAAGCCGCTCCGCCACTCAGAAAGGCGTTGAATAGTCTGAGTGTGCAGTGGATACTACAGTGAGAAAATGTCCCTGACATCTGGACCAACAAGCACTTACGAGCGAAAAAACGGCACCATTCAGAACGATGGTGAGGTTCACATCTGGGTAGATTGCCTGAAAAACAATTTGAACATGTGTAAGTAGAGTCGCATCTGGGATGCTCCAGAGGCATTCTTGGCTGCCGGCCCACAAAATCATCGTCGGAAGGAACTTTTTGGCCCAGCGGTTGTCTGCTTGTACTTGTTCAGGGAGGTCGGTGCCTCTGTATTGTGCTCGGGGCTTCAACTTATCATGTGGTGTGTCGACATTGACAGATTGTTGTTCCTTGGGGGCGGGAGCAGCGTTGACAGATGTCGAAGATGATTCGACCTTCACCTTTTTAGTCGCAGAAGGTTTGACGTCTGTGGTCATGACCGATGTCTAATGAAAAAAATTGCATCAGGAAGGACTAGTTAACCAAATGGTCAGATGCTCACCGAAGTTGTAGTGCGGGGGGGCTTCTCTAGCTTCACTTTGGGTTTCTCTAGTTCCGCTTCATGCTGCTGATCCATCTCGTCCGGCAGGTCGATGTCCATCGTATCATTGACTAGAGGTGCAGTGAGTTTCAGAGTGTTAGCATCAGCCAGCAGCGTTGACTCACCTGCATCGTCCAAAAAATCATCAATTTCACTGCCAGAGATAAGATCGAGGACTTCAGAAGCCTTCCTTTTGAGGACGCTGCTGCTGCTGGCAGCCCCGGACGGATGTAATGGTGACAACTGGGTGAATGGAGCACGGAACTCTGCTGGAATCTCCAACTCGTCATCAGAGTCGTCAACCGTGAGAGTAACCGCCATCTTTGAACTATATCAGTAGAAGTTTCTGATGGGAGATAAGTAAAAGATTACCGCTGCAGCTGATCTCCCTTCCTTGGCAGTTATCCCGTACGCAGCCAGGCGTTCTAATTCGTCATCCTCATCCTCATCGTCAGCAAAATCTCTGGCGAGCGCATCCTCGGGTGCATCAATATGTTGAGGTGGACCTTTAGGAACATCAGCAGGAATTGCACTGTGAGTGGTCATGGAAGAGCCCGTAAGGCGAGAAAAGATTGTTGAAGGGGGAGGTGATGCTGAAGTGTGAGTTGCATGACTCGTGTCCATCATGGGTATGTTGACGCCTGAAGCCCAGCTCTTGACTTTGTTGGCAAGAGCCAACTCAGGCTGTTTCCTGCGGTTAAAAGTTAAGTTGAGGAAGAACATGGTTGATTCAGTGAGCAGGAGCATGATGAGTGTGAAGTAGAGACTTACGCATCAAATACATTGCCTTCCTTATCGACACGTGCTGCCTTATCTCCGCCATCAGCAGTGGTCCGCTTGATTTGCTTACGCGCATGATTGACAGCATCCTTCATCGATGCTTTGGTAACCTTCTTCTTGACCGTACTACCAATCTTCCTGCATGGATCTTGGTCAATTGCATCGTTGTCGAGATCCATCAGCACATCAGCCTTCTGAGTGAGTATTCCTGGCGCTTGATTGGTTCCAACCTCATCATCACCTCTGCCATAGGTTGCTGCAACATCTGGACTGTCCTTGGCAGCCTTCTTGCCTTTGTAAGGGGTTGGACGAGGGCGGACTCCCTTGACCTTCCTCGTGAGCACGCTCGTCTGTTTAACTTCCATCTCCAGCTCTATGCTGGCCACACGCTTAGCACCTGCCTCGGCAGCTGCTGCTTGTGCTGCTGCCTTTGCTGCCTTTTCTTCTCGGGCAGCCGCAACTTCTTCTGTTGTGCGTCGGGGCTTTCTTGCCTGCAAGAGGATGGCACCTGGATGTGCAGTCGCATTAGATGCACGAGTACGATGAGCTGGAGTGGCAGTAGCAGGTTGAGCAGGCATGTTGATGTTAAAGCTGCGCGTAAGGAGCTGCAAGCGAGGTGGACAGAAATTTGTGGGTAGCAGGGAGCGGCAAGAAATGGTCTAAGCTGAGTGAAAACTTTTAAGTGCACTACCTCCAAACACGGACAACGCCTACTGATTACGACCACGACACTTACTAGGCTGGGAGCTCGGTTTGCTTTCAACCGAAAGTTTGTTTCCCTACTGTGAAGTATAAACCATGTACATACTCCATTTTTTCATGCTCCTCATTTGTTGATATTGTCTAAAGGAACCAGAAATCTCGACGGGATCACAACGCACTCCAACTTCCTTGCGGACGCTCAAATTGTCGGCGTTATTTCAAAACTCAAGCGGGACGAACAAAACATTGGAATGCAGCCCATCCTACAATTGCAAGGGAAGCTAATGCTTATCGTGCCAGTGTTTCTGAAGAGCTGGAAGAGCACCGTCTGGCACCTGAGGCACAATTTGACTTTCAAGAAGTTGAATATGATGGCCCGAATATCACAGAACACGATGGGACACGGGACTCGCCAGCTCCCAGAATCGACGTTGAGTTCTGGGGGCCAGGAGACCGCCTATATCGGAACTTTCACAAGGACCTTGACGGTAAGACTTTACTTTACTATTAGAAACGTTTTCTAACGATGTTTCAACATATAATTTCTAGCCCGTCCTTGTGACGAGAATGGCACGTTTCTTCCCCCCGGAAGCCCACCAAAGCCACTCTCGGATAAATCTCCTACTGACTGGACGCCTTACCGAAACCGTGTTGAGTTTGAAACAGCAGAATTCTTTTTCACCGAGAATCAGACACCTGCTGCCCAGATCAATAGGCTACTTGATCTCTGGGCTTCCACTCTCCAGAAACACGACGACAAGCCTCCGTTCGCCGATTTTCGTGACCTTCACAAAACCATCGACAAAACGCCACTTGGCGACGTCAAATGGCAATCATTTTCTGTTCGATACAATGGTGAACGACCGGCCACCGATGTACCGCCATGGATGGACCAAGACTTTGACGTCTGGTACCGTGATCCATGAGAAGTTGTTTGCAATATGCTGGCGAATCCGGACTATGTTGAAGAGTTTGATTACCGACCGTACCGCGAATTCTTGACTGACAGTGATGAGCGTCAATGGAGGGATTTTATGTCTGGCGATTGGGCATGGGATCAAGCGGTGAGTCTTTCAACGTCTCGACAACCACTCTAATTCTAACAATTGTTACCAGGACATAATCTCAGAAGATCTGGAATCACATGGATCCACGTTCGTACCTGTCGTTTTAGGCAGCGACAAGACTACAGTGTCTGTCGCAACGGGAAACAACGAATATTACCCACTATATGCGTCTATCGGGAACGTTCGCAACAACGTCCGACGAGCTCATCGTGACGCAGTTAGTATTATTGGGTTTCTCGCGATTCCCAAAAGTAAGTTTCATTTGTACATATACTACCACATTGCTTATCCGAGCTAGCAACTAAGGAACACGCGACTGGCGATGTGAAGTTCCGCAAGTTCCGCCGGCAGTTATTTCACTGCTCGCTCTCCAAGATTCTCGAGACACTTTGACCCGGTATCACGAAGTACGAAGTCGCACGATTTGGTGACGGCCATTTTCGCCGTGTGATATACAGTCTGGGACCGTATATAGCGGATTACGAAGAGCAAGTTTTATTGACATGTATTGTGTGTGGCTGGTGCCCAAGGTATGTACTCGTGCATCTTTTTAGTTGACCACTTAGACTCATTATTGGACAGATGTTTGTCTTCCCATATCAATCTAGACGAGCAGGCCGGTTGGCGCTGTCGTCATCATACAGATGTGCTCGTCGAGGAGGGGACCCTTGGTGAATTATGGGACGAGTATGGTATCGTTGGCGATCTTGTCGTAAGCCCTATCTTTCGCACTACATTTTTACAATTCGTTAACATTTTTTACCAGCCATTCACAAATGATTTTCCTCAGGCTGACATCCATGAGCTCATTGCCCCCGATATCCTTCACCAGCTCATCAAAGGCACCTTTAAGGACCATCTGGTGGAATGGATCGAGAAGTATTTATATCAGATTCACTCGAAGAAAGAGGCCCAGCGCATCATGGACGATATTGACCGAAGGTAAAGTGTTTATTTAATGATCTATATAGCTATCTTACCAGTTTGTCTAGAATCGCTGCTGTTCCGGCCTTCGCTGGTCTTCGACGTTTCCCACAAGGACGAGGCTTTAAGCAATGGACTGGCGACGATTCAAAGGCACTGATGAAGGTACATTTTTTTGTGGATTGGACTACTAACATTGTACTGACATATAGTTAAGGTATACTTGTCCGCCATCGAGGGGCATGTCCCTGTAGATATAGTTCGAACATTTCGAGCTTTCCTTGAGTTTTGTTACTTTGTCCGACGTAGTGTCATTACGGAGACGACTCTCGAGAAGATCCAAGAAGCACTTGACCGCTTTCATCAGTACCGACAAATTTTCGAAACGATTGGTGTTGTATCAACGTTCTCACTCCCTCGCCAACACTCACTTCAACACTATGTACTCCTCATTCGTCTTTTTGGGGCCCCGAATGGCCTGTGCTCGTCGATCACCGAAGCAAAGCATATCAAAGCCGTGAAGGAACCGTGGCGGCGTTCCAGCCGGTACAAGGCACTTGGCCAAATGTTGGTCACAAATCAACGCCTTGATAAACTCGCGGCATCGCGTGCTGATTTCACCCAACGCAAAATGCTTGACGGGACCTGTCTTTCTGCAGCTGCACTTGCAGTAGGTAAGTAGTATATTGTGTCTTTATCGTGCTCGTGCTGATGCTTAAATAGAAAAACTGTGCACTATGAATCTTGAGCCAGGCGATGTGGACAGTGCGAACACGATTAACGGCACAGAGGCCAACAACAACAACAACGGCACAGAGGCCAACAACAACAACAACGATACCGAAGTTGACGACGGGCCGACTAACATTGAAGCACATGTTGAATTGGCCAAAACACCTCGTAAGTGCTTCAGCACCTGTTTCTGTCCAATGGCTAATATATTATTTAGAACGCAATCGAGCTCGCACACCTGCCGCGTTAGCAGTTGAATTGTCAATCCCACAACTCCCCAACCTTTTGCGCCGCTTTCTCTTTACCCAACTCAGTCCAGATGACCCCCGTGACCCTTCCGAAGTTCCCCTTACTTGTTGTCCCCAATACGACGACAAAATCAGTGTTTTCAACTCCGCATGTTCCAGATTCTTTGCCCCAAGCGATCCAAGTGGTATCAGGGGCATGCGTCGCGAGTATATTCGCGCATGTCCAATATGGAGAAACGAGCACCCTCGTTATGATTGTGTCTTCGTCAACACAAATCTGGATCTCGATGGGATGAGGGGTATGGACGTTGCACGAGTGTTGACTTTTTTTTCTTTCACATACAAGGCTGAATTATACCCATGCGCAGTTGTGCGGTGGTTCGATACCATTGGAGATTCACCCAACGAAGACAACGGAATGTGGATGGTACAGCCTGCTCATCATGTGAACAACTCTCCCCATATTTCCATCATTCATATTGACTCAATCTACCGTGCCGCACACCTTATTCCTATATACGGTGCTCGATTTATTCCTCCGCAACATCAGCACCATCAGACTTATGATATTTTCCGCAAGTTCTATGTTAATAAATACGCAGATCATCACGCATTTGAAATTGCATTTTAGACTTGTTCTGTACGGTCCTTGCTTATTACACTTTAATTCAACTTTTTTGAATTTCGCACATGAACTTGTTTGCACGCTGGTCCCACTTTCTAATAATTAGAAAAAGCAACCTTTAAGGTAGTTCAAAAATTTCGTTCGTGAGAATTAAGGGCCATTAAGTGAAATAAGGTAAAATAAGTAATCGGTGAAATTACTGATGCTATGGACCTTAACCAATAACGTGGATAAGGACCATTGGAACTGCAGGCAAGAACACTTGCAAGAAGCGAGGGAGAGAGAAGCAGAAGAGGACGAACAACGTGAGCAACAACACAAGGATGACGAAGAGGCAGCTCGCCTAGAAGAGAGGAAGAAGAAGAAGAACAAGTATGCACCCCTCACACACAGAAAAGTTCCTTCAGACCCCACTATCTTACCAGCCCAGTATGCAATGCGAAAGCTAAAGGCCGGAGACTACTGTGAACTCCACTATTTCACTAACAGAGGTCTAGAAGATGCCAAATTGGCTACCTTGATAGCGGAACTGGAAGCCATGATCATGCTCCCATCTGCGGACAGACTACACTCGTGGGTCCCTGCAGCAGCAGTAAAAGATCCCAAAGCTGCGCCAATCGTCAAAGACGAAAACCTATCATGGGAAGACTTTAATGAAGCAGTACCCCGCATGGTGTCTTTGATGAGACTACATGATTGGCCCGACAACCGTGTAGATATGCACATTCAATTCTGGTACACGCTACAAGGCCATAGATGGCACCACTCCCCGGACCAACTCAAACAGAGAGCACTCCTCCTATACCAATCTCAGCAGTGTCGTCATTGGCACCAGACTATTGGCTCAGCCCAAAGCTGGAGCCTGGAGGAGCTTAACAACGACTTGATACTTGAAGTGAGGGAAGAACTTTTCAATGAGAAAAGAGAGAGAGACACTAAGGTGGCAATTCAGGTCAGTCCATTATCTCGTCTTAGCATTTGAACCCCCCCTTATGTTAGTCATTCAATTTCTTTATTGCAATCACTGCATTCATTACATCATGTAACATTTTTAACTTGTTGGCCAATCATGCACCGACGATAACCCCCCTGCCTCGTTGAATCACTCATGGGCACCCCGTTTTCTACCATTGAAAACTTATGGCCATCATGTGCCAACCACCATCTCCAACATGTCACATCATGATGACTGTGAATCAATGCACACCCCAAACTGCGCTCAGAAACAATCCGTTTCGCAAACTGCAGCAAGCGGCAACAGCCTACATAACGGTGCACCCCCAACCTTTTGCTTCATCGCAAAAGTGTTCCCACACCCCAGCAGATGACACACAGTCTGCGAACAAGAAGGTACAAACAGTACACCCTGTCTTTCCCACAGGCCCACTACCTTGTTGTGCAGTTTGTCTTGGGCGGAACCTGCATCGAACCATCAACTGCGCAGCCTCCCAAACCTGGGACAAACAATTCAATACATTCTCGGAACATATCTGCAAGGGACTGTGGACCAAAGACGGGAAGCAATTGTGTACTGCTTGGCAAAGGGAGGAGGGTTGCACAACCCCCAGGCACGACACCCATCATTTCTGTTCAGGATGTGGAGCTACCATGCATGGTGCTCAGAAATGCCCTAGAGCTCAGAAACCTATCACCACTGACACCGTACAAAGCTGATGCTTGGGCGTGTGAGCTTCAGCGAGCAGGAATCGTTGAGCGGTTTAGTAAGGTACCAGAAGGACTCTGGTTAGGTTTCAAAATAGATTTCCCTGCTGTCACAGTTGTACAATCTCCCCCGAATAAAGAGTTGATTTCTGAGTATGCAACCGAGTTTAATAGCATAGTTCAAAAGGAACTGGACAAAGGAAGATACCTAGGGCCGGTCACAGCTGACATATTAGAGAGCCTCATAGGACCCTTCCAGTCATCTCCAATGTCTATTATCCTGAAACCAGGCAAACCAGGCAAATTCAGAGTCATACAGAACTTCTCTTACCCACACTCCCTAAACGCCCTACACCCAAACCCGTCCGTAAACTTGTACATTAATGTGCAAGACTTCCCAACGACATGGGGCAAGTTTTCAATAATATTCAACTTGATCGCGAGCCTACCCCCGGGTTTGGAAGCGGCAACCAGAGATGTGGCTGAGGCTTACAGAACAATCCCACTGCACCCATCCCAGTGGCCAGCCGGAATAATTTGAGTCGCAAACTCACAATTCTGCATAGACACCTGTACAGCATTTGGAGCAACCCCATCAGCAGGTATCTACGGACATGTTGCTGATGCGGGTGCTGAAATTTTCCGGAACAATGGCATCAGACCCTTAGACAAGTGAGTTGACGACCATTTGTTCATCAGACTCAAAAAAGAATTCCTAAGTCAATATAACGAATGGAGAAAAGAATGGAACTGTACCTTCGCTAAAGATGGAATGCGCCAAACAGGCGGTCGCTTATGGTTTGGAGAGATGTGTCAAGAGACTGGAAAGCTGGAAGAATCAAATGAAGATTGCTCCAAACCGCTAAAAGACTTATCAGGCAACTCGCTGAGGTCAGAGCATAACCAGCTTTTTACCTTCAACCTGCAAGATATAGATGACCTATCAGACGAACTAGGCATCATTTGGGAACATTTAAAAGACCAAGTATTCGCCCCGTCAACGATACACACAGGTTTCGCATGGGACATCCAACGGAAGACAGTAGCTCTTAGCATGGCGAAAGCAAAAAAATACCTCGAAGCGATACACAAGTGGCGTAAAAGACACGCACATGTTCTACTTGATGTGCAGGGACTGTATGGGAAGTTACTACATGCGTGTGAGGCAGTACCACGAGGTAAAGCATACCTCACAAACCTCGAGGCAATGCTTTCCATTTGTAGCGAGAAGCCCTTCCTGCCCCATTGGGCAGGAAACAAGGTAGCGAACGACCTAGACTAGTGGTCAGAACTTTTACAAGACGGAGGCGTCTCACGCTCCATCTATCTAGCATCCAAGCTGAAAGACCCGCTAGCTTTCTCAGACGCCAGCTCTGGTATAGGCATCGGTATAGTGATTGGAAACCACTGAAGGGCGTGGAGGTTAATACCAGGCTGGAAGACTCTCAATGGGAAACGAGACATCGGATGGGCAGAGGCAGTCGGTTTCAAACTACTCACATACACGCTCGCATCTCTCCTTAACACTAGTGGACATGTTGTCATCCACGGGGACAACACGGGCGTCGTCGAAGGATGGTGGAAGCACAGACACAGGAACAGCGAAGTTAATGGTGTATTCCGCAGGATAAATGAATTCATTCATGGCCTTCCCTACACTTTCGATGTTGTCACGTCCTACATCCCTAGCACAGCCAACCCGGCAGATGAACCTTCTAGAGGAATATATGGACCAGAAAACCTTCTTCTCCCCCCAGTCCGCATTCCAACAGAGCTTGAACCCTTCATCATCGACACCACTAGACCACTCTCTGCTTCAGAGGTTTGACTCCTGCGTAATGGGAGTTACTCCACTCCAGCAGCCAAGGTCATCAACTGCCAGCTCATCAAGCAACAAGCCGAGGAGCGAGCTAAAGCTAGTAGAGATGAGGAAGAGGACATCATCATTAGAACACTCCGCAAAGATTGAAAAGAGGAAGACACGCTTCAACGCACCTCTAATGAGTGCTAACAAAGCTCCCACACCCTTACCACAAAGCTATAGACCAGACTTGACCCCCCAGCCATCGAGTCTGAGGCTGCACTGTCTTGCGTGAGATCGATTGAGATTATGGAAACTGGCAGGAGATAGCACTAGACAAGTAGTAGTCACATCAGAACAGGTAGCCAACCACGAGATTTCAGACTTACAGCTAGAGCGTATCTTGGACGTCATAGGCTCATCATGGGCGCAGTCAACAAAAGAAATGTACAGAGCAGGTCTACTCGTTTTTCACGTCTTCTGCAACACGAACAACATCGCAGAAGACAAACATTGCCCAGTAGCTTGAAGCATGCTCCTTGATTTCCTATGCGGCTGCGCAGGATCGTATTCTGGGTCATCATTAGCAAACTATGCAGCCGGGCTTAAAGCATGGCACCTACTCCATGGTAGAGTTGGTTGATCCCAGCAAACGAGCTCAAAGCCATGCTAGATGGAGCCATGGCATCAGCACCAGAAGGTTCCAAGCGTCCAAAAAGATTACCTTTCACACCATCCTTCCTATGCAGCATTCAAGATCAGCTAGACCTCGAGGTCCCACTAGATGCAACCATTTTTGCATGTTTAACAACAACGTTCTATGCCATAGCAAGACTAGGAGAATTCATAGTAAGTGCAATCCGAGACTTCGACTCAAAGAAGCACATAATGAGAGCAAGAGTATCAAAAACCATGGACCGCAATGGCTTTCCAGTCACCAAGTTCCACCTCTCCAAAACCAAATGCTGCCCCATCGAAGGGGAAGAAGCATATTGGGCCACTCAAGAAGGCCGGTCAGACCCCAGTCAAGCACTAGAAAACCATTTCAGAATCAATACAGCCAATAGAGAAGCGCACCTTTTCGCATGGAAGCACCATAAAGGGTTGCATCCGCTATCAAAAAAAGAGTTCTTAAAGAGAGTAGCAACAGCAGCAAAAGCGGCAAACCTACCAGATTTAAAAGGACACAGCCTTTGAATTGGTGGAACCTTGGAATACCTCCTACATGGAGTACCGTTTGACGCTGTCAAAGCTATGGGAAGATGGTCAAGTGAAGCCTTCACAATATACCTGAGAGAGCACGCAACAATACTTGCACCATATATTCAAGCATCTCCGGTCCTAGAACCATTCACGCATTACACCATCCCTCCGATTTGTTAAAGTCCAAGGATGAGTCCCTCTCCTAAATTTTCTGGGCATCAACCTTCGCTGTATGCGTCACAGTCCTCCTAATCTTTGGGAAAACAGCTCACCTCTTGTGCCATAGGTACGAAACCATGTTTCAGGCCGGAAAGCCCTCTGTGCTTTCGCCCATTAAACCAACATACCTACATCTCCAATTACTCACTAAGTTATTCTCGCTATCAAAACAACAAATGTTCATACCAGATATCATTCATCCCTATTTCAGATCTCTTGAGACGTGTACTTGCATAGATCAATGTCAAGCTTTGAAAAGCGCATTGAGTATTAGAACACCAGGGATGTTCATTACATCCCCTCCCAACTTCAGAATTAATAAGCGAGTGTTAGCTTTTGACCGAAGCTGCAAAGTTTCGCTTCTGCTCCAGTGAAAACTTCCCTATCAATGGGCTGACTGCAAACACCCCGACCTGGCTGTGGACTATGGTGGGTTATTCATCCTGTCCCATCATATTACTGATCCCATAACGAAAACTCTAAACTCACACGTGCACCACTAGAATATTATTATCTCATGAAATCCAGTACTAAGTCTTCATCTTGGACATTCGTGTTCATACCCCTGGTGTCCATGAGTCTTCAATCCGAATTATGGAACATTATGCCCTACCAACGATCCCCAAGAGTGTCGACAATCCTAAGCTCAGTATAACCTCGGAGACTGCTCATACAACTCTCAGGCAAGATGGATTCCTGCATTTTGACCCAGTCCTCGCAATATAGAACCTCGCACGAGCCTGACAGTCTATTTCCCCCGCAGGAATGGCTATCCCCCCACCTTTGTACATGTGCTTCCAGCCCGCAATCTGCAAGAGTTGTAATTCCATCAATTCTTGGTCCAAGTACCATCGTGTTTCAGCGTCACAGATCATCCCGCTGATGTTTATCTACTGCTAGCCAACGACATTTCTGTTTATGTGTAACCCGCCCAGGTCCAATGTTCCATCAAGTGCCTTTTGGTTTATCCCATGTTAATTCATGCTCAGATATGTAATCTCTGCGAGATTTGTATGACATTCAGTGAGACTATTCATCACCTATCAAGGCCTCATTGATCGCGATGACGATCGACGATTCCCAGCTCAGCGTGACGGGGATAAGGCATCTTCCCATATGTTCAGAATGCATTTAATTGGGTCCTTCCTCTGGTATGTTTCGCCCAATATAACATCAATTTGCAAGAAATATAAAAGTCATGTAGAAGTTTTAACTTACTAGTGAGACTTGAGCTCCTGGTGCAATAAATACTTATTTGTATGGTAACGAGTGCGTGCAAAGTGACAAGAAACAGAGATACAAGAGTGACTGAAAGGAAGAAGTAAACTTCACAATTATTATAAAAATGATCAATGAACCTCCAAGACTATGTTCCAGTGTCCCAGGAAACCCCTCAACACAAGAGCAGCCTCGAACTTGAGCATCAGCCTCCATTTACCTTGATACCCAGTTCGTCGACACGCAGTGATCTTGCTACAAGATCCACATTATCATATCATATCATGATCTGGTGAGTCTCAGAACGAGAACGTTCTGTCATGCATGGTGATCACGTCAATGCCAGTATGATACTCAAAGGTCGATATTGACTCGGAGAAGGAGAAGTCTTTGTGTGTTGTTGCTTGCTAGTTTGATTATGCCACAGCTTCAGTCAGTTATATTATGGACATGGAAATTAGTGAGGTGGAGATGTAGAACCCTTGGCAACTCGTCATTCCTGATGATAGAGTAAATCCAGCATCAGTTCATATTGATATGACAGATGAATTGCTGATCTACACACTAGATGCAGATCTAAGCTAGAACAGCTGATGGTCACAACATATGATGCAGCGAAATTAACTTGAATATCCGCTCATGCGGCTGCCCTTTCTTTCCTGCGTGTCAGACATGTTTCTGTACCATGCCACTAGCTCATCGACATCACTCGAGCCCCTTCAGTGACAAATCCCGTATTATACGGGTCACCCGACCTACATAATATCCCGTGTAATACGGGCCAGTGGATTATGGGCCAATGTTATGTATATTCCCAATGTTGACAGGTGGGCCAGGAGAAATATTATTTCCGATGGAGACGGGTGGGCCCATCTATGCTGATGTTATATATATCATCGACGATAGCGGATGGGCCAGGAGAAATAATATTATGGAGATGGGTGGGCCCATGTGGGTAATATGTAGAGTAGGATTGACATTATATTATAGACCTGAGGAGAGATATATAGCAAATAGTATTATATAGACGGGTGGGCCGACGTATTAGTATTATTTTGTAGATGGATGGGCCGAGGCAGCGGTGAAATGTTTATTAGATAGACGGGTGGGCCGATGTAGAAAAATATTAGATAGACAGGTGGGCCGAGGGTGAGGTGAATTATATATTAGCTAGATGGGTGGGCCGACGTGGGATCATATTAGATAGACGGGTGGGCCGAGGGTGAGGTGAATTATATATTAGCTAGACGGGTGGGCCGACGTGGGATCATATTAGATAGACGGGTGGGCCGAGGGTGAGGTGAATTATATATTAGATAGATGGGTGGGTCGAGGGTGAGGTGAATTATATATTAAATAGATGGGTGGGCTGACGTGGGGTCATATTAGATAGATGGGTGGGCCGAAGTGGGGAATTTTAGATAGATGGGTGGGCCGACGTCGGGCAATATTAGATAGACGGGTGGGCCCAGCTACATATCATATAGACAGATAGGCCGAGGTACAATCCCGAGTACCAAGTACCAAGTGCCGAGTGCCAGCACTCGGTACTCGGCACTCGGCATTTGAGACAAAAGATTCGACAACACTCGAATGATTAGTACCGACTACTGAGACCCGGCACTCGGCACTCGGTACTCAGCACTCGGCACTTGAGACGAAAGATTCGAGATGAAACTCGAATGTTTAGTACCGACTACTGAGACCCGGCACTCGGTACTCAACATTCGAGTTTCGTGTGGAATCTTTCGTCTCACATGCCGAGTGCCGAGTACCGAGTGCCGAGTGCCGGGTGTCGGGTCTCGGTAGTCGGTACTCAATATTTGAGTTTGGTGTGGAATCTTTCGTCTCAAGTGCTGAGTGCCGGGTCTTGGTAGTCGGTACTCGACATTCGAGTTTTGTGTGGAATCTTTCGTCTCAAGTGCCGAGTGCTGAGTGCTGAGTGCCGAGTGCCGAGTGCCGAGTGCCGAGTACCGAGTGCCGAGTTCCAGGTCTCGGGGTTCGGGTCTCAGTACTCGAGACGAAACTCGAATGTCGAGTACTGAGTACCGAGACCTGGAACTCGGTACTTGGCACTCGGCACTCGGCACTTGAGATGAAAGATTCGACAACACTCGAATGTCGAGTACCGAGACCCGAACCCCGAGACCCGGCACTCGGAACTCAGTGACTCAATCAAAGGACTGGCAGAGGTTACATTCATTCAAAACTTGTATATACATCTACCACTATGCAATTATGTAGCCATGTCAACCTCCCCAGAAGACTCTTCAAGCTTCACCTCCACCTCAACATCCATGTTGCTGGAAGAGTCATATTCTGGGACAAGGTTGCTTGGATCACCTGGGTCCACAATGTCGCCGGATGCATCTGGATCCTCTGGGTGAGCGACTTGGTTGTAGTCAAACAGGAGACCCTCAATGGCAGAGGCATCTGGGAATGTCGGGGCTGCGGGTGTGGTAGCCATAGTTTCCATACTGAGATCAATCAGAGGAGGGAGTGCGGATTCCGGGGGTGACATGGTGCGGGGGCCAGATTGATCAAGCAACAAGGATGTTGCAGGGGCAGGAGTGTCTGGAAGTGGGAATGAGGGGTGCCAGTCGATGATTTCGCGCCTAAGGCCTTCATGGAGGCGTTGCAGGGTATCAATCTTACCATCCTGCTCTGCCACACGAGCCTCGAGAAGAGCGATTCGAGCTGCACCATCTCGAATCGCAATGGACATGGCATGGAGATCCGGCATGGGCAACCCGAGCGCTGCAGCAGGGACTGCCGGGCTGCGTGTTGCAGCAGGGACTGCCGACCTGGAAGACGGAAGTGCTACAAGGGAAACTTAAGGTCAGACGGTGAAGAATGAAAAACTCGGGTGACTTACGAGCTGGTGCAGGTGCAGGTGCAGGTGCAGGTGCCTTGACGGCAGTGATGGTCTTGCTGCGACCACACGTCTGGGTCTTGGGAGTGGTCACAGCAGTGACACTGGAAGTTCTGGCCGGTCCATGAGACTGACTGCGAGTTCGGGCCCTGGACTGGGAGGCAGGGGACGCTTTGGAGGGGGCGGGAGTTTGGGACGTGGGGGGAGCCTTGGAGGGAGTCTTGGACGAAGCCCTGGATGGTGTTCGGGACCTTGCCTTCTGGGTAGTAGAGGAAGCACGAATGTGAGGAGGCGGGGATCCCATAGTCGTGGGGGTGCACTTGATCTTCTTTGTCGTGCAGTAGATGCACGACATACACGGAGCCCCGGTCCTCTTGTCCGACCGAGTTGCGCAAGGCCATTTTTGCTTGTGGCAAGCATAGCATGGGTTGTTCTGTTGGTTGTATTAGTGTTTGGACCCACTTGATATATTTAAAAGTACTCACCGGTCCGGGAATCAGAATGTCAACTGCGGGGATGACTGGGGGTGCCTGCACCGGAGGTTCAGGAGTTGGCTGGGCAGGCTCGACAACTGCTTTGTGACTGCCGGCAATCACCTGGTATAATGTAAGCAAACGCCCGAGTCCCGGAGGAATAAATGACACTTACTGTGGCAGGGCCAAAGGGTTTCTTCTTGGGTACCCGAGGCGAGCGAGGCAAATCAGGCGTCCTTGTGACAATTGTGGAGAGCCGGGGAAGGACGATCTCCGGCACTCCACCCGAAAGTGGCTACACAAAAATGAGAGACAACAAACAAATGAACAAGAGGACATACCTGCATAACCGAGTCTTCATCATCTTCCGACTCCACGATGGGCTTGGACTTCACAACACGAGCAGACCTCTGACACTTGTGAGTCTTCATCGGGGATTTTGGGGGTTGGGAGGAGGATCCAGAAATCAAGGGGGACTTCCTCTTCTTACTCCCTTCTGCCTCGGGATCCGGGTCAGCAAAGACAGCCTTACCTTTCCCCTTGTCCTGGGACTTGGTGGTGGGGTTGGTGGAAGGGCCGGCAACATTGCCGGCAGGGATGGCTGGGGAGGGAAGATTGACAGGAATCGGACCTGTGGATGAGGGGGCAGCAGTTGGGAGATTGAAGGTCTGGTCGCCTAAGGCGTTCCAGGCGAGGACCTTGGGGTACCAGGGGTGCCTCAGAATGCGAGGATCGTCGTACCCGATGGAGTGCCAGTCAGGCCAGACCTTGGGAACCATGTTCCGGATGCGCTGGAGCTCTTTGGAGCATGAAATGATGAGGCCGGGAATAGGACCAACCCCGGACCCATGCTCCTTGGCTACGTCAGACTACCTAGATGTTAGAAAAGAAAAAGCACCAAAATAAAATACATACCACCAGTGTAGCAACCTGTTTTCCCAACGCTGCGTGGCTGGGACCCGGGGGAATCTGCCGGGCGGTGCTGATGATGGCCATGATCTGGGCAGTGGATGCCTTCAGATGGGTCAAAGAGTCGTCAACTGGAGTGGACATGATGAGTGGGTTGAGAGATTGACAGATCTTGAAATCAGATTGAAATCAGTTATCAGAAAGATGAAGTTTCAAAACAAACAAGACATTTGATGGGCGATCCACAAAATCGTTGATTGTTTGTGTTTGTTTGGTTGTGATTCAACTTCGAAGTTTTTTAGATCATCAGTCAATCAGTCCACCAATTCTCCACACATGAGTTCCCATCCAGCCATTAGATTTAATGACCCCCCGGTGACCGACTGTAATTCTATGGATGTGGATGACTCATCTATGGGCTGGGTATCACTAGGTATGTTGTATTCTTATCATGCCTTATCTATTCACTGGGCATCCCTTAGATGACTTAGATGACTTATACCTGGGGCCGGATGATGACATAGAATATGATTCTACGTCATCCGGACCCCCGGATGCATCAGCTGCAATACCCGGTATGACTATACATTCCTTATCATCGGGGATCCCCATGCATGCTAACTTCACCCTTGAAGATCAATCACATCCGGGTCAAGCTGAGGATGCCAGCTGTCTCATTGATCCAGACTTGTACCTCAGGCCTGAGGATGATGTCATTGAGGTTGATGAGTTGCTGGATTCTGCCGATCCTCCCACTTTTGCTCCGGCCACCTCAGAGGTGTCTATTTCATGTGGGTCATTCATTCCAGACCATTATTGATACTTATCCTATCTCCCAAGCTGACAAATCATCTACCGAACCTCGTGCAGACCAGCTGGAGCTTGATATCGAGGATGTACATTTGATGGTCCGGGAGCTCCATCCTTTTGGACAATACCAACACCCAGCATGTGAGTATCTCAAAGCAGAGCATTTATATTTTTGCTAATCTTTCTGGAAGACCAATCCCTCCAAGATCAACTACTTGATTACAAACGCCATATTGGAGGTCTTCCTGACCCTTCCATCCAACAACTAATCGAGGCCGAGCGACCATTCCGAACTGCTTGGGCAGAAACATCCGACAAGCTGAAAAAAGCTGATGCAGACCTGCAGAGGTTGCAAAGAGTTGAACAGATGAGCATTGAAATGCTCAAGGTAGTAGATTCCATGATTGAACACTTTGAAGAACAAATGACCATGTAAATTACTGTATTGCAACCTCTGAATTTTCATTGACATCCCCACATCATGTACACTACCGAATTGTTCAATACATGTCCCCGGGTGTCAAACGGGACTGGATACATGATGGTCTGGAGTCGATAATCGGGACTCAACACTTGGCACTCAACGTTCGGGACTCGATTTTCGATGTTCGGGACTCGCCGCTCGATAGTCGGGACTCGGTGTTTAAAGAATCTCGGGCTTCGGGTTTCAGGACTCGAGGTTTGATAGTCGTCATTCGATGGCCGGAACTCGATGCTCGCGACTCAATGGCCGGGACTCAATAATCAATGTTAGACGTTAGGATTACCATCCTCGATATTCAGTAGTCGGGACTCGGCATATAATATTAGGTCAGATATATGATAGTTCCACATTGACATTTAAATACAAGCAGGTAAAGGCAGGCAGTTTATGATCAGTCCATTACTTCTTTCCCCTTGCTCTCGTCACTCGAGGCCTTGTGTCCAATGGCTGTTGTGTTGACTTACTCCGGGTTGTCCTCGCCGATGGCTCAATCACCGCTTTCTTTCCCCGCATGTTCTTTGGCGCCGGCGACCTATTGACTCTTTCGGTTGCACCATCCTCCTGAACATGTCCAGTGACTTGCTCAGTCAGTCCAGTCAGGAGGTCGCCCATTCGCGATGTCAGCAGCGCACCAGTCTTCCCTGCATTGACCGGGTGAGGCGTTGGAATTGCCCGTGGGATGGCTGTCCCTTCATGTGCTGTCGAAGGACCAGGCTCTGTTCTGGGTCTCTTTTGCGGGGATCTACCTTCCTCTGTGTCATCATCAGCATCATCCTCCATGTGATGAGTGTCGCCCTCGGGATTGCTCTCTGGATCACTCTCGTGATCGGTCTCGGGATCACTGTCAGTTTCGGTCGCCGAAATCCGAGGCCTTCGGATCGTAACTCGTCTGACTTTACGAGTCCGATGAGAAGGCGAATTCCCAGATACAACCGAGGCTACCACGTCCCCATCTCTATTCTTCCATGCTTTGAACAGGAATGTCGGACTTTCGCCTTTCTCCTGCTGAGCATACCAGAAATTCAGTAAGGCGGTCATGTCCCAATGTTGCAACTTTGAAGGCTCCTTCAAGTCCACATCCGCCGGAACATACTTTCTTGCCACAAAGTCATCCTGACTTTGTACGATGGCGCTCCATGGCACAACTGCCTTCTCAATCCCGGAACAGATACCTGCATAAATGCATTCAACAAATGTTCGGGTGTTGCGACGATGGACTCACGATAGTGCGATGTGAGAAATGCTCTCATGATGGTTTTCTTCTCCTCGAGTTTAGTTTCGGTGATGTCGGGAAGCACCGGCATCCCATCCCCATCGATTTTGAGTTCGAAAGCAGGCTTCTTGATTCTCTTTCGACCTCCCTTCACCTGTCGCCCACCATCTCATGCCCTGGCACCTATCATGATGAAGTTCAACAAATTAATTCCAGTAGCTGGTGATCAAGCACTCACCGAATTGTTCCTGCACGTACTCCTGCCAAACTGGCTCGATGTCCTCCCAATCCTTCGTCTTCATGAAACTTTCCCCATCTCCTAATGCCTCATTATCATCGTGCCTGCATGAAATGTATTGAGATTGAAGATCTCCGAAGATCTTCGATGACCAAATTGACTTACATCCCGAACAGAACCTCTCCCTGTTCATTCTTCCACGCCGACATCACAAACACTCTCATCCCGCATTGCCTCCACATCTCCTTCGAAAAGTGCTCCATATACACCGGTCCCTTCTTACGAGCCACTTGTGCTTGTATCTCGGCAGGAGGAAAGTTGTTGGACCATTCTTCGGCCGTGTCTTTCGCCTTCTCCAACTCGTCGTCGGACAATTCAGCCATGACTCTTTTTACAGCCGCCTGATAATGCTTGAACATATCGGGACCTCCTGGCTTTGCCCCGGACTCGTCCTCAATCCTCTTCAGCACCTCCTCCCGTTTCAGCTGGTAGATCACCTGCCTAGGAGTCCATTTCCTCCCATACTTTATCATGTCCTTCCTTTCCTTCTTTTTCTTGTTGTTGAACAACCATGTCTTGTACATCTGAGAGTTCATGGAAGAATAAGATGTTAAAATTTTAGTTTTGAATGAAGCATGGATGAATCACCTGCTTCCTCTTCTTCCATTGTGCTTGATTGACCTTGGGAGCAAATAGCCTGGCAGCCCTAGCTATGGCAGTGAAAACAGCCCTCTTCTCATTCCTTTTCACCGAAGTCCACTCAGGAAGGTAGTTCTTCAACTGCGAAATTTCTTTATCCGTGAGCTTCTGTGTCTGTGGTTGACGCACCCTATGCCTTCCAGAAGTGGAAGTCAACTGAGTGGAATGACCTGATCTTGCCATCGTGAATGAGATTGCAGAAAGGGCTGAGGATGAGCGAGGTGGAAGTAATAATGGTGACAAGTTCAACTTTGAGCAATGCCTAACAGTTGGTTAATCGACCCATATTGGACGCAATTCCATTGTTGGAAATGAATTTGTAATGACACATCCAGACTGCATAACATCACATTGCAATAGAGCTGATGCTTTGCTTGCAGCCTTAGAAAATAACATGAAGATAGGTAGATGCACCCCACTGCAAAAATCCCACAGGGTTGAAGCAAGGGGCAGCAGAGGTAGGAAAACTTGGGTCAAGGTCCCACTTGCAAGCACAAAAAGACGTGCCTACAGGTCCATGCCTAGCTCTCCCCCAGAATCACCAACAATTTGGCCTGTTGAGGCACCACCTCTTTGGGAAGACATTCCTGGCAACACTTACGAGCAAGACCAAGGCTCATTTGAGCCTTTGCAACTCCCAAAAACCATGGCAAGTTCATGTAAAATGTTGCATTGCAATTCAAATGATAGCTAAGTATAACAAATGCAGAGTCAGAATGACTACCTCAGGCAATGGCTGCCAAGGCAGGAATCATATCTGCATCACCTCCTCGATTGAGAAGCTCCACCAGAAGATAGGAGATGTGTTGTCTGCGACCAGGATGGGGTCTACAAATGTCAAGATTGTCTTGGGGAGCCACTCTATTGCACTGGCTGTTGCAGAAGTCAACATCTTTGCAATCCCTTCCACTGGATCAGTCAATGGAACGGTCAATTCTTCGAGCAAAGTTGTCTCGCTCACGTCGGACTCATCATACACCTCGGTCATGAGGGCAAACAATGTCCCGTACTTACAGATAGGTGGGATTTCTTCGAAGAAGACGAACCAGAAGACCAGCTTGAGCCTGAAGATCTACCATCTGTGTTGGGACCCGAGTTCCAGCCGAAGGAAAACACCATGGTCATCATTGACAAGTCCGGAGTTCATCGCCTCCGGGTTCAATGCTGCGAGTGTCCAAATTCCATGAGTCCAGACCTTCAGATGTTTTGACATGGATTTTTCCCCGCTTCATTTAACAAGCCGAAGACTTTGTTCACCTTCAGGGTTCTCGATGATTTTCTATTGGACAACCTTGAATGTGGGACCTCGGCGATGAACTATTACAGCAAGCTCCGGTGAATGACCTCAAGCATGTTTCCACACCTTGTTCCGGTAATGCTATATCTCTCATCTCAAGGACAATATTTTGACAAAGAATGTGGCAAGGACCGATATCGAGAGCTCATGAGAGTCACCCGACAGTGGAGGCAGTTGAAGACGATGAAATGGCATGGCTTTGGCCATTGTTCCGACAGCCCGAATGCAAGAGATCTCGCATTATTTTGCCCAGCATGTCCTCAGCCTGGGATTAATGTGTCCTTGTCAGGGGATGAATCACTTGATGAGTGAGTCTTCCTTGATACCAAAGTCACCGCGGCGATAATAACAACTCCAAGGTGGAAATACACCCGGTCATTTGTTATGGACGGAAATTTCAAAGCCGAACACCTGCATCCCATGAAGCCATTTGATGAAGTTTGGCTGTTGGATGGGTTGGGATTCATGGTGGGAAAGGACAGGTATAAAACGCATCTTGCAGAGGCTGCCGACACTTTAGAAAAATCAAGCTGCAACAATCACCAGGCAGTAAATCAAGCAAATGCAGCTCGGCACAAGCTGGAATCCACGGGCATCGGGGGAGTAGCCTGTGCTCAACACGGTTGCTTTGTTCCTCACTCGATGGTAGATTTTCAGAAAGGCAAAAGGCAAGCTGACCCAGCCATTCGACATTCACGAGTTAACCATGCATCATTCGCAGACAAATGAACATGGACTATGCCCTTTGTGAGGCTGCCTGGCACAACATGGAAGGCATCACCAGGGCAGTCACCTTCTATGATATCAACTGTCAATACAACAAGCACTTTCGGGTTCGGGTGGATCGAAGCCGATTTCTCGAAATGGTTCCGGAATTGACCATCATTCCCGGAATCAGGTTGTGGCACATCCACGGACATCAGGACAGCTGCTATGTCCGTTATGCATCGAATTTTATCGAAGGCATCGGTCAGATCGATGGAGAGATCATGGAGACCCTATGGTCACGTCTCAACCTGATTTCCCCTGCTGCTCAGGGAATGTCATCCCCGCATCGAAAGGAATGTCTCGATTATCAGATGAACGATTCCAATTTCTGCAAGATGATCCGCATGAAAAGGACCCTTTGCCGAAAATACAAGCAGGCGAAGAATGGCATCGCTGAAAGCGAAAAGGCTTTCGACAGACTCGATGAAGCAGCACCCGGGGATTCAAAGACAGAGTGGTTAGCCAGGGAGAGGATCGCTCAGTCCGGCAGAATAAGTGATCCTGCAGCTATGGATGTATATGAGATTAATATCAAGAAGGGTTAGTTGACTTTGTCTCCATCAAAGTCCGAATTAATTTTGCACTCAGCACTGAGCAAAAAGGAGATCGAGCTTAGACTACTAGAGGAGGGCAATGCCTGAAATGCAGCACCTGCTCGCAGATCTGTGGCGACATGGATATCAATGGGGTTGGTGATTGAAGAGGCTCAAATCGCATTGCTCATTGAGGTCCGAAGAATTGGTAGAAGAACTACCGAGACACAGAGGTTAGACATCGCCCGGCAACGCGATCGTCTCCAAGGCCAGATAGATGGATTCACTCGGTCTGCTATTACGCATCTCGGAGAGGGATTTGATGCAGATGACGATCCTGAAGACATGAACTTAGACATTCTCGATGATCTCGATGATGACTTGGCAGACTTCACCGAGACATCTGACACATGGGCAAACTCCCCCGAGCTCACTGTAATCCCATTGCCATCAAACCTCGGGGTAGATCGATGCAGACGCTGCATGGCAGACGATCTCATTCCGCTGGAGATGTCTCTTCGTGAAGGGCAGGCCAATGACTCCCTTCACAACCTCCGAATTCACTTGTGCAATAAGGCAATTCTGTTTCGAACAACAGTTAGGCAAGCCAAATCCCAGGCCCTGAAAACTCGAGCTTGGTCCCAGGTGACATCGGTGCAGCAGGCAGTGTCCCTCCATGCCAGTATATATATGAAGACGAGGAAGCAAATGATGCAACTGGAGCCAGGGCAAGGCCAGGTTCAGAAATACAAACCCCTGCTTTGCAAGCAGCTCAACATCAGCACTGCCGTCGGCAATCCAAATGCCCGGGGTCAGCGAAACGAGTCCCTTGCTTGGTTCTGGTCAGTCGAAGTTGACCTTGGGGGTCCCGATCACTCATGGAATGAGGAATGTGAGTTCAGGCATGCTTGACGTGTCCCGCGCTCAGCTGATGGACCCGTCCAAAGTTTACCGAGTTCATTGGCTCTGGGCAAAGGCACTAAGGGATTGATGGAAGGAAGAAATGATGTTGGTCCAATTGGAGATGGATTGGACATGTAACTTTTTCTTGTGGAAAGCAACCCAATGGGGTGACAGGATGCGCAAATCATTGGTGAAACACCTTCCGGGTCATGCATGCTACTTGGGAAGGCAATCCCAAATGTATTCATTGCTTGCACAGGATGCCCAGGCAGCATTTCAAGACCTGAAGAGCAGGTTTATAGAGGCTCGAGATGAATGAATTTTTTTGCCAAAGATATGAAACAGCTACTTCGACCCAAACATTTTAGTCCCGGGAATTGGCCGGGTCGACCCATGTCGGAGTTTGAACATTTTTATCAATCAACCAGTGGCTCATATCTTCACTTCTGAACCAACTGCCATTGTCATTGTCATTTCCAGCTTCAAAATCCTGCATTCACCATGTCTGTATTGCATACTCCTCCCACATCCCCTTCTGATTCTCAGACTTCCGGCAATGGGTTCTGACCCCTCACACTCACTCAGGCAGATATTGCAGCTACAATGTCAATGGCTGCATCTCGCATTTGAGCGTCCATCTCTCAATATCAGATGGAGGCTGCCCACACCGAGGAGCCTTCTGCTGCTCGGATCATGCACTTTAAAGCCGGGCTGCAATGGGAGATAGCTGTAAGAGACTCATGACTGTGGTGGTAAATGCTGACATTTCCAACAGACTTTTGTGACTCCCATCCTGCAGTACTCAGCTGCAAGGAACATCATTTCGGTTGTTCCGAGCCCGGTTGCTCATATTCTTCAGTTGATTCCTGAGCTCACCTGGAACATGGTTCCGGACCACATCTTTTCATCCCACCTATGCCAGTTTCAAGATGTTGCAGATCTGGGGGATCCCTCCCGCATTGTATCCACCTATGGTGCTCAATGGTGGACCAGACCAACTGCCATCCTGAACGAATTATGGCCATGGGATCAGGTATTCGCTAATTGTGTCTGTCACTACCAGCATTGGCTAGTAAGACTTTACAGAATTTCCTTGAGTGATGACTAATCCTTTCTAGTCTGGCGTTGAGGATGAACATCTTGTTGTTCCCGAGCAGGTGGATGAAAGCTCGGTTGCAACACTGAAGGCACTGAAGTGGATGAGGGAACGCCTCCTGACAGTGATTGAGGATCAACAAGCTGGCATCCGTGAAAAGATGGCAGAGATTCAGATGTACACCGCCGTCCTAACCAAATTGAAACCAAGGGGACCAGAGTAGTTCTAATGCTTCAGTTCACAATGTTGAAGTCTAAATTCTGTACATGATGCAATCAGCACCGAAAATTACATAATGACTTTCAAATATCTGACCTATTGCTATATGCAGAGTCCCGCATACCAAATATCGAGTCCCGAACATAGAGTCCCAAATTTCGAGGCCCAAATATCGAGACCCAAAGTTGTCTCCACTATCAACCATCGAGTCCCCAAGCACTGAGTGCCGACACCCGACACCCGACACCCACGAGCACCGAGCACCGAGCACTGAGTACCGAGCACTGAGCACCGAGTGCTGAGTGCCGAGTGCCGAATATCAAGTCCTGACACCCGACACCCGGAATTTGGCACTCGGCACTCGAGACTAATGATTGGAAACAACAAAATTTGAAACTCGAAAGTACTGACTACCGAATACCGAGCACCGAGCACCGAGCACCGACTGCCGAGTACCGAGCACCAAGCACCGACTACCGAGCACCGAGTCCCGAGTCCCAAATATCGAGTCCCGAAACCCGAAACCTGGAGACCCGAAACCCGAATCTCGAGGATAGAGTGCCTGATATCTAGTATCATGTATTTGAAGGTGGGTACTAACATGGGTCACTACCTTTTCTACTTCTTCCAATCCAACCTTGCCCATCCACATGACGGAATCCCGGCATAAATATGAACAGCATCCCTCATATACCATGCCCAGGCAATCTGATCCCCTTCCACTGCATGAACCCCATGTCTGACAATCCTTCCCGAAAACGCAATCATGCACCCCGGATTGTACATGAACTCCAGCTGAAGGCTTGGCATACTCATCCGAGCATTAGAATAATTCCCAACGCTAGTGAGAATATCGAAGCATTCGGGAATCGATGAGTGGTCTCAGTGATTCGGGGTTTCCCGATTGCATATGACGGTGAGGCTGTTAAACACCGTTGCCCAGTACTGGAGAGTCTCTGACATCTTCGGCAGTTCCTTGCTTCGTGCCTTTTCTCCGAGGCTCGCAAAGGCTTGCAACCCTGCCCAGTACTGCTCAGGATGCATCACCCTGAGTGCCGCTGTGGCAATGGCTGCTGGCCTCGCAATGGCTTTCAGGATGTTCTCGGAGGATGGTCCCTTCAATGATGCAGATACCTCCGGATCAGACTGATTCTATGGCATTGGTGAGTTTCACTACCGAGATTGCCATCTCATCAGATCCTACCTTGTGCCCCTGTTGAAACCACACCGGAGATAAATTAACGCATCCAGGAGTTAGAACATCATTTTCCGAGCTTGGTGTGAACCACTGTTGATTAGTATGCCAAATCCCATCGAGCTTGATGCTTTTTTCGAGCATGGGAGCTAGCAAATTAGAGGCCGCCCAAATTTCCTTCTGTACGTACCATTTGATGTTCAATATCCATCCAGTAACAATATATATAACACACCTGGGTGGCATCGGTCAAGGCGTCTGGGAGGTACCATGCAATGATGGCACCGGATGAATCAAGAATTGTCGCGGGTATGTTGATCAACTTTGTGCCCTCATGGCCAGGAGGACACCTCTCAAGCAACTTTGCCTCTCTCTCTTCATTATGCCCCGTGTCCTTCGGGGAGATCAATTTGCTATATCTTGCAATATCAATTGGCATCCGAACTGTGTTGAAGCAATTTGACTGATAAAATGAAATTTCCGAACCTGCAGTAAGACTCACTGGGATTTTTATATGCCTTTATGAGCTGATGAACCAATTGATCACAAGCCATCACCAGATCAGTGTCTAGTTTCGGAGAAGGTATAAGTGGGTCTCCTCCTGTCTTCTCTGCATTGAATTTCTGTTCCGTGTAATCACATGCCACATGAGTGACAGTCAGGGCCCAAGTGCGCCAGAGGGTTATTTCATCATCAGAAGTGGAAGAAACATCCATGATTGAATTGATCTTGTGAGATCAGAAGCTGAATCCTGAATGTCCGCACTTTGGTGTTAAAGGGGGTGGAGATAGAGAGGATCAGATAAGGGAGCCTTGGATGATCTTAGCTTTCAAAGATCTATTATCTATTATCATCTATTGCTCAATGAAATACCAGATGATTAGAGGTCTGTTGGATGTCAGATATTCGTTTGTCGAGACCCAGGCCTCGGATCTCGGTACACCTCACTCAATTTTTGATACCCAGGACTCCATAGTCGGAACTCGAGTCTCGAATCTCAGGTGTCGGGTGTTGGGACTCGATACTCAATTGTCGGGATTCAATGGTCGGGCGTCGGGTTTCAGGACTCAAATCTTGGGCTTCGGGACTCGGGTTTCAAGACTCGGTAGTCGGGACTTGATGGTCGATTTTCGGGATTCGATAGTCGGGGCTCGGATATTGGTATGCTTCACTCGATTTTCGGTAGTCGGAACTTGGCATTTGGCATTTGGTAGGCTTGGATGATGTTGGCTTTCAAAGATCTATTATCATCCATTGCTCAATGAAATACCAGACGATTGGAAGTGTGCTGGACATCACATATTCGTTTGTCAAGACCCGGGTCTTGGAACTCGGTACCCTTCGCTCGAGTTTCCACTTCACCCCTTTGCAAAGCTCCGTGCCATACCACATCATTAGATGACTTTGAATTATTACCTCCTTTGATTTGGATGATATACAACTAGCTGAGCTCCATGTCTACAATTATCATTCTCCTGGGCCCACCCGTCCATATTATATACCCCCACATCAGCCTACCTGTCTATGCAATATATGTCTACTGTCAGCCCACCCGTATATAATAAATCTTTCACCGCTCCCTCGGCCCACCCGTCTACAACATAATACCAATATGTCGGCCCACCCGTCTACAAAATAATATTAATTCGTCGGCCCACCTGTCTAATATGATATATATCTGGGCCCACCCGTCTATGTGATAACAAGCACCCTTGATATACCCGGCTATTTGATACATATCTACCTTGGTACACCCACCTACATAATATCCAACTACCTCAGCCGATCTGTCTATTGAAAATTCACGTCCATCGGCCCACCCATCTACTTCACATATTCCCCACCTGGGCCCACCCATCTCCATCGGGAATAATAACACTCCCGGCCCATCCGTCACAGTCGAGGACATATCTACCATCGGCCCATGGTCTGCTGGCCCGTATCATACGGTATATTATGCATGTCCGTTCACCCATATAATATGGAGATATGTTACTGCAATATGTGATCGCTCGTTATGACAAAATACTATGGTCAACTGTACTGCATTGAGAATAACATCGAGTGGTTGTTTGGATCAAAGAGATAGGCTGACTGGCCTGACTGGGCAGCGCTATTGCACCATCACCTTAAGCATCATTCTTAGGGTGCCATCGCAGTCTACATAACCATTATTGCTGAAGCAAAACAGTCCGAATTAGTTCAAGGAGACTCGCAAATCATGATAATGAAAACAAACGGCATTACAAGGCAGAAGGAAGAACACTTACTCGTCCATCGGCCAATCATCCAACTGGCATAAAACTGCAGCTATTTTCCTGTCACGTTCAGTATCCATGCAATGGGAGAATGATCTGTGTATTAGTCTGTTGTTATAGCAGGTAAGACAGAACAATCAGTACACATACCTGGGACATGATCCGTGCACCGAAGAGTAGCGGAGATTCAGACTATCTGACTTTAGAATAGAATGAGTACCATACAGATTTTGCCGAATGTAATCTGCACTCATTGCTCACCTCCTATTGCGCAAGAATAAAAATTGTGTACTGTTCTCGCTCGTAAATCTCTCTCTAACAAGAGGTTATGAGCCCTGCCGTGCGCAAATAACACATTCTTATTAATATCAAAACAATAAACTAATCTATCAAAATGACTGATCAATCCTCTGCTGGATCTTCACTCTACCGAATTGAACATCTCAGCGAGACCAATTGGATCCCCTGGAAGATGAAAGTTCAAGCTATTCTTGGTGATAAAGGGCTTGAAGGCTATATAGACGGAACAAAGGTCAAACCAGCTAGGGGCCAAAGCCCTGTATTAGCTGATAGACTTACTGCTATAGTTTAATGGGAAGCCAAGGATTGTAAGATGAGGACTGTGATAGTGTTGCTTGTAAGCAACACACAGATGGTTCACCTTACAGGTGCCAACACTGCCAAGGAAATGTGGGACCAGCAGAAACTCATCAAAGAATGGTAAGGTCAGCAAGGTATCTACACCTGGAGGCACAAGTTGTACTGAACCTTTGCCTCAGAAACCAAGGATATTCCTGCCCATATTGTTGAGCTTAAGCAGATCCAGGAGAATCTCCATTTAATGGGGAGTGTGGTGCTGGATATGGATGTTGGATGTACAACATTGACACATTCCTGTTTCGTCTTTCATCTCGGTCTCTATATTATAGCTTATAATACCTTTGTTTCACGTTGTTTGTACCTCAGCAGTTCTCTTCCAGACGCTGAGGTATGTTGTATGTTCTGTCTGCACGCCGACTCTTACTTATTGTATTTCATCTATAGACTTGTTCTATAGGTACTGTCAATGTTAGTGGTTCTCTTCCAGACGCTGAGACTTGTTCTATAGCTCTAATATTAACAGGTTATGAGCCCCGGCTTAATCCAAAGCCAGATGCAGAAGCTTAGAACATATCTGTCTCAATTGTTGCCCGCCGCTCACCTATCTTGTTTCTCCTCGCAACGGTATCATCATGGGGAAGCATGATCACATCCCCGAGCTGCTCGGTATGGAAATTATGTTGGATGGGCTACCAAAATGCAATACGCACTAGCGTGCAAGGACCATTGGTGTCACATTAACACGAATGCCAAACTGGGAGATCTTCTCGGTCAACCCTCTGTCAAGCCTTTACCTCTCGACCCAGCCAACCCCATGGCAGCTAAAATTACTGCAATGTATGAATGGCTGCTTGAAGACATGAAGGCCAAAGAGCTCATTACTCATTGTCTCAGCTCCTCTGTCGCATCTCTTATTCCTCGTTCACACGACATTACCGCACGTAAGGCTTGGCAAATCCTGTGAGAACACTTTAACTGTACCGACATGAGTGCTCAGTACCTCCTCAGACAGCAGGTACAAACACTACGGATGAAGGATTCTGCCGACACCACCAACTATGTTGCGCAACACACTGTTTTCTGTGAACGCTTACTCGATGCTGGTGCTCCTTGGGGTGAGACTGACGCCATCTATCACATGTTGATGGGCCTACCGCAAACGCCCATCTGGCAACAGTTTAAGTCCTTGCTTGAACAATGCATGCATGACGAGGCCATGGGTCCCACTCCCACTACCAGGCCCACTTTCACCTTTGACAGTTGTGTGTCCCGCATTACCTCTGAAGCAGCACGTCACGTCATTACTCAGCATGCTCACTCCTCTCATCCTGGCTCTGAATATGCCAACACCACCACCACACCTTCAACCAGTGGTACGAATACCATCACTGGTTTGCGCATGCATAACACAACCCACAGGGAGTGTTTTGCACTATGCCAGGCTGCAATAAAGGTGACCACAACCATGCCCACTGTTATGGGAAGGGTGGTGGCATGGAAGGGCAAGCCCCTTGGATGAAAAATAAGAAGCGAGAGAAGGACGTGATGGCAGCTGCAGTCACGGCGCCTGCACCTGCACCTACACCAGCTCCTGCCCCTACTCCTGCTGTTGCAGAGGCAGCCATAACCAGTCTGACGAGCCTAATGGAGGACATGTCATTTGCGTCCATTGCTGAGATTCTGAGTGAAGTATCCTGCATCGCCGCGCTTCCCTTTGACACCATCCTCGACTCCGGCACTACGCTCATGCTTGTCAAAGACCGTCACTACTTCCACACCTACTCCTCAGAGGACTGTGTGCCTGTGACTACAGTGAACCATGGCATACTGGAAACGACTGGTCGGGGAAACTACGTCGTCTGGTGGACCATTGGCAGACGACGCTTGCGCGTCCGCCTGTCCAACTGTCTTCATGCCCTGGGGGCACTTCTCAACCTCCTGTCAGTCAGTTGCATGAACACTAAGGGATGGGATGTTAGTTTTCGCGCGAATATGACCTGCAAACTCGCTTACAAAGGAACACAACTGGGCACAATCCCTGCAATGGGGAAACTGTACGCCCCTGATGTAGAGTTCATACCTTTCTCACCTCCCACACCTGTGATTCCTCATGAGCCGGTTATCTCCGCATTTGCGCACATTCCCCTCTCCCTGGATCTCTGGCATGCTCGTATCGGCCATATCGGTAAGGCGGCGGTGATGCGTCTCAATCATGTTGCCAAGGGCATCACTCTAGACTCATCAACTCCACTCTTGCACTGCGAGTCATGCATTCTTGCTAAGCACCTGCACCTGCCCTTCCAGGCATCTGAGACTGAAAGAGCAGCCACCTTCCTCGCCCTGATCCACTCTGATGTATGTGGACCCATCCCAACGCTCACTCCCCACGGCAAACACTATTTCGTCGTATTCCTTGATGATCACACTCACGCCTTGGATCTGCAGCTACTTGCATCAAAAGACCAAGCACTGGATGCCTGGCGATCATTACGAGCATGCTGGGAGAACATGTCTGGTCAGCACGTTAAGATATTTCGGTCAGACAACGGGGGGGAGTTTCTGAATGATGCCTTTACCGAGGACCTTGAGGAGGCAGGAATCCAATGCCAATGCTCTGCCCCATATGCTCATCAGCAGAATGGTAAAGCAGAGCGTGTGATGCATACGATAGAGGGTCGTATGTATGCTATGTTGGACTTCGCACGTTTACCTCCATCTCTGTGGGGCGAGGCTGCGCTCACCGTGCATTATCTCTTTAACTGGACAGAATCTCACGCTCTGCCTCCCAGGAAGACACCTTATGAAATGATACATGGGTCTCAACCCAATCTCAGTCACCTCCGTATCTTTGGCGCTCGCTGCTTCACGCGCATTCCTCCAGAGCTGCAGGAGAAGCTTGGGCCACGTTCAAGGGAAGCTATCTTCATGGGATACCCACCTGGAGTTAAAGCCTGGTGGTGTCATGACATCGTCACTGGGGCATTTTTCAACTCCCAGGATGTTATCTTCGACGAGACTCTCTCCAACCGCCCTTTTCCCAACTGCAATGACGAGGATGATGATCCCGTCCCTCCTGCTCCAGCAGCTCCTCCTCCACAACATGCACCAGCTCCTCCTCATGCCAAGATAATTCATTGATCCGGGTGTATTCCTGTGCCTACTGCAAAGGGCAACGCCTTTAAGGAAAGGATCGCGACTGAGAAAGCATGTCTTGCTCGTCAGCGTGACCTTCATGCAGCTTGCATCAATGGAGTCCCTCCTCCTGCTCCCACAATCAATCCCGCACCCACTCCCATCATTCCCATACCAACTGCAATGCCAGATCCACCACCACTGCCTCCCATCGAACCTGATGCAATCCTCCCAGATGATGAGGACATCGGCTTCCCACAAGTCATCGCCTCCCTCATCAGCGTCGAAGTTGCCTGTCTCTCCATCCACAGTGACACACATCGCAATCCACTCACTCCTGGATATGATCTGAAGATCCCTCCTGCAACTTTCAACAAGGCGATGCGACGGCCCGATAAGGACCACTGGATGGCTGCAATGCATAAGGAAATCAACTTGATGTCTGAGATGAATGTGTATGAGCTGGTCAAACTGCCTATGGACCGTCGAGCCATCGGTTGCCACTGGGTACTGGAATTCAAAGAGGACTTGAAAGGTGGGCCTGTGTTTAAGGCATGTCTGGTCGCACAGGGGTTCTCCCAGATTCCCGGCGTTGATTTCAGTCGCACGTTCGCCCCTGTCGCAAAATCCACATCCATCCGTGTCTTGGCAGCCTACGCTGCCATGCATGACTGGGAGCTCGACTGCTTTGATGCACGTCGCGCTTTCCTCTGGGGTAAGCTGCAGGAAGACATTTACATGCATCAGCCCCTGGGTTTTGAGTGCATGGGCGATAACTTACAATGCCTTGTCTGCCATTTACTCTCCTCCCTCTATGGCCTGAAACAGGCCGCATACGATTGGTACGAACTCCTCCGCGATGTACTTACATGCCTTGGATTCTTACATTGCGAGGCCAATTATGCCATCTTTGTCTTCGATCACATGAACGGCGAGGGGGTGAGGGTAATCTGCATTATTGCCTGGCATGTTGACAACGGGCTTGCAGGTTCGAACAACCGTCGCTTTCTGGATCGGACAAAGGCTCAGATAGCTAAGAGATTCGGAATCACTGACCTTGGAGCAGTCACCAAGTATCTCGGTGTGCAATTCATCCGGGACCATAAGACACGTGAGTTGTGGATGCACCAGGAGGACTACATCGTCTATCTTCTGGAGGAACATGGCATGGCTAGTTGCAATCCAGTGTCCCTACCAATGGATCCAAACTTCCCCTTTGGCCGTCCAACTGATGTTCACCCTCATGTCGAGGATCTCCAGACAGAATATTAGAAACTTGCCGGCAAGCTCCTCTATCTTGCGATGTACACTCGGCCTGATATTGCGCTGACCGTCATGCAACTTGCCCAGCACAATGTCTCTGCAGAACCTCAACACTACGCTGCCACAAAGCATGTCCTGTGCTACCTCGCTGGCACGATTCACATGCACACTCACTATGGAGGAGCAGGCATCAATTGAGAGCTGCATGGATTCAGCGACTCAGACTGGGCGTCATGTCCTGAGGACCAGATCTCAATCACCGGATATGTCTGGTTCCTGAATGGAGGGCCCATATCGCATTCGGCTAAGAAGCAAACGACTCATGCTCTTTCCTCCACCAAGGCCGAATACATGGCACTTACAGCAGCCATACAGGACGGTGTGAAAGAGAAATAGCGACTAGGCTGCTAGAAACTAGCGCTACTTATCCAAATAGGCGCGAGTGTAATATTCGACCCAAGAGGACTGCTAATGAAGCAACTCCCTACTAATATGCAAGGGGAGCAATAGCGCGAAGGACTTGCTACCTATAGCGACCTAAGACCAAAAACTGATGAGTAGCGCTATAGCGATCAGCAACAAGTGAGTTCTGACAGAGAAACATGCATATAAGTGAGAAGCGCTATGCAAGTTGTTTTATGCAATAGCGCTATGCGAACGTCCGACTAGCAACAGCGAGAAGAAATCAAGAGAGTGAGAGTGGAAGTAAGATATGACAGTGCAAGTGAAATGCCCAACAGCGACTAGATTATAGTGTGACTACCGATAGCGATCCCAACATTGCGACAGTCAAACTTATAAGGGATCCTTAGTGACGCACACTTAAAGCAAGTCAAGCGACACGCGATCAGAGAGAATGGCAAGAGCGGAATTGATTGCACCAAGACTGTGATATAGCAACTAAGGAGACTCCAACACACCAGCAAAGGTCCGGGGAAGGGAAGTAAAGTACTGTATGTGCAACGGGTCATTTGATCATACTGCGTAAAAGGTCGGGAATGCGTAGGCGAGAATAGTAGCAACACTGGCGAGGACATGATGTAGTGACAGGTAATAAGACATGCAGTGCTGCGGAACACGAGGATACATGTAATAAGACCTGCGACTGATGAGTAGCGACATTTGAGGAAAAATAATGCACCAGTGGAGGTAGGTGGACATAGGCAGGACACGGGAGGACAGAATACCTAGGCGTCGGACCGGGCAGCGCGCTATGGGAGAAAAGTGGTTCCAAAGCGGATAGCTTGGGAGTTGCATAGTGCTGGTGACTAGCACCTTACTCTTTTCCTCTGGGCAAGGCAAAATATGCCTATGACATTCATACGCGCCTAGCGCTGGTATGATTGTCACAACAGACTCTGGCTTCAGTCTCTTTTCAATTGTCTCTCATTCCCACTGTCACTCCCTCTTCACCTCTTTGCCGACAATGCTGGTGCAATTGCGCTCTCGAAGGAGGTTGCAAATCATATTTGAACGAAGCACATCGACTTGCATTATCACTTTATCTGTCGCCACATTGAGGACAAAATGTTCCTGCCCATCTGGCTATCAACTCATAAAAACACTGCCGACATATTCACAAAGGTCTTACCCTGCCCTGCATTCACACACCATCGTTCCGGATTAGCACTTGTGTCTCATTGAGGGGGTGTGTTGGATGTACAACATCAACACATTCCCGTTTCGTCTTTTATCTCGGTCTCTATATTATAGCTTATAATACCTTTGTTTCACGTTGTTTGTACCTCAGCAGTTCTCTTCCAGACGCTGAGGTATGTTGTATGTTCTGTCTGCATGCCGACTCTTACTTATCATATTTCATTTATAGACTTGTTCTATAAGTACTGTCAATGTTAGTGGTTCTCTTCCAGATGCTGAGACTTGTTCTATAGCTCTAACATTAACAATGGATTTCTGCACTATCCTGATGGGATCATTACCACCAAGCTGGGAGACATTTGTTGTAACTCACCAAAGCAATCCTACTATGACGTCACATGAGCTCGTTGCCATGATCCTTGAAGAAGATTGTCGTCGAAAGGAAAGAGAGGTTAAATTTACCAAGAGCAAGATTGTGGTAAAAGGGGCTAAAAAGCGAAAGTTCAGTGAGAAGAAAGATGGGAATATAAAGAAGGGCAAGGTGTGTAAAAAGATGGGACATACCGAAGATGATTGTTGGCATAGGTCCAAGAAATGCTCTAACTGCGGCAAGACCGGACATGAGCAGAAGGACTGTTGGGCCAAAGAAGGAGGAAAAGCAGGTGAAGGACCGTCCGCCAAAAAGTGCTTAAAGAGGGACAAAGTACAGCTAGTCCAAGGAGTGCCTATGGAAGAAGAGGACGAGCCCATGGATGATGTGGCCTATATGGCCAGTATATCAAAACTTGCTGAAGATCTTACCGAAATAGTGGAAGATACTGAAAATGTAAATGTAGGAGGGGATGAATCTGAGAGACTTGCATGGTATGACTGATTTGCTGATTCTGGGTCATCATCCCATATAATGAAGATTCGATCGGCATTGACCAATTATGTGCTGCTCAAGGAGCACCGGGTACTAGGGATAGGTAAAGAATCCCTAAATGCGCTTGGGAAAGGTACAATTGAACTCATTAGCATGTTCGGCAACTGACAAATCAGAGCAAAATTCACCAACATCCTATATGTCCTGAGTGCTTCCAACAACCTCATATCGATCACTAGATTAGATAAGGAGGGAGGGAAAGCATTAATGGGAGAAGGTAAAGTCACCTTAAGTGTAAGAGGAGGACGTATCATAGTAAAAGGTCATATGACCAATGGCCTGTACAAGTTAGATACACAGGCTCAGTTATATCCAAAGTCCCATGTACAAACTGCACAGGAGAGACTCAAAACTGATTGGATGACATGGCATCGAAGGTATGGTCATATCGCGTGCAGTGGTCTAAAATGTCCATGTCAGGAAAATTTAGTCGACAGTTTAGAAGTCAATTTGGACTCACCCATTGTCGACTGCAAGGCTTGTATACAAGCCAAGCAGGTATGCAAATTGTTTCCTGATAGTATTGATGAGCAATCCAAAGATCTTGGAGAGTTAACTCACAGTGATCTTTGGGGACTGGCAAGGGTAGAATCTATTGGTGGGGCCAAATATTATATTTCATTTGTTGATGACTGCTCTTGAAGAGTCAGTGTCATATTCTTAAAACTTAAGAGTGAGGCCACTACCAAGATGAAACAACACCTTACCTACCTTGAAAGACACTGGGAGAACAGACCTAAAAAGGTTCGCATCAATAATGGCAAAGAATACATCAACAACAAGCTACTTACCTGGTGCAAGGATAGAGGTATAATACTCCAGACGACAGTGCCATATTCTACAGAACAAAACGGCATATCTGAGAGATTTAACTGAACCTTGACAGAATTAGCATGTGCGATGATCATAGCCAAAGACTTACCTGATGAGTTTGGCGCACCTGTATATATATTGCAGGAAGGTGCAAAACCATCTAAGATGAAGCCAAAGTCAATAAAACACGTCTTTGTAGGATATGAAGATGGACTGAGGGCAGTGAGGTATTATGACGCTTGATTGCATCAAGTCTGAATCAGTAGGAACTATCGATTCCTATGAAATGAATCTCCCCAACAAGCGCCTAATGTGCAGCATGAGGGGGAGATAGGGAGTACAGACACACAGCCATCAGGGGGAGCCAACATGTGTACACCTACAAAACCACTTACAAATGTGAATGAGCGCATAGAAGAAGAAGACATACCAATGACTGAAGAGGGAAAGAGCGAAAACAGATGCATCCTCCAGAAACCGAACTGCCTAGAAGAACTAAAAGGAAGGTGATCGGACAAGACTACTGTAAATTGAATGATCTGGTACATGAATGGGCTTACCTCAATTGCGAAAGCGGATATGAGGAGACTGAACTAACCCAAACTGAAGCTGACATCATTATGGCAGCTATTGTCAACCACAGCAGCTTTGATCTTACAGAGCCTCATATGCTGAATGATGTAAGAAAATCAGCTGATTGGGACAAGTGGGAAGGAGCCATGGATTCAGAACTTACCCAATTAAGGGAAATGGGTACATGGGAACTTGTAGATCCTCCTGAAGATCGAAAGATCATTGGGAATAAGTGGGTCCTAGTTAAAAAGACCAACAAAGAGGGTGAAGTTGTCAAATATAAAGTGAGACTGGTAGTGAAGGAGTACTCACAGATTCCTGGTATGGACTACACCAATACTTTCTCCCCAGTCGTTCGTCTAGAGATGATATGATCTGTTATGTCATCAGCTGCTATTTTTGATTGGGAGATAGAGCAAATGGACGTAAAGGGAGCGTACCTTAACAGTATCCTGAAAGAGGAAGTATACATGGAACAACTGGAAGGGTACAATGATGATACTGGTCGAGTGTGTCAACTCAAGAAGACCCTATATGGACTAAAGCAATCAGGGAGAGAGTGGAACATTGAGTTGAATAAACGCCTGAATAACATAGGATTCAGACGTACCATATTGGATCCATGTGTGTATATTAGGCGCTCAGAAAACAGAACAGAAATCATCACCATTTGGGTCAATGATTTACTGCTGTTTGCGAGCAATAAAGACTCAATGAATCAGCTCAAAACTCAATTAAAGAGCATCCTAGATGTTACTGACCTTGGAGAACTGAGAAAAATTGTAGGAATTGAGATAACCAGAGATCGACTGGATAAATTGATCCGAATCTCACAGACTAAGTATATTGAGTTGATCCTACAAAAATATGGTCTCCAGAAGTCTAATACCGTAGGAATGCCTTTAGATGCCAAAATTGTGCTAGAAAAAGAAGAGACTGACCAAGAGGGGAACTGTAATAACAGTTATGTGTCCTTAATCGGATCTCTAATGTATCTGGCAGTAGCGACACGACCAGATATCGCATACACTATCCAAAGGCTAAGCTCGTTCACTATGAATCCGGGATTAGCACATTGGACAGCAGCAAAAAGAGTATTAAGATACCTATCTGGTACACAAAGCATCAGGATCCAATATTGAGGCTCTACTGATAGCGAGGAAGTCTGAATTGAAGGCTGGTCTGATGCTGACTACGCCAATGATCCAAGAGACAGAATATCAGTCTCTGGATATGTCTTTAAGTTAGGAGATGGAGCAATTACCTGGAGCTCAAAGAAACAGAATGCTGTTTCACTGTCTTCAACTGAAGCAGAGTATACAGCGATGGCACATGCAGCGCGTGAAGCTATCTGGCTTCGAAATCTATTTCAGGAATTAAGTTTTATTCAAAACACTCCAACTACCTTGTACAGAGACAATATGGCAGCATTAGCAATAGTGCGAGATCCACAATACCACACAAGGTTGAAACATTTCGATGTTAAGAGTCACTATGTAAGGCAAAAGATTTGTGAGCAGAAGATTCACGAAGTATATTGTCCTACAAAAGAGATGATAGCCAACATACTGACAAAATCGCTACCTAAACCAGACCACGAAAGACTTATAAAATGTCTAGGCATGTCTCCTGATTGAGGGGGAGTGTTGTTATAGCAGGTAAGACTGAACAATCAGTACACATACCTGTGACATGATCCGTGCACTGAAGAGTAGTGGAGATTTGGACTATCTGACTTTAGAATAGAATGAGTACCATATGGATTTTGCCAAATGTAATCTGCACTCATTGCTCACCTCCTATTGCGCAAGAATAAAAATTGTGTACTGTTCTCACTCGTAAATCTCTCTCTAACAAGATAGTCAGAACAAGGAAGACAATGAATAGACTTTAGTATGCCTTGGCTTTGGATGAGTGGGAAGATAAACCTACCCTGGGCCCTCAGGTACAAGTGTCTCCCCCCTTGATTGAAATTGCTGAGAATTTTGTCCGCTGGCGCCCTTCATAGTTCCCTGAGGATGAAGCTGGGTTTGGGATTGATGATCAGTATTACATTGGGTCGTTGGGGTTACTTGTTAAGCCTGTGACTCAGAAGAGGGTAAAGGAGGTTTCCGTGTATATTGCTGAGGATCAGGTTTGTTCCTTTCATTTCTCCACACCCTGACGCTTATGCACACCCAACTACCTAGGTCTACTACAACTACTTCACCAACCACACCCACTGCCCCAAAAACCGACACATCACCCTCCCTGCAAACCTCAACCAAATTCACCTCCTCATTCACGGAGGCTCTATCATCCGTGCATATGAACACCCACGCTGTTCCTTGCCACTGATGAAACACGACCCATTCACATTCCGCATTACACTTGATACTTCCTGGAATGTGTGTGAGGAGGTGTAGTACCTTGATGATGGCAAGACACATCAGTAAATCACTGGGTTCTGTACAGCGTGACAGGCCGACAGCTTGGTCCCTTCTATACAGCTCACTACAGTACTACTTCACTCTATAGATCTCTGTACAGACAACTCACAGACACCCAGAGAAGGGCTCTTGTACCAATAAAATGTAATTGTGCCACTGCTGCTAGCTGCTCGACTGTCCACACATGTACACACAAGCAAAAGGTTTGACAAAATCAATGGTAGCATTCAATCAGATGTATACTACACTAAACAACGCTCGAGATAGAATGAGTGCGGGGCAATAATGTAAAGAATCTAAAGACATCAATCAAGGATGATTTTCAAATGAGAATGCCTTGAAGCGTCATTCACATTGCCATCGACTTTGTAGGACTCTGCCCTGTGAGAACTTCATCAGCATGCAATACTTTGAAAACAAAAACTCCTTGCCATCCAGCTGCAGCCCAGGAATGAAGTTGCCGCATGTCATATCCCGTATTCCAGACCTTCGTCCGATGATGTTCCCACGCCTTCCAGGCGCCTTCTGGATGCACATCCGGACCACCATACCCTTATCCATGACTCCATACCCTTATCCATGCCTCCAGTCCTCCAGTCCACTATCAGTTCGGATCTGTACACCTTCGTACATCCATATATCCATACCTTCGGACCTCCGCAGCTAAGCCTGCTTCATCCACCCTTGGTCCCATCGGATCCGAGCTCCTTCCACCTGGGACTTTACCTTCCCTAGACTATCGGACTATATCCATGATTCATATCCTAGTCCCGTCTTCATCTAGATCTCCGGATCCACTCATCCAATATCCAGACACCTCATCCAATATCTCCAGACCTCCAGATCCGACCTATACTCATATCCAAAGCTCAAACCTTAAATCAGCGTCTATCTCCTTATGGTAATCCCCTTGACTCCGGACTTCGGTTATCTCTGTTTCCGTCTTGCTTATTGATCCTTGTACTCTGTCTCATCTCCGAGTTCATTTACTTATGTTCCATTCATACTTACCAATCTGTTTCCACATGCTCGTACATAGCATTAGTCTTCAGCTTACTGATCCTCTCGGATCCCTTCCAGTATATAAACCTCTGTACAACTCCTGTAAAGTTTCCTTAGTTCGAATATCATCTTAGATTGCACTCATCCTGTCTGGACTCTAAGTCCTTCTGTTATCCATCCGGACTTGAGTACGATACTCTTGTCTACTCCGAGACTTAGGATTGAATCCGATAGTCTATATATTTGCCTCTGTCTTCAGACAGTCTTATCCATTAGTTTCTAGTTCGGATCCAATCTGGATTAGCCATTACTCTATACGTCCGATATCCAGAAGTCTTACCAGATCCATTACGATACTTATCCGTCCCACTAGACGTGATATCTTGGTACTCTGAAATAAGGGGCAATACTCGGGAAAGGGGCACAGCACATGAGCTGAGGCCAAAGCCCTTCAGATCCAATACCTCTTGAGTATGGTCTTAACACCACGCTAATTTCGGTCCATGGTAAGGGTCATCCATGATCATTTCCAGCTTAGTGGGCATAGCAATATACAAAGAGGAACACTCCTTTGCGCTGAACTTTGGAAATGATTTTCTGCTGCTGTTCTTAGCAAAGCCATCTAGGACACAATTAACCTATCAAACATGTGGTCAGTGTGTTGTTAGTAGCACATGGAAGCACGAAAAAATACTGCAGTGCAAACCTGTGCCAAGCACTCTAGCGGTAACAACTTCTAGAAGACCTCAGGTCTCCTGCGAGCAACACAGTAAGACCCTGTATAAAAGAAAGAAATAGAAGCCTCACAGAGCACAGGATGAGAGGTGTTTTCGGTTTTCCCATTGTCATCTACACCATTGCATAAGAAAATAGTGTCTTCGAGCAACTTCATGGCAGCTTCTTCAACCCAGGCAGCACGTTGTTGGGGTGGGACATGAGATGGAGGTATGAGGTTGTACATGGAGGGTACAATACTGGCAACGATCTTCTTGAGGTCCGAGCGCCATGTTGAATGTTGATAAATCCTCATACAGCTAACATAACAGCACATTAGATATTGGATGCGTGCCAATGAATGCACACACCAGTTTTGCCATATCGTGCTTGCGATCAGGCCAAATACCTGGTAGACACGTAAGTGAAATATCTCAAGAGCAAAAAAGACCTACCCTCTTCGACTTGTTGACCACCCTTGAGTCATTCAATGAGTGAAGCCATGAGAATCTCATTGATAGAACCTGTCAAATCTTTCGCTAGTTTTGGGAATGGGTTCTCTATCGCATGTTGGGCGTGGCACTCGTTCTTCATAACCTTGAGGAAGTTTTTCCACCATGGACCATACCAGCCTAATTGAGTAGCTCTAGGTCCATCACCTGATTCCTTTGCTTTTGCTGATGCAGTCTTGATGTTCGTGTCCTTTGACTTGGGGGGCTTTGCCTCAGCGTGACATAGGAGGTCGAGTACTTGAGAATCAGGAAGTCGAGGGCATCCATTTTTCTGGTGGTGATGCTGTAAGACATCGTCTGGCTTAGGTTCAGCCAGCTGCCAAACAGACAGAAAATTAGTAGGCTTTCAGGAAACTAAATAAACTCTACCTTGATCATGGTATCATCAGTACTGGAGATATCATTTGCCAAAGATCTTTCTGCGTTAATGTTGCCTTCATCACGTGAATATTGAAACTCGAAGTCGGTTGGAAGAGCATGGGCGACACAGGGTTGAGGGTGAGAACACCAGGAGCTATGTCCACACATACTGCAATGATGTATTGTTGAACATCACAATGACAATGACCGGTGACCTGTTTCAGTTTCGAAATGCCTCCATGGAAGTGCTGATAACCAGTGATGGGCTGCAAAACAGAAAACTGGAACTCAATCTCGGACTCTCCGACAACACAAATAAGCCATTGTGCGTCATGGTCCCAGAATTCTTTATGAATGTGGTGAAGGTCTTCTGGCGTAAAGAAACAAGAGGGTTCCGCGAGTATCCAGTCTTGAAAGAACAGTTGAAGGCCTTGATATCGAGGGCATCAGTGCATGAACACACAACTGTAAGCTGCACAAGAGTCATGGATTTCATCTGAGGTTCATGCTGGAAGGCATCCCCAAACTGCTTATACATCACCATGGTCACTGGCAATGTTTTGCCACCGACTGTTGCTAACATCATGGCTTCAGGGGTGTCAGCGATATAACTGGCAAGCAGGGTGAAGCAATAACAACTTTTGCCAATGGGATCCGATAACATGACGCCATGTCGAGCTGCCTGTTTCAGAGGTTCGAGAATGATGTCTAAACATTGATGTATGAGGCGATCCTCCAATACACCCTTCATTTGTTTCTTATGCACGAACTTCGGGACCGGTAGTAGAGTGGTGAGAACGAAAGAACTCGAAGACGATTTTAGCCATATATTCATGTGTATATTTGCAAGGCTTATAAGAAGTGGGTGAGCAATGTGATCGCCTGTCAAGGCAGTGATGTTCGTCTTGTCAGAGGATAGGATGGTACCAAGGAGTGTCACACCACTAGGTATAGCCACCTTCAAGGATAAATAAGTCAGAGACATCGAAAATCAACATGGTATGCACCTGCATATCCCAAGCATCATTTCCCATCATCCACTCAGTATATACACGACACTGCTTCTCTGCAGTAGTGTACACCTTGCGAGGCCTGAAATCAATATGATTGTGAAATAAGGGGTTGTTGAAGATTCTGGCGATGCACTCTAGAGGGTTGCACCAATATAAAACTACCGGCAACTTTGTTGCATGTGATGTGGGTATTATTTTGGACATCCAACACGGACTGCTGGGGAGCATTTCAGCTCGACCCCGTAGTTCTTTAGCTGAGGAGAAAGACAAAGGTAAGTCTTTGACCTAGAAAGTCCAACAGTTATGGAATGGCAGCCAGTATGAATTTCGGACACTCACCATTTCAAGTGATAGGAAGGAATTGATCTTGCCCATGCTCAGGCCCGAATGAAGCAGCCATGCCGCAACTTGCCAATCTCTTTGACCACTAAACAGATAGTAAAGGTTGTTTTTGCAATGCACACTATTTTCGTCAGAGTCAAATAGGCTCAAAAAGGTGTAGCCATCCTGATAGGCAAGTGAAGGGTCAGGATAGTAGTCAGTTGCTTCACTGCCCTCATCCAGAGTTCCACCTCCCATGATATTCTCTTCATCACTGAATTCACCGCCAACATCACCAAAGTCAACTACTATTGCCTCGCCTCCGAGTTCTGGTTCCTGAGAAACATGGTGCTCGATATCCACTGGGTCCAAGGGTGGGATGAGGGAATTAAGCTTGATAATATCTTCTAGCCACGTGTTGCAGCCAGACCAGGGCTGGCTCATATGGCAAGCAACAGATGTGTGGTCCTCCAAGATTTTTCTGCACGATGGACATTGAGGCATAAGGGTGGGGTGAGACATATGTGTAAGTCGAATAACCCTTTCTGATCAATATTTCGGCATTTTCTGATACTGACTCAAATATACTATCATGAACATAACCAAACTGCAATCTCTCTCAGCACGTGCATCAGGGATGGATGAGCAATTTTCCCATTTACATCATTGTGAAGGACCATCGGGTACATATGACCTATATGATGTTCTTCATTCTGTCAATTCCTTGGTGATGTCGATCTTGAAATTCACTTTTTTGATGTACCTTACATTTTAACAGTCCATACAGGATCCAACTGACTCTGAGGCCAACCTGGTGTTGGACCTTGTAAGAGCTAAGTGCAAAGTTTATCAAGCACAAAAGACACTGGCGGACTGTATAACACGTGAGAATGAAGTGTTGGCAAACTTACTCCAATATCAAGCTGAAGAAGCAGAAAAAAGACTGGAAGACACGGATGTTGGACTGGGGTACATGCAAATCGCATTTAAGAAGAATGGATGGACTCATTTTTCTCATTTGACTCGGACATGCGATGGCCACCTACAAACTGGTAAGCTAACGATACAAAACTTGGTGCAGGAGGTTGATTATCCCAGTAGAAGCCACTGAATGTGGTCGTCACCTCACCATCCAGCTTGATTGATCTGAGCACTCCCTCTTCACATTATTATGATACTCAACTTATGTATATGCTGTTGTCACATGAATATTTCGCTATGTAGATGTTATTTGTTGTATGTCCTCACAGGTGTGAATGAACATCCGTCTCACTTGGATCTAAAACCATTTTTACTGCAGCTGTTTAAGTTCAATCATTGAAGCCAAGTCATATCATACGAAACTGAGTCATTTGCTGTATAGACTTAAAGCAAAGCAATACTAATATGTAACTACTACCTACTATATTAGTTGATAAATTCTTGAGTTGTACTGTAGAACTGTGAGTGACTGGAGACAGTGTATACTTTGCAGCCACTGTTTTCTGTGACTTTGGCGGAACTGTGGACTCTGTGGCTCACTGTCGTGGGAACATGATTTTTGTACATTCTGTGGAGAAATTTGTGATTTACTGATGCATATGGGTATAGAAGGGGGGCATGGGTTTGGTGCAGAGAGTACGAAAGGAAAGGGGATTGGGATTGGGATGGTGCACATGTCATCTGTTGATCTTGCCGCAAGAATAGACTCATGAAGCCAGGCAACAAGAAATATATGTAAGTGATTGGTCTCTAGGAGATCACTTACATATATTTCTTGTTGTGCATGAAATGGCTTGAGTGAGCGAGATCCTCTATGAGGTTTAGTAAAGATTGGCATAATTCGACATTGTCAGGACATTTAAATAGTGCATTTAGTTCCACACGCCAGTGCCGATACATATATGAAAGACAAAAGTGTGAGTAGGGGCAACAAGGTACGTACCCAGTAAAATAAAGAAAACAGATACAACCAAAATCATAGCTTGTTCCACTTCATCATGGACCTGGGCCATCCAGATGTCGCCAATATGGTGACTGTTGATATAGCTGTGCAGCAGCCAGTCATGTACCTCTGGCGCCTCAGTAGATGCCCACCTAACATATGAAACTTCTTGTCGTCTTGTGCTTCCATCCCATCTTTTACCTCACCCTACAATGGCGAGGCACACCAACACATACAGCCACAAGTCAGAGAGGTGAGTACATTTGAAATCCTGAATTTACCATTATTAGTAAAGCCGACGTTGATCAAAGATGAGGGGTTACAAATAATGTTAAATTTGAGTCGTTGATTATCAAGCTATCGTCTATGGCCTTAAGGGTTGTCGGTGGGGAGGTTGCTGAGGTTGGTGGGGTCTATGCATCAGGAAAACCTTCCCATCCTAAATTTCTCTGAATTAGCTGGATTAGCTGAATTTCCAATAATGCATCTAATTATACTAATTCCTTATAATTCTGTCAGAATAATGCTATAAAATTAGCAAGGGAGGTTTTTCCTGATTGAACACCTAATATCTTGAACTGTGTTCATAGAAGATATTGATGAGTACAGGAAACCGCTCGAGTCAATTACATCAACAACTACACTTCAAGCATTGGGGAGGGGGGAAGTAAGTGGCCCTATGACTGTCATACACAGTAGCAATGTTGGGCGTAAGTATACAAGTCAAGTCAAGAGCACAATGAGTCCAGTTCATCCCTAATCACCCTGACAACTCTCTCGGTGGACAGATAATCCTGAGATACAGTTGACTAGCATTGCATCAATAAAATACCAGTACTTGTCAGAATGCAGGATAACATGATCGCACAGGCTTGACCCCGTTGCCTATGCATTGAATGACCGCAGCTTCACTTAGGTAATAGTAGGGTGTTCGGCTGGTGGGGACCTAGAAGCAGAGCTAACAATATCAGTGGGGAGGATAATCAGACGCACCTGTAACATAATACCACCAAAGGAGTAGATATCATTGCACTCACTTGGCCCTATGGGCAATTCATTATCCGGCTCTCCAAGTAGCTCAGGAGCCAGCCATAGAAAGTTTCTGTGGAATGTTGAAGTCCAGGAAGCCATAGAGATGCTCATGACTTCGGAATACACCAGGGAAAGGTTGGTAGTAACTACAACAAATTTTAAAAGTAAACAGATGTTAATGAGTATCGGCACTTACTGTTTGCACAAACTTCATGCAGTCTGAGCTGCATTTCTTGTGGGCGACATCAAGAAACCTCAAAGGATCCTTGAGGATAGAGTTGGTCGTGGTGGACAGGTATTATGACTCTGACTCAGAGAAATCATGGTCACGTGCCAGTTGTTTGGCAAAGGCTTTAGATCCAAACAAACACCCATGCACTCGACATGTATCACGTAACTTATTAAAGTGGGCTTTGGAGCGTCATAAGGACCTGCAATAAAAATTTCACCAAGAACTGATATTGTAAATGTATGGTAATACACATTAAAGGCTATGATGTCCAACCAGGTAGTCAGTAACTAAAGAAGCCCAATTATTTCTCGACCACGCGCAATGATAAGATTGCACAATAGTGTAAGCCTTGCCCTCTTTGCATCATCGCATCGTATTTTTTTGATCAACGTGATGACCCTGCTGTATGGGTCGCAGAATTGTTCTGCAGAAGCGTCAATATTCTGGTAGATACCTTTTGTGAAACAACTGATTGCATTATGTGACGCAGCCCCGGCGAGTCCGAACACAGCGTCGAAGTTTTCCGCATTCACATATTGGTAAAGGCCATTGAGGAATAGGAAATCAATGATCATATTCACGAACCAATCTGCTTCAAACGTGTAGCAAACTAGTACACTGTTGTTGTCCTGTGATTTTACATAAGTACAAGTGCAAAACCTACAGATAAACGTACATATTCAAATTTGTGTAAAAAGTCGAGGCTCCCGAGTAGCATTGGCACCAGCGTCTTCTTGTGCAACACCTCAGCGCCTTGCTGGTCAATTGGGAGACACAAAGACAAATCCCTCTGAACAGTATGTATGGCATAGTCCTTGAACAGGCAGCAAATGTTAGACATCCAGGATACCATTTCTTCTTTGACTCTTCTGGTCTCAAATGGCTTATATTTTACTATAGAAAATAATATGTCAGCGACATACACACAGGCGCATTGGCAGTACATCATGTGACATACCATGGCCAATCACTGCAATCCTACTGACCTTTAGCGCCTTCTTGATAGTCTTGGCACATTTCTTGCGTGTCGGAGCAACACCCTCCTCCTGCAGCATGACACATCATAGCTCGACCTTGGTCTTCTCCCTGATGGACAACACCTTGGTTCTAGTAAGCTCCATGGGGATTATTTGATCATTGTCTTCCAAGTTGGAGGACTCGGAGGACTCTTCAACATTGCTCGGAGCAGGAGTCGATGCTGGCACTAATAAGAGTGTCTGATTTTAACAGAAGATTAATAATAGAATTAATATTAGAGGGATGGACTTACGTTTATGAAACCCGGCTGTTCTGTGTTTGCTGCTCGGGGTGCCTCGGCAGCACCGAGGTCCCACCACATATATTGCGAGACGCCATAGCCAGTGAATGTGATGTCCTGGTGCACGTACTGGTCATCATATTGAGAACCCTGTGGTATAGCTAGATCGTCCTGTTGCGATTGGGGTTTGTGCGCATGTGGAGGCTGTGGCTCTGGGTTGGATTGGATTACAAGAGATTGAAGCTGGTGCTCGTAAGGAGGGTGGAGCTCCGCATTAGGGTACTGATGCATGGGGAGTTGGTGCTCATAAGGATGGTTGAGCTCCGCGTTGGGGTACTGATGCACGGGGGGTGGCAAGTCCAGTGCAGGATACGGGCCTAGCGGTTGCTCGTTCTGACACTCGAAACGAAACTCCTGATCAACAGGGTATTGTTGTGTGAACATTCTATGCGATCTAGTATCACTGGTGGTCAATTAGCATTTGATGGATAATGAAAGGTATTTATAACACCGACCTTTTCATCGCAGCTGTAGTCGTTGAGCACTGGTGGCTGTTGGGTGGTTGTCGAGTGTATGTACAGTGGCTCAAAAAAGTGTCTCAATGTTTGTGGATTTTCATGTAATTGCTGTATTATGAGTCAGGGTGTGGGAATATGACTAAGCCATAGGGAAGTGTGGGAAAGCTCTGCTTCCTAGCTTTATGTGTGGTTCCTATAGCGTGGGAAAATTATGTCATTGAGTGAAGATATGGTCATTTTAATTTGGTGACTCATTGAGACACTTTTTTGACTTTTAGTTTAACCAACACAATCTCTACAATTCTAGTACTTGGTGTTTCCTCCAGTTGTTCTAATTGCTTCTATCACTCTTCTATTCACACTATCTATCAATTTCAGGCATTCCTCATCAAACATGTTGCCCCACTCTGCTGCAACTCTCTCCTACAGCTAAAATAACCCCTATGGAGGATCTTGATGGACTGTAAGTGATAGCTTGAGTGATTCCCAGGGTTGTTCAATAGGGTTGAGGTCTGAGGACTGGGCTGGACATTATAGAACACTGATACAATAGTTTTCAAACCATTTTATGGTCAACTTGAAGTATGCTTAGGGTCATTGTCTTGTTAGAGGGTAGTGTCTTCTTTATTAATTCTTGATTCCTGCACGCTCCTGAGCAGACACTCCTCCAAAACTAAAATGTGCTGTTCTCCATTCATTCTCTCCTCCACCTCACAGAGAATTCCTACTCTATTCTACCTCATACAAACCTATACCATCAAGTGTCCTACTCCATACTTTAGTGTTTTCTTGACTTTTCTTTCTTCTAGTAGTTCTTCTGCCTTTTATCATACATATTCCTGGCCATCTGACCCCATCCTATTGATTTTTGTCTCATCTGACCAGGTAACCCTATTCCAGTGCTCAACAATCCAATACTGAGGCTTTACAGCAAAAGCTAGTTTCCTCCCTCTATAAGCTGAAGACAGGAGAGGCTTTTTCTGCTTGATTACAGCTTTAAGGTTGGCTACCTTAGGAGTATTCCTGACTATTTGAGTAAAGAGAGCAGTGTAGATGATGTAATTAATGAATTTGGTGCCTTGAGTAGCATTGGCAGCCTGCCTAGTTAGAATATGATAAACAAGAGATTTTTTGTTATGTGGTGTGAGCTTGAAAGGACAACCTAGTTTGATATTTGTCTTATCTGGAATGGCTTTTTTAATGACCCTAATGAGAGTAACCCTGCTCAGACCAGTTTTAGTAGCAATCTGCCTGGTATACAGATTAGAAGAGCTGAGGATAATAATAGGGGCTGTTTCAGCTGTAGGAAAGAGTTGCAGCAGAGTGGGGCAACATGTTTGATGAGGAATGCCTGAAATTGATAGATAGTGTGAATAGAAGAGTGATAGAAGCAATTAGAACAACTGGAGGAAACACCAAGTACTAGAATTGTAGAGATTGTGTTGGTTAAACTAAAAGTCAAAAAAGTGTCTCAATGAGTCACCAAATTAAAATGACCATATCTTCACTCAATGACATAATTTTCCCACGCTATAGGAACCACACATAAAGCTAGGAAGCAGAGCTTTCCCACACTTCCCTATGGCTTAGTCATATTCCCACACCCTGACTCATAATACAGCAATTACATGAAAATCCACAAACATTGAGACACTTTTTTGAGCCACTGTACGTCCGTGGGTTGCTGATCATGGAACTTTGGCCTTGTGCAATGGACTTACAATTCATATTCAAATAACGCCCACCAATTGGGATGAGGCAGAAATGAAGGGAAAAGGGGTTGTATTTATCAGGATGATGATACATAGATGTACAGCAGGTTTGACGTAAAGAGAAAATGCAATCAATTCATGTAGGCGACGAGACATGTATGCAGAGCAATATTGAATATAAGCGATCAAGATGGATCAGGGGCACTGGATTGAAGGGTGATACAGTGCTCTCAAGAATGACTATAAACAGGCATATCAGGACATTGGCTGTACATGTGCTGTCAACAAGGCATCAACGAAGCAATTGAAAAACCCACACACCCTTCTCATGCATCATAGATTAGGCTGTCATTGGAAAGCTCTGCATCACTACAAGAATTATCCAGAAGCTTGTCCGGCGACTGTTCTGTGTCACTACTAGTGAATGGGGCAGCAATGGCACGCTTCTTTGCATGAGCCACAAACTGTTTGCACTGCTCATTGACGATGTCAAAGTTGTCCAAATTCTTTGCGAAGACTGCTTAGAGATAGTTTTTCTCATCCTGCAAGGCAGGAAGCCCTCGTGCACAGACAATCTGCCTGTAAATGTCTATTTCTGATTGGACCAGCTTGAATTCCTCCTCCTGCTCATCCTGCAAGGATTGCAGGAAATCATGCTCTCAGCTCAACATTTCCAGCTTCCAGGTCATACAGATAATTGCGTGTTTGAGGCCCTGCTGCTCGGCCTGTTTGACTAAAGTGGTCTTGTGGAAGGTACAATCAGATAGCCGAGATAAGCCTTTTTCAAGGAGATCCATACCCTAGAACCAAGTTAAGTAAAACAGATCAAATTTAAAATAAAAGAAAGAACCTCGCATAAGTCTTGCTGCGTAAATTCTTTGTGTGAAGAATGTTGAATGTGCTTCTTTGCAAACTCAAGCTCATGATGGGGAGCATGGCAAAGAAGGCATGGTGGAAACCGAGCACACATCTTTTCGCGAAAATGACAAATATGGTCTTGGTTTCCGGAGGAGGGACATTTGAGAGTGTGCTTTCCATGAAGACGTTTGTCATTCCTAGAGGATAATTTGCGATTATCCTCCCTTCAAGCGGGTGGAAATTCTGGCTCAAAGGTGAAGCTTGAAGTGAGAGAGTGAGGAGGGGACAAAGGGGACATGATCTTAGAATTTGGGACTCGGAAGCTTGAAGATAGCACTGAGTCGACATGAGTTGATGCTGTAGTGTCAGAGTCAGATAGAGGGGGGGTTGTCTGAGTAGTATGGGCGTCTGTATCAGCTTTGGTAATGTCCATAGAGATAGACGAGATAGATAATAGAGCTTATACAGTTTCAACACATAGGTGACATGTTGAAGAGGAGTAGTTGGGCCCGCTTACCTCCTACTACTATGTACTATCTAGTATTAGTGAAAACTGGTGCAATCTGAGTTTGAAAGGCTTGCCCTGTTTATTTACCAAGTTCCTTCCCATGATAGAAACTCTCCCACCACGTAAGTCAAAGCAATGAAACAATTTCTCCCTGTTCCCATGAGTTGTCAATGAGGTATCAGATAGGAAACACTGACCAAGGAAAGCAAATTTGGACCTTCTCCTGTCTTCCTGTCCTGCCAAAGTATCTGCACCAATTTTAAGCTCCTTGTATTCTGCCTGCTCTCCGAATATGCATACCTGCCCAGCTTGTGGACGTGATGACCTTACTTTCACTGGTCTTGGTCAACATCTAGCAAAGAGTTGTGATCCACACTGTCAAGCACTCTACAGTCAATCACGTGGATTAAACTCCACTGCTGCTGAAGACTCCCACATGGATGATGAGAATGAACCTGCTGAGATCTTCAATGGTGATTACTTCATGGACGGGACTTATGGTGAAGCCCAGGGTGAGGTGGACTATGAGATGGAATGGCATGATGGGGTGGGTGGGGGCACTGATAGCGACTTGGACTTGGATGATGGGATATCTGCAGAACCTGAATGGGAGCCTCCCATTCCTGATCCTGCAGGAGATTGGCCACAAGCCCAGGAAAGTGAAGTTGCCAATGAAGATCATGACCGTGATGCTCGACTACAAGTTCAAGAGCGTGCTCAAGGGCATCATGGTTATGTCGCTGTCCCATATCCGGATCCACAAGCAGGCCAAGAGATAAATCAACACAGTGATAATGATGCTGCCAATGCCAGATACAGTTTTCAGCTTGACAACAAGGATAACGCACATTTTCCCTTCTGTTCACAGACTGAATGGGAGATTGCAAGGTGGTCAAAACTTCGTGGACCTAGTTCTACGGCACTTACAGACTTATTGGCAATTGATGGTGTGAGTTCAAATAAGTTTGACGAACTACAGCATCTAACTAGGAGTTCTACCAGGTGCCAGAGTCATTGGGACTCTCCTTCAAGAATGCAAAGGAACTAAATGCAATCATTGACCACGAGCTGCCAACCGGACACCTGAAGTTTAAGTGTGAGTAAATTATTGTCGCCGGGGAGGCTTTTGATGTGTATTACCACGATGTCATTGAGTGTATCAAAGCACTCTACGGTGATCCCAACTTCGCAGACTATCTGACTTTTGCTCTGGAGCGGCATTATGCTGACGAAGATCAAACTACATGCTTATTCCACGATATGCACACTGGAAAGTGGTGGTGGGATACTCAGGTATGAAGAGTTCTTACGTTCAAATGATCATGTGCTTATCATCATATTTCTTAAGAAAAAGCTTGATCAACATCATCCTGGAGGCATGATCATTCCCATCATTATTTTGACAGATAAAACTCAGGTGACCATGTTTCGCAACAAGACCGCCTACCCTGTCTATCTAACAATAGGAAACATACTGAAGGAAATCCGTCGTAAACCTTCACATAGTGCCCATATCCTCCTTGGATATTTGCCGACAACTCACCTCGAACATATTTCTATCAAGGCTTCTCGCCATTGCACCATAGCCAATCTATATCATGCATGTATGTCTCACGTGCTTGCACCTCTCGAAAGTGCGGGGTTGGACAGAGTCAAGATGTGCAGTGGTGATGGTGCTCTTCGCCGTTGTCACCCTTTGTTTGCATGCTTTGTTGGTGACTATCCAGAGCAGCTGCTTGCTACTGGCGTGAAGTTCAGGGAATGCCCCAAATGCAATGTTGATGCCGATGAGACAGGGAGTAATGCAGCATCTTTTCACTTACGAAATTTGTGTTCTGTGCTAGATGCCCTTGCCGCTCTTAATCAAGGGCATCTTGATTTTGTTCATGCATGTACTGCCACAGGAATAAAGCCCATCATTCATCCGTTCTGGCAGGACCTACCTTTGCAAACATCTTTCGTGCGATCACGCCTGATATCCTGCATCAATTGTATCAGGGCTTGGTGAAGCATCTCATCGGTTGGTTGTCAGAAGCATGCGGAGCAGCCGAAATTGATGCTCAGTGTCAGCGGCTCCCCCCAAATCATAATATATGACTATTTACGAAGGGAATCACTACCTTATCATGTGTCAGTGGCATGGAACATGCCCAGATCTGTTGTTTCCTCCTGGGAATCATTATCGATATTCACCTGCCCAATAATCTCAACGCAAGTCGCCTATTACGAGCTGTGCGGGGGCTACTGGATTTCCTATACCTCGCACAGTATCCTTGTCATAGCTCCGAGACTCTGGAACTCTTACAGGAAACACTAGATGTTTTCCATGACAACAAGGACATTTTCATTGACCTTGGGATCCGGAACAACTTCAACTTACCAAAGCTCCATGCTACTCACCATTACCCCCTCATGATCACAATGTTTGGTACAATGGACAACTACAATACCAAGTACACTGAATGGCTCCACATCGACCTTGCAAAAGATGCTTACCGTGCGACAAATCACAAGGACGAATTTATCCAGATGACCATCTGGTTGGAATGCAGGGAGAAGATTTTACGCCATGAGAAGTATGTTCGCTGGCGTCTTTCTGGTAGACGCAAGGCCATCCCTCATCATTCGCGTCCTCCTGACATGACTCATTGCCGTGTGCAAGTCATGATGAAACATCCTAGTGCGAAGGCCATTAGCATGCAGAAACTTATTGACGATTATGGTGCGACTTATTTCTGTGAGGCGCTGGCACGCTACATTGCTCAACACAACGGTCAAAATAACAACCAACCTCTGCAAGGTCATGCACTCGATAACTTGGTGAGTGATGTTCATTTTCCTTTCCGTACACTACCCATTTTCCACAAGATTAAGTGGTTGTTGTCAGATACTTGTGGCCATGGCGAAGCACCTGTCACAGTTGACAGTGTGCACGCTAAACCACAGCAACACTCCAGTTCTCGTCTGGTTGTTCGGTGATCTGACACAGTATTGGTGTCTCTTGGAACAGGTGCTGTGGGTATTGAAGGTACACTTTCAATTTTTGATTGATTATACATTTTATTTATGCGGAATTCAGACTTTCGGGTGGGTCAAGTTTTGTTTTGCCCCCCGCATCAGTACCCATACTCTTTCCGCCTACTTTCCATGTACCCAAACACCTTGCCTACATTGAGTGGTTCATGCCATTCCCCCCAGCTCCTGACCAGAACCATGGTTTCTATAAGCTCTCTCGAGCACAACACAGCGGAGCGGGTGGCTAGCATTGTGTCTGTCATCGATATTGTGAGCAGCACTCATCTCATCCCAAGATTTGGTGTCATTGCTCCACAGGAGTGGACAAGCAATACTGTTTTAGAGGATTGCAACACTTTTTGGTTGAACTCGTACTTAGACAGACATACCTTTGCAAGGTTTAAATAATTCCTTATTGTATCTGGCACAAGGATATGGAACCAAATGAATTGCAATGCCAGGTGTCACTTATTCGTTTCTGTACATTCGAGCACTTTACTCTGATACACTAGTGACATGATTATTCAGATATGTAAACATATTACTTCACAAGGCTATGTTATTGAGCCCGAAATGCCTCAGAGGTCCTGCTATTGAGCCCGAACACCTCAAAGGCTCTCTTATTGAACCCAAGGGGTCATATGCTGGGTCTCCGAGTAGACATAAATTAAATTTAGCGGACTGTATTTCTAAGATGAGGTGTTCACGTTGACTTACTTCACCCACATTCCTTTACTTTTTCTGACTCTTTGCTCACCAATACCACTGTTGTTAACCATATTATTAGTGCCAGTCAGTACATCAGGAACCTAGTACTATGTCCACACCTAGCAGCGCCCGCAGTAAGTCTGCATGAAGTCTTGTTGAAGGAAGTTCTGATTACGTTGACAGTTCCACAGGATGCAAAGAAAAAAGCCTTAGAAAATGCTAGTGAGCACACAAATATCTGCCTCTAATTGTTGACATACATACTCACCTTTTTATGAGTCTGGAATCACTGGCAGGGTACTAAGGAAGGTGGAAGCAAAGCTCCCACTGCGAAAAAGACGAGGGAGATGACACCGAAGGATTGTCCTCCGACGGCTAACTTGAAGGCTGCAAAAAAATCAACAGGTCGTCCCACACAGAAAACAAGGCCGACTGCCACGACATCTAGTAAAGACAAATCATCTAGTAGTAAAAGTTATTGATTGATGTCTTGACTTGAGAATTACTACTGATGCAGTTTGACTAGAGCGGCAACATGACTCTACCCCACAAGACTCAGAATCAGAGGACCTGGAGCGCAGTGATGAACCCATCATTTGAAAGAAAGGTTAGTGCATCATAGGCAGAATGATAAAATGACCTGCCTTGACTCTGTACTAGCATGGCCGCCACAGCAAGACGCTGATACTGCCAGCAAGGCTCATCACAGCGATGGAAAGGATTCTGCAGATGATATCAACTCTGATACAATCCCATGCGACATGGAGGATGGTTCAGACAGTGATGAGGGAGAAGACGAGACACCAGAGGTGATTGCAAAGCGGCTCCTTGATGAGGTCCCATTTGCTCTGAGTCAGTACCATCACCAACAGTTGGCACATGACCACAAACATGCGATGGAGGTTAGAAAAAGAACTTGCTTTGACATCAGTTACTCCGACAGCTCACCTCATGGTCACTGAGGGCGGGAACATAAAGCTACTGGATCAGAACCTAGAGACGTGGAGAGTTATTAAAGGGGCAATTATTGAGGCGAAGTGTCACCTTCTTTTCATTGATGGGTTCCCCGAATTGGTTGACAAAAACCAGCTCTCACACCAGTCGTTGTTGACTGTTGCAGCGCAGTGCAATGATCTGCGTGAAATCGAGAAATGTCTTCACATGGACGAAGACTACATCTCACAGCTGGCTAGCCTGGTAAGTTTTTTCTGCGAGTATCCACAAGTCAGTTTCTAATTCATATGTGTTGACTACGGCAACAGGTAGATGCCCGTATATCAATACTCTGGTGTCCTGCATGAATTGGGAATCATGCATGGACATGACTACTAGGTATCCCCCTAAAAGACAAAGTCTGTTAGCTTAGTCCTCAGACTAGTCAACCCATACATTGGTATCAAACCTTGGTCCAATATTTCCAGTTTTCCCTCAGTGATTCATGAATCTACCATGTTTTGAAGAAAAGTCATATGTGAGATGGGAATCACATAATGACCTAGTTGATATGAGAAGCAATTTGAAGGTTAAGGTATTGCCTTTCCTTTGGCTTATTCACTTTGGCTAGAGAAACCCATAGAGAAAAGTTCAAAGCCTAACAAAAACCTATCTAAAAAGCCCATGTATTGTGTACTATTATTTGTTCCATTATTTCTGAGTAGTTGTCTCTAGTGTTTCTTTACTTTACTTTTCTATTAGGATGCTCTGACTAATCAGATGCTTCACAAAATTGAACCTACAGGGTATGATGTCATAATGATGTCATCCATTCCAGAATGTTCCATGGAATTTGCTAGAACATTCCAATGACTCATAATGACTCAGAATGATGTCATTATCCCACCATGAATATTCTGGAATATTCTTTTGCACCTGCTAGAACATTCTGCTCCAGTTTTTGGAATATTCTTCTCACATTCTGAAGTCATTACATCACCTTTTTACTTACATAATATTCCCACACAAAATGTATATAAGGAGAGCCCATTCTCCCCCAAAAAAATAGATCTCCCACTTGTTGCTTTCAAGAATCTCCCACTTGAACCAATTGAACTCTCACCTAAGAAACTTCAGACTGAACAGATTGCTGCTTACAAAGCACATTTCCTTTGTAAGTACTGTCCAGACAAGTGCAGGGAAAGTGTTTCCCTTGAGATTACGTAAGTTTCTCGCGATAGAAACCCAGTTTAGTGAGACCAGCGTTCTCACCACGTATTGTTTACTGACCAACATGAGCTTTGGTCATCGTTGTCATTTGTGAGACCAGCATTCTCACCAGGTATTTGTATATTGGCCAACACGAGCTTTGGTCATTGTTTGTTTCTTATTTGTCATTGTTGTTATTTGTGAGACCAGCATTCTCACCAGGTATTTGTATATTGACCAACACAAGCTTTAGTCATCGTAGTCACATTTGAGACCAGCTTCTCAATAGTTTATCGTATATCCAGGAAACCAGTTTAAGTGTCTAGACGGTATTTCCTAGACAAAGTTTATAGTTTTAAATCAGAGATAGTAAAGCTCCAGCTAAGTTAATCTAATTGATTGGTTTAGCGAGCCTCCCAAGAACTCACACGTTATCTGCCACGAAAGAAGAAAAGTCGTAGACCATGTTAATTGAGGACTGGCAAGAAGTCTTATCCAGTGTAATTGTGGTGTCATTACATTCTTACACGTATTTATATAAGACCCTCAGTTATTAAGACACCGGCGAGAGCTGAAAGACGATGCGTGCACGAAGGTCTCCGGCTACTTTCGTCTGCGACATATAGACATAGAAAGTGTGAAATGTCTTATGGTAAAGCATGCATATATTTATGCAATGAAGTTTGACATGAGTTCATGCTACTACTGCTCATCGGTGTCAAATTACTCACCTTCAAGTTTTTGCAGGGTCATAATGTCCCTTCGCCCATATGGAACAAGCCCTATCAGGGCGAAATCTTGATTGCCCTGATTTTTGGCCACGTCTTTAATGGCTCTCAGTCCATCAGTGTCCATTTTGCAGAGCGTTTTGCCAACCTCACAGAGAACAACACCAAGCGTCCAGAGGTACCCATCCCATTGGTAGCTCTCATGGCAACTGTGGTATTTCTTTCCTTTTCTTCTTGAATTCATGCTCATATGATTTTATTTTGAGGTGTATGCAGCGCTTGTGTGGAAGTCGATGGGTTCGCCGGCAAAGTTTAACTTTTCAGGTAATCAGTTCAGCGAAACATACTTTTTTCATGTCAAGTTCTTGCAGAATTTGAAGGACACGGCACCAAGGAAGTTCCACCCCATGATGGCTGACATCTACATCAGCAAACTACCGATTTTGTGACAGGTGCCACAAGACCACACAGGTCTTACAAATTCACAGACGTATAATAAAATAGCACACTCCAAATGCTACCAAGGTCTACAAATAATACAAACCAACTTAAAAATGTGGATTTCAGCCAGTATTCCTATCTCTTGCCAACCAAAATCTGACTAAGCTTGTACAGCTTGTACAATCTGTACAAGCTCTACAAGCTCTACAAGCTCTACAGAGACTTACTAAAATTACTAGTTTGCTAACATTATTCTATCCTTAGCCTACTATAATACTGAAAGTATGATTGAGATGTGTATTATTTGACTTGATGGAATCTCCTATAAAGACTAAAAATGCAATATCTCCTGACCCTGTGAACCAAATTACACAAGAGTTGGACCATTGGAAAGCCCTGATTTTACTGCATAGATGGAGGAAGAACCTGAATGAATAGCTACTAGTGAAAAAGCGGTTGAGATATATATTTATCATTATTACACCCCCAAACAACACTAAAAGTGTAATATCTCTTGACCCTGTGAACCAAATTTGATGAATGTTGGATCATATTAAAGCCCTGATTCTGCAGCATAGACCATGATAGAAACCGAACAAAGCGCTTGAAAAACGAGTGTGATATGTATTAATTCTTATTGTGCCTCTCAGAAATATAACAAAATCTATTGACTGAGTGACATAAAACATATATTAAATGAAGCAGTCTACCATTCAAGCACATCTATATTAAATTATTGCACTAGAATATATCTACTAGTAAATAGAATAGTAGTGTTGTGTTGAAAGGACTTAGTGAATTTTCGCATTTTTGGGCATGTGACATTTGTTTGGTATATATTGCTATTACTGTTGAGATATATCAATGGTCTTGTGGCTTAGTGGTAACAATGCTGCACTTATAATTGCATGAGGCTTGAGGTCTTGGGTTCAATTCCTGCTGATTGCAAATTATCATGTGTGAAATACATCATGTGATGTGACATGTGACATGACTTGGTGATGTTCCTTTTGTCATTTGTGCTCCGAAATCCACAAGCCCACAACCTTTACAGCTGGTACAAGGTGTCCTTGTACAGGCTTGTACAGACCTGCATAGGGGGACTTAGCTGTATCCCCAGTAGTTTGCTGATGTATGAGGCTGTACAGTGAGTTTTACTTCAGTCAAAGTTGTTTGTTGCATGTTGATTTGGACTCACAGGCATTTGAAGTACGCTGGCGCAGAGCATACTGCGGAGCAAGATGCAGCCCTCAACCTCCTCGACCTTGATGGGATGGATGACTAGCATGTATCATCCATTCACTTAGTGTCTTCACGGTCTTCCCATTGCTGTTAATATACTTATTGCCTGATCTCATACCTGCCATATACTAGTACATCCGCTCAACAGTCGTGGTATATTACCCATTAGATACCCTGATTTAATCAAATGCTTAGTTTTATTTCTTGTAACACTCAGCGTGATTGTGATTCTAATACTACCCAGATCCTAACCGAAACCTATGATAAATTCGAAAACATCCTTTACATTGCAAAGATAATAGGACAGACATTCTTCCAAATACCTTCAAATTATAAGAATTATCGACAATTATCGACAGGTTATCAGGGGGGTAACATAATCCATCTAATCTCCTAAAAATGCTAATTATCTGAAATGTTCCTAATTATTGAGAATTACTTACAATTAGATGAAATTAGCAGGGGAGGTTTTTCCTGATGCATGGAGGTCTATGGGGCTTGAGGACGCTGCATCTAAATTGTTTCTTTGAGTTGATGCAAGCTCTGGCATGGGGATCTCGGAGAAACAAGAGATGGCATTGAAAGCCTTGAAAGCAAATGTATGCACTATCCTACTTATATAGACCACAGCAATGAAATTTCAACCTAGCTTCGATATATCGTGGCTGCAACAAATATTTGACATCCGCGGATGTGATTCCTCAGCGACTCTACGAAGGTTTTATCCAATCTGCACCTGCAGATCTCGATTGCTAACCCATGCCTTCCTAATATGGCGTTCAGTTGTACTAACGCCTTGGAGAATCATGTTATCGACTCCCTCGAGGGCCTCAACTCAGAATTTTTAGTTAGTACTAGTGTGGGACGTTTACGGTTTAGAAGTGCGGATTCCACCATTTCTGCTTCGACCCTAAGTTGATGTCTTTGATGGTGGGTCGCTCACAGCTGATACTATTGTGAGCCACTGCTACTCGTCGACATGCTTCTCACTTCGCTTGCAGGACTGTAGATACCAAACCTCGTGCTTTGGAACGCCGAGCGCCACCATGACCTAAATCACCTATTTTACTTCCTATGCGAAATGACGAAGGAAGGGGGAAATGAAGACGAACGAAGTAAAGGACAATCACATGCGAGAAACGAAATGTCACTGTGCGAAAGCGGCACACAGGTGGTGGGGATCCGCACGGGTGTCGGAGGTCGTACCTGCAGGGTCACCCTTATCCGCGGGTAACACATACATCGCCCGGTGAGAATTGTTAAATTCATGTATGGTGTATTCATACCCAAAGGCATAAAAATCTACATGTGGTGTAAGACGTACCAGATAACAAGACAAACAGCGAGAAGAGAGACGAGACAACAAACAAAAAAATCGATCAGAGAACCAGCCAGGCCAAGAGTTTGGGACCAAGAATAAAGTTAATGAGAGGAGGGATGCTTGCCGAAAGAATCCATGTAGTCGAGATGAGTGCCGGGGATATACCCCATCATCAGTGCGTAGTAACCAACAATTGTCAATTGGGAATTCGAAGGCATTGACTATGCGTCCGAGAACAAGGATGAGTAAGTTTTTCCGATCACTGGCGTGGTTGGGGTCCAGCACTGCATAGTGTGCGTTCCGAGAGCAACAGTATTATCACTCTCCTTTGGAATTTAGATCCCCTAAGCCAGCTACTGATCTCCCGGTCTAGTTTTGTGTTCCCCAACGGATGAGAGGCTGAATTTCTCTCATATCCATGTGACCCCTGACCCCAGCTCCAGGGATCGCCGGGTCACCTGTTGTGGGCCGTATGCAACAACGGGTTGGAATTACACATTTCCAAGCATTCGTCTCCCAAGAGAATTTCGGGGAAATAGCAAATTGAACCTGAAGTCTGCTGGCAATGCGCTGGCAGTGCAGATGCCATCTGTCTGAAGCAGTATTTCAGGTGAACAGGTTATGCAACAGAACATTATTCAGGATATTAAAAGCAAGTTGTCTTCCTACCGTCCTCTTCAAATTTGTTTTTTAAGTTCCATATCACATCTCACAAATAATGCGTCTCTCCTTCGTCCTCGCGGTTGTTGCTACTTTCAAGTTGGCAGCGTCTATGGTTATCCGTGATGACAGTGATTGTCCCAAATCCTGCGCCACGAGAGATTGTTGCTCTGGCTATTATTGCCAGGTTATAACTGCTGTCGACTTTGATGTAAGTATGAGTAGTTTTCATCTGACCCCATGGCTCAATGACATGGTAGGGGTTCATATGTACAAAGGATGATGCGTGACGGGCTATCGGGCTACCAGTACAGTAAGTCGTGTTTCCGTTTTCGCCTTGGTGCACACTGCAACGTGGTTGACGACACGACATGCAAGTAGTTCGTTTCTGAGTGCTCGGCTGTCATGGTGAACAAATTTCACCCTGCTGGAGCATTGAAGACCTAGGAACATCTCGAACACTTGACTGCATAAACTATGACTGAAGTACTCACAACGCGTTGTTTTTCGTCTCGTTGCAAGCTTGCAGAATATAATTTATAAAGGCGCCACAAGATGGGATGGACAGTCGGACATAACACATGTCAACCGAAAGGAGTCTTCCTTGAAGGAATGATGCGCGGTACTTGCGCGGTCACCATGATGTCATTTGTGTAACAGTGGATGAATCGATGACTTACAGCAGCGTTTAGAAAGTCGTTCTAAATCTAAATCGTAACGGCGCCGGCGCCGGCGCCCGACTCGCTGATTTCTGGCATGTTTTGTGTCCATTGAATTAAACACAAACTAGTCTTGGGCAAGATTACTGCAAGTGGCATCAGACTTTGTGCGAACAAGTAAAAATGCGAGCTAAGTGTCACTGTCAGAATAGAGGCTGACAGACGGCCTGTAAGATGTCACGGTAACATTCATTAGTGCAATGAAACAATTGGGGGTCGTGGATTGTCTTGTTGTCATAGTGCCCCGCAAGATGCAGCAGAGGTGTCGGAGATCCAGCCGAAGACAGAGGGATGAGTCTATGAGAATACCTCTCAGACTCAAAGTGAGCACGACCGAAAGTCATCTATATGCCATCAAAGATGGTAGTGACTGCACCCCTGACAGTGAGAACTCAAAGAAGTCTGAAACCACGAGGAGGGTAAAGCCTAGACCGGAGCATGATATTGGGGGGATACAAGGGATCCTAATAGAAGAGATATGAATGAACTTCATGCGCAATATGATTATGGGGCAGACAATTCCCGCTACAGCGGTACCTACTGAGCGGGTTTTGTGGTGCCATGGCCGTGTGTCGCCAAAACTGTTACGCCTGTTCAAACGTTCACGGTGTTTGATTCGCACGGTCCCTCAGTGAGTCTTAATGTGCATACATACATAGATTTTTAAAAACGCACCTTGCATTGCGATCATGTTCAGCGCGCGGATGCCAGAACGAAGGTGTGGTGCCAGAGGTGCGTCCGCGTCAGTACCTGAGTATGCAATCGAGATCCAGGTGCAGATCGAACAAAACAAATTTGTAGAGTCGCCAAGTCCTATTTGGCAGGACCAAAATCGTCTGCTATTACTATTTCGGGTTCATGAGGTCCTTTGCTGGATTTATCGCCTCTGCTCGTCCTTTGATATAAAACGAGCCGAGGTTGAGTCATATCACCCCAACTAAAACCCATCTCAATAGCTGGTAGTTGTGGCTAACGTCGATAAATACGATAGCTTTCTCTCAACTCTCCACGGAACATCGTCCAGCTCATGGACTGAAGCTCAGGAATCTGTGAGTGGCGTCTACGACTCCGAGGATGTGTAGCTCAACTTCGCCATTCTAGTCGTTACTCGAACTATACAACTACATCACTGCTAACCTAGGCAAAGAAATCCGGGGAGAGCTTGTCGAACCTCTGGCTTAACGTTCCAAGGACAAGCTTGCCGTCATCAACCGTGTAGTTGGTCTTCTCCGTAATGGCAGTCTCTTGTACGTCTCTACACGTTGTTGGACACTTTTCCGACTAATCTTTATGTTTACAGGATCGACGACATCGAAGATGACTCTCAGCTGAGACGTAGGATCCCAGGTTGGTCTCGTGTCGCCGTCACCATTATTGATGATGATCTCTTCCAGTGGCCGCCGCCGCCCACAAAATATATGGTGTTCCTCAGACCATTAATACTGCCAATTACGTCTACTTCTCGGCCTACCAGGAGTTGGCTGCTCTGAGGCTGACTGTTTGGCGTTGCGTTCCCATCTCGAGCTCAAGTTCAGATAGTGGGCTCGGCGACGATAGTCCAGCTGCTGAGAAGGCTGATTTCCCTGACCCTATCATTCCCGATTATGACTTGGACATCGTAGTGACCGGTGAGTTGTTTGTCATCATTGTTGCAACAATCCTAATGTTACACTACGTATAGATGAGCTTATGTAGTTCGCCTCTCCATTGTAGGAACTACATGGGCTGGGCTCGAAAGAGGCACTAACGCAGATGATGTTAGTAACTTAGCAGGTTGGGCGAATGCCTGATGGAAACTTCCTCTCGTCTTCCGCTTCTGTGACCTCTTTCAGCTCTGTCCACGTGGTTCCTACAATAGCGAGGTTGCTGGACCCGGCGGGCGAGTTGCCAGTCTGGTTAGGGCCGGAAACGGTGCTGCAGTTCTGATTCTGATTACCTTGTTGGTTACTGCTGACCTAGGAATCGCGGTCACTGGGATTGACAGTGGATGGGGACTTCAGTGTCTTCAATTGTTCTTTTGGAATAGAAGATCGTCGGGAGTTTCACTGTGTCGAATCTAGACGACGAAGTTGGACTGAGGGAAAGAGATGGAAGTTGCATTAATATTCAAGTCGAGTCTCCGCGTTCGCATTACCATGATCAACATTGTCGTTCAACATTCAACGATGGTACTTATATACTTACTAGCTTTATACATGCATACAATTGTTTCTCCTCGACCCTCATCCCAAATATTCTCGTCCGTCCTCCATGTTCTACGCTACCACACTGGTGTCTCCTTCCCCCTCTGAGACCATATCACTCACCCGGAACCACTTCCGTCTACCCATCACCCACATTTGTCCCTCCTGCGTCGTATCCTCTCAGCTCATCCATGTACAGAATTAATAAGTGAGTTTTAGCTTTTGACCGAAGCTGCAAAGTTTCGCTTCTGCTCCGGTGGAAGCTTCCCTATCGACGGGCTGACTGCAAACACCCCGACCTGGCTGTGGACTATGGCGGGTTATTCATGGGTGCATCTAGTCTCAAAGTCCGTCCTGTCCCGTCATATTACTGATCCCATAACGAAAACTCTAAACTCACATGTGCACCGCTAGATTATCATCTCACGAAATCCAGTACTAAGTCTTCATCTTAGACGTTCGTGTTCATACCCCTGGCGTCCATGAGTCTTCGATCCGAATTATGGAACATTATGCCCTACCAACGATCCCCGAGCTCAGTATAACCTCGGAGACTGCTTATACAACTCTCGGGCAAGATGGATTCCTGCATTTTGATCCAGTTCTCGCAATACAGAACCTCGCACGAGCCTGACAGTCTATTTCCCCCGCAGGAACGGCTATCCCCACCTTTATGCATGCGCTTCCAGCCCGCAATCTGCAAGAGTTATAATTCCATCAACTCTTGGTCCAAGCACCATCGTGTTTCAGCGTCACAGATCATCCCGCTGACGTTTATCCACTGCTGGCCAACGATATTTATGTTGATGTTTAACCCGCCCAGGTCCAATGTTCCGTCAAGTGCCTTTTTTTTCCCGTGTTAATTCATGCTCAGATATGTAATCTCTGCGATATTTGTACGACATTCGGTAAGACTATTCATCATCTATCAAGGCCTCACTGATCGCGATGACGATCGACGATTCCCAGCCCAGCGTGACGGGGATTAGGCATCTTCCCGTATGTTCAGAATGCATTTAATCGAGTCCTTCCTCTGGTATGTTTCGCCCAATATAACATCAATTTGCGAGAAATATAAAAGCCATGTAGAACTTTTAACTTACTAGTGAGACTTGAGCTCCTGGTGCAATAAATATTTGTATGGTAACGAGTGCGTGCGAAGCGACAAGAAACAGAGATACAAGAGTGACTGAAAGGAAGAAGTAAACTTCACAATTATTATAAAAATGACCAACGAACCTCCAAGACTATGTTCCAGTGTCCCAGGAAACCCCTCAACACGAGAGCAGCCTCGAACTTGAGCATCAGCCTCCGTTTACCTTGATGCCCAGTTCGTCGACACACGGTGATCTTGCTACAGGATCCACATCATCATATCATATTATGATCTGGTGAGTCTCAGGACGAGAACGTTCTGTCATCCATGGTCATCACGTCAATGCCAATATGATACTTAAAGGTCGATATTGACCCGGAGAAGGAGAAGTCTTTGCGTGTCGTTGCTTGCTAGTTTGATTATGCTACAGCTTCAGTCAGTTATATTATGGACATGGAAATTAGTGAGGTGGAGATGTAGAACCCTTGGCAACTCGTCATTCCTGATGATAGAGTAAATCCAGCATTAGATTGTACGGATACGACAAATGAATTGCTGATCTACACACTAGAGGCAGATCTAATCTAGAACAGCTGATGGTCGCAATATATGATGCAGCGAAATTAACTTGAATATCCGCTCGTGCGGCTGCCCTTTCTTTCCTGCGTGTCAGACATTTCTGTACCGTGCCACTAGCTCATCGACATCGCTCGTTACGACAAAATACTATGGTCAACTGTACTGCATTGAGAATAACATCGAGTGGTTGTTTGGATCAAAGAGATAGGCTGACTGGCCTGACTGGGCAGCGCTATTTCACCATCACCTTGAGCGTCATTCTTAGGGTGCCATCGCAGTCTACATAACCATTATTGCTGAAGCAAAACAGTCCGAATTAGTTCAAGGAGACTCGCAAATCATGATAATGAAAACAAACGGCACTACGAGGCAGAAGGAAGAACACTTACTCGTCCATCGGCCAATCATCCAACTGGCATAAAACTGCAGCTATTTTCCTGTCACGTTCAGTAACCGTGTAACGGGAGAATGATCTGTGTATTAGTCAGAGCAAGGAAGACAATGAATAGACTTTAGTATGCCTTGGCTTTGAATGAGTGGGAAGATAAACCTACCCTGGGCCCTCAGGTACAAGTGTCTCCCATGGACGTCTCATGCTTAAAATCAGAGGTTTCTGGGTCGCACAGCTCGAGTCAGGCGGGCTGCTGTGAGCCCAAATCGCAAGTTCGGCACTTGGATGCACTGGCAAGCTATGTCCAGACAGACCATACTCAACTCGCCACATCCCATTCTGTCCCATGTAAAAGCGCAACACCCATATACGTCCTTCAGCGAATAGGGTGCTATCAGTGCGAGGAACAGGTCAAAATCATGGTCCACATACCCCGGGCAACGAATTCTGCTTCCAATTTCTGTGTAATACGCAGACGTTTTTGGAACATCCTGAAGACGAAACGAACGGAGAAGTAGTTTTCGCCCGCACTATCTCTTTCATGGACGACTTGAATTTCATCTTGCTGACAACCCAACATGCGTCTCAAAGACCTATCCTTGGCTGATAGCACGCGGTAAGTTAAATAATGCTCTCAGGACATTATGTACCTGCACTTACGATTAACATTGTCCCCCAAATTCAGTAGCATAAACGAATCATGGTCGTTGACTGTCATGCACGCAAGTCGCAAGTCGTCAGAGCAAGCAGGCGAGAATTTGGGAATGAATTTAGTAAACTCCAAAAGGGCTTCTCGCCGGTTGTTGACAATCGCCCAATGCAGGGCCGTGTGGTCCTCGATATTGGGTTTTTGAAGGAGGTTGGAGAACTCTACTGCTGGGAGAGCAGCAGCGCAGGATTTGACAATTGGTGCGACAGAGGAAAGGGTGAAATCAGGAGAGAAGACAATTTCATAGATGCGAGAAAGAACTGAGGCACGGCGGCGTTTTTGCTTAGTTTGTAGGAATGAAAATACCGATCGTTTACACTGGACGGAATCTGTTGATACAGATGTATGAATCGTATCATACGAAGGAGGTAGGTCGGAGACGCTGGACGCGCTGTCATCGAAAGCTTTGGTGGCCATCGTAGAGGAGCAAAGCAGACAGTAAGGTTAATTATTCGAGAAAATAGGGGCCTGCCAAGCATTAATATTCGCACGAGGCCTGAGTCGAGGAGGGGATCATCACTGGTCCTTATTAATTGCAGGATGTCTTACAATATTAATGGGAGGGTCGACAATTCTGAGTCCTGACCATGATAGGCCATATGGAGGGTTTCACAAAGTGCTAACTTGCTAGAGTCTCCCAGCTAGATAGTCCTTTGTCTAATGTCTGCCGACTCCAAAGAATTTAGTGCTCCGCTCCGAATCCGAGTAAATGCGCGATGTCCTGCTACTCTCGACCTCCTGGGCACGTCGCCAGTCGCTCTCTCGGGAGACCTCCACATTGGTCTGACTCTCACCCTTCTACACCGGAGGACAATCGAGTATGGTAGCACACGGGTTTTGAATTCGGCGCATGTTCAAGTGTGAAATATCCTTCTTGAGAAGGACAATATCGAGGACTCTCGACTCATCTCCTCAACTCGTGCATAACGTTGGAGCGGGGCGCTCCGGCAGGACAGATCGGGTCGGGAGTGCCAGGGGTCCTGGCGCAGGAGCAGGAGTCCTGGCTCGTAGTCGGTAGTCCTGCGGGTGTCATAGTCGGTCCTCGATAGATAGAGCCATAGAGGTCTGGCCTGGGTTTCCCTTGCAGTCCGTGCCCGATTCAACGTTTGGTGTCAGCACTCATGTGTCCAGCGTCATCTGAGGTAATTGCAGTGCGCACAGCTTGAATGACCAAGTAGCATATCACATGTACATCACCCCAGCACGCCAAATATTTGATGCCAATGGATGTTTTAATGAGAGAGAGCATTTCCTCGTCGGAGGACACGTCAATCGGGATTGATATGCAATTTGTGATGGCGAGAGCTACTTTGGAGACTTTTTAACTTTGAATGTCGCGTAGTGAGTGCTCCGTGCTCGGTATTCGGTGAGTTGCAGATGCTACATAGGACGCCAACCAAGTGCCAACAGGTACTAAACAGATCTAAGCAGATACGTGCCGACCGTAGCTTGAGTCTCGTAATTACGTACCAAGTTGAACCAACCAACCAATGTCATGCAACCCATTCCTAAAGCTAACCGCCAAGGCATGTCCCTTCGAATTCGGCGGTGCAATTTCAAAGTCTGGATCAATCCGCTTCTGGAACATAGCTGGGAAAGTCTCTGTGCGACTTCCCAAAACGTCTTGGTCGAGACTCTAAGACCATCGTGCGATGGTTCTGGAACCACCTGAGTGAGCGTATAACATAGTTACCACGGTCCTTTGGGCCGCACTCAAGCCCTCCATTTTCACCTCATACTAGCGGAGCAATAGTTGCAAGGAATCTCCTCATGAATGTTTTTAATCCTCGCATTCTTGATGCCAGCATCCGCGATGTGACAGGGTGTCTATCCGACACACAAAAGGCTGATGTTCTGCTCCACGCCTTGCAGCATTTGCCGTCCGAAGGGTATGTGTCCTGCCATTACTCTACTTATATAAAATCTAGATTTAATGTGCATCACAAAGGTCCCGGATTGTCATGGAGAACGCTATTCAGTCGTTTCTCCAAGTCTCGGGCGTTCCACCACCAGATGTTGCAAGGGCCCTCCTGTTACGTGCCAAAACCCGTTTAGCAGCTGGGTACCGAACTTCTGCACAACAAGGTCAAATTCATACATGTCCATAGGTTCCGTGCAATGTGCTGACATCACCATCTTTCAGATTTGCTGTCTGTTCTATCTTCAGATCCCGCAAATCAGGACGTTAAAGCCATAATACAATCTGAACACATACGACAAGAAATGGTAAGTTGAGCAACCCTTTTATGATGCCCCTTTAGTAAATACTGTCAAGCTTATTAGGGAACCTGATGGTCCGCCTCGTTTTTCTGCAGAAGTCTGGAGAGAAGTTGCTCTCTATCTTCCCAAACGTGATCTGAAGTCTCTTTTATCGGTCCCGCATACACTCTCTCGCATCGCAAGTCAGCTTATTTTCCGCGAGATTGATCTACATTTTACGGCGTCGCCGGAACCCTCCAGAGCCGATGACAGATACAGGGGTGTCCATGGCGGTCGCGATGAGCAGGAGCTCGATGCCTGGCACTACCAGCGAAGTGCGGATATTCTTACTCGCATTCTCGTAGATCCTGTCTTTGCCTCGCAGGTCAGAAGCTTAAGCATATATGCTGTTGTTTCAGACACGTCACACACATTGGCGTTTCAGACTGGTTTGTGCTCATTCTTCAATGCTACTGTGTCTCAATCCCTCTCAGGAATGTTAATTAACTCTTTGCCTAAGCTCTGCAACCTTCGCAGTGCGCATTGTTCAGGCAACAAGGACTTAATCAATCGTATGCTTGAAACAATGTGTGCATCAAACCATCGTCTTTATAGCCTGTCCATTAAGTGCGTCGTTTTTGTGCTTCCTTTCCCCAAAAATGGCTGCATGTTCACGCTCCGTACAGTTTCGTTAATCGTTTAGGGGACATCAACATCCCACCATTCAAGCATATCACACATTTCTCCATCACAGCCGAGGGAGGGAATAGTACATCTACCCACGACTTTATATCACAGAGTCACGACAGCCTGCGCTCGCTGGTCATCAAGAACGCAAACTGGACATTCCCAACGGATGTCATCTCCATCCGTCACTTGACGGTCATCGAGTTCGAAGGTTGTTTTTCCGCAGACAGCCAGGTCTTCTCAGAGATCTTGTCCACCGGCCACCAGCTGGAGTCACTGACATTGTCAGGTGTTCTGGAATGCACTCCATCAGCAACGTTCCGCATGTATAGGTCCTCGCTTCCGTTCCTGACGCACTTTGCTCTCAAGATTGTCAGTCTGCATCGACATGTCACGGACAGGGACCTCGTGCCTGCTATCTCCGAATTCTTGAGAGATCGCAAACATCTTCATTCCTTCCACCTCATCGTGCCTAGCGCAGACCATCGTCGCATTGGTTTTGACGCATCCGCTTGGGGTGTACTACCTTCTCTAATAAACCTCCGCAGTCTTTGTATCACTTATCCTAGAGATCTTTCTCCTTCGCTAGCAGGGTGGCTTATTCCGCGGAGTGTTCGTGCGCTCACCATGGAGATTATGGTACCGCCTGCAGAGGACCTTCTTCTTTTCATAAACGTGAGTTAATGATGGGCCTGTCATTGACAAGAAGAACCGGCAGCATTGATGTGTTTCATTATAGCAATTACGCCCCGGAATCCCTCCTCTTCTCACATTTGTTGGTATGACAAACTTTCCAATACGTTCCGTCATGAATGTGATCGACCACGGCTTTTCCAACGTGCGGCTTGTGCGCATCGACGAGAGTGTCTGCAGTGTCATCCGCTTAGATGATGGGTCGATAGAGATCGAGCAGTGGCCATATCGAAGGGTCAAGTACCACACGGCGGTGTGGTTGGAGTCCCTCGGGTGCGAAGATGCAATAAGGCACCTGGTATGATAAACACGAGGAGTTTTAAAAACAAAGACATTGAATGTACTTTTACAATGGTTCCACCCTGATGTTCTGCTTATTGGACGGCTATCTGTAGGCGCAAATCTGAGGAATGGTTTAGGGTGAATCCCTTTGGAAGGAGTGTCACCGTGCCGGCCTGTTCGCGTGTCTAGTGTGACAGTTGCTGGAAACCCCACGCTGCGGACGAACTCTCCAACAACTATCAGGTGATGTCAATGTCTCGATGCAGGTATAATAAGACGGGTATGGAAACTTGGGATCGAGAAATTCAGAGTATTGGCAGCTGGCACGACATGGATAGTGCCTGCCCAGTGCCTACCACTGAAAGCATTGTGGCCTGTCCACGTGTTTCGAGGATGGGTCGTAATTTCGCGAACTTGTCTGTCATTTCACCCACCTCTATCAAAAAAATCCGATACCCAATGAATGGAAATCGTCTCTGGAGACCTGATGGAGCGGAAGACGAACAGTTGATCCTGGTTGAACATGATATTCAAATGTTGCACGCTATGTTTCCAGAAGGCACCTTTCTCTTTGAGATTGAGTAACCCAGGACGGCATCGCGCGGGCAGAGCTGGATGATGGAAATGAGCCACATGTTTGAGAGAAGTCAGAAATGGAAGTTGGAGCCACTAAAAAATGCGATATGGTTCATCATCACGGACGCCAACGGCGTCCGCCACTGCAAATTTGAAACTGAGCCTTCAATGCGTACTGTCACGGCGGGCACTGCTGGCGGTATGTGCGTGAGTGTCCTGCAAGGATCGTGCTAGAACTCCTTGAGCGACACAGATGCTGCGACCTCAGGATGTAAATGCCGAGCCGCGGCCGGGTACTTGGAGATTAAGCATGTATGTGTGTAACGTCGACAGAAAATACAATACAAAAGTGTATGCGTATGCTAAAGAGATCGCGCAGATGCGGTGGGGGAAACAAGGGAAAATTGGAAAGACTCGTTGATGCGCATGCGTATGTATTACTACATCAGATGATGCAGAATGAAGTGGGAAATGATATGTAAACAGAAAGCACAACCAGAAACAAAATCACCTCGAAAACGTAGATTCAATTCGATATCAAATGCCAGAGGGGAGAAAGCAACCGTCCTCCAAATCCCAACACGCAGAGAAATTTAATCCAGGGGTACCAAAAAACTCGCCAACGCCCAGCCCACTTCCCCCCTAACTTTCGCATCTCTGCCTCCCTCCGCATCAGCAAGCTCCCGAACTAGTAACAAACAATCCTCCCCGTCATCCACATATAACGGTAAATCCGGATGCGTGCTGGGGTGCCCGTACTCCCTAAGCACATCAAACGTATCTCCAGATCGCAACTCGAAGAACGGTAAACCCCGATACGATACTCCAGCAGGTGGAATACACATGTGTATGGCAGCGCATTGGTAGAGCGCGCGGAGCCCTTGCAAGTCAGTGGTACGTCGAGTGGGGGTATGTGGTGAGTGTGTTCGGGTTGGTGTAGGTGGCATTTGGTATGCAGGCAGCGCACTATCTGTGCTATAATAACTTGGTGCCAGTGAGCTCGGAGCTCCGAGGCTCTTGACAGAACTGGATCGCGTCCTGTGGTATGACGGCCGCAATGTATCTGTGATCTTACTCTTTAGACTCGGCCGTCTCTGCGAGCCACGCCCCCGGTCTCTGTCGTTGTCTTCCTGCTCATCGTCAAACGTGGCGAACGACGACGGGCTTGGTGGGGGATCAAGTACAAAGGGTATATTGCTGAGTATCGGCCCAGGCAGACTCTTCATTCGCGTGGGCTTGAGGCGCGGTGGAGAGGCGCCACTGCGAGACTGTGATGACGGCTGTAGGGCAGAAGGCATAGGTGGTACATCCTCGAACCCCCTCCCAGCACTTGTACCAGGACCAAGGTTATTCTTGTATGACTTGCCTGACTTTCCAGATTTACCGGAACGCAGTGACTCATCGGAGGGTTTGCGAAGAATAGGACCGGTGGGGATATTGTTCGTACTCCCACTGCGCCGTCGACCAGTCATATCATAAGATCTGGAGTGCGAGTGCGACGTGCGCGACGCTGCGTTAAACGAGGAAGACACCGATTGTGAGCTGCAGTGGTCATAGGAGTTCTGAGGATTGCGAGGGTCGTAAGAACTTTGCGAGTTACGAGGGTCGTAGGAATTCTGTGAGCTGCGAGGGTCACTCAATCGGTAGAGTGTGTCGTATGATCCAGAACCAGATGAATGACGCGCATCATACTCCGTCTCCCGCGCATACTTCGTTTCATCCCTCCTAGACCGACCCTCATATGACTCCTTGGCCGTATATCGGGCATCGTACGACCCCTGGTGCTGATGCTGCTGCTGCCTTGGGCGCGTAGGGGATACCTGCGGATCGAGAGGGCCAAGCGCGGCAGCAAGGTTTGCTGATTTTGCGCCTTGCGGTGGTGAAGTACGATGTTGTACATGCTGCGGTATTTGGTACTGTGGGATCACAGGACGCAGTCGCTCCATCTTCTTAGGCGGATTGACAACCGCTAACGACCCGAGCACGCCCAACACATCGCCCCATCGTTCGCGCCAGACACGAACTGTCTCGCCTCCACCGGCTGGTCGGTCCGCGTGCTCCATACTGTCTCTTGTTGCTCCCGCACCTTCATGTCCAAGGCCCTCTCCCTCTACCCGCAGAGCATCCCACAACTCCCCCCACCGCTCCCTGACAACTCCCCAAAATGCTTCCATTCCTCTGGCTAAGTCTAACACCACTCCATCAATCCCACGTTCCAGCAGCTTTACATACACAGGCAACTCCAGCGCAAGCTGCCCCCGCAACGCAACGTAACTCTGACTTGCCTGTAGCAGCGCCTCTGACGGGCGTTGCTTGCGCGTAATTGGGAGGTGCAGAAGGTGCATATGCAGCGGCTGCAGAGTGTGTAGCGCACTGAGAAGCTTGAGTGGCGCAACCGATGTGCCTTTGAGGGATTGGAGAGAGGGGAGGATGTGTGAATGGAGTTCGTGCTCGAGATCTTGTACGAGTTCGACTAGTCCGGTACAGAGCGAGAGGAACGCGTCGAAGGCTTCACTTTGGCCGGTCCCTAAGGCATCTGGTGAAGAAGGGGGAGAGGGATTTGAACTAGAATTGTTCAGGGACAGTTCAGGGCTGACGGTGACGCCAATAACGCCTGCAAATGACCATCCCCACTTGACGAGCGCCCCGAACAGCGTATGGAGAGTCCGAGCGTAGCCAAATGCGTCCCGGGCGAGGTGGGAGAGGGTAGTGATGTGCGACTTGAGCCTGCTTTCGAGGGTTACAATGAGGGCAGCTTCGGCGTTTTCAGGGTCAGGTTCTATTTCTGAAACGTGGATAGAGCCTTTTTGTTTCGAGGGTGACTTGGCGGTCGAAGCAAGGGACTTTGGAGTGCGCAGAGAACGCATGCGGGAGACGGAGGCGTTTACAACGCCCACCTTGGGGATGCCGACAGATCCTATACCACTTGCTCCGGGGCCGTCTTTGGCGTGTCCAGACCCGAGGACTTCTCTGACGACTTCTACCCGCCTTCGTCCCTCATTCACAGCGCGAGCTACTTCTTCCACCTTCTGCTTCGCCTCTCTCAGTTTATCGAGCCCTTCAGTTCCTTCCCTCAGTTTCCCAAAGGCCTCGCCTATGCTCTCCGAAGTTACAACAACGAGCGGCTCCGGAGTAGCACTGATCACAGCGCCCAGTAACAACCCGTACTTCAACAACCTCTGAACCGGCTTGATTAACAAACTCGGTAGGTCCCAAGCGTGCGTGTGTGCCTCAACAAGTCCTTTGCTCTCCTTGAGCCACCGCGAGAATTGAGGCGTGAGCTGCGGTGGTGTGCTGAGGACGTCGAGATGTGCGAGTGCGCGAGGGTGTGCGGTGATGTAAGTCGTGTATGGGGGCGCAAAGAGGGGTACCTGGAGGACGTTTGGTATCAGTGTGAAGTTCTACCTAATATCGAGAGGGACTAAACTCACCACCTCCAGGAAAACCTCGCCCACGCCCTTGCCTCCTTCTTCGATCGCTGTCTCGAGCTTTGACACGAGCATGTCAGAAAGAACAGCTAGTTCAGAAATGTTGCGGAAAATAATACGTGTGTCGGCGACAGATAGTGGGGGCTCGCCCACCGGGCGTAAAAGCTGTGTTGGAGCCTTGGATTCAGTCAGAGGACCTACTAAATTAGCGATTAGTGAGTTGAGCAACCACAGAGAGTCATAGAAGGACCTATTTGCGTGAATGTAGGTACATTCAATTGGATAGAAGGCACGTTGAGTTGTATCGTCGGTTGGCAAAGGCCCGAAACGGACATGTCAGACGTAGAGATAGTGCTGACTGTACGTGAAGACAAGGACGAGCATGTACCTGAGCTCGACTTAGTGGATTCGGAACTTGAGCTAGACCCAGGGTTTGAAATTTCTGAACCCGAGACTGGGCGCGTACATGAGAAACCGAAAGGTGGAGGGTGACCTGCGGTGGATTAGAATATTTTTCGAAGGAATTAAAGAGTAGGAATACTCACCAGACGCCAGCCTCATATATACATCCCTGATGAGTGCCAAATCGCTTGCATAGGCACGTTCAGAAGTCAGAAGTTCGAGCAGAGCATGTTGGCGTTTTGTGATGGCCGGTGCGGGTGTAGGGGGGGCTGTGGTCAGATCGTCCTCTGAGCGCTGTTGACTTGACATTGCACTCCGATCCTCTGCCAGCTCAAGACGGTTATCGGTTCGTGGTCTTGATTTCATGGGTAGGGAGAGGGGTAGAGTGGAAGGAGGGAGGGGGAGTTCCTTGTCTTTAGGGAAACGAGTAGATGGTATAATAGTATGAGCCGATTCCATGGTAGGAGTATGGCCGGCGTTAGCTGTATCAGCACCGACGGAATCGGTATAAGCAGCGACGGGTCCGGTATAGTTGGTGTATAGGGCAGTAGGGAGGGTATCCCCGACGAGGTGCTCTGTTTCCCTTTCTCTATCGAATTCGTCCTCGAATTCGTCAACGACTCCAATAACGGAGTGGAGATCGGGCGTAGAGCCGAGAGCCTCTAGAAGTTGTGATAGAGATGAAAAGCTATGAGTCCGGAAGACGGGAACCATCTCTGGCTCTGGCGCTAATTGGAGCATTGGCAACATCTTTGGCTGTTGGCGCGTGGCAGGAGGCGCTGTGATAGGATGTGACGATCCAAGGGTTAATCCAATCGTTGGTTTTAGCTGTGATTGTCGTAGATCTAGAGCTTCTCGCTCTCTTGATCGTCGTCTAGCTTCTTCCACAATCATAGAATTACGACCAGGTCGAAGTGCTGATCTTGGTGGCAGCACAGGTAACGTAGTACTAGACACCTCCAGACGGTGTGGTTGTGGTTGGCCTTGAGTCGATGTTTGTTGTAGCTGCTGGTTATTAATGAAACCGTGCCCGTTCAACCGTCCACTAGCCTCGAGGCTCCCAAAATCTAAATGCTCCGCCTCTGCACTTGCAATGTCCGCCATTCTAATTTAGTTGCCAGCTGGCCTTGAGGCAGTCGTAGATCCGTTCAACGTCAGCTTATTACTTCGCCACGCTAAGTATATAGCCTAGGCTGGCTGAGTATATGGCCTAGGCTGGCTGAGTTGGCTGGTACTCTCGTGTTTGCAACCTGTCCACTGCACTTATGCCGCATCAACATCAGCATCGACCTCCACGCTGACCATTGAAGGCGCTCGGGCGCTTGACTTGCCTATCTCAGCCTGCCTTCTTCGTGTGTCCTTCGTGTGGTTCCCTTGCCGATAATATCACTATCTTCCAAAGTGTGGTAAAAGAAAAACGAGATACAGTCAGCAATCTCGACTTCCCCGCCGCTCCCTTTACTCCACCGCCAGCTCACCATTTGAAACTAGGCTTCGCAATGAGCCAAATTTGCTGGACTCCGCGAGTTGTAATTGGCGAACGCCCAACAAAATCCGCTCAACAGCGCGTCACAATTCGTTCATCAAGTTTCAAACTCCGGTTATGCATGCAGGCCCAGGCAGGCCGTTCTACGCCGTTTGACACCGCCTGCGCACTATGTACAGGGACGTTCGCATATGAGATACCATGCACAGGATAAGTCTTGGCCTGCCTGCTCCTTGTCTGCTTCTTCCAAGGTCACCGTGGAAATGTGTCCAAATTTTCCCAAACTTACACTGACATCAATCATCGCGCACGCAATTGCCGTGGGCTATACCTCGTTTCTCTGGGGGTTGTTCATGATTGCGCCATGAGCACGTGTATTATAGGTGAAGACCCGCACTGTATCCATTCATGATTACATTCTCTGTGATGTTATTAAAGTACGTAGACATAAATCTTTGAATAAATGTGCCGTACCCTCGAGCAAGGGTACGGGCTTTCAACTTGATGACCACCTTGTTCTACCCGAAAGCTAACCGTTGTTGGCAATGAGGGCATGAAGCCTGACGTCAATCTAGGAACGAACTGCATAAGCGTGTGACCCCATGACCAAACCATGGTATGAAAATTCGCATCATACTTAACACAGGGGCATTTGTATCCGGCAATGCTTTCTTGAGATCACCGCTTATGTGAGTAATGAGGAAGATACGCTTAGGATGAATGACATACTTTTGCATCTCTAATCCTCCGAAACATCACCAGTGGAACCTCTTTGTTGAGCTATTACTGCGTACGAAAGACGCTCCAGATCGCATCATTAGGTTGCGATTCGGAGTGCACTGTCGCTCCTCAGTCCTGCATTCGAGGGTCTTAATATTGTTACGAACAGGAGGTAGGGGTCGTGGCATACCCGTCTCCACGAGCATCCCGTTCACTTCAATTTAACGAGCGTTTTCTTGTGTCACTGCGTGATGAGGCTGTTCACATCGTTTGGCTGTGAGGACGCAAGTCATTGCTCACCTATACCTACAGGCATCCTGCTGATGCCAAACTGGCGAGTCGGTTTCTTGTTGTAAAATCGTATCAGCTATGTATAGCATAGGAATGTGTCGCGCCGGCGAGGCCTGTTCTAAGTTGCACACGGAAACTGGCTGAATTCGATGGAAGGCATTAGGTTTTGTCTCCAACCTAGCAGCATACTACAAGGGTATGAAGACTCACGTGGCCCACGGCTGCTGGTAAGATGTTTGTCGAGCTTGACATTCTTGAGTACACATACACTGGGCGATCCAGAGTCAAGCATCCAGTATACGACGAGATAGCTCTGGTCGGCACTTGGTTGATCTATTATGTTGAATCCATAGCTAGAAGGACCTGCGCATTGAAATGCGTGAGCACGAGGAGCCCATGCGTTAGCAGCGTGTTCTCTGAGTAAGAATTCCTACCTTGAACTCAAACCTCTTAGTCGTGCCTCAAGTACCACGCTCCTAGTGGAAAATCCCAGGCGTGAGTGAAAGAAGTTTGTTCTCTACGAATCCGCGATCGCCTCGACGATCGCGCAAAAAAGACTGAGTGTTTTTGCCCTTCGATCCGGCGTTTTCCGTCCACGCTCCTGAAATACAAGAATCCAATTCCAGGCAGAAGTAAAAGACGCTTGTTGTCTAAAAGATCCGGGACCCCTGGACGATTGCGCAGAAGACGCTGTCGCCAAGTGTTCTGCCTTCTGATTCGATGATTACGGGCACCTGCTAGAGCCTAGGACAGTCGAATACAAGGCTGGATACCATGGGCAGAGTGACTTGGTGACAAGTTTGACGTTATAAAAGCCGCAATATTGCTTATCGGAACGGCTGCGGGTCCCCGTCCATGGGGGACAGCGCAATTTATCGCAATGTGGATTCACGCCAGCCCACGGTGCCAGTTGTCGGATGCCATTTTTTATAATAAAAAAATCATATTCATTGTCCTTTGTGGTGGAAGACCCCATTATCGGATATTATAATCAGGAGGAGCATTTAGCAGAGTGAGTCGAGTGTTTTGAGTCGGGAAATTTGGCCAGCAATCTTCAGATCTCAAAATCTCAAAAGAAGAGTCGTTCTCACCTGAAAAGAGGGTTCAAATCAGCGGTAAAAGACATGAGGCTAGGCAGCGGTCATCCGCGGAATTTTGTGATGCGCAGGCGTGGAATTTTTTTTTATTGACGCAAGTAGCCAAGCAGTATAAAATTGAACTTTGCCTGAAGCTAATCTGGAAGGAAAAGGGTTCCGGGGTTTCACAAACGCCTGATAATTAAATCGTCAACCCCGATGCAAACCCTAATATTTTTACGCGACAAGAGCGTCGCCTTTGGGGTGTATCATGTGTATCACTGGTGGACTCCCAGGATATTAAGCGTCAGAACGATGCAAGGATTTTTTAGGACCGTTCCAATTACCACATGAGAAGCGCAGTGTCCCCCAGCCAGACCGATCAAAGCCTACCTGACAGACCACTGTTCCAAAAACTGTTTAATAATCCCTCAGATGCCACACCAGATGTCGCATCATGCGAAGTTCAGAACCACACACGGATATACAACATTTCACGGCAAAGCGCATGCGATGCTGTGCTGCCTTCTCGCGAAAGCCTTCTAAACCGTCTTGATTAGCGGGATAACCCAATCATGGTTTTAGATGCATATTTTCAAGAAGAAAATACAATGGGTACCTATGAGAATCGAAGCCAGGGGACAAGGAGGTGGTGGTGCACTTGCTTATGCAGATCATGGATCTGCACCAATAGTCAAATGGTTAAAGTCCTCAGCCAATCCTCAGCGGTGCGAAGCATCAACTGTGGCGACAACAAAAGCAATGCAGAAAGCGATCTAGAACTGGAGTACAACAAGAATAACAGTCAGTCGGTGCTCCAAATGTCCAAAACAATGCTACGTAAGAAATCCGACGTCTGACTGCAATAAGATCAAACACGTAAGTATGTTCCGCGGCGCCTTTATCATAGGACGCTTTTGATTTCAAACCTTGTCGCTTCGGTGCTATTTGTCGATAGTCAATGCCGAGACAAAAGGGGGATACCGACGGGAGCGTCACCTCACATAAAAGGACAAAGTGCTGCTGAACTGTAACGGCATCTCATGCCAGTCTGGATATGTGTAACTCTGTGGTCCTGTTGGCGCCACACGAGAAATAATATCTGGATCAAACCGGCCGTTCCCGGTGCCTACCGACAAAGAAGGACTCGGAGAGAGGGAGAGTACTTGTGGGACAATGGGGTGAATTTTTCTGGGTGAATGATAGTCCAGATGTATTTGGTGGACACTAGCCATGAGAGGGCGCGACGATGGTACCAGGGCCAGCCAATCCCAACTTGAATGCTGCACAGGTGTACAGTGCGGGTATCTGGAGGTATCCGAGTCCATCCTTGTTAAAGGCCAAGTGATAAGACCACATGTAGACCTGGACGCTGTCTGTCGCAGTGATAGGGCCGAGGCCCTCGCATAACTTTAAAATCAGGTTCCCAGCAAGGGTAAATACTTTTATGGCTTCGTTTCATTGCGAAAAGTCTAACAAGAAAGAAAACCCAAAATGTTAGTGTCTTCTGTCTCTCTGTCCTAGTTGATGCAGACCACTCACACTTAAAAGCACTTTAAGTTCGTAGTACAAAGTCGACACCGGGTCTGAGTCGGAGGTTGAAATCAACGGAAGAACTTCATTGTCAGATGCAGCCTTATACTAATTAGTAAGTATAGCGCTAGCGGAACATTCGCTGCCGGCACGCTGCGTCTGGTTTGTTGATCGGTCAACCTATAGGTAATTACATACTAATGGTTGGTTGTATATTGCAGATATTATTCATACTTTTGTAAGTATTTCAGCAAGCCAGCCGGGAATCAGGAAGTATGGTAAGATAATTTCAATCGACTATTCCTTGCGTCCTGGTCAGGATTGGTCAACCACGTTATTGACAAACATTTTAGAGTCCGTTCGGGAACTCAGATTTGGCCAACTTCGACAAACTCGAAAACAAACTGGAACGATTAAGTAAGCTCGGAGCTTGAACCTGATAGTCATGCTGATAATGCGGCAGCCCTAGTTACTACGCACTCATTGTATACTAAGCTGGTACTATGTTTTCCCGTCTTTGGCACCACCAGGACCACACCAATTCTGATGACGAGGGTGATGAATCAGACCAACGAGATGTACGAGATGTACGAGATATAGAAGATGAGGAGGGGGAGGGGGAGGGGGAGGGGGAAGATCCCAATAACGCTGAAAAGGGAGACCTGAATCGCCTACAGCAAATTATCAGCGTGTTTCAGCAACTGGTTGTATCAGGGGCTTCAGTTGTCGACATCGCAGTGGATGCCTATAACTCCTATCTACGAACTCACTACGATAAGGAACCTTACCACACCTCGGCACTATCAGGGATCGCTTGGGTCAATGAACTTCTCACTGGCCACCCTGAACGCGTGCGATGCGAGCTTGGCGTACGCCGCCATGTATTTTTCGTATTGCTGAATGTGCTCCGTGAGAGCGGGATAGATAATTCCAAGAATGTGACGCTGGAGGAGCAGCTAGCCATATTCTTGTATGCTTGTGTAACCGGCCTGTCTATACGCCATCTTGGTGAGCGTTTTCAACGCTCAAATGATACTATATCCAAGTACATCCTTCCCATAACCTCAAACACAGCTATACTAACTCAATTGTCCCTGTCTAGATATTTTAAACGAATTCTAATCGCATTCTCATCTCAGCCAATCTATACCACCTACGTCCGGCTTCCTGACCCACAGGCTCCCACTTCCCCCACTATCCTCAAATCCAAGAAGTTTTACCTGTACTTTGCTGATGTTATAGGTGCCATCGATGGCACCCATATCGCGTGTCACCCCTCAGCTGCTGACCGTCACGGTGCTCGTGACCGCAAAGGCAACTTGACACAAAATTGTCTTGCCGCCTGCAATTTTGACATGTGCTTCATGTACATGCTGAGCGGTTTCCAGGGGTCTGCGGCAGACGCTCGTGTTTACCATGCCGCACGTCTGACGGACTTCACCATTCCACCAGGGAAATTTTACCTTGCAGACGCTGGATTCGCTGCATGTGACGAATTGCTTGTACCCTATCGAAATGTACGCTATCACCTGGCAGAATGGGGCCGTGCAAATCTTTTGTATGTCATTTTCTAATATGTTGTGTCCCGCATGCTTATCCATCTTTCAGGCCTTGTAATGCACAAGAACTTTATAATTTGCGACATGCCATGCTTCGCAATGTTATCGAGCGTATTTTCGGAGTCCTCAAGAAACGCTTTCGCATCATCCTACTCCCACCTGAGTATAACTCAGAGATCCAATCTCGCATCCCCCCGGCTCTCTGTCTCATCCACAACATCATCCGTATCCATGACCCTGACGACTTATTGGACTACCGTCACGTTGAGTCAGACGAGTGGATGCCTCAATATACCGGTACACTCGCTGAGGGTCCTCCAACCGACGCTGCAAGGACACGTGCACATCATCATCGTGATCGACTCGCACAGTCTATGTGGGTGGATTATCTTGCAGAGAGACGTCGAAGAGGGCAACCAATGCCACCTGGTGTGCAGGATTAATTTTTAGCATGGCGCTTATGTAGCACTTTTCTCAATGTATTTACAAATTTTTCGTAAGATGAGTCGTTCGTGGCAGAGGAAGAAACGCCATTCTGGTTGGATGCGGAGTCACAAAACACGCTATGAATTTTTCGTAAGATGAGTCGTTCGTGGCAGAGGAAGAAACGCCATTCTGGTTGGATGCGGAGTCACAAAACACGCTATGAATTTTTCGTAAGATGAGTCGTTCGTGGCAGAGGAAGAAACACCATTCTAAACAAATTCTATTGCAACGACATTAACTAGTAGCTAATTGGAGTGTGATTGGTCCCTCCCCTTCCTGAAGTCCTCTAGATACTTCTCCAGAAAAACTTTGCGTACGGCATCACGCTTGATATTAATATATGAATCCGCAATGCTAACGTCAGTTTGAAAAAGAGTGATCATGGTGACCATTTCATGCGCGTCAAGATCTTCTTCTTCCTGTACTTGAAGAATGGCCTTCTGTTTGCAGAAGGGGACAGGCTCAACGAAATGGCCGGACACTGTCTCCTGAAACGCCATTGTTGCATTAGCAATGCTATCAGACATCTTCCCTCCTAAGTTTTCCAATGCCGATGGCATTGACAGACGCTGTGACTTTGACGACGACTTCCCTTTGGAGGATTGTGGGGGACGGGATTCATGATGTGAGCCGTCATCCCCATCGGCTTTACGTTTCACAGCCGTCGAGGATGCAGCAGTAGAGGGAGCGGGGCGACTTTGTATGACATTGAAACTGTTTGGTGTGATGGGCGTGGCAGGAGTAGATGGTGTAGGAACAGAGGTGGGAATGGAGGGTGTGACGTGAGGACGTGATGGGCTGGGTTCAGGGTGCATGGTGTCGTTGTTGTCACCAGTACATTGACCCCCGAATTCGACACGGTCAAGTGCGTCCTCCAGTGATGACATAATGACGTCACTGGCACTGGACGGACCATTTGTGCTGGGCGTCAGCGCGTTGTCAGTTTGATCAATTCCTGGATGGAATCCAACCCAGGTGCTCGGTAGCTCTGGGATGACACCACAAAGGGCCTCATAATGGGGCCAGCCCTTTGTCTTGTACGGCTTGGCTTGGGGGTTATTCTACATATCTAATTAGCACAGCAACACAGTGGGGAATAATGAAAAAAAACATACCTTGGTGTAATCATTCCAGATCGTCTCTGATTCAGGACCGATGTTTGTGCCGCACTCCAGACTGTATGAGATGCCGGAGGCCTTTGTGATCTTGTCGATGACTGCGTACAACTTCCGTATCTAGAATAATCAATACTACTACCAGAAGCCGCTCAGTGAAACAAGTACTCACTCGCACCCACTTAGATTGACATGCCTCTGCGGTCTTTGGGGCACCTTAAAACAAGTCAGGTGAGCTGCATGGATGCTAGATGGTGTGCCAGGGACTGACCTTGCAGCACAGGCTGGTTTTCCATCACTGTAGCAGCATCATTCCAGAATGCTCTATCGAAATTCAGGCCGTCACCTCCTTTGGACTTCTTGCTGATGATGTGAGTGATTAGTGCGGTCTCATCACTCTGTGACCAAATGCATCGGTCTTGTTTTGGTTCCGTCGAGGAGGCATCCTGGCGTTTCGATCTCTTCACCATAGTAGATCGATTAGTATGGCTACGTAGATGATGGCAGTAAGCAAGATTTCGGGTTGGGGGCATGATAGCATATAGTAAGTTGTGACATGTCGTCAGTCACATCGATTCGGCAGTCCGGCAAGCTTACTTAATCGTTCCAGTTTGTTTTCGAGTTTGTCGAAGTTGGCCAAATCTGAGTTCCCGAACGGACTCTTATGCATGAGTATATCTTTTGAAATTCCCCCCTTTAAGCCTCGAATCCATCAGTTTATTTTTTTTGAATTCAATTTATGTCCATTGAGGATATAACCTTACGTAGGACAGTACTTTCTAATCTATGGGACCCCCGATGTCCGTTCTTATCTCTGAAATCGCGAATGTCCTGATGCTGAGGCTTACACCCACCAGTCCGCCGTTCCCGCCGGTCGTTTTAGACGTACATTTTAACGGAGATGAGATGATTCAATTTCTGCTATGGCTTGCGGTGGTGGAACGCGTTTCTCGTCCGCTATCGTGGAATGTTTACAGGAATCGAGGGGAGAATATGAGGAGGGGGAGGAATTGGTTAGTGTGTTGGCGTGTTTATTCCTCCTTTCTCCTTGTCTCTTTATATCGAACGTCGAGATTCCGCGTAGACGAGATATTAGGTGCCAGATTATGTCGTTGTGCTATGGTATTGATTAATTGTGGTTTTGAGTTTTTGAGGTTCTTGATGTATGAGGTGTTATATTTCGTGAGTAGAGTAGCGTGCTTTCCTGTAGCTGTGATTCAGTTCTTTCGTTTCTTGGATAGCGGGACCTCACCGAATGTGGTCTTTAGGCGATGCGTGGAGTTAACATATCTTGCTAAATGTGGGATTGCTTCGGGGTCAGTTAGGAGGTGGGGGATAGATCAGACGTCTCGTCCTAGTGCGCACTGGAGGGTGTGTCTTCCTCTCGCGTAATGGGGGCATCAGTTTCTTTAATAGCGGTTCGCTTTGATACTGGTCGCTCCGGTATTTCGTCCACAGAAATGCGGATACCAATACTCGTGCAATGGAACGCCACATACATGACATCTGCCTAGGAATGCAGCGTCAACCCGCAGCCCTACTCGTCTGAGTGCCAAGCATACCAACAAATGTTTAGTTGAGCTCACAGTCGCCGAGGCCCTCGAGTAGTGAGATGTGGCTCGCAGATAACTGGTCTGCGTCAAGCAATACAACCTTGCAGCTGGCAGAAAAGAGGTATCAAATTGCCGCCTCATATGCAGTGGACTGACTTTCCTGAACGGAGATACTGCACCAGCAAGGTCCATCACACATTTCGGGCTCCAGATTTCCCATCATATAGTTGTCGAGATATGGAGCCTGACCCGTGTGGAGACTAGATATCGGCAGTGAACTAGGCACCATGCAGAGGTGTATGCGGCGGTTCCCCTTGCGAGTTGACATGAACTTGAAGTTGGGTGTTCTGGAGACCTCCACTCAAGTCAGTTACAAGGAGCATATGCTTCGCATGAACATACTCACGGCGGCCATGTTGACGTTTTTTGCGACATATCTCTAGTGTTGGAGCCACCACTGCGTGACAAAAGTATTTCTGATGTGAATGTAGCAACGGTGGGGAGGTACCAGCCACGGCGCACTGGGGGCTGATCAGTGTCTCCACAACTGTCCTAGTCATTCCGAACTGACAAGCAGTTTCTCGTCACAATCTCACACCATCCAGAAGTTTCTTGGGTGAACGTATTTGTCGCGAGCGAAGTCTGCTCTAAGCTGCATCGGGAAACTGGCTCAATTTAGCGGTACAGCAGAAGACGTTCGAATTTCTAATTGAAGTCCAATGGGGCGTCCCAGCACGGGGTGTTTTGGCGACCTATTTGAGTATCAAGTATCGTCATCGCCCAGTCTAAGCAAAAGGAGGGGCACTGGTGTCCCATCCGACGGGAGGCGGGACCATTTCGGGGTAATGATGGGCAAGGGAACAGGTGGACTATAGTGAGACGGAGATATTTCGAGGATGTTTGACGTTGTCAGTTTCAACACTTGTCGGAACGACCACAAACCCACGATCACCGAAGAACAGCGCAGTGCAAAAAATAGATCCGCCAAGTGAGTTGCTAGAGACTGACGATAAGCAGGGGGGCGCTTAGAGCAGAGTGCTTGGAGCCGTGTAATTTGTCTAGGAAATGCCAAGACTCCAGTCAACTGGCGACCGCATCAGAAAATTGTTATCTCAAGCTCTCACCTAGATTGAAGGTCGAATGATTCAACTTGAGCAGTGAACAACAGGCTGAAAACTCTACCGTGTGCTTTTTTGCTCCGCGGATTGATGTGGTGAAGTCTTATTGACGAAAGTGGTGTAAAAAGAATAGTACCGGTAATTAATCAGCTAGACGGAAGAGACTCAGAGCTCCGGCGTTTTGCTAACGCCTGATTATTGTGTGGCTCTCCGTCGTATAACCCTGAATTTCGTGTCACGCGGCAGGAGCGTTTTCATTTTTTAAGAAAAATATTCTTCCAGCGTTTGTATCAGGCTCCCAGACTAGAAGTCAGCACGACGCAATACAGAAATATGATTTTGAAATTACCAGAGAGAAGCAACTGTGCCCCGGGCCAGGCCATAGCCAGACATTGCATGATCGGCTACAAAGCATACCCCAATCGCTGTGACACCCGCTAACTTGCACAAAACCAGATTGGCAGATCAGTCTCGCCTTCACTTGCATACGAAGCGCAGAAACACGTATACAAACGGATATATATAACACATCACGGCAAGGCAACGGCATGCTACTGATGCGGCCTGCCATGTTAACGCCAATGTCTTCTCGAACGTTTGCTAGCTTCCGATTCGTCACATTGAATTTGCGGGGGGAAATGCAAAGGGTACCTTTGAAAACCGAAACCGAGAAGACAAGGGGATTCGAGTCGCCCTTCTCAATCTGGATCATGGCGCGAAACTGAAAACACATCGTTAATGGCAGCAATACGAAACGTCAACTGTGGTAACAACAAACGAAATGCGATAAGCGATCGAGGACTACTTAGAATACGATAAAAATAACAGTGTCAGTCCTCATCCAATGTCAAAAACAAATGATATGCGAGTAACGTCAAGAAAGCCGGCGGCCGACTACATTTAGATTACCTTGAGATGCTCAACGGCGCCTCCATAAAACGCTTGACTACGAAGAAGCTCGGCGTCATCATGTCAGGCATCCTGATGTATGTACCCTTTTGGTGTCATTTTTTATGGTCAACGGCTAGCCGAAAGTGACGTGGTGACGGGGGTCACGACGATTGTAGACGTGATGACAGGAGTCACGACACCTGTAGACGAAAGTGACGTGGTAACAGGAGTCACGACACCTGTAGAAGGACAAAGTGCCGTGGGCATAGCTGAACTGACAGCATCCCATGCACTTGGGTAGGTGCAACCTTGTACTTCTGTTGGCGCCAGACCGGTATCTCCCGAATCGAACCAGCCGTTCCCGGTGCTGACTGATGGAGAAGGACTCGGAGAGAAGGTGGGAGGTGGAAGAGTTGGAACTGCACTAGTAGACGTGTAGGTGGGAAGGAGGGACTGGATTGCTCCAACTGTAAGACCGTTGATAGGTGTTGGTGGATACTGGCCATAAGATGCGACCGAGGACGCGACGATGGTGCCGGCTCCAGGGCCTCCGGTCTGATAGGCTTGATAGACCCCGTCGAACTGTGGACCAGTCACTCCCAGCGCTGCGCAGGTGCCTACAGCAGTGCGGGGATCGGTAGGGATCCATCCATTCTGGAGACCCAGCTGATAAGACCACAGGGGAGACTGGACACTATTGGTCGTGGATGAGTTTCCGATCTGCAAGAGTCGCCGATAAATTTGAGTGAAGCTCGCGTTGACTAGCATAAATTCAAACCAACCTTCCAGGTCCAGAAAAACCAGTCCTGCAAAGCGTCCATACTAGCCAGCGTGAATTCAGAAAGACCTGCTTTCATGGTGTCGTTCCATTGCGAAGAGTCTAAGAAGAGAGAACACGACGTGTCATAGCTGGCAGTATTCCCAACACCTGTGAGGTACAGTCCACAATCATTATAACCATCGCTAAATTCGCCCGCGATGGTTATACCGAACGCGGTCTGACTATGGTAAAGTGAGAACGCTGTCGCTATGTGGGAAACATGCATACCTGGTATTGATGCCAGGACCCCATGCATTACACGCCTGCTGTGGCCAAATGCCTCCAGCGCTTAATCCAGTACCAGTCGCAATGGGCGACCAATCAGACTGACCGTCGAACGCAAAGTAAGGGTGGGTGTCAAGTATGATTCGATCAGAACCTTGCAGAAAATCTGCCCAGGCTGCCGTCCCTAAGAAACCATCATGAATGGCAATGTAGGGCCCGTGCCCTTCTCCATAACCGGTGATATTGCGGATCATGTCATGCGCAAGGAGATAACTTAAATGTCAAGGCGGCTATTAGGACATTCTACCGCATGCAAGCATATCAAGACGTACAACGTTGTGATCTGGTCTTGTCCAATGGTAGAGACCAGGGCCTCGTTGACAATGCTGAACACAGGGACGACATCAACCCACTCAGGCTGGGATATGAACTCGGTAATGATCCTAATATAATCAAGCGCACGCTGGGCGTTAGCGAGTCCCATGACTCCATTCAGAAAGTTGACAGAGCCTTCTTTGCCGGAGTGGTTGTATCCTGCATACCAATCTTGAGTTTCCACAACATGAGTAATGATGGCACATCCTGTCACGTACCGTTCTGAGATCCGGGGATAGTATGCAGATCGAGATTCACTCTAATCCCATATTTTCGTGCCCATTGAAGAACACGCAGGATGTAGCTAAGCGTCACCGCAACCAGAAGATGAAAAAACGTTCATACAATGATTCAGAGGCACAGTACTCACGGCCAACAGACTTGCTCGAGGAAGGGCTCGAAACTCCATTTCTCAATCGCCCAGAAAGGAATAGGCAAACGAATCCAATTCAGTCCAGCTCCCGCGATCTCGGCGATATCCTGCTCGGTCTACAAGCGTTATTCGGGCTCAAAGCTCCAAGAAGCTAAGCCAAATGTACTTACAATAAAGGTACTGTAATGGGTCTCTATCTGTTGAAGTCCGCCGCTGGCTGTATCTGCCGCCATGAGCGTGCTCAGGGTCCACTCGTCAACTGAACCCGGATACTTCTCGTAAAGGGCGGGTGAGATGAAGGGTTCTAGAACAAAAAGTCCGCCAAGGTTGACACTGTACATGATCCGCGTTCCACATATGAATGTGTCTCAGGTACGTGACCAGATGAAACTGACCCATAAATCTTGTCTACTCCCCAAGTCCAGCTAGAGTTAAGCGGAGGGGTCCACGAATTAGGATAAGCGCCAGTGTTGAAAGGGTCGTTTGGGTTGTCTACCCCTGCAAATAACCAGTAAGATCGAAACGTTTGGCTAAGAGGTAATAGACAAGAAGCAGCCCTCTGGCATTTACGTTAGCGGAACACGGACCCTTTGCCTGCACAAGAGATATAATTCTCATTTGTGTAACATCCGTAGATGGCACTGAGAAAACGCCGCAGTTCATCGCCAACGACTCAACCGCAACCATAGCTGCAAGCCACAAATGGATGATAGAGCTTACAGATGCCTCCAAAGGGATTCAAGTAAGTGAATGTCGTGCCATTAGTCGTTGTGATAAGGGAGCCGTTTCCTCCGGTCGTAGTTACTCCAGGCGGAGGTGTGGGATTGCCGCCACCGGACCCGCCTGCAGAAGCCCCGTTGGTACTGTAATTGTGAGGTTTGATAACAACAAAGTACACTGGGAGAACGACAGCGAGGACAACAACAGTAACGACGGCGAAAGCGATAAGCCAAAATATAGGCCGCCTAAGGATGGATCGTTTTCTCAACCCAGAGTCTGCTCTCGAATCTTGGCCGTAAGCTATGGCATCGCGTTTCTCGTTCTCTTGCACTAATGGAGAGACATTATCTGGTGATTCAGCGTACGAGTCGCGCAGGCTGGTGGCAGTTCCTGGGGTCGATGACAGATAAGATGCTCTGGGAGGTTCCAAGGATTGACCGAGGTTCAAAGGAGTGTTGGGCGCCGTCACAAATGGATCTGCAAGACTGTCGGGCCTCGAAGACGACATTGTGGGCGGACAGTAGCAGAGAACGAGAAAGAGACGCCAAGGACTTCAAGCGATGTCCCACGCAGGGGCGCACCACCATCGAGATCGATTACGGTGCTCAAAGATGGAACCCACGTTGGAAATTTTTATAGACATGACTAGACGTGGCTGACGTCGCTGATGATCTGATCCGTTTCCGGAGCGGCGAGGCCTTTGATCACTACTGCAAGCGATACGCTTTCCTATCTAAATTTCAGTCCGATATGAGGAACTTATCAGTACTGTATTGACGATGAAAGTTTTCATGTTTCGCAAGTCATTATCTCATCTTTGCCGAATTCCCATGCATGATGCCACGCTCTGGTTCTTGACAGCTTGTCACGTGTTCCGGGAGTGCCCAATGCAATGACTCGGGCGTATGAGGGCAACGGTTCTGTACGAAGGTAATACGCACCTGGAAGGGCCTCACAAAGCATGCTGGGGTAGCTTGAGGCAAAGGTTCATGCAATATTGATCGTGCCAAGTACTGCTGTAAGCACAAGGCGTCTTATCTGATTGGCGCTCTAGATGATTGAATCCGGATCGAAATTCAATTTGTACTTTGTCGATGCGGCGGCCTATTCTAGTAGAGATAACACATTTTTTGAAATTAATTGTGAACTGGGAATCAGGTTCTTAGTTATGGACGTACCATGCTATTGCTAGACTCCCGCAGTCAGAACACATACTAGAAGGAAGACAGCTGTTCCTTTTATATCATGGATTGGCAAGTCACGGTCGATGTGTGCAGAGTGGCAGGCCGTCACAAAACAATTTGGTCGATGCCTCGATCCGACGAAGCTACCTAGCGCCCACCCTAACAAGGTTCGTCGAGCGTACTTAATATTGAGATGAGTCTGTCGTACGACCTTCAATTTACCAAACAAGCTCATAGTATGATAGTATATCGATCGTAACTTTTTCATGAAAGCCGCCTTACGAAAACCAGAAAATGAAAACTTCTGTCCCCGATGAACCTTCTGACAATTTGAGCGGCTTTTCTAGCCCTCGACGTGGTTGAGGGCCTCAGGCGCGGGGTCCGATGCCCGAAACTTTGGCAATAAACGCTCATGTCTTGCATCTGTTGAGTATACCGCAATTATGTAGCCACTCATATCATGCGTGTATCATGAACTCCAGCCGAATTTCATTCAGAGCTTAAAGCCGAGCTCTCAGCAATAGCAAGAAATATTTCTCCTCCGCGCTCCGGCAATGGGCCCTCACAACAAGCCGGAAAGAAGAAAAGAACAACCTCTGGCGCAATATCCGCGATTCGCACGTAGGAATATTAAGGAAACCCATGACGGGCCGTACTTAGCTCGGTTTGAGCGTTGGGTGAATATCAACAAAGCGTATGAAGCTGACCCCCTGAGCACCATGAAGCCTGAGAAACGGTAGACTAATTAATCTCTTTTAGTGTCATTGTGGGTGCAAGGTACTCGCAATGTAAAATCGTATAGGTTGGCCCTGACCCTGTTCTAGAAGATAAATAATCTCGTTTATATAAAATATTTTTGACGCCTCATGTTTTTGTACCCAGTCAGAAGACAATAGACAATATCATACAAACCCTATGGCGCAACGTCATACAATGTATCCGATTGGTACAGGCGTACTTGCCTATTCCTAATAAGCAGGTAGGGATTACGAGAAGATGTGAGGCCTGGTGACTTCGATTACATGAATCCAAAGTCAAACCCAAGTGGGGGAAATGAACGGAACTCTCCGAGTTCGGGGCATTTGCATCGCCGGAAGGTAGAGGAGATCTGATCCAAATCTGATCAACTGATGTAGCGAGGGCCCGGGCTCATTGGCCCAGAATTATGGCGCATTCAGGTTTCCACTAGATCTGATGCCTGTTAATCAGTGTGAGTGGCAACTTGAAAGCGCCATAATTCTGGGCCAATGAGCCCGGACCCTCCCTAGTAATATCATGCATGCAGCTTCTCCGTCAAAACTTTATAATCATGGCGTATTCTTTTAGGTATGGCAGTGAGTCTTAGCGTGTCTTTTTACACATGAATGACACATGTACAGTACGGTCACCAGTGTCGTCCAGTAAGGGCACGTTCTTCAATGTATGGGGGCAGTAACCTGTGCGGCACCGCCCTTTTTTCGGGTGCCACAAACCAATAGTTTCGGGCCATACGCGTCAAATACCGTACTATTCTAAAACGCGTACCAATCGCGCACGACCAAAGGGGTTAGATCTATCCTGGCGTGCACCCGCGGCAGGTTATACTACCAAAGTTGTTTCTTTGTTAATTATACCACTGGAGTCCGGGAAACTAACAGCCATGTTTGCCGTCCCCGCCCCCACACCCTTATATTAATCCGCCTCTGTTTAACGTGTTTCTGAATCATCTAGTAATTTGACGATCACCCTCAATGTTGCATTATCCTGCACCCATCACCCATGCCTCGCGCAACGGCACGCTCCACGCTCACACGGCGCGTTCTGATCGCTCCACATCGCCATCTACTGGCAGCACGACAAGCTCATCATGTGGTTCTGGTCCTCCTTGGCTAATGTCGCCGGGTCAAAGTACGGAAGACATTTTTCGGACAATCTTTAATGTCAGAAAAAGCTGGAAAACTCTGAAGGGCAACACCGAGCCTGTATGGCCACCTTATCTCGAAGTTACAATGCTGAAAGGTGCGGATCACATATGCTGATCACAGCCTTTTAGCTTATATGATTATTCCAGGTCTTCATGAATACAAACCCATTGACTCACGGGAAACGCAAATTTTAGGAAGATTCCCTATGCGTAACCGCTTCATCTCGGAGTATATTTACCACAAGACGGGAAAATATAGATCATCAAAACAAATTGGCAGTCGACTACAGCAGATTAGGGACACATCCGAGGGGCGGGAATGTGAGTTTCCGTCCTATGGCTGTTTGTGCGTTCTTTGCGGCATTATTAATTATTCTTCTATTTTGGTTATTTTGGTTAGTGATCGATTCCCTCTCCCGAGAATTTGGCTCGTCACGGAAGTTTTCCCCTCATAATTATGTTTTTGAGGGTGAATCCATGCCTCCGCTTGACTATTTATCTCTCGACTCTTCGAGAAGTGATGCCTCATCCGCCTCCTCATCCGCCGGCTCCATATCCTCTGCAGAGTACACTGCCATGCCATCCTCTAAAAAAAACAACCCTCCTGACAACCGTACTCCAGTGTACATTGACATTTTGCCAGAGGCTAGCTCATTCTCGAGTTCATCCTCCTCACGTTCACGTGTACCATCCTCTTCTTCATACAAGCCCCCTCAGGGTGCAGCTGCATCCCAACCCTCCTCGAACACACCACGTCGCATGAGGGACATTGATCCCACCGTAACCTTTGTCTCGCCCTCTGCTGTCATTGGCAAGTCGTCCTACATAATGTTATTGGATGGCGCACCCATACACAGCGAGGACACGAAGCTCGAATGCGTTGGACCGTATTTCACCGGTTCTTCCGGTGACGGTCCGTTGCTATACAGCACAGCTCTAGTTCCCAAGTACTGGGAAACCTTGTGCAAATCACCAGGTACGTCATGTCTGAACTTCACATGCAATGGGAATATAATTTTTCGCCCCGAGACCCCACTGTATATACCATTATTCAGGACGTGTACCGTGCTCCGGACCCAGCAACTCCCACAAGGCACTCGGGTCGTCCACGCCCTGTTCTCATATTCTCTGCTATATACCACTTCCGATACTCGCCATCTCCATGCGCCCCCCCACCTTCCATCACACCACGTTTTGCATACCAATCCAATCCAGCATCTCTCACAAACAACACTCATACTTATCCAGACTTAATCAACCCCACCCGCACACTCCCATATCAAAACTACGCTATGTCTCCGAGCTTCTCGGATCCGGGGATGTTTCAGTCGCACGAATACAGCACACAAAACCGGCTGGTCGAGCCATTCATGTTGGACGTTAGCATGGATAACTTTTCCCTCGATGACTACATTGTCAACGCTCATGACTCGCCCGAGGCGACATCAAATGAAATGATGGCTCAGTCGTCATCGTCAAGCTTCCCGAAGGACATCCGCAATTATGTGAGTAAGCCTACCCAATTTGAAGGTCCGCTACTCACATTTCCATCAGATCATGTAAAAATATTATACATATAATCCTAATATTGGCACGATAGGCCCAGATGCTTCCAGACTGGGGTTTGTTTCATTTCTGTAGGTCCCTTGGCATTCACTTGACGGAGAACGGGTATGATGTCGCGATTTGTTGGCTTCTGCGGGCAATTCATGCCGCGTTTATATATTGTCATGCTGGTCATCTGATATGAAGTAGTTCGTGATTATGACAGATATGTATAATTGCGCCAACCGGCAGATTTTCGCTCCTCATCCTCTTCTGATTAATGTTGCATTATGTCGGGTATATTGCACCTTGCAACCCCATTTAATCACTGCATGGAAACACTTACCCAAGAAAGATTGACAGTTATTATAACCATCCCACAATGACCGATGCCCATGATTCTAGACTAGTACACATCTGTAAGGCGTAAGGCACATGTTCGGCGCAAAACAAAGCTACGAGGCATCCTGACCGACCAATTTCCCAATTGTCTAAAGTGTGGATACAATTCTACGAGCATTAGATGAACTTCGAGCTCCACAGCGCTTCTCCCTGTCTCGCTTCGTCACTCCCTGCACCATGGATTTTCGTGTTTACTGGGATTATCGAAGAAGCAGAGTGGCGGGCGTAAACGGACCGTTTTGAATGAATACTAAAGTTCCAACTCACCGCTCTTTAACAGCGAGATGATTTGTATTCTCGCCGCAAACTCTCTTGTCATCAGGGTAACGTCGGTCAACTGATTGATGCCCCTGGTAATTCCTCGCCCAACTTGGTCCTTCCGAGGACCGCCCTTTGCCCCGGTAGACGCGCTGCTTATCTTGCCGTGTGCATCACCAAGTGCGTCAACCCACGTGCGCATGGCCATAGCTCCTGCCATGCCCTCCCACTTGCTCATCTCGAGGATCATGTTCGTGATGCCAGCGACGATAACAGCCACTTCATGCTCTATGTTTCGTGCTGCATCTAATCCCATTTTCAAATCAGGGAAGTGTTCGTGGATTCTGGCGATAATAGGCTGATAGGCGACGCCATCACCAGCTTGCCTGCCCACAGTACCCCCAATGAGCCAGGGCTTTGCCTGATCAACGGCGCTATAGATATCTGCACGAAGTGTTGGAGATATGGACTTCTTGGCGTCACCCTTGGCCCCGCTAGCGCTTGCTGCTGCTGCGAGGGTACTAGAAAGGCTGCTGAACATGATAAAGTTATGGTGTTGGTTGATGCGCTGCGAATGTTCTGCTATTCTGGTGATAGCCTTTGTTACGGGACTTGCGAGGGACTGATTGAAAGGCGTGCGTCTACTAGACTACGCCTGATGCTGAGAGAAATCCAAGTATGTAAACGAAGATGCTGTATGCCTCGTTGGCCCAAACACATGGGAAACACGAGGTGATTAAGGACCGAGGTAAGAGTCCCATGATGGTGATCGAAAGAGGAAGTCGGACGGTGAACATCCATTTTGGGACCATTTCTTTCAAGGGTGTAAAATCCGCGATTGGCTGCGCGGCTTACCTGAAAAGCCCCTCATCCCTGTGTGATCTCGATGTTAAATGCTAATTGTGATCAGGGGCACCTAAGCTTGGAAAATGAAATGACTGTGCGTGCGCCTGCCGAGATAAGGGTGTTATGATGGCGCATTTACAGTGGACACGGCTATGAGGAGTAGCCCAACCGGTGCATCCTCGTGTGTCAATAATATTTGTGTCTGGAACTCGGTATTTATCTGTTGCCGTGGCTATATATTTGTTTACGCACATTAATGGAGTCACCGTATCAACCATGGCTTGTTAACGGGTAGACGTAATTTGCAAAGGGCATCACATGACTCACGGTGACCCATATCGAGCACACCGTGATGGGTTACAAGGTGTCTGGATGGGTTTCTGCAAGTAGGTGAAACTCAAAGCCATGTCATTCGCAGTAAGTACTTGCCAGGGTCTCGTTCCTACCCGGGGGCGAATTGGGAGGCCATATAGGTACACGTAGTGCAATAGCACTCGGTGATGAGTCTGCGGGAAAATTGGCTCTGGCACTTTGCCCACTGGTCTCGAGTCCTTCTTGATTCTCAAAGTGAGCACCTGCAACTGAGTTGTTCTGTTGTGAAACGATTCAAGCTGACTGCCAGGAAACATTCGCGGAGTTCAAAAGTGACAACCACACAGATGGCAACAAACGCGTCGCGAATTCTGGTGGACAATCACGTTACCGCGCCATTGTAATCAATTGTCGAAGCTTATAAGGACACACCGTGTTCTGAAACTTCACATCTTTCTAGCTTGTCATGCCCCAAGCGATACCGAACACTCCTGACGAAGATGTTTTCATGAAGAACCTGCTTTCAGGTCTTGACTCAACACGCCAACCAGAACGTCCACCGAAGCTCAAACGAACAGCTTCTTGCTCTTCCATCGCTCCACAAACACCCTCGAAACATGCAGGCAGCCGTCCTGGCTCTCACAGTAATAACCTCGACATTTCCATGCTTCTTGATGGCGCAGAAAATTGGGACTGGAATGATATGGAAGTGGACTTTCTTACACCAAAGAAGTCTAATTGTGGGAAGACGCCAATGGAGGTGAGTTTTTACTCGAATGTACTTATTGCTCTGACTCGGCAGAAGAAAACGCCCGGCTCCCGGCCGCTTTCTGTCAAGCGTTCTCCTGTTGCTACGAGATCCGCGTCTTTGTCTGCCACTGCTCCTCCCGTCATTGAGACTGCTCTAAATGTGAACGCGCTTCTTGAAGGCGCTGAAAACTGGGACTGGGCAGACATGGAAGATGATTTTATGACTCCGAAGAAGCCTCAAGTGAAGTCCGGGGTGAGTTCAGCATTCTACTGACCACGGTACCCCCTATTGAAGCTCCGTAGACGGTAGCAATGCCTGCGAAGCGACACGCCAAAGAGACGTGCACTCGATGCGTGGTTGATGACGTTCGAGATGACAGGTCGGAAATGATTCAAAAGGTTTGGAACCCGAAGCTGCATGGATTACACTATGTCATGAGAGAGTATTACAGGTTCTCTCTGTGCGTGTCCAGCCAAGTAGAGATTCCCGAACAGTGATTCTCTGCGACGACTGGGTAGACACAGATATTCGCAAAGGCAAACAGCTTTTGTATCCTTCGTTTCTATGCTAACTTGGCCCAGGAAATATCATCAACGTCCTTGGCGATTTCGATTCCTTTGGAATAATTAAGATAACGTCCAAAGTCAATTTTCTGATTAATCATCCAGACCTCTTGATCACGGCTACTGCGCTTTCCAATGCGCCACAGTGCAGGCGCAAACCACTTCTCTCCGCGCTTGTCCGTTCGAGCTTGGATGTCACCCCATCGCTCATATGGGGTAACATGGTTCACGAGGTTATGCAAATATGCATGGCTGAACAACGATGGGAGGACCGTTTAATTGAAGGACACACCGAGGAGATCATCAAGAAGAATCTTGCGGGGCTTGTCAAGATCAACGTCGGCGTCGACGAAGCAAAACGTGAAGTCAAGGCACGTTCAAAAGGTCTTCGAGTGTTCTCTGAACGCTACATCGCTGAGACGCCAAAGGTGATCGTTGCAAGTAACTGCGCATATTTGATTGCTAAAATTGATGTTATAGGCTGATGCAGTTCTCACCAACACCCGCGCGGCAGCGAATCAAAGCTCCCTTCTTGCTATATCCCAACTCCATGATGTGGAAGAAGACATTTGGTCTCCAACCTATGGACTTAAAGGCAAGGTCGATGCCACCGTCCAGGCGGTCATTGCTGAGAGCACGATCGTCAAGCATGTTAAGAAGGGACCCTTGCTGAGCACACACATAATGCCATTTGAGATTAAGACTGGTAAAACTGTAGCAGGGATGGAACATCGCGCTCAGACCATGCTTTACACCCTTCTGATAGCAGAACGGTACGGGGTAGATGTTCCGAGTGGGCTCCTATACTACACCCAGAGCGAGGAGGTGGTCCGTGTCCCGCAAAGCCGCAACGAGCTTCGAGCACTGATAGGTGCAAGGAACGAAATGGCATCATATATTATGCGCAGGAATACACATGGAAAGGAAAAAGAGCTCGAAGAGCCTTTTCTGCCTCCTACGATTGACGACGAAAGACTGTGCAAGAAGTGCTATGCGTTGGACACTTGTATGCTATTTCGCAAGGTTTGATTCTCATGTTGTTCCATGGGTTCTGCTGATGTCATGGCTACAGGCTGTTGAGAACGTTGTTGATACGTCTTCACCGATTGCAGACGTGTACGACCTCAAAACCTCACATTTGAAGCCTTCCCATCTTGCGTTTTTTAAACAATGGGAGGAGCTCATTTCGCTTGAAGAACAAGATGCCACTCGGTTCAGAAAAGAGCTATGGTGCATGTCCGCTCAAGAACGCGAGGACAAAGGCAGATGTTTCAACTCGATGGTCATAGACGCATCTTTCCAGCCGGGAAAGGTTCCCAACAGTGGCAAGATTCACCAGTATACTTATTGCTTCGTTCGTGCTTCTGCTGCTCATAGCGTTTCGTTCTTGAACGGGCACATGGGCCGTGGAGATGCTATCACAATCTCCGTTGAGCCTGATCTTCTTGCTCTTGCGCGAGGGTTCATTGTGGAGCTAACACCAGAGACCGTGGTCGTCGGTGTAGATCATGAGTTGAGTGTAGACAAGATAGAAGCCAGACTGGAGACGCTCCGAGGAGCAAGGACAGCTGTACTCTTCCGAATTGACAAGGACGAGCTATCAGGCGGCATGGCGCGGATCAGAGATAATTTAGCCCAACTATTCTACTCGGAGGGAGATGCCAGGCGTCTAGAGCTTGTGGTGGACCTGCGACGTCCTTTATTCAATGACGAAGAGACCATCGCTGATGACCTGCAACATGTTCCGGAGTATGTCCTCGCAAGTTCGGGTATGAACCCCAGTCAACTTGCTGCGATGAAGCGGGCCTTGAGCGCACACGATTACGCGCTCATTCTTGGTATGCCTGGTACGGGCAAAACAACCGTAATTGTTGCGCTAATCCGGACTATCGTGGCCATGGGGAAGACAGTCCTTTTGACGTCATACACTCACTCGGCTGTTGACACGATATTGCTCAAGCTACAGGATGTAGACTTCGGCATTTTAAGAATTGGCAACGTAGATAGGGTATGCCTCTCCGAAACCATAATCCTTGGTACATTGGCTAATACTTGATGTTTAGGTGCATCCTGGCGTTCGCAAATTTACACTTTCTGAACGTAGGTTGCCTACAACAGTCGAGGAATTAGAGAACCAGGTCATTTCACCACCAGTTGTTGCTACTACATGCTTGTCAATTGATCAGTACGTTTGTCTCTCGTTGTCGTTGCTTGTGCGCATTATCCCTCTCCCACCAGTGCCCTCTTTTCTCGCAGGACATTCGATTTTTGCATCGTCGACGAAGCTTCTCAGAGTACCCTGCCCACATGTCTAGGTCCCCTTCGGTTTGCCGAGAAATTCGTTTTGGTTGGAGATCATTTCCAGCTTCCCCCGCTAGTGAGTTTCTTTTGTCGCATATTATAGTCTCCCCTTTATGCATGTCCAGGTCCGCAATCCTGCTGCGCGGAAAGGCGGCCTGGAAACGTCTCTCTTCCGTCGCCTCTCTGAAGCGCACCCACACGCGGTGGTCGATCTCACATATCAATATCGCATGAACGAGGACATCATGCAGCTATCGAACAAGCTCATATACGGAGATCGTCTGCGATGTGGATCAGAGGAAGTGGCCAAGCGCACTCTCGTTCTTCCTAACGAGTTTATGACTGGCAAACTAGATCCGGGAATGTGCCTGTGCGAGGAATCTTGCTGGTTGCGGTATCTATTATTGGAGAGGTCGGTGTACAGCATGTGGTGCGGCAGGTTGACTTACCATATTCCCCAATAGCTCCAAAGTCATATTCGTTGACACAGACCACTTGCCTGCCCGTGATTCAAGGGTTGGGGACCTCGTCCAAAATGATGTCGAGGCCAAGCTCGTGTACCAGATTACCGAGGCATTCTTAAGATCGGGAGTCCAGGAGGACCAGATCGGAATCATGTCTCTTTATCGCCAGCAGATAAAGCTTCTGTCACACCTTCTCCAAGACAGGAAGGATATAGAGATTCTCACAGCTGACAGAAGTCAAGGACGTGATAAGGACTGTATTATAATTTCGATGGTTAGATCCAATGACCAGGGGCAGGTATGTTCTATCGGTTTTGGCTATACAAGTGCAGTGCGAGCTAACGCTCCTTGCGTAGATTGGAGACTTGCTTAAGGATTGGCGGCGAGTCAACGTGTCGTTCACACGTGCGCGGTCGAAGTTGATCATCATCGGCTCCCGAAAGACCTTGAACTCAACTGAACTTTTGTCGGTATTCTTAGCGCTCATGGAAGAGCGGGGCTGGATATTGACGCTGCCTGCCAATGCGGATGTCAAGCACCCGGCGTTCCAAAGCGAACGGTGTGGTATTCGCAGTCCTGCGAAGCGAAGTAAGGAGAATGGGTCAGCGGCTAGTATCAACGAACCGCTATTGAAGAAACCGAGAACTCCGAGAGTCGAAGAGGGGATCCTCAAGGGCCGGCCTATCTTGCAGGACGTCGTCAATGGTGGGAAGTAATCACATCTTGGGCAAATATCATCACATACTTTATACCATATGTACGTATTTTCTTGTTAATCATAGCACTATCACGCCTACACTGGATAGACATTAGATATCTCTCCTACACCTACGACCTAGGTGTACTTGATAAAACTTACCACTACCTCGAGGTGCAGTATCTGGCTTGTTCAGCCCCGAATCCCACCAAACCTGATAATTTGTGCGTGACGTTTCCAAACCGGCACGGACATTTGTTCCTGTAAAAGCAGCAGCACTATGCATCATGATCACAGCATCAATGCATTTTGGTTATGTAGAGCTTAGAGTAATAATTGTAACAGGGCCCGAGATTTCTCAGTCTAATATCGTTAAGTATTGGCTGTATAACGTACCTTCCATAACGGATTAGTCAGCGACTTTTGGGCGACTGCCTTCCGATCGGGACGTATGCGGCCATATATGGGGTCCAGTGTCCTGTGTTGTCTGCCTGCATTAATGTCGCTGCCTTCATTGCCACTGCAGACACCCTCCCGAGTCACGGCGGATGATGTCCAGTGGTCACTAGTACTGTTGTTGGGATGTCATGCATGTCAGATACCACGTCTTGCAACCGAGGAGGCCCGGAAAGCACAATTTGCAGTCTCACCCTCAGGTCACTGGTACTTCAACTTGGTGTTTAACACATGAATACGGCAAAGGTACTCCGATGGTCGAATCGCAACAGCAGACATTCAAGTTGTCGATTAACTAGTAAGTACGTACGAGACTACTAGTTCCCTGCCAGGAGGAGTGAACTTGATCGAGCATTACATTATGTACTATGACCAACCTCCGTTTGCCGGTCATGGGACCGAACAACAAAATGCATTTATGTTGACAACCTTCGCGTTTCGGTGTGCTTTCGCCCCCTCCCTACAGTCTTCACTACACGATTGAGATGTCATCGAGACCTGACAGCTTTGCGGAGGTCCCTTTGGCTACTCCCGACACTCCTTTGAATAGCAAGCACCCTCTTTGGATTTCAAGTTCCGAGATAGCAACTACTACTCCCCACGACTCCTTCATTTACACTTCATGCAACTCTTCTCCACTGTTACCATCTCAACAGCCGGGTCCCAAGTGTGGGGAGGAAATCACTGCATCCTCGCCTGATTCAAAGAAGCGTGCTGCATACGTACGCCCCGTTCTATTGTTTCTCTCCGCCGTTCTGGTAGCAGTTGCGGTGGTAGTACCAGTCTACTTTGTTGTGATCAAACACCAGCATCATGAGTCGGACATGACCGAAGGAACCGGTTCTTCGGACCCTTCGTCCATTGGTTCTAACGCCGGTCCAACTTACGGGGCAAATGGTTCTACGGTCACTACCTCGGACGGATCGACTTTCACATACATCAATCCATTCGGAGGATACTGTGAGTAGATTTGTTCTTGCATAGCAAGACTCCTGAAGGATTTCCTATGATACCACTTTCTTTGTTCTACCGTTCAAGCTGCTGATACAATGCTCACAGGGATAGATGATCCTAATGATCCGTTCAACGATGGTGCACGTCCTAACTCATGGACGCCACCGCTGAATGAAAGTTGGGTCTGGGGCGCAAATAAAGTTAACGGGTAAACCTAATTGGCATGATGTGACCTTCTATGATCTAACATTTAAGTTCCTAGCGTAAATATCGGCGGCCTCTTTGTTCTTGAGCCGTTCATTTCACCTGCTCTATTCCAGAGTTATCCAGAAGCTATTGATGAATGGTCACTAAGCACACTAATGGCCGCAGACACTTCCAATGGTGGATTGAACCAGATTGAGGAACATTACAAAACGTTCATCGTGAGCTCGTCACCGTCTCGTGTGAGACATTAATCAATTTAATTATCGTAGACCGAGCAGGATATCGCAGAAATTGCTGGCGCTGGGTTGAATTGGATTCGTTTGCCCATACCATTTTGGGCTATCGAGAAGTGGGATTTCGAGCCTTTCCTCGAGCAGGTTTGCTGGCCGTGAGTGATGGCGTGAACATCCGAATTCACACTATAATGGGTGTCACTGATTTTTTTCAGATATATCTTGCGAGTCCTTCAATGGGCACGGAAGTATGGCCTTCGAGTCAATCTTGATCTTCACACAATTCCTGGCTCTCAGAATGGTATACTTTGTCTCCAAAAATCGCTGTTGGGCGATCTAACATACTGCCTAGGTTTCAACCACTCCGGCAAGTATGGGCAAATCAACTTTCTCAACGGAGTCATGGGTGTTGCAAACGCTCAACGCGCTCTTGGTTATATCAGGATCATTGCTGAATTCATTTCCCAGCCTGAGTGGAGGAACGTTGTACCGGTCTTTGGCATCATGAATGAAGCTAGGGTTGCTGTCATCGGCATGGATCAGATGACATCTTTGTAAGTTCTTACCACGCTGTCTTCTTTCTGTAGTCCTCACTGACGATATGCCCATCAGTTACCTGCAGGCCCACGATATGATTCGCAATATCACGGGCTATGGGGAAGGGAATGGGCCGTATATTGCAATCCATGATGGCTTTCAAGGTCTTTCGTCTTGGGCAGGGTTCTTGGAGGGGTCGGATCGGATCATCATGGACAGTCACCCTTATTTTGCCTTCGACGGTAATTCCAACACCGATCCGATAGCGACAGGAACTGGGCAGAATGCTGGTGGCATTTGGCCAACTCTAGCGTGTTCGAGATGGGCAACTGCGATGAATACTAGGTGATCATTGAGATTGTGTCTCATTATCAAGCTAATACGTGACTGGCAGTCAAACAGCGTTTGGCGTCACCTTCGCTGGCGAATTCAGCAATGGCTTCAATGATTGCGGACTGTACCTCAATGGGGTGGAGAACACGCAAGACGTGGCGCCCTCATGCTCCCTCTTTTTAGACTCGTCGCAGTGGAATGATACCATGAAGGCCGGGTTACAGGAATTCGCATTGGCGAGCATGGACGCCCTTCAGGACTGGTTTTTCTGGACCTGGAAGGTAAGCGTTACGCCTTTCGACCTTTGATCTAACACTGGAATTGAGTGTGTTTCGACATTATTGTCTAGATTGGGCCGTCATCTAACAATACGATTGCGTCTCCACTCTGGTCGTACCAGCTAGGATTGCAACAAGGATGGATGCCCACTGACCCTCGCATGGCTACTGGGACTTGCGCTGCACTAGGCGTCACCGCTCAACAGTTCGGCGGCGTTTATCAGCCCTATCAGACTGGTGGGCCTGGTGCGGGGACAATCAATCCCGTCTTAGTGTCTTCGTATGGCCAGTATCCGCCCACGTCCATTAATGGGCTCACCGCAGGAGCTACACAATCCTTTCTTCCTACTTACACATCGACAAGCGCCATCCCGACGCTGCCGCCACCTACCTTTACTCCAAGTCCTCCGAGTTCGGTCATCATCGGGAACGGATGGTTTGATTCGTCTGATACTAGTCTGGCTGCCACAGAAGTCGCTGGGTGTACATACCCTGATGCATGGGGTGCCGTCAGTGTCCCAATGCCCACTGCTCTCTGTCCTCCCACCGCGAGTGCTACTGCCAGCGCAGTTGTTACCTCTGCCCCTACAGTCACGACTTCATCTTAGTTACCGACTCAGGGACTTCAGGCATTCTTACTGGGGCATCGAACACTGAAGATATTTAGCAAACGGCTCCCGAAATTCCCTAATGAGATGAGTACATTACCTTTAATACATCTAATGTGAGATTCAAAGGCCAACGCCCGGCGATTTCATATTCGATCGGATTGATACATAGCATAAGCTAGGTTTTCGCGCGGTGTAGACTCGACGACTCTGGTTTTAATTTTTTATATCGACATCTATATGGCCTTCTTTGTCTGACCCCAACGGTGATCGTTCAATATAATAGTCCATCTCCTCAAAGTCGATAGCTCCCCTCGCGATTACAATATTGTTTTCTTGTGTGGGGCTAAGCTCCGTGGATTTCAATGTCAATCCGTTCTCTTGTCCCCGCCAATATGGCGGCCGGAAGGATGAGTGATTTTCTCCCTTCGAATCAGTGCTCCGATGCCCCTTGCAACAAGACGTGTTTCCGATCCGTCCATCTACCCGCAGAATCTCATATATGTTGGAGTAGGACAATGCGTCTCAGTAAATGAGGAACTCGATGTGTTATGGTGATGTCTATGTACATGCTTGTGTGCTCTATGTTCGTCTTGGATGACTAAGCCTCCGGAATCGGCCGTGGGGAACCTCCTAGCCTCGCCTCTACCCTAGAACCCCTACTCCAATGTCATGAAAGTGAGAGACATAGCTCACTCGTGATCTAAAATGCAGCATTAGGAATTTCAGAATGAGCTCTGCGCATATTAGATACCCTGCCGTTCCACTACTTTTTCTTCCCTCCCTTGCCTTTCCCACCAGTCTTTCCACCGTGCGAGGCGCCGGCAGAAACAGGCCCACTTTCAGCGCCAACAGTTGCACCCTGGGTCGCACCACCTGCTGCACCTCTACGTTTTTTCCCTTGTGTATAACTAGTTCGTTCTGACTTCTTCAACCACCTTTCTGGATCCGGTGGGGGCGACGCGCCTGGTATGACTCCCTTCGGCACACGTTTTGTCCGCAATTTCTTTTTGGTTTCCACAACCTCGGGCTTTTTCGTGGGCTCTTCCACAGAAGCGAGAATCGAAGCTGGTTGGGAGAGAAGAGGTGGCGGCGCAGATTCTAACGTTGAGGCGATAGAGCTGGGGAGCCGAGACATAGCTTGCATAAATGCAGTTGTGATGAAATTCTGGTGTGATTGGGATGCTGATAGATTGGTGAGAATGTCTGCATGTTCATCCGAAGACTAAGGACGGCGCATATACGTGAATGAGTTGCCAACTACTTGCAAAGCGCGCAACATACAGGATCAGCTGTTTCAAGAAGTTCATTATAGATGTCCAGGGATGACTGGTACGATCCTTGGCGATAGCTCTGCCAGATAAGTTATTTCCGTCCTGATATTGAAACGACATGACCAGATGCTTACTAGCTGAGCCTCCAAGTGCATCGCGCCTCTCTGCTCTGGCTCTTTCCCACTGTTCTTGATTTCCTTTAGCACCTGAGCAGCATCTTCTTCTCGCTGAAGACGATATAATGCATATGTCCGCTCAAACAAACTTTGTTCGTTTATTTCAGCGATAAGTGCAAGGGCAGTGTCATACTGCTCAGTTTGGAGAAGTAGGAAAAGCTTCGTCCGTAGTGCATCGCGATCACTTGGATCTAGACGCAAGACTGTAGACTTCATCAATATCGGACCATGAGAATTTTGAAACTGCATCACTGACTCTTATTGCATGTACGAATCGCATTTGTAAAGTGCCCACCATCAACTTGAGCGCAGAGGGAAGTAAACAGACGTTTCAGTCTGTCCGTTAGTGGAGCAGGCTGCTGCTTTTGTGGACGTCGCTGTCTTGAAGGAGTCTTGGAATATGTCTGGGCCTGACCTGCCTTGGCTGGTACAGGTTTGACTTTGGGCGGCATCTTTGGTCGTCGGACTCGTTGGCGGCGATGGACGAAGTCGTGTCAAATTTCCTTTCTTGAATTAAATGTGACATAATCAACGAAGTTCCCGTCACTGAATGAAAGTATTGTTCACCCGCTACCATCAGACAATGTCGACAAAATTGTGAGCCGTGTGCTATATCTCACTATTTTAGCCTACAATAATGACATATAGGAAACCAGCAACTGAAGCGAAACTTGATACTGACACCCGGGACACGATGGACACAGGACATGAACCAGACTCTCAGCCTGCAAGAAAGCGGCCTCGCATTGACCTTGGTGTCGGCGAGCGCAAGCGAGGCAAGAGCATGTTTGGTATTGTTCTTGGCACGCTGAACAAGGCGAAGATTGAGGACAAGGAAAGGAATGCCAGTGAAGCAGTAAGCATAACTCGTACACGCGTTTACTTATTGGAATGACGTATATATTCCTCTTCAGGCTAAAAAGCGCCAGATGATAGACCAGCGGTTGCAAGCCAAGCTTCGCAAGGAGACTGACTCAGTTCGACGCTCTGAAGAAGCCAAGAAAGACAGGAACGCCGCAAATCGAAAGGAAGAAGAACTTCAACTCAAAGATTCAATCGTGCGTTTCACATTAATATCCTCTATCTTCCAAGAGCCAACGACCTTGTCTTGCAGTATAAGCTACGAAGAACACATTTGCCACTCTATTCTCACTTCCTATGTACATCTGACGACATCCAATCCATTGATTCCATGGAAGACCAGCCGTCATCAGTAACTCTTCTAGCTCTGCCAACACGATCGCACCCTCCACCTCTCTTTTATTTGCCTGCGATACTCACAGCAGCACAGGAAGCATTTTTAGAAAAACGTAAATTCAAGGTGAGCTTAGTATCTGTAAATACACTGCGGTAGATGGCATGATATCTGCTTTCGCCATCGTTGCATCGATGAATCCGGTACTAATATCTGCTACCCAGGTCAAGGAAGCAGCCGAATTCGAATGGTCCACCTTCCGCGGGGAGCGTACTGCCGGTATCGACGAAATTAAAGATCTCCGACTACGTGTTGCCGAGGAGGACGCCAGAAGGAAGAAGGAAAAGAAAGATGAAATCGAAGCAGACGAAAAAATCCACGTCAACAAGGACGAGGAAATGACTTCTGATGAGCCCAAGCCTTCTGAATCGAAGGTGGAGGAGCGTAATTCTAAGACAGAAGAAAAGACGGAGGAACGCGATTCAAAGACGGAAGAAATGGAGGTAGACGTTGGAACTAAGGAGGAATCAGGCATGCGCGCAGACGATGAGGATGCAGTTGAATACTGATCTAGGTGAGTGAGTCCAAGGCACTTTTTCTGAGATTTGTTGGGCATTGATGATGGACCCTAGATTGAATAGTACAACTGTGCGTAATTAATTTGAAGGTGGTACAGTATATTTTCTTCTGTTCTAGGACACTCGTGTGCGCTTAACTTGTTTGTTCTAGTTGTCACCTGTAGTTCGGTCAATAGTCAGATGTCGGATTTGCCACATGATGATAACTGATGAGCTAGTGGCCATGTCTATATCCGTGAAGTCCGAAGATGTTACTCCGGCTTAAGTGGAACAAACCATGACGAGATACTGTTGGTGTTAGCGTGGCAGGGTAATACAGCATGCAGCATGGTTCTCATCTCGGTTGCTGTGTTGGCTCCAGCCTGATTATTGATTTTGGCCGTCCCGAACTCTGGACCCCAAGTACGCAGCTACCTCTATCTGTTGCGGCCACTATTCTTATCTCCAAAGTATCATGGGAACGTGCGTGACCTGCCACTGACGGCAGAACGCTATCGATCACCTACAGCAAGTGAGGTCACATATACTGAGTCTTGTTGGAGATGGTGAGAAGGTGCGGTATACCGATCAGACCGAAGGTTTCTCTCCCTGAATGTCCTCCAACAGTTTCCAGCGTTAATCAACCTAACATGATGTATATAAGGTGGAGTTTTTCGCAAGACGCGCTTCACCCAATTTGTGGTCTGATTACCCTAGCGCCGTACGCAAGAGCAATAAAGAAATCAAATTATTCAGAGATGAGCTAAAAAGTAAGTTGTAGCATGTCAAGTTGATTCCAATTACTCTTTCTGTCTTGCTCATTTTGCAGTTACCTCCGCCGGGCACGTATATGCCAGATCATTATGTTGTTCGGCCGTCTGGCTTTCCCCTGCACTGCCGTGTTTCGAGCTGATGACCATCCGTCGGTATGTTTCCCTGCGCGGGATCTTGCACCTATCCTTATTTGTGTATTCGTGGCAGTATCCTCACCAGGATCGTCGTTCCGTGGACCAATTTGGGACCCAATTCTCCTATCCCACCATGCGTTACGTGCTGTATGCCAGCCCTACATCTGCTGGACACGAATCTCGGTCTGAATTCATCATTCGAACCTGTTTCACAGGATTCATCAAGCAACCCGGAGCCCCCGATGATCTTGCCACAGGTGACATTTGGCCTGGCCTGCCGTTGAGCGATACAGCTCATTTTACTTGTGATGACAGCCAGCCATTCCGGTGGTTTTTAGAACCCTGAACGGCAAACTCCTTGGCTGGTACTTGCATTTCATGGCCATCGGCGGAGTGCCATTGACAGATATTCTCGAGGACGTTCCGAGAGAATTTTCACAGCCTATGTTCGCAATATCTCCGAATAACCTGCCATCGTCTTCGAATCCAAGGATGTATGATCGGAAGATGCTTGAACAACGTCAGGTCAGTCGTAATGGTGATTGTTCCGCACCTGTGACGTTCATGACGGGTTCATGACACCGATTCCTTCGTTCTGATACCAAAGAGAATGCGAATTTATTCTAACATCAGACGGTCATTCTTTAACTCGCGATAGTTTTCAGGTGAGGTTTGTCGTTATAACTTTCCGAGGGTCTGCTTGTCAACCTCTGAAAACAAGGAAGGTTCTTGACAGCAGACTAAAAATAAAACACAGGTATAACCATATTACGTCTGATAGAACGAAGTATACCAAGATATCAACTTACGACTAATGACAACAGAAAGAATGGAACAATAGCGATACTAGACAACATACGAAAATCTATAGCCTGCTAGCAGGGAAAATAAAGGGGACCGGAAAGATGCACAATACGAACACAAAAAAGATCACATACGCCTCTTTATCTTTAGATGACTCTCCCGAACATGACGCCACGTACAATCGCGCCGCATGTCGTCTTTGGTTGGATCTGTGCGATTTCGGTACTGGCAATCTTGCCAATGGCATCTACCCAACGCATCTTGAGCCCCTGACAAATGACTGCTCATGAAATGCTTCTTTAAATCACTAAGTAACCCTTTGAATCCGCAGAGCGTATTGTCTTCGTCAAGCCAGTCGCAAGAATATGTAGTGGACGACGAGGGTTGGGTTTTCTGCGTGTGAGTTTTACGGCGATGCTTGGAACTCGGGCGAGAGAGTGAATTACGGTGAGGCAGATCTTGTCGTGGGTACATGGATAGTGAAGGTGCCATAGACGGGGCTGGAGGACCAGCTGGTTGCGAGCCATACTGCGTCCCAAAATTATGGGCGAATGAGCTGGTGGGCGCAAGATCTGCGTTACGCGAGATGTATTGTGGTAAATAAGACCTGTATATTGGGGTACTTGTAAACAAAGTGGCTACTCGTAGATGACGGTGATGGACATACATTGGCAGTAAGCTGGATGGCGGTAGACTGTTCCCTGCTACCGTGTTGGGGCACTGGGCACTATGAAGGCTTGGTGGGTTATGGAAAGGAACATAGCCGGTGTATTGGTTCATGTTGATCGCTGGAGGATGCGTATAGGTGGTTTGTGGACCAGATGCATTATTAGACATCAATGGAATAAAATTGTTGAAAGGTATGGATTTGGCCGTTGGAAATTGTGATCGTGCCGTATTGTCAATCATCACATCGTTCAACTGGGTATGGTTTTTGTATGTGGGGAAAGAGGGCGCTGAGACTGCCTCACTGCCATTCGATGTACCACTTGAATGAATGGCGGCGTCGGCGGTGTCAATGGACATGTTGGCGACACGGCTCGACGGACCAGCGGCGAAGCCAAAAGAGGGGGTTGCGGTATTAACATTCGATGAGTTTGCGATGTGCGTCCTGCCCGGGGGGATGAAGCTCCTCTCCCGGTGGTTGACCGATGTCGACAAGCCAGGAAGATTAGTCTGACTAGGATAACTAATCACGGTGTGAGATGTCTGTTATCAAGAGGAAGGAGTAGTAGACTAACCGTGATTTAAGGCTTGGCATTGTATCCTGATAGCGATGATCTGGACGTCCAGATACTACGATCTGATAATCGGGGGTTATTGTCGGGCTCTGTGGCGTTGAGTGAGACACCTTTGAGAATGATCAGTGTGATGGGGAAGGAAAGTCCGAGAAGTACTACCATGTTGACGGCGGGGGAAGGCGAAACGGAGGTTGTGGTATAGTATTGGTCAGTTGGTTGCCGAATAGTCTGGCGTGCTTGTCCTGTGGAAGAGCAATGAGGAGATGCAAAGATAAATGGGTGGGACCCACCGGTACTAGGCATTGAGGTAGTCATAAGTGGGTAAGAAGGGGGGGACATCATCGTATAGTATTGCTGGGTTGGTTGCGGAATAATCTGGCGTGCTTGTCCTGTGGGTGGGAAACGAGATGTATTACCAGACATTGGGGCAGTCGGAAATGGGTAAGAAGGGGGGGGCGTCATGGTAGAGTATCACTCGGGTTGCTGCTGATTATGACGTGCTTGTGCTGTGGAAGAGCAATCAGGAGATGCAAAGATAAATGGGTAGGAACCACCTACACTTTGGAAGACAGTAGTGGATAAGAAGAAGGGACGTACGCCTGCGACGAAGGCCTTAAAAATGGGCAACTGAGGGCTGACCACGACCGCCACGACTGGCCAAGCGACTAATTCGAAGAAGATGTTCTAGAAAATATCGCCGACCAGGCCATGCCAATATTAAGAAGGCTGTGGTATTGACCGCGGATAGGTGTATGGGGAAATGGCGACAGCCCGGCCATGGAACGCGTGTTTTTGAATGCAGGAAGCATTATCATAGTTACTTGGCTACTAAGAGTTAGCCAGTAATAAACGGTGGAAACTAGAAACTAGGATTTAGGTCCCTCGATCGAATGAAAGCTGTGTTGGAGGAACAAGTTGTGGCACTACGCTTGATGCAGATCATTTTACGTCACCACAACAGAGGGAAAGGATTTTTGTGGGTGAGTATGGGTGAGTACTGGGAGTGGGAGAAAGCAAAGAGATGAAAGACGCTGAAATCTGGTTATTATGTATTTAGTCCTCGGCGAGAGAATGGACATGTCGGAGCCTTTTGAGCATGGGAGTCCATCCGCCTGAACCGATTCTGATCAATTGATCAACTAGATTGAGATGTTTTGATTGCTGAGTCTCATCAAAGTGAACGAGGCTCGAGGTTAATTCCTTTAATCTGGGGCGGTGGGCAACTAGCTCAACCAACCATTGACACCACGACTTGTGCTCGTTGCTCGAGCTTGAGGATCTAGCTGAAATATGTAAGAAGTAATATTGTCTGGGCTTTTGAGTGGTCGTACCTAAAACCGTTCACGGTGATACGAACAAGTCTATTATTACCAACCCAACCCAGCGATAGTACTCTTCGCGGCGAGGAATTGCCAGTACGTAGGTTAGTAACAACCTGTTGGGGGTAGCAGTGATCGACGATCGGCCCCTGGTACCACACTCAACCTCAGTTCATGTTGAACGTTGAAACATTCAAGTCACATGATAACTCAACGAGCACTCAATCACTTAAGAGGCGTCGATCATTGACGAATCATTTAATATGATGGATCACTGACGTCCATTTACTTCTGATACTAGATCACGCCTTTAAATCTGAGGTGATTGGTCGGCGAAGAATCGACCAAACACGAAGGTAAAAACCGTATGTTGAACTGAAAGAAACCAAAATACCGAACTGGCAACGAAATACGCTAAAAGATTACCAGTACATAGAGAACCTGTATGAACCCACCCATTGTTGAATTCGACCCTATCATATTATTTCTCTAGCAACGAAAATAGATGGCTCAGCTATGCTCAAGAAGTCGTGGAGAAATTTACGGCCCTGGAAGTGTCTTATGAGAGCACGGGCCGCAGTTTGAGCCAGGCAAGACAGTCCTCCCCCAAGGAAAGGAAAGCTTCCTTTCGCGTCGACGGAGCTAGACACGCGGAACTTCAAGGGGACAGGCCAATATTCAAATTGCGTTATCAGTACCGTTTCAACGGTGCTGCAAGAACACTTCATTACCCTAGATTAACCTGACCCTGAAATCGTGTCCGCGTTATAAATGAGACCAAGTTCCGTCAATATCCTTGGACTGCCTCGGTCGGCCCATGGTAAAGTTGCCGGGGGTGGAGTCGTGCCCATGGAGGATATCAAGGCACCAGGATCAATATTGATATCTATTATGTGATCTAAGCTTGATATGACGTGGATCACGTGATGACCCTCTACTCATTATTTGTTTATAATTAGCAGCTCCTCGACGCAACCTCAACGTTTCAACAACTTTGTATTTTATTCTTGCGAATTTGACAACTTACTGATTCAATTATACCCTTTACATAGACTTGAACTGATTTTCAAACCGTGTGTTATCGTGTCGGAGAGAAGTTGAGAAAAATGCTAATCCACACTGCCAGTGTCATCTCAATTCAGCTCAGTTCACACCATTGCATGATCACGGAGGAGATCAAGGGCGCCCCTATGAGGCTATAGTACGAGATGTACCTCACTGGTGCTCACGCCGCTTCGGTTTACGTGATCATTTGGTTCAAGAGGCTGGGGATCACCGGCACCGCAATAATAAATCCCAAAGTTAGTAGGATACAGGCATAGGACTGGCCATGGCCAATGCGACCACCAGCCAAAAGGATAAACCGAAGGTCATATTCTGGAAGACATTGCCTACCATGCCAACGTCGACATATCTGCCACGATGCCATCCAAGGACGGGGACTCGTCGTTGACAAAGAAGGTAATGGATCGGCGGTCAGCCGAACAACAGTGTATTTTGAAGACAGGGATTTAGCACAGCTAATCCGGCCAATAAGAGGTAGTCAGCAGAGGACAGACGATGGCAATCAGGTTCCTCAGCGATGAAATTCTGGATCGAGGAACATCTTAGTTGAATTGAACACAGCGTGATGCTTGATGCAAGTGAGTATGGCGAACCAGAGGCAGCGGGTGAGTGGGAAAAAAGCAGCGAGATTAAAGGTACTGAGTACTCTGGTTGATCATGTGCTTATTGTGAGATAAGGACAAGCGAAATGAAATGTCCGAGCGCCGTGCGCATGGGAGCAAGACCTGTATGTGAACATTTGAAGTCTATTTATACGAGTCTAACATGGCGAAACGGAGGCAGCGGGTGAGTGAGAGAAAAGTAATGAGATCAAAGACGCTGAGCACCAAGCTCTGGTTTATTGTGTGCTTATTGTGTGATACTATGCAAGGACAAGCGAAAGGAGGTATCCATGCGTAGAGAAGAAGAGAGCGAATGAAGGTCGTGGTTACGCTGCACTAAGAGGAAAATCAAGAACATAAAGACAATGCGTAATATCGTGATGAGCATAAAATTTCTGGACGATCGTCTTCATCCCCAGATGGGTACCCCCAAGAGGACAATCAAGATCATTGAAGAAAATATCGTGATGAACATAAAAAGATTGGACGATCCTCTTAATCCCAAGATGGGTCTCCCCAAGAGGACAATCAAGAAAATGCATAATATCGTGACGAAAATAAAAAGATCAGACGTTCCTCTTCATCCCCAGATGGACCTCCCAGACGTGACGCCGCACACTATCGCGCCGCATGACGCGAATGTCTGCATTGTCACGTTTCCGATATGTGCAACCTTGCCAACAACATACATTTGGCGCATTTTGAGCCCCTTTCAGATGACTGCGCCTGAAGTGCGTCTTGAATGCATCCAGCGGCCCTTCAAATCTGCAAGTCGTATTTTCTCCGATAAGCCAGCCACAAGAGAATGTAGTGGACGGTAAGTGGTGGGTTCCGTAAGGATGAGATCTACGACGACGCCGGGAATTCTGGCGAGAACGTGAATTCTGGCGAGGCAGATCTCGATGTGGCTGGATGGGTGGTGGACAATGTGAAGGGTTACTTATATCGTCTCCATGACCTATGTAGGGAGGTGAAAATATTGCAGCAAAAGGTAAAGGTGCCATAGACGGGTCTGGTTGTTCTGGCAAACTAGAACCAACTACTTGCGGATCACAGATGGCATGGTCCTCGCATCGTGGCCACGAGCCATGATACGCCACAGGATAATGGGCGGATAATTCAGGTTCACGGCGGTAGGAGGATGGCTCACGGTAGGAGCTGGAGGATGCATCTGTGTTGGGGAAGGCATATTGGGGTGGATAAGGAGTACAGCCATCTGGATACTGCCTGTATGTGAGGGTACTTGTAAGTAAAGTAACTCCTCATAAACGGTGATGAGAGGCATACATTGGTGGTATATCGGATGGTGGGGGATTGCCTCCTGTAACCGGAGTACTGGGATACCACGCGTCGACGCCTCCCTGTGCGGTGTTGTGGTACTCAGCACCATACCAGTTTAGAGGGTTGTGGACAGGGTCGCCATAGTCCGAGCTAGGTTGAAGCTCGCAATGGGAACCGTAATGTATGGGATCAGCAGTTGGATGGTAGTTTTGCGGCCGTGCTATATTGTCCATCATGGAATGGGTGGTAGTAGCTTCATCGCTGCGGTAGGGAAAGTCTCCGTTGTATGAAATGTTCGATTCTATGTAATCATTCAAGTAAACGGGGTAGGTGGACGTGTTGAGGGGGTAGCTCAACGTATCGCTGGCAGAGCCAAACGCGTTGGCTGCGGTACCGGAGGTGCCAGGGGAGGGAAACCTTCTGGCTCGGGGGTTGACCAATGTTGACGAATCAGAGGGGGTGAAAGTCCGCGCGGGACGGCTAGTTACGGTATGAGATGTCTGTTATCAAGAGGGAGTAGTAGACTAACTTAAAGTTTGACATTGCATTCAGATGATCGCAATGGTATGGACTTTTAGGTACTGCAGGCTCATCGTCGGGGGGCGACGACGAGCTCTGTGGCATCGAAAAAAATATCTTTGAGAATGATCAGTGTGATGAGGAAGGTCAGTCCAAGAACTACTACCATGCCAATGCACTGGGTGAGACTACTTGGGGTTCTGACGAAGACGCAATAAACAGCGTGATAGAGTATTGCTCGCTTGGCTACTGATTTGTCTGGAGTGGCTCAAGGAAGAAGAAGAGAAGGGGGGGAGTCGAAATGTGCGCCTCGAGCCAATAAATAATAACCGCACAGCAATAACCAATGGAGTCCAAGTCGGGGTGCGGGCCAAGGACTAGTGGCCATGGCTCAAGGCCATTGCGATCACCAGCCATCAGGGCAAATCGTATTCTAGAAGACACAACCGACAGAGCCATCATCAAAAATAACACGATCCAAGGATAAGCAGATCTTCGACAAAGGAGGTAATGGATCCCGACGACACCCGAACACCCGAACACATTTTTTGAAAATAAGAGTTTGGTCGGACGTTAATCCGGTCAACAAGCAGTGAAGGGCATATAAAAGTAACTAGGTCCCTCAGCAACAAAATGCCGTATCGAAAAACATATGAAATCAAAGCGGATGCAACATCATGATGACGCTGATGCAAACGAGTCTAACGTGGCGAAACAGAGGTAGCGGGTGAGTGGGGGAAAAGTAACGAAATTAAAAACGCTGAGCAGCGAACTCTGGTTTATTATGTGCTTGTTGTGTGATAAGGACAAGCGAAAGGAGATATCCGAGCGCCGTGATCATGGGAGCAGGACCTGCATGTGAACATTTGGAGTCCATCATGCATCATATGAGCTAGTAGCACGCCGATCAGCTGATTACTTACTGAGCCACGACACCGAGAGAATACGAGAATAGATGAAGGTCGAGGTTACATAGCTCCTTCGAAGCTCGATTTGTGAGGTAGGTGCCTAATCAAATATTGGTACTATCGCGTGCAGGTTCTGAAAAGACGTAAATGTTGTGGAGCGTTGGCAGGCAGCTACACATGTGCCAATTACGTAACACTTCGAACCATGTTCCGCGAATAAGTCGATTACTAACCGGTAACCCAGCGCCTAATAGTCCGAATCTTCGCGGCGACAACTGACTTGGTTAGCCACCATCGATGATGCATTGATGACCCGATGATCAGTTCCTAACTTCCTTGACCTTTCAGAAGCATCGATCATCGACAAGTCATTCATAATATTGTCCAGGGATATCTAGCGTGTGGTTCTGTGTCACTGTACATGTGTGGCCTGAGGTCCTCTAGTGAACTTTTGTTCCTATATATGCAATACGCTCATTATGTGCATTTGTTATCAGATCACATAGCATACATATTCCTTCACAAGACGCCCCTCAGTACATGTGTAATTCATATATGCTTCCTCAGTCGTGCAGCATGCTCTTTGTTCACCTATGTCAGGGATCGCTGCGGGCGAGGAGTAGTTATTCAAAACGGAGTCCCTCCTTCAGTTAGTTGCAGTTACACACGTCGATCCAGTGATGATTAATGATTCCCAATCTTGTTCCTTTTGAAAGTGGGCGTAGCTTACACACGATTCATCTACAATGCTTTGAAGGGAAACACCCAATGAACAACGCCCCGACCAGACGCTGAAGGCTCGATTATTCAAGTCATTTACTACAAGATACTTAATCTCATTCATGTCAGCACGACGAATTGGGGAGATGTTTTTTAGTGGAGTCAGCCGGGAGGACCGTCACGACAGTCTCGGACATATAGTAAGTACCCGCTCACTCCCATAGCAGCCGTTATCTCATCTTGTCATACCGATAGCCCCAACGGGATTCTTGTTTCTCCAACATGTTTGTTCGACCAGATTGTTCTTGAATTCTAAAATCCGCTCAAGAGTCTGCGCAGCTCTTGGCGGCTCAGGCCTCAGGAACCGCATGTGACGGACTTGTCTGCTCACAAACTTCTTCGCTTCTACGAGAAGGCCAACGCTCGCCGCATTAATCCTCCATTTTCTATAGCGATTCATGTGCTGTGGCTGAGGCTCAGACTCAGACAAGTAGGTGAACGCAACGAAGTGATCATCCACGTGTTGTATCATCCACGAGACTGATGATTGAATATTGATCATAGCTCAGGCAACCATAACCTACTGCAACGTCGGCTGTCTTTGTCCATGCTGCTTGCATAAAGGAAGCACGTCCCATACCATAAGGCAAGACTTGGCTCAACTTCAACACCGTCGCTACTTCATAATCATCGTGAATCCAAGGTAAACACGTTGTGTTGGAACCGCGAGGCATTGCTTTGGGACATCCGCACCCCAAGACGGTAGAAGACTCGATGGAAATCATTTCCCTAGCTTCGACGGATGTCAGAACCGTCGAGACGGGCGTTTACCTCTACACCAAACACCGTCACGTGAAAACCCTCCAGGGAAAAGGCTTTTGGTGCACTGCCTTCGCCTCGATTGTCCCTTACGAGGGCTAGCGACCAGAAGGAAACATACAAGGCTTGGAACGAGGCACTGCAGAAGGACGGCCCGCCTCGTTGGTCTGAGGTTCTTGACACAAACCGTCAGTGGTCTATGCTCATAGCCAATGGAAGTGACTGATGTTTATTCTCACTTGGCTTCTCTACCATCTGTACTTCGGGTCATGCGAATTGAATGACACTCAACCCAATTCCACTCTCACATTTGCCTACCAACTCATTGAAGTGTTCATGGGCTGCTCGTATTCAACGCCAACGGCGACGACTCTCGGGCTTGACTTTTCACATCTGTAGCCAGATCTTTCTGTGATACTTACACTGATTAGATTTGCCACACCCAACGTGTACTCTGCTCTTACAAAAGGTTAGATGGTGTGTGACTCAAGGGCCCCATCCAACATTATTATGGAAGGAGGTCAGTGCTAGCGGTCGCCGGTACTAGTAGCATGCTTCCATGAACATTCCAAACATGCAGTCAACATGCAGTCAGCGTGAGAAATCTAATGGGTGACCCAATCAGTCTGCTTCCATCTTTCATCTCAGAAATATCATGTCAAGTATCTCATACGGTTCCAGCTCACAACCTGTGTTTGCGATCGCTCGATTATACACTCACAATAGGAACAGGAACGAAACGAAGCTACAGTCACAGTCGTCCGAGTCTTACCGAAACTTCGACCATCCTTTTGAGATGACCATACTGGCCAACGACTCGGAAGTGAAACGCTCGACCTTACTTTTCGAATTCGACCTTCACCGGCGCCCGAGCTGAAAGGCGTGTGATGTTGACATTATACCGATGTAATTAGTGTGGTCAGGTCGTCACCCAAACTATAGTGATGCCAGTTGTTGCGTGCAGTGCATGTGGTGTGGGGAAGTACTTGTTCACTTTGCGATGACACTAACGGTGGGACTTGGGTACTGGTGCGTCTTCGATATTGTCCTATATCGTGGTGTCTCGAATAGCCAGGGCCGCATGAAGCAATATAAGGCGCATTACGCAACTTCTACATATTGCGACTTCCATTGCAACGTCGGACTTTTCATGCACGCGAAGTTGCCAACTCCTCACTTACCATCGCCTTCTTATGTATTTGCATGTTTGACTCTGCATTTTCCTATGGGTGTGAGCAAGAATACATGTCTTGGACTATCTCCGCGAGTGCTCAGGATGCGGAACCATGAGGCTGCCGTATGTTGACTGGTCGGAACAGGTACATATTTGATTGTCTTTCGCACGTAAAAACGATGATATTAATGTTACGCGTGTCTAGGTGCATGCCTGCAATGATTCCAGTTATCTAATCGTGGGCAACATGCTTTTCATTTCTGGGATGATGCCCGCTAGCGTATGTTCACGACTTCTCCGGTTATTGACATCTACCCTGTAGGTTCGGCCAGTCAAAGCTTAGATCCCCTGTTCATTCACGATCTTTGCCTTAGTTCTGCTATGCAAACCCTTCTGCAGCTGCCTACTAAGGACTCTTCTTTGTACTGCTTTGCAGCTGTGCTCTGTAACTAGGTGAGCCCTTGGCGATTTCTGATACAAGTGGACGGAGATATATCTTAACGTGAACGATTGAAGCTCTCCGTGGTCTTAAGGGGGTTCAGCCCGACTCGTGGTACTGGTGAGGCCGGATCGGGCTGTCCGTCATGCATCAAGTCTTGACCCAAAACAGTAAACGGAGCCTCATTTAGCCTGCGACCCATCAAAATCAATCACCCGCCTATCCACAATCCTCACCTGTTTATTGCCCCCCAAAAGCATAATAGTCACGATTTTGGCATGATACTCATCGTGTCATTCAAGCAGGACGGGGACCTCTTTATCCGCACAGGAGGCCTAACTTCTTCGAGTTTTGAGCTTGCCCACTCAGGCTCTGCCGTTAGGAAGCGAGTGTATGCATGCACTTTTCAATTTACAGAACGGCCATGCTCTCCGCGAGCTTCTATGCATTGGCTCCGTGCTGTCCCCTCCTTGCGTTTTCCAGGCCTTCTCCTTGCTCACCTAATGTGATCTAGACTCGTCGCTTAATCAAGTGCAAGGCATACAATCGCAGGGGCTGGCGTTCTACCATGATTTAAGGACAAGGATTCCAACTGTCACAACAGAACAGCAGCACTCCTCCTCTCCAAATCCTCAACCCTCACCGACTACCTACTAATACCAACATGACTGACGTTCTTGGTGTTCTCGTCATTGCCCGCAATGGTGACCGCACAGAGTACTACCAGGACCCCAAGACCTATGAGAGCTCCTACACCGAAAGCACTGCTCTTGGTGCTGTAAGTCACTGGTATGCGGCTTGTAACTTCCCTAGCTGATGCGGCCTGCACTACAGGCCGAGTCTCACCAGCTCGGATCCTTCCTTCGCTCGACCTACATGTCCTCGTCTTCTCCTTCATATATCGCGGACATGAAAACCGACCTCGTGGACACCCATGAGGTCCACGTCCACGCCAAGGCTGGCGGTGAGGGTACCGTGGTCTTTGACTCTGCTATCGCCCTCCTCCAGGGTCTTTTCCCTCCCAACCCTGCCAACAAGATCGTTCTTGCCAACGAGACCACCGTTATTGCTCCCCTTGGCGGTTACCAGTATGTTCCCATCGAGACTGTCGAACCTGGTAACGACAAGTCCCTTGAGCCATGGACCGACTGTCCAGTAAGCAATACAAAAGTTCAAACCTGGGGAACTGTGATCTCACCATGACTTGCAGGCTTTCGAGCAACACATCTCCAATGTCTACTCGTCTTCTGTGTTCAAGGAGACCGCAAAGGCTGCTGATCCTTTCTACGGTGCTGTCAGGGACTACGTTTTCGGCCGCCCTACTACTCTCGAGAACGCTGTAGGTTACACCTCTCATTCTTTGATATAATTACTAATTACCTCTGTGATTTAGTGGAATGTGTGTCGCCATCTAACTTAGATTACTGATGTCGGGCTGAACTTCTTCTAGATTTACGACTACATCTCAACCGAGCTCTCACACAACAAGACCTACGCTCACCGCCTTCCCCCCACCTTGGTTGAGCAGGCTCGTGGTTTTGCTGACTTCCACGAGAACGCCATCTTCTCGGACAAGGATGTCGGTGGTATTGGTAACTGTGAGCTGATTTCGATTCACGTACGATATCCACCACTAATCATATTGTTGTTCAGTGGCTGGCCGCACGATCCTCCACACGGTCTTGAGCTCCCTCCAGCGGATTGCATTCAACGGCGACCCTCTGCAGTTCCTCCTCATTGAGACCTCCTACCAACCTTTCATCTCCCTATTCCACATGTTTGAGATGGTCAAGGAGAACCCTGAGCTTGGCGGTATCCGTGCGTATGATCTCACTTCAATGCATTCAGCCGATTAACGCAAGAACTACAGCGAACTACGCTTCTGCTCTTGCCTTCGAACTCCGTCGCGGACCTGCCCCTGAAGACCGTGACTTCATCAGGATCAAGTTCAAGAACGGTACCAACGGCGACTTCGAGACCTACCATGCTTTCGGCCACAGGTCTGACATTGCTGCAACGGAATTCATCTACAGGATCGAGGTAGGCACCTGCGCCAGTTTTTGATTTTGCTCGTCTTAATACCACTGTTCCAGAACTACGCCATTACCAGCCAGAAGCAATGGGCCGCTGCTTGCAGCTCAGGTCTTGATGATGACTTTTTCCACATTGGCTCCCAAAACGCGATCTCCAGCACTGTCTTTGCCATTCTGGCTGCTATCTTCCTCCTCGGCATGTTCGTCCTCTCTAAATTCGTCAAGAGCGCCCGTGCCAAGGCTCAGAGCACTCGCATCCGCCTTGCTGACGATGAGGTGAGTCAGTCGAACCCACCTCAGAGCCAGTACCCCAATTATGGAACCCTTTCCAACGTCGGTCCTGGTATCGTGCCTTTCTGAATCGTGCTGACGAACTGTCGTTTGCTCTTTCTTGTTCATGACAGAACGTCGTCGCTCAGCCCGCTTCCATGAGTGAGAAGCAGCGCCTTCCGTTGTAAGCGCCGGTCCAGTAGGAATCGGAGAGGTTGAAAAATATCTTCACTACATGCTGCAGCGGGGTGGGCTTCTTTTTTGATTGGTTTCTGGACTGTATCGCATTGCTTCATAGACTCTAGTCACATTTTTCTTCTCGTTTGCAATATGGCTGCTGTGTAGTTTATCACATGGGACTGGGTCCCTCATAGTTAGAAAAATTCACGCATTTTCTTGAATCTTTTCATCGCTTGCTGTGACATTATGGATCAGCTTGCCGATGGTATAAGGTCAAGGTAAACCATCCCCAGCGCAAGCGAGCGAGAACGCGACAGCATAATACACTGCAACATCTAAATACACCGCAAATACCTATAAGTCATTCTACCTTCAATGAAGTGCACGTCTAAAACGGCCGGGTGGAACGGCGGACTGCATATGGGGTATGCTTCACGCCAGGGCATTCGCGACTTCAGAAGCGTGAAGGGGCACAGGGGCCCCACGGCTAGCATGTATTGTCCTACATAGAGTACATACTCTCAATGCACATAAACTGGATATATATATATAAGGTAGACTGTCTGGTCGCAGGGAATGCAACAAAAGCTGTTCTGGATCTTCTGCTGATTCACCGCTCAACATGCACGATACCTGGACATCGTTTACTATGAAGCCCAGCCTCCGAGTCGCAAGAATTCCCTGTATCGCCCCCAGACTTTCCAGTGCGAATCACTAAACCTAACTCAAAATTTACTCTTCTGTGGTCCAACGTTCAAGGGTTGATCAACAATTCAGTCACCTCATAAGGGCGTAGCCTCGGTAGACCTTGATAATAGGAGTTTTTTAGTGACCAATTAGCTTGCAAACACGTAAGCAAATTTCCTGTTCTGTGTAATAAATTACTTAGCAAAAGCTCCCTACAGTATTATGTAATTAATATCCCGTGTTGCGGGTCGGAGGACCAACGGTTTTTAACTGACTTCTCAACATGACCAAAATTCCTCGCTGCCACATAGTATGAATTTGATATACATTTAGCCTGTCCGGGTCTCTGATCAGGCAGCTTTCATCTGTAAGTGCTTCCCTAAGTCAGTGTTTTTACATCTTCCAGTGTGTATGATGAATTAAATGTATCCATTTATCACTTGATGCGAGGTCTTTGGACGCTTGTGTATGATCGAATTTCTTGCTTTACCAGCAAGATCGATGATCTTCTCTCTGAATTATATTTCTTACTACATACGTGTCTTGACGAGTGGATACTGATGAACGTTTCCCGGTGACTATAGATCTGGACCACGATAATCTCTGCCAGCGCGACGTGCCTATCATCCCAGCATGCGTACTGAAATATCTGGTTGTGGTGCGGATATGGCAGTGTGTACCTGGCGTCTTTATCCTCCTCTTCGGCACTGTCTGCCCATTCTGGCATCTGCAGAATTTCAGCTGGCTATAGATGTATATGATTGTGCACTCACCAATCGATTTATTGCATTGTCCGTAATTTGTCTTGCGCCCTGCCGTGACCAGCACAGTGCGCCTCGGCTACCCTTGCAAGCAACTCTCTCGCCTGCATGTTCCCCAGTGGCCTTGTGGCTTAGATCTCTTGCCCTGTACCGCGTTGTGTTACCACATTTAGAAAGCTAACCAATAATAGAAGACCTTCTTAGCCTTCCCTGATACACGAGGCAGGGTAACCGGTTCCGCATGCCCTCGGAGAACAGCTACATATAGCTATCGGCAACTACACGAGCTATCCATATCACCTCATCTGTTCTCTACACCCAGCACCGATTCTTCGTGTATTCCCTGCATTTACGCTAGTGTTTATTGTATAACTGCTACATTATGATGGATATCGACATGGACTCTCCAGTCGGTCCCGTGATCGTGACGGACTACGATGAATCGCACAGCCACGGAATTTCAGTGAGATAACCATTGACGCCGAATCAGTTCTCAGAAGCAAGTTCTAACGCTCGTCATGTAGGTATACGGCGCCGATTTTGACCTTTGTGAGCTTCTACAAACACTGACCTTGTCGAAAGGCAAGACCAAGGTAAGCACGAGCCCTTCCCGTCATACGTAAGTTTGACTCTGTAATGGAGAAAGGCTCCCGAAGACGATCCAACGGTCTCTGCTGTCCCCTATGCCTTGCAAAGGGCAAGCGAGGACGCTGCAAACATAGAGGATCCAGCGTACCATGTGAGTGCAACCAAAATCATTGGAATTCCCATCATTAAACTTACGACATATCTAGTCCGACGCGGAATCATCAAGTTCAAAGTCCAGCTCCTGCGACCCCCTCACCACAATTACCAACCACCAACCCACCTCTTCTATCATAGTCCCACGCTCTCCACTCCCCGCATGCCACTTCCTCCAATCCATCCTCGCTTCACTCGCCCCCGAATCCCACGTGCTCTCTCCATCCCCGTACCCCTACCCCGCGTCATCACACTTCCGGACGACAGGAGGCGAATACCTGGACACGATTCTCACTCATCGCGCTCTGCTCAGTGCATTCCCCCCTGCACACCGAGGCTGTGCGATTGCCTTGCAGGAAATAGCGAGAGCAGTAGAAGTGAGGGCGTGGCGGGCCGATCGTGAATCAGATGCAGAGGCAGTGGCAAACCTGAGGCAGGAAGCATTCCTAACTTCCACATGGCTGCCATGAAGAGTTTATGTCATTACGTGCTGCGGGTCAGCTGTGCACACTTTGAATGCTATATATATGTAGCACCGGTTCAGAGTAGTTCATTCGTTGGATCAAAGACAATTATGTCCAGATCGAACATTTAGTCCTCTTCCAGCCTGTATAGGTTGAGTGAGAAACGCCGCATATTTTGCTGGGGCCGATCTAAGTCTGAGAATCGACATCCTCTAGTATTACGAGATGTTTTTATTTTTGTTGTGACGCACCTTGCAGTTCTACATAGTATTCGTGTGACTGTGGGGAACGACTCCTTCCTTCGATAGGTCTGGCTAGGGGAGACTATGCGAGGCATTTACGTAAGTGCTTTACTCGCTTACATGTATTATGATATTGATCGGCATTTACATTGCAACCGAATAAGGTTGGTCTCTTCCTTCGCGAACGAGAGGGTTTGATGAACGTCGATTCACCACCACCCAGATCAATATTAGGTTGAGATATAGGAGCTTCACAAGGACACCTTGTTGCAATTGCTGTAGAGAACCTCTACAAATCCAATTCTTCCCAAGGCTGTCACCGCTGTCGTTAACGTTCACATGTGATTACTACTCTTAACGCTTGTTCGGTTGGAGAACTAATGCCAATTGCGCGGTAGTGTGGTTCACAGGTTCTGTCTTGACCAACTCATCCTAAATTCGATCCTAGAAGTTACCATGACCAGCGTTCTACCACCCTTTGTTCAGGCAGCATCAGGCTCACTGGGAGCAGCGAGCGCCAATGCGCTGACTTACCCACTCGATCTCATCACCACCCGTATACAGGCCACAGAGAAGGGCGCATCCATACGCAAACAGATCCACACATATGGACTATCGTCGTTATACGACGGCATTGGGACAGATACTGGTGCTACCCTACTTTCAAGGTCAGTAGCTCCTGCATTCTGCGTCTAAGAGAGTTGTTCATCATCATCGAATCAGCTTCCTGTATTACTACGTGTATTCCTTCCTGCGAGCAGTCGTTGTTCGCGGAAATGGGAAGTCGAAGGCAGCCATGTTGTCTCTTCCACAGGAGCTTGCAATTGGTTACCTATCAGGCATTGCTAGTAGATCCATCACGACACCTCTCAATCTCATCACGGTGCGCTTGCAAACCGCTCGGGTGAGCGATGATTCCTCAGCACAAGGAGGAACGTCACGGTTCACGGCAATTTGCCAACAAATACTTCGGGAAGAGGGGTTACGGGGATTCTGGAAAGGTTTGTGTTCCAACAAGCGCTTGCTCGACCGTCACAACTTATGATAATGGCGATAGGGTTCTCATCCAATTTTGTGCTTTCACTCAATCCTGCGGTCACACTCTATCTGTTCCAGCAGTACAGACGTGTGATGCTCAAGGGGAAGGAACGTGACTCCCCACCCCCAGGCCACTCCTTCGTAGGGGGCGCGCTTGCAAATTCCATAGGCGAGTCACCTCTCCAGTGCTGTTGTTCAACAAGTGCTAATACGCGACGCACGAAGCCGTCATTATGTTATACCCGCTGCTGCTCGCAAAGACTGTCGTACAAGCTTCTCGTAGATCTAATTCAACCAACAATTCATCACAGGGTCCATCAATACGATCATCACTCCAAGGAATATATACCGCTGGCGGATTCTTCGCCTTATACCGTGGTCTCTCGGCGCAGTTGTTCAAGGGCATACTGAGGCAAGGAACAGCTATGATGGTGAAACAAAGGTGACTTACTGGCCCCCTCTATCAATGCACCTGCTGAATTTATTACTCCACCAGGATCGAGCAACTAGTCGTACAGGCCTATCTCAGACAGAGAGCACTGCGTCGCGTCCAATATAAGGGTTAAATAGGCACACCCAGACATTCTCAAGTGCCGTAGTGTAATATGTTTTATTGAATGTAAGTATTTCAAAAAAGTAGTCAGTACGGAGGGTATCAGTATGTTCCAAGTCCGAGTACATTTGAAAGCCCTCTGCTTAGAAAGAGCTTAAAGAGTCAGCCACTTGGCAAGCAGAGAGGGAAAGTAGGGCGTGCCGAGGCCAGTAACAGGATCCCAACCTTTAGTTGCATTGAATCCCAGAGTGCCACACCCTGGGTTCGTTCCGTTGGTGACATCCTTAAAGCTGGGTACGAAAGCAGCGGAGTAGATCTTCAAACAATGTCAGCTACAACTTGAAATTAGAAGAGTGATGCATGACGCACGGTGGGGTTGATGAACCCAAGAGGTGGTTTACCGCGCGCGATGCGACCGTCGTTCACCATGGTTAAGATAGCACCGACGACAGGTGAAGCCGCGGACGTTCCGTACACGAGCTGGAAACTACCGTCGATAGCAACGACGTAGTTCGCTCCATTGGCAGAAAGATCGGGATATGCACGGGACTGCAAGAATGGTCAACCTTGCCTTTGACCAAACCTGAACTGTGAAGAGACATACCCCGGTAGAGTTGTAGATATCCTTCGAGTACGGGATCGGATTAATTTCTAGATACCCTTCGACTGCTCCCTTCTGGTAGCTGGGCATGCTGAAGTAGTTGCTGAATCCACCGCCAGAGTAAATGACCTGTTCACACGCGTTTTCGGGTTCCCATACATTCTGACCGGGGCTAACTTGTGTGGCACCGACCGCAGTGACATACGGGCATGTAGCAGGGAAGGAGGGATTGAAGATTTTACCGTCCGCGGTTTGAGTACCTGAGATAAAATAAGTCTAGGGTTTGATGATACTTGGATAATCTGCGAATTTACCATCGGCATTTAAACAGCCATCGCTGCCTGCAACACCCGAGTCTCCCGAACTGAAGAGGAAAGTGACGCCCATGAGGCCGAGTTTTGCGTACTCGTTGCATTGGCGAATAGCATAGGCGGCAGAGAGGTCGGCTTCATTGTATCCGTAGGATGTGGAAATGACGTTTGCAGGCTTGACAGTTCCGCACTCCTCATTGCCTGCATCATGCAGCTGAATATAGTTAGAATATGAGTATATTTGAAAAACTCACCGTCGTATCCGCCACTAGCGGTGTCAGGATAAACAGGATCCTGGGAGGGATCATCACCACCGTCGTATGTGCAGTATGTTCCATCCAGGGCATCAAGGAAGGTATTGAAAGAACCACCTAAACGTCGGCGCAATTAGCTTTGTATGTTGAATTTATCGGTCATCTCCATACCTTCAACCCAATCTCCAACTTGGTAAAGAGTAACGTTTTGTCCCTTTGTTACCAGGGTCATACCGTACTCCAGATCGAGGTTGGATTCCCCATTGTAGTCAAAAGAAGAGCCAGAGTCAGACGTCGGGAGAGTACCTAACACAACCATCTTGATCAGTCGCTCTCTGCGGAAAATGAGTTGCAATGGTACCTCCATCGATCGAGACCAGTGTAGGGGCAACCCCTTCAAGACCAGTTGAAAAATTCTTTGCGAACATGTCAAGATCAGACTGCACATAGATCTGTGGGGTGTATTCCACTTCGTGGTCGGTCAGTCCCTAGCATAGTTGCACGGCGGAAGTACACGTACCAATTCCATAGCTGTTGCTGCTCCCGGAGACTGGCTGATACCAAAGTCCGTAGAGAGCCCTCAAGCAAATTGGCGTGATTTGCTGATCACAATCCTCAATTTGGTCCAAAATGCTGTCGATTTGACCGGTCGTCTTGGGAGTGATACCCTGACCAGGTTGGCCAATCGGGACTCTGCTATATTGATCACGCTTTTGGATCCTGGCATCAAAATGTATGGTAGGAGTCACAAAGTCAACATGCGGGATCACATGCTCTGGCAAATGGTAACTCTCGCAGGCTGTGGTCAAAATTAAAATCAGGTCAATGAGCACTACAATCACAAGACTCGCCAATGTGTTTTGTGCCGGTGTTGTGATCGTACATATGGTATTTGGTAAGCAATAGATTTTCAGCCTCTTCGACAGTAGAAGCCACTTCGAGCCACCCCTTGGTGGGAGAGAGTTTCATGCGGTGGGGCTCCACACCACTTTCGATCAACCATGAGCGCACAGTCTCGATAGACTCGGTACTCGGGGCAAATTTGGCTGCAATCTGACTTGCAGACCAGTGGTTGCCGTAATTAGATGAGTCAGGATGCGACACATCGTAGAGAAGTTCTTCGATATTCTCGATATTCGACTGGGCAAGCGCAAATCGTAAGGGAATCGACACAGAAGAATCAAGCTTTCGTGCACGGTTCCATCCTGCGGGTATATTGGAACGCTGTTCGTGAATCCGCCAAGGAGAGAGAGTGGGGTCGGCAATCGCACTGGCGGCGATGCCGAGTGTAAATGAAAGGACAGGTATAAGGAAAGAACGCATTAGCTGTAAGAGCAACAAAACAACAAAAAGTGGGAAAACGGCGCTTAAGCCGGTAGAAGAACTTCATCATTGGTTTTATAGCGTCCAAGACTCGCGCTAAAATAGTTTCGATCAAGGAAGCGAGCAATGTACGTAGCTATTATCGTAATCATGCATGGCCACAGAACGTTCGAATTAAGTCGTTTTGAGGCTCAATCAAATTATGATATGATATGCAAGATACCTAGCGGAGGAGCCATGAGGAGCACAGATAGGACAACTGTCAATATTAACGGCCATCCCTGAACGTGAGCAGCAGTGAGCCCAAAAACGTCGTAATAGGTGCTAATAATAGGTGTCGACACTTCTTGAGTTTCAATTTGTGTATAAATGTATTACATAAGTAGAATGCATATGTATGTACTATCCACTCGCAAGCTCCGCCATATACTCCGAGTACCAGTAGTCTATGTGCCCGATGCATTACCTTCGTCAAAAGGTCGTCAAAGGTCGTAAATCTTCGCCAAACAACCACATGCAGATTGGATCCTTCATTGTTGCCCAATGCTGGCCATGGCATCTCCCAAGGTGGCAAAGAATGCCTCGGAGCCTAGGAGCTCCTCAATACCTGCGCGCTCGAACATCTTTCGAGGACCAGAACGAAGGTGAGTCACGAAGAGCTCGACGCCACGATTCTGATCGAATGAGATAAAGCATTCAAAGTTGCGTAAGCTCTTACCTGATACGTCTCCAACAGCTCATGGAAGATCTGCACTGCAGAGGCATCACACGTTTCGACGTCTGCCATGTGGAATACTAGTGTGCTTGCGGGCTGCCTCCTTGGCTCTTCTGAAGGGTGAGTTCTTTCTGGGCCATACAATTCCAGTCTACGAAGACGTTCTTTCAACTGTGCCGTGTTAGCTGGTACGTGTATTGAGCTTCGTCGGTATCCGATAAGATGATATAGAACCGCACCAAAGTCCAAACTCTCTCTAATACGAATGATTAATATACCAGGAACATCTTCAGCGCCCGGATTGTCAGCAATGGGCCCCCATTGATGAGTGCCAGGAATGCGCCCCTGCAACACCGTGTGAGCGCCTAAAAATGTTGTAGGTAATGACATACCAGTATAATCATTCGAGTGTGCGAGGAACGCTTGATAACAAGCAGCAAAGAGATGATAAGGCTGACAATGATTCCGATCTCGACATTCCAGATGACAGATAGCGAGAAAGTGAGGAACATCATTGCAAGGTCAGTCCAAGCTCCGATCCTTGATGTCAGTCGTCAGCACCCTAAGACTATACAAGACAACCTATCGCACCTCCAATAATATATTAGGTCGTGGGGAACCTCGCTGAATAGTGATATCACAAAGAGGCAGATGCTGAAGGCAAATCAACGCCACAGACCAAGCGGAAATGAAAGGTACATACATCGAGGCCAAGACACATCGAGGCAGGTAGTATAGATACGGGAGAAGGAAGAATGTCGCCAGCAATGTTATGCCGGCAGTAACAAGGGAGGCCAGTTGCGTGCGCGCACCAACATCGCCGTTAATCTTCGACCTCACGATTGAGCCAAATGCTGGCAACGTGCCAGGAACGAAAGATCCAAAAAGGTTGGCAGCCCCAAGTGCAACGAGTTCACGGTTCGGACTGATGGAGTAACCAAAGCGATCGGCGTTCTGCTTCGCTGCAACGGTACTATCCAAGAAACCCATGATAGTTATCAAACTGATTGATGTTAATAAATGTATTCGCGAAGGAAATTATGCGCATACACTGCGGTCGATGTCGTTCCTCTGATGTAGCTTATCGATTGTTTCAGCGGAAAGCTAAAGAAATGATCACCAGTGTTGATAGGTATCTTGCCGAGAATACTGACACCTTCTTCGTCCCAACGTAGATAGCCTGAAATAACTATGCAAACCAGTCAGAGGAACAAAAACAAGAAGACGAGGGGCATACTTGTAGAGAGCACGACAACGAGCAGGACTTCAGGGAGCCGTTCGATACACCAAGTTCGTCTGAAGTAACCTTTGAAAATCCTCATGAATACGAGCACGAGCAGCGCCCCGAAGCTGACCAGCATCGTCGGTTTGTGGTAATCACTCCATGAAAATTCTAGAAGAAAAACTATCTTGTCCAAGGTTGACTCGGGATTCATCTGGTTCTCCAGGGCAACGAGGCCAAACATAGGTATTAGTTGTTCTCTGTGATACAACTTGAGCGCTTCGTGGGTCGTCTTTTTTAACGATTGTACGCACACCGTAATGACGACCGCAATTGCAGTCACGAATCCTCGGAGGAGCGCACGACTGAGGACAACATCCAGGAAGCCTAGCCGAAAGAATCCAAGCATCGACGCAAATAACCCAACCTACGAAGTTATAATTTGTCATATGAGTCTCTTTAGAGGTAATGCTCTAGCCCCAACAAACCATTACTTACCTGGAAAGTGATGGCAGTGGAAACTGCAATACCAATGGCATCGGCGTCTTCCGGACGAGTATGATGGTCCCCACGGCGATAATCGGAAACTGCTTGTCCAACGAGGAGTGAAAGCGCAGCCTCTGGAGCAACATTAAGTTGTCTTGACGTTCCCAGAAGACTGTACATGATCGGCGGTATGGCGGCAGCAAACTAAACAGAAATGAACATTTCATCGGAAAGACATGAAAGGGCGCACCAAACCAGTTGTAGGACTTAGTTTCGCAAGTGAAGTTCCATAACTGACAGACTGAGGAATGAGCATAGCCGCAAGAGTGACTCCGGCCAGAAGATCGCCACCCAAGCTGACGAATATAAGCTCATGTGGTTGATACTGCCATGTCTACTCACAGGGAAACCGAATAGTCAGGTATCCATGCAGTAGACGGAACATAATATCGGACTCGTTTCTTAAACATCGAGTTGCGCTTGCTGGTATCCTTTGGCAACTTGGCACCTGTATTTTCTTCTATGGGTGGGTCTAATAAATGTTCAAAAGTGCTCACCAGAAGTAGAAGTTCTCATAGAAGAAGAAGAACCATACTGGGCCTGAGTTGTACGACCTTCCTCAATGTCGCTTTGATTTACGAGTGGCGTCCGTTCTTCTCCTTGAACCATGTCTGACAAGGACGAGACGGAAGCAGCTGTGGACAAAGAGTGAAACCACGAGACGGGTTCCGTGATGTTGCCTCCACCCTGCTGCGTCATCGCTGAGCATATACTTTTCGTGCAAGACTGCGAGCCAGCTGGATTTCCGTGTCGTCCGACGGAAACTTAAATTGACGGTGAATTCCAAATTCGGAATTCGCTTTTCAACCCCGACGGACCGATCTCCATTATGACTTCACATTGGAGAATTCAAGTTAGTCTCTCGAGTCTCGACTCGACATGTAGTACTGTACTAGGCTAACTAAGTAACACTGGCTCCGAGGATGCTGTAGGCTGAACAATGAAGTTATACACAAGTCTCTGGCAAGTGGAAGTTTGCAGGCTGGAAAATCAGTTAGATTCAAAGTACCAATTGGTAGTACAAAGAGGATACAATTTGGAAGCTGTCTCTAGGCGCAGGGAGGTTTATACGTGTGTCAAAATAAACTTACTGCAGCCGTGATGGCGGTAACTACTTTGCCCCCCGCCGTCTGTGACGTCAAAACACCTACCACACATACCACTGCAGTAGTAACACCCCATCAATCCCTCCAGACAAGCCCACTTCTGCCGTGTTCAATTTAATCACTATCATGACCTCCAGCAACATGTCGCAGCTCATTCCAAGTACCACAGTAACCACACCCCTTCGAACATTTAGAGATCATACAGATATAATACATGCTGTAGCAGTTTTCCCAGATAGACAACGCATGATTACTGGCTCGCGGGACAAGACACTTCGTCTGTGGGACTTGGAGACAGGTGTCATGTTAAAGAAAATGGTTGGGCATCACGAAATGGTGCGCGCATTCGCGGTATCACGGGATGGGCAATTCATAGCAAGTGGTGGTTGGGACGGAGAGCTCATCGCCTGGCACGGAGAAACTGGGAAACCTCTCCACCAAGCCATTGGCGCAGCCCACCCTGAACGGATCCTCACGCTGGACTTTTCTCCCAATGGAACAGTGCTGGCCACTGCTTCATCAGATCGAACGGCTAAGCTGTGGAACACGAAAACATGGCGTTGGTTACAAGGAAACCAATATCACTGTATGGGTATCGTCCGCTCCGTTCGGTACTCACCAGATGGTGAAATCCTTGCTGTCGCAACAAATGGTGATATCAACATTTTCAATTGTGGCACGAGGGAACGCGTCGCAAAGTTCAAGGGTCACACTGGACGAAACTTCTGTCTCGCGTGGACGCCCGGTGGCACACGCCTTCTCTCGGCGGGCGATCAAAAGGATCCCACCATACGTGAGTGGGATCCATCGACCTGGATGCAGGTCGGTGATCCCTGGACGGGCCATACCCATACCGTCCATGCCATTGCCGTTAATCCTAGTGGCACGCTCGTCGCGTCCGCATCCGAAGACAACGATGTCCGTCTTTGGCGGCTCTCAGATCGACGAATCATTGCCATCTTCCAGCACTCGGGCTGTGCGCTATGTGTCACCTTCTCCATGGATGGCAAGCACATCCTCAGTGGAGGTAATGATATGATGATCTCAGAGTGGGAAGTACCCTACTCGGAGTTGGTAGGTTCCCGGTGGTTTCATATCCCTCCGTCATCTCATCTCGTGTATTTGTTTGGTGTCAAGGCTCAAGTATCTGATAAAATCCTCGCCATCAACGCGACCGCCCGTGGTGCATGTATCGTGGGCGACCTGTCTACCGCTGAACAGCTTCTAACACAAGATATCGACACTGATATCAACAACTACACCTCCTATGCCAACCGTTCATTGGTACTGGCACGCAAGCACCGCTGGGACCACGCGCTCCAGGATGCAATCAAGGCAAGATATACCGATCATCAGCGCCTTGTGAAAGCAAGCTAACTTCCATCGTGACATAGTCCGTCACTATCCAGCCCTCCTTGATTGGTTATATCTCTATGGGCATCGCCCTATGCGGCAAAGGGAAACTCGGAGACGCGAGGAAAGAACTTGATCTCGCATTCATGTTCACGAACGAAGATCCAAAAATTATTCATTTTCTTCTCTTGATCAAGGCATGTTGAATTTTTCCTTATGTATTCCGTGCTTCATTACAGTTTTCAGGCCATCGTTATTTTCAATGCGGATCAGCATGAGGAGGCAATTCTCCGTGTCCGGAAGCTAGCTGCCGCTTGTCCGAATGACGATACTCTCGCGTGTCGTGTCGTAGAAGTGAGTGTCTTAATCAAGCCCAGGTTTTGTGCATTTATACAGATTTTTCACACATCAGGCTTATCTACATGTTCAGCTTGGAATCAATGCCTTGAATGGCGCCCGTTATGACGAAGCTGCTGACCACTTCACTGCCGCTGTCAATTCCAGCACTTTCTCATCCAACTTGGATATACATCTAATTTACGAGGACCTGGTGGTGGTATGTTATGATGTAACTGAATGTGCTTTCAGTGCTCAACCGCGTACTTTTGCAGCTGTTCGGTTGGGATCTGAAGTTCCTGTGGCAAAATGCACACCAGAAACTTTGTGACGCACTTCGTCAGGGAGGTAAACTTCAAGAAGCCCTAAGGTCGTACCGAGAAATGATGGATATAATTGACGAAACCACAAAGGCCCGCTGCGTTGATTGGTCCAATGGCAAGTCTGGAGTTTACGTTGTTACGCAGTCTATGATTCTCACCCGCGTTTCACTCAGCTTTCAGGCAAGATTGCAGCGCGTTCTATCTTCCAAAAGGAGATGCCGCATTTACCGCAAGCAATTACGACAGAGCTATTGACCTATACTCTGTGGTGATTGACCTGAATTTTGCAAATGACACAGTCTTTGCAAACCGTAGTAAGGCGAGGTCGGAAAAAATGTTGTGGGAGGGTGCGCTTCTCGACGCACAAAAGGTGCGATGACATCTACTGTTTTGCAACCAATGTTCAATCTGGCAATACATAGGTCATTGAACTCAACCCCTCGTCTCATATCGGTTACCAGTTGAAGTATATAGCGCTTCATGGCGCACAACGTTATGATCATGCTATCAAGGCTTTCGATATGATGCTTGCCAAATTGGACAGTGCTCCCGACGTGCAGACACGAAGTAAGCTCTAAATAATACACATGTCCAGATGCTCAAGTCTTTCCTCAGAGCTGCGTGAGCAATATGTCAGTCCCTCCGAAGTAGAACGTGACATTCGAAAGGCCGTTGACGTTCAACTTGATGTTGCCCCGCGGCCGCTCCGTCTACTCAACACCGCCACCGGGCTCCTATGTGACCAAGAGGAGCAATTACACGCCTTCAAAACAAGCACAGAGTACAACGAGCTTCTGTTGTCATTGACTATGAAGCATGCAGACCACCGAATGGAACGCATTACAGAAGCGGTGGCAACGTACTTCCGTTGTGCCATGTTATCGCATAGATGGGAAGGGAAGGAGCCACTGTTGCATGACGTCAAGGACAAGGTCGTTTACCACTTGAAGGCAGCTGGCGGTCTCGTGAAGTTGCAATCATTCTGCGAAATTACTCGAAAGGCTGGGTTACGCTGGGCGTGGGTTGATTCATGCTGCATCGACCAGCACAACAATGTTGAGGTCCAAAAATCACTCAACTCCATGTTTGGCTGGTATCACCATGCAGCGCTCACAATTGTCTACCTGTCGGATGTTCCGCATTCATCCAAGTCTGGTGCACTGGCAAAGAGCGCTTGGAACACTCGAGGATGGACCGTCCCAGAATTCCTGGCTCCTAAAGTCATCCTCTTCTATCAACAGGATTGGACTCCATATCTCAACGATCACTCCCCTAACCACAAGGAGTCTGTCGAGATTATGCACGAGTTAGAGAATGTGACGGGCATAGATGCGCAGGCCCTCGTTGCCTTCCAACCAGGGATGAGAGATGCTCGAGAGAAACTCCAATGGGCGTCTAAACGTGTCACCACCGTACCAGAAGATATCGCTTATTCACTGTTTGGCATATTCCGCATTCAACTACCTATCCTTTATGGTGAGAATAAGCAAAACGCGCTCGGGCGGCTCCTGCAGGAGATCGTAGCTCGATCAGGCGATATTACTGCCCTCGATTGGGTCGGAGAATCATCCGAGTTCAATAGTTGTCTTCCTGCCAATATTATCTCATACGCGGCTCCACCATTCACCCTGCCATCATTGCATGAAGACGAGATTCAGACAGCCGTTTCGTCGCTGCGAAATACTGTGGCAGTGGATTTGGCTTTGAAACTATATACCCAGCTTGACAAGATGAGCGCTCCTCGTTTCGCGAACTGCAGACTGCACCTGCCTTGCATCGCATTCCGGGTCACTGCACAGGTTAGACGGGGGCGTGGTCCAGCCCAGGAGCCTGCTCATTTCACGTATGGAGTCAAGGCAGATGGGCTTCACGACCTGGAGATCACCACTAAAGAGACGCTGATTCAGTTTGTAAGGCCAACTCTGCAGACATTCTTACTTGTCCGTCCCTGGAATCGGGGTCTGCTCGGGCTACCTGACTTTGCAGAACTGCACGACTTTGGAGACAATATGCAGAGCGAGGATGAAGATCGGTCCATGCTCAAATCTTCTGTAGAACAAGAGCCGGTCGATTTAGAATCTCACTCACGAGCATTGCGATTGGTTATTCGCCTTGGACAGCCGTTCGGCGCATTTTTGCTCGCGCAACAGCACAGCGGAGAGTACAAGAGAATTGCGTCAGATTGCGCTATCATTGCACAAGTCAGAGAGGTGGCTTCTATTCACAACATGATGAACGTTAGGACCCTAGAAATATTGTAGTATGTACACTGTCACCAACCATATTACGGATTTGCGGATTTGCATGTGTTTATCTCAGAGTCGCACATAACTGACCGTGATCCATAGGCCCTCCTTATGCGAATATTGAGCATTGAGTATCCCCACATCCATGCCCGACAAGTCACGCCCATCCAATTACCATCAGTGATGGTGCCTTGATGACAGGTGAGATAGAACACGACACTCGTGCAACTCACTTACGAATGCGTTGTAAGTACTTGACCAGAATTGGAGTAGTGAATGTGACATCTTCAAATGGATGCGTCGAAGACGGGACGTGGCGCAGCCGATACTTGCACAACCAGCTGGGATGTACGGATACTCCATGTTGGTGGTCCCGCCATGATCAAGACGGTAACGGACTGGATTCGTTCCTGAAGCCAATGTGGAGTAGCATGTCGCTGGATGGAGTGATTGGGGTCAAAGTTTCCGTCAAACTCGTTTTGCCTTTAACGACGTGGTATGCAGAAGAGGATCCCGAGGGAAATCGTGGCGATACCTTAGACGACGGCGCCCGGAGGTTGGAGGATGGAAAGTATGTGGATGCCTAGACTGTTTGATGCGGGTTGATTTGATGAACTAGCGCTTCATGTCTAGATAAGTGGGAACAAGATATACCAAACGAAACTCATTGTAGCTTCGCGAATACCTAACGCCAGGTGTTTGTCGTCTGAGTCACACCGAAAACGCTCCGACCCTTAGTTAAGTTCTAAAGGAGCTAGGGTTGATTACCTTCAACGGTATGGCACGTCGACCCACGACCGACTCTGGAACAAGTACTCGATTTGGGCGGGTTCAATAAAGGGATATTTTTGGGACGCTTACCTTGATAAAAATGTGTCACAGACCTGAATACCTAGAACAGAGAGTACTTCCGTTTAACGAGACCGACCAATATTTAGGGATTTTTGCATTATTCGCATTTCTAGTACTTAACCTTAGTACTTAACCTTAGCACGTCCATGTGATTTGATAGGAAAGGGGACTCGCACCGATGGGGTTAACAAAACCCAGACTTGTGCAGCCTGGACGCAAGAGGCTGCGGAATATGAACTTACATCCCTTTAACACCTCTATGAACCATGCCTGGTAAGGATGAAGTGGCTGTCGACAAAGAGTTAAATTGCACTGATTATACTTTTCGTGCAAGAGTGAATGACGGTGCAATATGTAAACCATTCTAGGGATTACCGATGTGACTCCATCTCCGACTCATGAGCCCTGATACGTTCCCCTGTGATGGAAGCGTTCTTCATGAATCCGCTTTCCCTTTGAACCTAAACCCGAGGCGTGTAATTTTGTGCCAAGGCTTGATTTTAAACAGGAACATGCCGAAAATATATAACTTGGTCTCAACTTGACACGTACCAGACTAGTGTTGGTTCTGAAGATGCTCCCTGAGCCCAAGGTAGGCTGAAGATTGAAGCCATAGATTCCCAGCCATTGCACACTCACACAGAAGTCTGGTGCGCGTGGAACTTCATCAACTCTGCACATGCGTCAAAGAGGATAACCCGGAGCGGGACGTCCGAGAAAACTCTGGAAAGCTGTGTGAGACAGTTGGTCAGGGTCTCAGGCCTCAGGCCTCAGGGTCGAGACTGGCAGAACTTGAAACCGAACCGAATTGATAGAAGGGGACCCACTTCAATGATGCGTCATTGACGAAATAGATATACATGTCCGTGCACGCAAAGAACTCAGTTGACCTTTCACAGAAGCTTTGGAATTTGAAGTAGATAAGACTGAGGTTATCAGTTACTAACTCTAGAGTCCCTACGCTGCGGAACAGGTCTCCAAAAAGAGCCAGAACTGACACGCTGCTATGCCACAATGCAAACATTGCCAAATAGGGCCACGCAAGCTGTTTAAGTAGTTGGTCGTCATCCCTACAACTGTCTTCATTCCGCCCGCCATGTCTTATCATCTCGCAACTTGGTCATTACTAGCGGCGGCGTTGGCCCCAGCGGTCCTTGCAACCCCACTTTCTACCAATTCTTACAATATTCCTAGTCGGCCGCAACTCAAGGTTGCGCCGTTAATGGCTCCTGAGCATCCATATGGAACCGTCAACAACTCGTATATCGTCATTCTTCGCGATGACCTTCCTCAGGCGGTCATGCAGAACCACTTTAACTTCCTCGAGATGGCTCACGCCTCTGACTCGCTCCTCGGTGACGAGTCTGCGGAGGGCGTTCGTCACTTATACGACGGACACATTAAAGGATACGCTGGAGAGTTCACTGAGAACGTCATTGAGCAGGTACGGCGGATGCCTGAGGTTAATTTCGTAGAGAAGGACCAAATCGTGCATACCATGAATATCAGTACTCAGAAGGGCTCGCCTTGGGTAAGTTCATTTACCGAATGCCGTGGCTTTCAGTGGAGTTGACTCCACATGCAAGGGTCTTGCCCGTGTCAGCCACCGTAACAAACTCGGCTTCAGCACTTTCACAAAGTATCTCTATGACTCGGAAGGTGGTGATGGTGTCGACGTGTATGTTGTTGACACCGGTATCAATGTCGCCCACTCCGAATTCGAGGGTCGCGCGTCCTGGGGTAAAACCATCCCGACTAATGACGTTGATGAGGATGGCAATGGCCATGGTACGCACTGCGCTGGTACTATCGCTTCTCGCAAGTATGGTGTCGCTAAGAAGGCCAGCGTTATCGCCGTCAAGGTGCTGGGTTCCAATGGTAGTGGTACTATGTCCGATGTTGTCGCGGGAGTTGCATGGGCAGCTCAGTCAGCTGTAAAGAAGTTGGCAGCTGCTCGCGCTGAGTTTGCCGCCACTGGTAAGACCAAGCACAAAGGATCGGTTGCAAACATGAGTCTTGGTGGCGGAAAGTCTCCTGCTCTTGACCTTGCTGTCAACCGCGCTGTTGACGCTGGCCTTCATTTTGCCGTTGCTGCTGGTATGTCGCGCCAGTTAGCTGTTAAGATTGTTGTCTGACCACAGTATCAGGTAATGACAACAAGGACGCCTGCAAGTACTCACCCGCAGCAGCTGAGAATGCGGTCACAGTCGGTGCCTCCACACTTGGCGATGAGCGTGCATACTTCTCCAACCACGGCGAGTGTGTGGATATCTTCGCTCCTGGTACGTATTTCCGTTTGTTTAGAGGTCGGCTTCTTATAAGCACTGTTTTCACAGGTCTTAACATCCTGTCAACGTACATTGGTAGCAGAGATGCTATCGCTACCCTCTCTGGTACTTCAATGGCTTCTCCCCATACCGCTGGCCTGCTTGCATACCTTTTGTCAATTTACCCCTCTACCACCTTCAACCCTACGTTGAGCTCGACGTTCCTTCCTTCTACCCTCAACCTCGAGCGCCCTTATTCATCATTCTACTCTCTATGCCATGCTGCCCTCCCGCGCTGGATGACCGACTTCATGCCATCACCGCAGCTGTTCGTCAACGCGCCCATCCCTGACGGTCCAGTCATGCTCTCCCCCTTGGAGCTCAAGACAGCTCTTCGCAAGCTCGCATCGTCGAACATGCTTACTGATCTGCCCCCGAAGACAGTGAACTTGCTCATCTTTAACAACGCTACCGCTTAAGTGTGATAAATATATAACCAGCGGACAATTCGCCGTTATATTGCATGGTTTCTGCAGCCTCGCCTGTGTAGTTGCAGTTGTACTATATATCTAAATCATCATACATATATCATGGAAGAATATTGAGAGTGTGACAGATCTGTTGAGCGATTTCGCGTGATGTCTCTGGTAATGATTTTGGTGGATGGATAAAAGCTTTGAGTGCTTAGAATGACAAAACAGTACCGCATGCCCCTGTGGTGATGGCAGACCTATGCTGTCACAAAGTAAATGTATCATGTTTGGAATTCATTCGAGTGTGTTTGATCATTTGCAACGTCTGGTGGTTTGCATAATTTCTAAATGCATCTCATACAAAGTGTAAGTGTTTCGGGACACGACGTGACAGTAACTGGTGTTGATAAGAATTGCGTTGCGGAGCAAGGTCACATATGTAGGTGCTGGGATAATAAGTGACACGAACATCATACAGTCGTATACAATTTTGCTAGACATAAACTAAACAACAATCAACTACAGAATGATACAAATACAACACAGTTTTTCAACGTATTCACGCATAAGAAAACCAGTAAACAGAATAACCTGAATATTCCGTATGAATTGAAAAAAAAAGCGGAGCAAGGTCATAAGTTCGCACAACGAACCCCTAGTAGTACAGATCCTGAATTTATGTGACTCCCAACTTAGATGTTTTGTATCTCCGGCATCGCCTCGGTCTCTAGCTTGAGACTCGCCCAAAGGCTGTCAACAGTGTGCACTGGGTTCCAACCGATCAATCTAGCTCGTTCCGCCCGCACACGGGAATTCGATCCAAGATATGGGCCCTATCAATTGTTGGTTCGTTAGTAGCCCATGGACAACAAGCAAGACCAAAGACCTACCCCGAAATACTTCTGCAACTCTTCCTCCGTGAAAACCGTAGGTTCGGGACTTTTGCCCACCTTCATCTCATATAACAACTCCGCGATAACTTCAGAGATCCTGCCCACACGATGCTTCTCCATTTTCACCGAAATAAAAGCCCTCGCGACCGTGGCCTGCTTCACCTGGCCCCTTCACGGCAGCATCGAAAACGGTGGTGTACAAAGTCGCTGTGTCATCGATGTGAATGTTAGGCCATAGATTCAACCCTTTCCCGACGACTCCACCCTGTTTTCTGTCAATGCTGGCTTTGATGAGACTAGGGATTTGTATAGAGTACGGGTTCTGAATGCCGAGTTTGACCAATGATGTATTCGCGATGCCATAAATCGTCGAAGGCAAGATGATATATGTACGCACGTAACCTGTACCGAGCGTTCGTTTATGAAACATAAGCAACAGATGCTGTAGGGTCATTACCTCTTTCACCAGCAGCGACGATTTCGATGTCAACTTCACGATGAGGTTGTGTCTTGGGTAGCGACTCGATCATCGGGATGTCAAGGTCGGAATAGATTTTATCGGTAGCATAATTTCCGGCGGCATCGTCCATAAGGACCCCGGTTCCAGACTGACGAAGTTTAGCATATCTTGAAGGTGAAGGGAACAAGGAAAATACGCACAGTGTGGATGAGAATAGGGACCCTGCCAGTCTCGTCGTATCTCTTTTTCAATCCTAAGAGAATTGCTTTGGCTGCCTGAAGGTCATCGGCGTCAGCCTATATAGGGGCAATTAGCTATATCTTCAAACTCGGCAGTTTAGGCTCGTAACGGACACAGGCAATGACCACATCAGAATCCCTAGCATGTTCTGTCAGCTTTTCAAGATCTTGGTTCGAGCCGACGACAGCTACGACTCCGACGCTATTAAACAGCTCGACCTTCTCGGGGGAGCGAGTGAGAACAGTTATCTGAAACGATGTGGCCCTAGGGTGGGATAACAATGCAGACAAAACAGATCCGCCGACGTAACCTCCAATTGACAGTTAGCGTTGAGTTAAATTACGGTCAACGAGAACTTACCAGTAGCACCTGTTACGAAAATGTGCGTCTTGTCGGATTCTGGCATAATCGGTGATCAGCGGGTTGAGTCTTTAGTTTAGAGCTGGAAAGTTGTACAACTTGGCTGTTTATAATCTACACCTGTGGGATGGCATCATAATGGCATCATGATGATATCAAAGAGGACCAAACCAAGTGACTTAATCACCGTAGTCCCGCCGCCAGCGTTAGTAGCTTAGCCTTACTAATACCTAGGCTCATTGTGGGTGTAGCTCCTCCACTAGATTTCTGCGTGGTATTTCATAGGTTGATACGACATTACACGCCCTATTCAATTGGTAATGGGAGCTTGAACCAGACGTTTATCTATGCCTGCCCAGCGCGCGTTGCTGTTAACGTTGGAAATCAGCCTAGTAATACTAGTAGCACTCACGTCATTGATCACACGCTGTCACACACATGGTGACATCACTGTCCTTCCGGTCCAAAGTTCAGCCAATTACATACTTCATGCACTTTCAGAAAGTCTCAGTGGGTGACTTCCCATAAGGTTTTACAGACGAATTTCTGTATGGAAAGCAGGATGGCCGTGCTCGTTTTGTCACTGTGACAATTCCCATAATAAGTAAGTGCAAGATTGGGACTCTGTGCACCGCAAGAGCTTCCGAGTCGTTTGAATAATGTATGGTATATTCTGGTGCACAATTCAGTGCAACACATGATCAAGAATTCGTGGTACTGTGTAGTGCAAGATAAATCAATAATACACCATCGCTGCTATGATCACAGTCTTGTCCTTCGTTCACCTCTGTGAATAGACACATTGTGTCTCTTCGCGTTCTTACCCTCGATAGTGCCATGTACAGCTGACCATGAGCAAAGGGATCTGTCCGAAGGTCAAGCACGGTTTGTGTCGGCATCAAGCCTTGACAACCATTAAATTTCACCGTCCATGACGAACAGTTTGGATGAAACACAAAGTTAATGTGGGGAATGCAGTGGCTTTCGAAAGTATTGATGAGTTGGACTTCAATAAATCGATGATGCAGAGCAACTATCTGCACACGTGCATTTCTAACCAAGCCTTTTTCCACTGAGTGGTTTCATTGAATAGCGCAAATGCAGTTCTGTTAGAGATCCAGGCGATGAGCAGATACTCCAGATGGGTCAACATTGCAAGGTAGTCAGGCATGTGTTCTGGTGCACTCAATGATGCGTGATTGGCCTCACCCCACAGATCATTCTCTCTCTAATGCAACTTGTTACGAGGTTGAACGACCATGATTGAAGCAGAATTGAGTGAGATAATTAAAAGTGCTGAAGTCACACAGAAATGTCACCTGCCAATGTGCTCACCTGGCCTTCCCAATAAGTAAGCCTTATTAAGCTTGGTGCACACGCACCTTACCAAGTTTAATCAGGCTCGGATTCAGTAAAGCCCCAACACCAGCGATAAATCACGCCCCAAATGCCCAATTTACCTTACAGCTCTCCTACCTGCCCTACCCAAACAAGTAAGCCCTGTTTGGCTACACATCCTGCCCCTCCCAGTGTCTGGCACTTCCCATAACCTCCCCGACTTGTCCAAACCTTGTGAAAGGGCGGCTTCCCACGCCATTTCCTCCTTACCTCTACGCGCTCAACGTTGCAGGGCGGTATAGCGCACGATCATTGATAGCCCAAGTGAGTGCATACTGTCCTAGTCACTGTTCTACCCCACAAACATGTCTGTTCTCTCGATACTATCCTATCTAGCTGCATGCTGTCTCTCTCGTCCCTGCTGTCTCTTTCATCCCTGCTGTCTCTTCATCCCTGCTGTCTCTCTCGTCCCCGCTATCTCTTTCATCCCCGCTGTCTCTCTCGTCCCTGCTGTCTCTTTCGTCCCCACTGTTTCTTTCATCCCCGCTGTCTCTTTTGTCCCTGCTGTCTCTTTCATCCCCGCTGTCTCTTTCATCCCCGCTGTCTCTTTCATCCCCGCTGTCTCTTTCATCCCCGCTGTCTCTTTCATCCCCACTGTCTCTTTCATCCCCACTGTCTCTCTCGTCCCTGCTGTCTCTTTCCATCCCCACTGTCTCTTTCATCCCTGCTGTCTCTTTTGTCCCCACTGTCTCTTTCATCCCCGACTGTCTCTCTCGTCTACACTGGTGCCACTCTCGTTCACGCTACCTGTCATGCCCCACGGGACAAAGTCTTCCAGGCTGAAAAGCCTCTCAAGATCTGTCATATCGCCAGTACACTTGCGTGGTGGTGTGGTATAGGTGCTTTCACAGAACTTAGTGATGGGATACAATACCCGTTTGTCTTTAAAGAAGTTAACAAAATTGCACTACATTATGCTACCACTACTGCATGTCTGAATGCTAAATTATATAAATGTCGAACATTCGAAAGTAAAATGAAGTGCAAAGGCCAAGTATAGATCTGAACAGGTTAGAAAAAGATGGTGCCCAAGAGGTTCAAAGAAGATGTGTTAAAATGTAGAGCCGCTCATATTGATATTAGTGAAGTCAAACACAGAATCATCAACATGCGCTGATGATGACTGCGCAGGGCCATAAATTTGATTCAACCTAGCCAACGCAGCATCACAATCGAAGGGACCGACAGGTGGCTCAAAGGTGAAGTTGGGAGTGGTGAAGTTGGGAGTGGTGAAGTTGGGAGTGGTGAAGTTGGGAGTGGTGAAGTTGGGAGTGGTGAAGTTGGGAGTGGTGAGGTTGGGAGTGGTGAGGTTGGGAGTGGTGAGGTTGGGAGTGGTGAGGTTGGGAGTGGTGAGGTTGGGAGTGGTGAGGTTGGGAGTGGTGACAGGTGGCTTGAAGGTGATGTTGGGAGTAGCATTAGATGGCTGACGAGGAGAGGGTGGGGGAGTTGTCTCACTGCCATTGTCCTCATCATTCTCCTTGTCACTGTCCTCAATAGCGTCCTCATTATTCTCCTTGTCACTGTCCTCGATAGTCTCAGCACTTTTGTATTTCTTGTGCTGAGCTGTATTTTTTTCATTGCTATTAGTAGCTGCTGACCTCTTGCACTTCTTCCCCTTTGTCGGATTGAGTGCGTCAACAAATATCTTCAATCTGGCTGCTCTTGAGCTTCTCATTGTGCTCCTGATAGATCTTTGCAAATTCTTCATCCGTCAAAGTCTTCCAGCACGTAATACATTTATCCCACAGGTTGAAGAGCCTTTTAAGCTCTGAAAGAGAGCTAGACACTTTGATGAGGTTCATAAATGGGACGCTGTTGGGCCATCCCACAATCATAACTTGGTAGTGTTGAACAATGTTGTGGAAATAGTGAGTCCATTGCATGTTGGCATGAGGATTCCCAGTGATCTTCCCTATAGTTTAGTGTTAAGTCAATACATTGCGGAGAACAGAAAAACCTTATGAAGACCTCCGTTAATAATATCATGGATATTTGCGCGCACATCAGAGACACGCTCTTGGTGATTTTTTGCAGCACCTGATTGTATATTAAATTAGAGTAAGAAAACAAAATAAAAAAGCCACTCATACCTTTCATTCCTTGGATGGTGAAGCCCTCCATTTTACTGACGAAATCTTGATTATCGATATTCATCACAGCATGCATGAAGTTCTGAACACCTTCAGTCGAGAAGATTACAGCAGTGAGGGGCAGATTGGTTGACCCACAGGTCGTGTATAGGATAGTTTCTGCACCTGTTTGGCAATGCAGGCTATTGAGCTAATGTTAATTAATAGTATTAGTGAAACTATCGAATACAAAACTAAGGGAAAACATACCTCATTCTTGACAGCCTTTAAGGTTTGCGTGACATCAATGATCTTGGACTTAGTAGAGATCCGTGTGCCAGTCGTCTTCATTTTTGTCCAATCAACATACTCCTTCAGTATAGTGTCTTGCTCTTCCTTCGGGAGTGCAAGATACTCATCCTTATGCTCACGAACTAATTGTGTGAGCATGTTTTGACCCTGCTTGTCTGTAAGATGTAGAACCAGTGCATAGATAGTCTGAGCAAACGACTGAACTTATGGTTATCGCTGCCTTGGTTTTTTTTCCAGCAGAATGCATTCCACATATTTGGCTTGGTGCACCTTGAACATAGTATTCCGTGACCGATGTATAATTCATTTTGTACATGGCTAATACTTTTATGATGGGCCTGCTGCAATTGTCTTTGCCGTGTCGTTGAACTGGTCCCATGCCTCGTTGAGAGCAGCCTTAAACTTATGACTCTTGGCACTGTCATCCAGCCATAAGCATAGCACGCGCTTCCTTACTCAATGTGACTTTTGGGTGGGTATGAGGGTGCTGCATTCGAACACGCCTTGAGTCATTCTTGCTAGTATAGAGAGATTGGGATGCCATGGTCTGCAGGAGGGGAAGTGAATGTAGGTCAGCATGAGTAGCACACAAGTCTGAATATTTAACACACGGGGACATTATTTTGTCTGCCCAATCCGCAATCTAAGATGCTATAGTAAACTGGTACGTTGTTGCAGACTGAGAATCCTGATGTGATCTATAACATAAACAATCCGAAAAGGTAAAGTGCACATAGGAAGACCAAAATAGCAAGCCACTTTAAGATAATGGAGAGCATGGATGATCAATGCTAGTAATTTGTTAGCATGCAGATATGCAGTCACCTACAAATATATCACTAACCTTGACAATCTCATGGATGAGTGGTGTTCCTTGAAGGTCTGCAAGAAGCACTCTTGACAAAACAGAAGCTTGTTCATAGGTCAAATCCCATTGCTAGGACCTGAACACTGACTCCCAGCGACTGCTATGTACTGTTAAGACTAACACACGCAACTTAGGTAACAGTTCTCATCTCCCAATTTGAACCGATCAAGGGCACTGTTGGTATTGGGTCCGATACTAATCAGTGGAGGATCAAATTTTTGAACCTCATGATTGAGTTCAGACTGAGCCAAAAAAAAATAGGACCAGGGTCCTTATCGGCAGTGAAGACATCCGCTGGCCGGCATCGACGAATTCGCGAACGTGGAGTTGATGGGTTTATCTTTGTGCCCACACTTGTCGCCCATTCAACTCCCTGACGGATTGCTGCTGAAGTCGCCTTCTTCGAGTCTGTGACAGCAGGAGATGAAGTCTGCAAGTTCTTCACAAATGACTTCAGCGCCTGTGCAGAGCAGAGGATATGAACCCCAGTAGGAACGACAGGTGCAGGGAGGTATTGTGGACCCTCCATACTGATGTGAGTGCCAGAAAATTTGAGGGTATGTTAGTAGTGTCAAAAATGGGGTAGAATTAAATAGACTTACAATATTTCAGTACTTGAGTCTTTTCAATGGCACAAGCTTGGTGAAGCACTGAAGATGTGGGATTGCGAATTCTTGAGCAAACACTTGAACTAATACAGCAACATCTCCTCTGATCTGCTGAGATGTTTCATGCAGCTCTCGGGGTGTAATGTAGAGGTCCAAAGCGATTTTCTCTGGTGAGATTGCATCAGATCCTGCCCATCGAATAAGTAAAGAAACACCACTGTCGAGACAGTCCTGCATAGTGATCTAAAACAGTATGAGATTGAGCCACGAAAAAAACAGATTCACTTACTGCAGCGAATACATCTTGCAGCGCCACCTTGCATAGTTCTTTCTGAGAGAGAGTTCTCTCTGATTCGAGCTGTTGAATGGGTTGGAATGCTATATATGAGGGATGAAGGCCTCCAAGCGTCCTGGTTTGATAATGAGTGCCGTCTATGTGGATGTCGTGCCTAAGTAATGCTCTTGTGGCAGGCCTGATGCTCATTGTTACTGAAACCTTGGGCAAACATGGATCGATGTAGCACAGCGAGTCTAGACATTGAGAACCGGCATGGACCCAGTGCTTCAGTTTCAGACTGCATGGTTGTTGAAGACATGGGAGTAGTGATACTAGTAGTGAACATAATGAAGATTATTTGTAGTTCGGCACATAAATGGGCTAAAGGGTTAGATAATGCATGAATGGCTTTAACAATGCACAAAGTCGATTTATGTGGACTCCACCTTGGTTGGCGAAAAGGATTCTGGATGTGTTTGTAGAATAGTCCATCGCCAAAAACAAAACTGAATGTGCTTGTATCATTGGTGATGAGTTATCTGAGGGTACTTGAAGCAGCCATAATGTGTTCTGTCACTTGTGTGCAGCGCAACACACATTGCCGATTTGGGACTTACTGGAACGAACATAATGTTAGATCACTACAGTACAAGAAGCACTGTTTCGACAGCCTCGGCTAGCTCCGATGCGCAATTGTTAACTGCAACATCAAAACATGCCTGTCTTAGCTGTAATGTAGTGCAATGAGCTCCTTAAGAAGTGTAGTTCAAAGCTTGTTGAACAGATTTACTAAATTCTAAGTATCGAAATTTTTGCCCCCAAAAAAAATTGAAACATAACTATGAAAAGTCATCCTGGCGCTGTCTAACCCTTCAGGGAGCATCTGCACCATCTAAAACATCTTGTGTGAGTTGTACATGATGGTGACCCTTGTACTTTGTGATAGCAAAAGCAGCTTGTCGAGAATTAAGCCCTTTGCTGATTACCTTGTGAGATCACAGTTACCACCTTCAAAAACCAGAAAACACACCGGTAGGCGCAAGGCAGGTGTCCATATAATGCCATGTCTTGCAAAAAAATCATCGGATGGTAAGTGTTGAACACATATCAAGGCATATCTCCCTAGCTCTACACAGAACAGTGAGACTCCGTCACCAAAAATTGAAACAACACCCTAAAATTCATGAAAATGTTAAATATTGGCTATTTTGCTGCCTTTCCTGCCTAAAAATTCATCCTGGTGCAAATGGACCAAATTTGAGTCCTCTATGTAGTTGCCGCTTTAGTGCTTCCAGTACTATAGTACAAGTTCAAAGGTATTCCAAAATGTTGGAATGCCTTTGAATGCCTTCGAAGACTCTCTGATTGATAATACCACTCATGCTATTATTTACTATAAGACATGAAGTAGATTTGCCGGACATTTCATATTATGAGTCAAGAAAGGGGGTTATAACACTGATTGCAATGAATGTCTACAGTATGCTGTGCAACAGGTATGTCAAAGGTCATCGAAGTATACAGTGACGGGTATTTATTCACAACACACTCATACTATACAACAATGAGAGTCGTTAAGTAGGTCAGGGTGGATTATTTGTTCATGACACACTCGTACTGTGTGACAATGAGAGTTGTTGAAGTAGGCTGGGGTGGACTGTTTGTTCATGACACACTTGTACTGTGCGGCGATGAGAGTCGTTGAAGTAGGCTGTGAATTATTTGTTCATGACACACTCGTACTGTGCAGTGATGAGAGTTGTTCAAGTAGGCTGTGGATTATTTGTTCATGACACACTCATACTGTGCGGAAATGAGAGTCGTTGAAGTAGGCTGGGGTGGATTGTTTGTTCATGACACACTTGTACTGTGCGGAAATGAGAGTCGTTGAAGTAGGCTGGGGTGGATTATTTGTTCATGACACTCGTACCATGTGGTGATGAGAGTCGTTGAAGTAGGCTGGGGTGGATTATTTGGTCATGACGCACTCGTACTGTGTGGCAGTCCATGATATATTCAACTACATGTATAGATGTACATGCCAAAAAGACTGATATGCGCACATTAGTCAATGTAGAATGCAGAAAGTCAGCCATATCTTCTGTGATTGTCTCATGCTCCTCACGATCAATAGCTTCTATGTCAGTGTAGTCAGAACTAATAATTGCGCTAATATCATCTGTGGCGAGATAAGTATGAAAATTGGGGGAGGGAGGAATAAACTTACCTGATTCCGTGTGGATGTTGAGGTTTGTTGATGGATTCTGGGCGGGGGGGATGTCAGGAGTTGTCAAAGTAATTTGGACAGTGGACACCAACACCCCTGATGCCTGAGAATCCAGCGAGGCATTCAATTCGATCTAAGTGATACAAATGAACAGCATTGATAGCAGCACATAAACACCATCGGCGCTGCAGCTCCTTAGCGAGTTTCAGGTCCAAAAGATGGAGATCCTCTATCACAGCAGTTGTTTGGACCTGTTCATTGTGGATAGCAGTGCATAAGCGATGAATTTCGACATTCAGTCACATAAGTTCTTCACGTGCTCGACAAAGCTTGAAGTATTTTGTAGTTGCTTCTCGGTGGGCTGGTTTGGCCCCATCCTCGCTGCGAATATTGGTGCATGAGTTTCGTAAGAGATCAAACTTGCCCAGAAAGCTGTAATCAGCGATATCTTTCCATGATATCTTCAGATGCGGGGGATTTAGAGCTACAGCTTGAATATTATAACGATTGATTGCATTTTGAATAGCTTCTGAATGCCGTTGCAAAGCCTTTGTGATCTGTTGATGTAGCTTGTACCCTGCAAAAATTTAGAAAGAGAAACTGAATCCCGATGAGTAACTCACCTGTCCCTGACAATGACAATTTGGAAAGCTCAAATAATCGCATAACTACGAGGCATTCCAAATCATTAAGCGCAGTGCGATACTTGCCAAGACGAGCCTCCATCTTGAATTGATTGTATTCATCGCCACCTATCTCCCACCATGCCTCCACAGCTAGTTGTATTTCGACATGTGCCACAAGCATTTCAGCATGCTGTAACTTTGCATAGGACAAATCAACATGGATCCGAGCTTGGGCTAGGGCTTCGTTAATCTGATCCAAGCTGCCGGCTGTGATTCCCATAAGTGCGTTGTTGGCAAATTCACGTGCAGTAATCCAATCAGTCCTGAGTCAGTTAATGTTAGGAATATTTACATAGCAAACAAAATGGACTACCAACTTTCGTTTGGCTAGTTCATTGAGTGCCTCAACATATCATATGCAAATTTGGTCTCTCGCAGGCGGCTGTTTCAAGCTAAGAAGATAAGCACATTCTTGAAGGATGTACCAAGAGAAGTAGTCATCAGTAATACCTAGCTCAGCCTTGATGACAGACAGTTCAACAGTAAGCGTCTGAGCCGATTTCAGGGCTTCACAATAGTGGTTCCATAGAAAGTTGCCTGATGGTGTTAGCATTGTGATTGCAGGCACATGAAGAAAATTTTACTAAGAGCAGGCATATTTGTCATCATTCCAAAATGTGAAGTGTTGGTTGATTGTTTGATGCCGATGAAACATGCTTGCATGCCGGGTGCTACGAGTGAGCGCATTCGATGCTGAAAAAATATGCTCACACCCCTCACCTTCGCTGTGTCCAGTTCCACGAATATACATCAGATGCCAGTTGAAGTTGACACTTCTGATTGTGAGCATGCCCGTGAAAGGCCCCAACCATAAGATGAAACCCAAGCTGGTGTGCTCACCGTCCCTAAAGAACTATTACCTAGTTTCTTTGCAAATGCACATCCAATATCATAAGCACAAGCACTGCCCTTGCCATAGACAGCAAGAAGCTTGTCAATGATAGCAAGTGGATATTTCGCCCTAATACTAATCAGTAGTGATTTTAATTTTAATTGATGACCAATGAACTTACAATTCACCACTTCATATCATGTCACAAGCTAGAAGCACAAAGCGATAGGCGACATGCTGCAATGAAGATGCCCAATTCATCAAAGACAGAAAACATTTTCGTCTGCATTTCTGGGCCCACATTTTTCCACTGATTGGCACAACTGAATGGAGCAGAGTTAGTTTCAACTGCCATATTATCGATCAAGGTAGTATTGTCACCTCCAAGATTGGGTATAGTCTATAGGATATAGTGAGGACATTACTGCACAATTACTCAATACTCACTGCATGCACTCTGACTTCACCGCTAAATTTATCAACAGTGTTCGGATCAATCCAAAAATCTGACTGAACCTTATGAGAGTTGAGTCGCACATTGGTCCCGTATATCATAGAGTCCCACCTCTTCAAGCTGTTGTTGCCATCCATTGATGTGAGCCATTCAAAATCAAAATTGGGCTCATCCTCAAGCTTGTAGAAGCATGTGGGACATGCATTGAGAAGACACCAATTAGGGGTGTCACATTTCAGAGCTGTGCAAAGGTGTTGATCAACGCACTGAAGAATTTGCAAATAAACATCGAAAGCAGCCGATAATTGGGTGGTGAGGTAAGGTCAGTATGGCATCTGTCAAAACCTCATTATAAGTTGACATGATAGACAAGCAGTATACTTACATCATGAAGAAAGCACAGTGTTTTGCACTGTGCTTGAAAACTGAATGTAGAACATACTCGGTGTGTCTGACAGTATGCAGCAAGAGTCCGCAGGGAAATAGTGACAGTCGGATACAATGGTGCACATTCAACATACCCATGGTAGATCAAAGTTTCGTTAGGGTACTGGTGGTAGGGCTGCGATCAAAGAGATGACTGTGTTTACCCCGCACAAATACATCAGCGATGATAAATAACAAAGACAATACATACTAAAGATATCAACGAGCTCAATTTCACTCAGAGAAGCACGTTAACCATCATGATCAGAGGGCGATGGTGGCATTCCATCAATGTGTGGCATGCCATCTCCCAAGTCACGGTAGCGATAGTCTAAATATGTCTCCACAAGTAGGTCCATTTGAGTGTTCCAGTGATTGGTTTCATTTTCAATATGGTTGGAGCAAGTACAAGGGTCTACATAGCAGCTAGAACTCAAGTGTGAATGCCAAACTGTGGGCAGTGAAGAAATGACATATACCATCCACTGATCCCAGCGACTTCATGAGCTGAGCCCTTCAAAAGCTTCATATTCACCTCCTGCATGACTCATATCCAATCCTTCATCTCCTGGGGGCACTGTGTATGGGAGTGGGTTGATATCCATACCATGATCCGCCATCATGGATTCAACCATCTCACATTCCTTGGCTGACATCTCTGTATAAAAATTAGATCAGTAGTGATAAAAAGAAATAAGCATGCTATATACCTTGAAACTGGGCCTGGCAGTTTGCTGCTGCTGCTTCGAGACTCTATGTTTGCTTCCCAGCTGTCAGTACGTGCAACTGGCGATATCACCCTCTATATTGATGCAATATGGCAGATCTTGAGAGGCTTTTCAGCCTGGAAGACTTCATCCCACGGGGCATGACAGGTAGCGTGAACAGAGTGGCACCAGTGTTAACGAGAGAGACAGTGGGGATGAAAGAGACAGTGGGGATGAAAGAGACAGTGGGGATGAAAGAGACAGTGGGGATGAAAGAGACAGTGGGGATGAAAGAGACAGTGGGGATGAAAGAGACAGTGGGGATGAAAGAGACAGCAGGGATGAAAGAGACAGCAGGGATGAAAGAGACAGCGGGGATGAAAGAAACAGCGGGGACGAAAGAGACAGCAGGGACGAGAGACAGTGGGGATGAAAGAGATAGCAGGGACGAGAGAGACAGCAGGGATGAAAGAGACAGCGGGGATGAAAGAAACAGTGGGGACAAAAGGAACAGTAGGGACAAGAGAGACAGTGGGGATGAAAGAGATAGCAGGGACGAGAGAGATAGCGGGGATGAAAGAGACAGCAGGGGACAAAAGAGACAGCAGGGACGAGAGAGACAGCATGCAGCTAGATAGGATAGTATCGAGAGAACAGACATGTTTGTGGGGTAGAACAGTGACTAGGACAGTATGCACTCACTTGGGCTATCAATGATCGTGTGCTATACCGCCCTGCAATGTTGAGCGTGTAGAGGTAAGGAGGAAAGGGCATGGGAAGCCGCCCTTTCACAAGGTTTGGACAAGTCGGGGAGGTTATGGGAAGTGCCAGACACTGGGAGTGGCAGGATGTATAGCCAAACAGGGCTTACTTGTTTGGGTAGGGCAGGTAGGAGAGCTGTAAGGTAAATTGGGCATTTGGGGCGTGATTTATCGCTGGTGTTGGGGCTTTACTGAATCCGAGCCTGATTAAACTTGGTAAGGTGTGTGTGCACCAAGCTTAATAAGGCTTACTTATTGGGAAGGCCAGGTAGATGTGCTGTGACAGAGTTTCAAACTGCACACACCCATTTTGGAAGTGCCGACTCGTGCTGGGTGCAGCGCTGCTGGTCATGGGGCCACATTCACAAGTCTAACAGCGAGAGATGGGACTGGTCGAGGAACTCAGGGTGAGAATCAAAGAGTTTCTTGCTGGCACCAGAAATTAGCACTTTACTCACAAACAATGTTTTTCTGCACTCTTCCAGGCAGGAAAAACACATTCGAAGAATTCAGCCACTGCATCATGCATCATGAGTCAACAGGACCCAAATTTACAACTACAGCACTAATGGTGGTTGCCCTTGTGCTTAGACATATCTACTAGCAAATACTGTACTTGCTCACTCATGCCGAATACTAACTGATCTTCAAGTTGCACTCTTGCTTGACTGCTGAGCTGACTTTGAAACCAGCCTATGTGACATGTCATGACTTGCAGTGACATCTGCATGACTGCCAAGTGCCGATTGCAGTGGAAGGGATAGTATTGTTGACACCGTTTATTATTAATACTGGACGTCCATGGGGTGTTCAAAGTCCTACTGCCTAATAGGGATGCATGATACCAAGAAACTGTGCACAGCCATCCTGCTTTCCATATTTCTGTTAATCCTCATGCCTTAGCCGATTAGCTGAACCACATTAGGAAGGTCACTGTCAACAGCTGTCAGCTCATTGCTTTTGCACCTGTCTGTAAATTTTCCAATCTATGGAGCGGTAGGTACCCCTCCACAGACATCTGTAAATCTTCATTGCACACAAAACATCTGATTCAGGCAAATTTCTTACTCTTTTTAGATGTCTTGCTCTCGGAGCTCTCATCTGGATCAGTTGTGTTTATTCCGTTATCGATGGACTCTGATTTCGCATTTGACCTTGTACATTGTGTTCCATCTGTATCTCCTCTCTAAAAATATGAATCCATCTGCACACTTAAATTCTCTTGGGACTGATTCTAACATCTCTCAGACAAATACACCTTTGAGTTTCATCTCTGCAACTAGTACTGATCACAATGTTGCAGCAAGCCACTGCCAGATGCAATATGGCCATCCTGCACTGTTTAACTTTTGAGATGTGAGTGTAGCAATTTAAATTACAATCTTTCTGATGCTAATCATATATAGTTCAAACCATTTGGGCCAGCAGAATCTTACAACGTGCATGATAATTCAAACTTCCTTGAGGGTCCAGGCTGTTCAAGGATGCATCCTCCCCACGCTGTCTATTGTGATGCAGAGTTGCCACCTTCCCATGCACATGATATCTCCCTTTACAACACTGGACCATTACTCCTTCATCCCATTCAATTGTTGAGAGGAGTGCCGACAGATACATCATAGTGCGAGCACATCCATTTTGACATTGGCCGAGTACCATCTCCCAAATGTCTTATAATCATATTGTTTTTCTTTCCTAGTTTACCTGCACTTAAAAACGAATGTCCTTCACAATAGACATATCAGTTTCCCTACAGGATACTGAGATGTACGTTCTTTACTTTCCCTCTCTCGATAATGAGCTAACATGCATGTAGAATACATTCTATTCAGGTACTACTAGTGTCTACAGAGTTTCCCTACAGGATACTGAGATAATACATTCTAATTAGCTCCATCTCCTCACGTGTGCTCACCTCTATGTACAGTAAAGCAGTGGATGGGCACAGAGCACAAAGAGATGCAGCGAGTTTTTCTTGGGCTGCTGACCGGTGCTGTTCCAAGGTAAGCTTCAATTAGGACTGAACAAAATTGGTGCCACATTGACATGTTTGTTTTCAATTGTTTGCCAGTCAAGTGTTAGTAGTTGCATGAGCTATTCTAGATTTTTCGTACTATGCGCAGCTTCAAGTACACACAGCTGAATCACTCGACAGTCTACAAAGTGCCCTTACAACATTTCATACCAACAAGGACATCCTGCACGAGCTTGAGGTTCACAAGCATGTCAATATTCCAAAATTGCATCAACTCTCACACTATGTTCACTCAATCTTGCTGTTTGGCGCTACTGATGGCTTCAACACCGAGCTTCCAGAACAACTGCATATTGACTTCACCAAAGAAGCCTATCATGCCAGTAATAAGTATGACTATGAGGAGCAGATGGCCCTATGGCTTCAGTGCCAGGAAGCAGTCTTCCTCCATGGTTCCTACCTGGATTGGCTGTTGGAATGGTCTCAGATGGGACCAAACAATTGTAGAAGTCGTGAGTGTGGTTATGATTCTGATTCAGACTCTGAGATGGAAGGACCTGGCATTGTCCCTGCCAATGTATGTCTGACACCTCCCATCATCACTCAGCAACATGCACTCCATGTTCTCGCCAAGACTCCTGCATACCCTCAACAGTCTGTTCAGCACCTCATCACCACACATGGTGCATCTATGTTCCTCCCAGCCCTCAACTTATTCCTGCATGAGCACATGCCACAGAATAACATCAGCCCTGGTCCACAAGACCATTTCAATGTTTTTTGATAAGTCATAATCATTGCTCCACCTGATCCATGGGTCAGTGAATCACCAAGGCAGTGGCATGTTAGAGCCACACATGAAGTGTGTCCTGGACATGGCCAGAAACCTGGATCCCCCGCTAAGTTTGATATGGCCCTGGTGAGCAATGGCATTCAAATGCACACATTAGAAGGTGAGTGACCATTACTGGCCGTCAGAAAATTGAAATGGATACTGTACCAGGTGTGCTAAGTGGCACAAGTTCATGTCATTTTCACTCTGCCCCGTCAGTTTGGAACTTACTCTCAAGTCCTGGCTTATATCAAGTGGTTCACTCCATTTAGGGAGCTGGACCCCTCCTCTGGCCTGCACCAGGTGTCACATTCAACTCATTGACTGCACTGGAATGCAGCCATGATACATGTTGATGAAATTGCTTGTCCATGCCATCTGATTCCAAAGATGGGACGTTCTGTGGATCCTGGATGGACAAGCACAAATGTATACGATCTAAGGATTACCAATTGTTTGATGCTGGAAATAGCTGTTTCAACGCTTACCTTAACCACCATCAGCACACTGCCAGCCTCAGTCAGCATGGACCTCACCTCTATCTTGTCTCTAATCCTTTGTTGCTACCGACTTGTCGACCCTTGTATTATTCTTCATCACCGTCGCCCCATTCTCAGTTCGCCGTCTCCGAAATCTGTCAAAACCCGCTAGGCAACTCTCATCATTTTGTCAATACCATACCCTTTTATATCGCTACTCACTCACTTGTTTCATACTCTCTTTCCTTTCTGTCTACCCTACCCTGTCAGGAGTGACGCCACTCCCTTCGGTGTCCGTCTTCACATAATTGTTCAGCCTGTCAATATCCGAGGACCCTTAATATTTCGACAGTATAAAAGTAGCCCATGTACACTCACTACTACAGGCAATCATACCAGTCTCCCAGTCTCAGTCTCGCACTCATTATCTAAATCATATTGCTATATCCATCATTTATTGTCTCACACTCGTCTCGATCATTATCACATAGCACTCATTAACGCTAATCTATTTCTATAGCGTTTCAGCATCACACTAGTGGTCTCCACACCCCTTTGAACTCGCAGCGAGAGCCACTTACATTCTTACAACAAGTTGGCAAGCAATTTCTATTTAAATTCCTTTATCAACCTTGATACATTCTGCATCACCGCTATTAATTAGCTTTGCTACTACTTAGCACATAGTACTATGTACTACTGAATTGAATTTTGCTACTGTGACTCCAGGTTACTACTGGCGCCTCCTGTAGCTCTACATAGTCTGGGTTTTGGCTACACAAAGTACATAGAGCTATGGTGGCTATGTAGTGTTACATAGTCGTCACCAGGACTCCTACAAAAAAAGATTTCCTGATGAGCAAGTGTGCTTTGTTGTTTCATTCTTGGCTCAGCCTTTTGCCCAACTGGACTCCAACCAACCATTGCGTCTGATGCACACATCTGAAGCCTGACATCATTAATTCATTTCCCACCTTCCTTTCTATGTTCTCCTTTTCCGCCTGATCAATATATCAGTTTTTCCAACGAAGACGTTCTGAGACCTCCTGTCTTGTGCACCTCGAAGAGTGAAAAAAAAAGAAGTTCCAGTTGACAAAACCCATGCTGACACAACACTGACATAATCGTTCCCACACAATTTTTGGTAGAGAAAATGATATTTGCTGCAATCAGAACCCCCACTCCGTGGGAGTCGGGAATTTACGCATAACTTGAAAACCAGTAAACAGAATAACCTGAATGCCGTGCGAATTGAAAAAACAGCGGAGCAAGGTCATAAGTTTGCATAGCGAACCCCTAGTAGTACAGATCCTGAATTTATGTGACTCCCAACTTAGATGTTTTGTATCTCCGGCATCGCCTCGGTCTCTAGCTTGAGACTCGCCCAAAGGCTGTCAACAGTGTGCACTGGGTTCCAACCGATCAATTTAGCTCGTTCCGCCCGCACACGGGAATTCGATCCAAGATATGGGCCCTATCAATTGTTGGTTCGTTAGTAGCCCATGGACAACAAGCAAGACCAAAGACCTACCCCGAAATACTTCCGCAACTCTTCCTCCGTGAAAACCGTAGGTTCGGGACTTTCGCCCACTTTCATCTCATACAACAGCTCCGCGATAACTTCAGAGATCCTGCCCACACAATGTTCTCCATTTGCACCGAAATAAAAGCCCTCGCGACCGTGGCCTGCTTCACCTGGCCCCTTCACGGCAGCATCGAAAACGGTGGTGTACAAAGTCGCTGTGTCATCGATGTGAATGTTAGGCCATAGATTCAACCCTTTCCCGACGACTCCACCCTGTTTTCTGTCAATGCTGGCTTTGATGAGCTTAGGGATTTGTTTAGAGTACGGGTTCTGAATGCCGAGTTTGACCAATGATGTATTCGCGATGCCATAAATCGTCGAAGGCAAGATGATATATGTACGCACGTAACCTGTATCGAGCGTTGGTTTATGAAACATAAGCAACAGATGCCGTAGGTGATTACCTTTTTCACCAGCAGCGACAATTTCGATGTCAACTTCACGATGAGGTTGTGTCTTGGGTAGCGACTCGATCATCAGGATGTCAAGGTCGGAATAGATGTTATCGGTAGCATAATTTCCGGCGGCATCGTCGATAAAGACCCCGGTTCCAGACTGACGAAGTTTAGCATATCTTGAAGGTGAAGGGAACAAGGAAAATACGCACAGTGTGGATGAGAATAGGGACCCTGCCAGTCTCGTCGTATCTCTTTTTCAATCCTAAGAGAATTGCTCTGGCTGCCTGAAGGTCATCGGCGTCAGCCTATGTAGGGGTAATTAGCTATATCTTCAAACTCGGCAGTTTAGGCTCGTAACGGACACAGGCCAAGACCACATCAGAATCCCTAGCATGTTCTGTCAGCTTTTCAAGATCTTGGTTCGAGCCGACGACAGCTACGACTCCGACACTATTAAACAGCTCGACCTTCTCGGGGGAGCGAATGAGAACAGTTATCTGAAACGATGTGGCCCTAGGGTGGGATAACAATGCAGACAAAACAGATCCGCCGATGTAACCTCCAATTTACAGTCAGTGTTGATTTGAATTACGGTCAACGAGAACTTACCAGTAGCACCTGTTACGAAAATGCGCGTCTTGTCGGATTCTGGCATAGTCGATGATCAGCGGCTTGAGTCTTTAGCTTGTAGCTGGGAAGTTGTACAACTTGGATTTGTGGGTGTAGCTCCTCCACTGGATTTTCGTGTGGTATTTGACAAGTTGATACGACATTCCACGCCCTATTGGCAATGGGAACTTGAACCAGACGTTTATCTATGCCCTGCCCGGCGCGCGTTGCTGTTGACAGTTGGAAATCAGCTTGGTAGTACTTACGTCACATCGGTAACACGCTGTCACACACATGGTGACAACTGTTAGGTCCAAAGTTCAGCCAATTACATACTTCATGTACTTTGGTCCGACTTGCAAGTTGCAAGAAGCCTCTAGAACAGTACCTACTTACTTTGTTCTATTGGTCGGCTGGTACAGTGCCACGGCTACGGTGCAATGCGCGTCCAAACAGCCTGCCCGCGAGCACTTAGCTCAGTGAGGCTAAAATTCCAAGATCTGGGTGCAAGTTGGTACAGAATGTCAGATAAATATTTGACGCTAGTTTCAAGAGCTGAGCACTGAGTACTGAGTACTGAGACCTGAGGAATCTCCCCTACCAGTAGATAGACCAGACAGTTGTTCCTTTGACGACCACGATGTTGATGAAGTCATCCCCCGATGGTCCCGGGCCCCATCCAGGATCATCGTATCTCTCTTTTGCCATGTAACCGGCTGCAGACGACACCTCACGATATCTCCGAGGCTTTACTTTCCGAAGAGCGGTGGTGCCGCAAGGCTGTCAGCCGGACGAGCGGCAAGGCGAGCATCCTGAAGGACACACCCTAAAGATCCGGCTCTCACCCTCAATTTCGCATTTAATTTCTACATAATGTTGCATCCTGGATGTACACGATCGATCACCGGCACCCACCTCGTTCTCATAACGGCATTAGTTTCGCACACCGGATGTCAGTTCCACAAGTACTTTCGTGACAGCAAAACACTGTCTCTATATGGTAGTGGGTCTTTAAATATATCTAGTCCCCACCCTCCCCGTACTAATCTCTTTCATCTCCCCCATAGCCATGATTCATAACGATGCGTTCGCGAGGCTGCCCAACCTTTTGAATGTCCTTCAGGCTCATACTGGTACCAAATCAAGACTTTTTCTTGGTGTGACAGCTAGTGCTGTGGCCTTAACGATCATCTTGAAGCAGCTCAATGTGAAACAACCGAAGCTCATAACGGACTACGCGAAAGTAGCGAGGGAACTAAATAATAACGGACTTGAGTTTGATGAATGGGACTTCATCATTGTTGGAGGAGGTATGATATATTTGTTCCACAGCTAGAATACCTCATGGACCTGATCTCGTCCAGGCACGGCAGGGTGTGTTCTGGCATCGCGCCTCTCTGAAGACCCGAACACGCGGGTTCTCCTTATTGAGGCTGGTGGAAGGTCGGTGTCTGAGATGGTTTTGGTGGCTTCGAAGATATTGAACCTTTCCATAGCTCCAAAGATGTCGTGGAAAGCAGGATTCCCTCTGGGTTCTTGAAACTATTCCACACCCAACGGGACTATAATATTTATACAGAGCCCCAGCAGCACGCAGGCAACAAGAAAAAATATTGGCCTCGCGGTAGATCAACTCACAACTTAAAGTTATCACGCTAATTCTCCTTTATCAGCCAAACTCCTCGGAGGATGTAAGTAGACGTTCCATCATCAAAGAGTCGTCTGATATTCTTTAGGCTCTGCTATGAATGCTATGATGTGGGTCGCAATGCACTCCCATGGGTTTACCATCGTCTGACCCCTACTATCCCAGGGCGCAATACGGTGCACCGTCTGATTTTGATGAGTGGGCGGAAATTGCTGGTGATAAGTCCTGGTCGTGGACTAACTTCAGCAAGTACGTAGTTCATCCCCCATGGTCACTCCCTTCCGTTAATCTTTGTTGTTTCAGGTATTTTCGCAAATTCGAAAAATACAACCCAGACCCGCGCTTTCCACACGTTGATCCCCTCCTTCGCGGTGCCAATGGGCCAGTTGAGATTGGATACAACGCACACATCTGGCCTGGCTGTGCAGGCTTTGTCCGAGCGAGCATGAACGTTGGCATCCCTTTCTCGCCCGATTTCTGCACGACCAAAGGGACGCAGGGGACAAATAAGGTGCGTCTTCCTTGACAGGTTCCGCTGACTCAACGTTTTATGGCTCACTAACACCAGTTGTTACTTTGCACAGATCAGTGAGTTCACTGGTAACTATGAATACTAATAATTGCTGAATGCCAGACACATAGTGACATACATCGATAGCAAGAGCACTCGTGTAACTGCTGAATCTGCATACCTCACTGATGACGTCCTTTCTCGTCCAAATTTGACAGTCGTCACCTATGCCCGTGTTACCAAGGTCCTCTTTGACACCTCCAGTAGCATCCCACGTGCAATAGGCGTTGAGTTTGCCAGTAAATCTGATGTGGGCATAGTTGGACCCAAGTTCCATGCACGGGCGACCAAGGAAGTCATCGTCTCGTACGCAAATGTGATATGTCTTAAGCAATATTACTTACCTCTGCTTAGCGGCGGCTCCATATACTCTCCCCACATCTTGATGCTTTCTGGCATCGGTCCAGCTGTCCAGCTTTCACGCCACAACATACCCGTCGTGCTTGACGCTCCCGGAGTCGGTGCTAACCTCCTAGACCACCCAGCAGTCCCTCTTCGGTTTAAGGAAAAGACGGGAAAGGCGTTCAACCATCTTACGCCTTACAACACGCGCACGAGGTGCTTGTTCATACGAGACCTCCTGCGATATCAACTGTGGGGCACTGGCCCAATCGCTTCAAATGTTGGTCATGCGTTCCTTGCACTCATATACTTGCTGAATAATGACATAGATCGGCGAGTCTGTAGCATTTTTCCGATCAGACGATCCTGTGCTTTTCCCGCCCGCGGAGTACAAGCATGATATCGAGGACGCCAACTCGGGCGCAGATGCGCCTGATATCGAGCTTATCATGTGTACTGCCGCAGCGCGTGCACACAACAAATTTCTGGGGAAAAATTTAGAGGCATATCAAATACTTATTGTCTTATTACGGTGAGCAATCAACGCTCTCTATTTCAAACTGAACCGAAGCATTGTTGTACTGTCAGTCCCACAAGCAAAGGATCACTCCTTCTCAAGTCTGCCAATCCTTGGGATAACCCGCTCATAGACCCTAGGTTGGATACCTATTTACAATCCGATCCTACTGTGTACTCATTGCGGGATAGCTATCTTGAAACCAAGCATGATGTTGACGTGCTTGTTCGTGGCGTCCGTACTGCCTTCAGAATCGCACACACAGAACCCATGTCCACCTCCGTCACCGACGTGCATAGCACGCACCCTGAACTTGATCATCACTTCTCTCGTCTCAGTGATGCAGAGCTTGTTGATGTTGTCCGGGATCGCGTGGAGACACTATATCACCCGGTAGGGACGTGTGCGATGGGTCCTGGCGGGGTCGTGGACTCGAACATGCGTGTTCATGGCACTCAGGGTCTCCGGGTGTGTGATGCAAGTATTTTCCCCAAGTTGCTTTCAGGACACCCGGTAGGTGATGGAAACTCTGAATGTTCTTACGTGAAAGCTGATAAAGATCCAGACCGGTGCAATTATCGCGACAGCGGAGAAGTTGGCGGATGTTATCAAGGCTCAATACGCATGATTTGGATAGGTGTATTCGTACTATCCTTTACCGATTGAACCATATAGAAACCTTTCGTCGAGATGTCACACCATGATGGTACCATGATGTCCCTTCCATCTGCCCGGCTCAAATTCAGTGGCAAACCGGTAATACTTTTGATATGCCACTGCTTCAAACGAGGCGTTAATAACAGTGTCAATTCACAGCTTATTAAACCTTACTTCCAAATGGCTTGAAAGAAAGATGCATGTGCAAATATTACTAGCCGGTTACACTCGCCGCCGAAGCCGCACGGCCAGATCCACGCGAATGCATGGAGAGTCAGCCAAGCAACCTTTGCATCATGTTATTAAAAGTTTCGTACTACTAGCTCCATAGCTGCGGGGGCGCCTGTAAACGCTACCCAAACTTGAGTTCAATTCGTCAATGGGTACCTCGCACTGGATCCTTGTCAAAATCAAGGATCAAATCCGAGGTACTGATAACCATGAAGTTGTGACATAACGTACTTAGTTGCCCGTCAAAATGTAGACCGCTAACCCTACATGCTTATAATCGTACTCTTCTCTACCGCTGCGATTTGCAATCGGGGTATACTTGGCAGAATGATGAAGATATCATCATCTGTACTAACCGTTTTGGAGGCCACTCGTGGGCGGGATGGGACTGATGACCGCTGCTTTGGATATCGAGTGTCGAGTGGAGGAGTGGAGGTTTGGGTAAGAAGTTCAGAACATGTAACGCGTCCAGGCGCGTCACAGCACCATCACAGGCGGGCGCGTCACGACGGCGGAAAATACAGCAGCATCTTACACGTGATTTCGGCTCTTGCTTGATCAACCCAACTACAATGTCCATTGCACACGGAATAAAACGACTAGGCGTCCTCGGTGCAGGCCAAATGGGCACCGGCATTGCCTTCGTATCCGCCCTCCACGCCAAAGTCCCAGTCCTCCTCCACGACAAATCTGCACACCAAATCTCTAAAGGTCTCTCCCTCATAGAGAAGCTCCTCGCCAAAGACGTGTCTAAAGGCCGGCTTCAACCGTCCGATGCAGAAGAAGCGCGCGCACGCATCCAAACCGTAGACACCCTCGAAGCCATGCGCGATGTAGACATGGTCGTAGAAGCCGTAACTGAGAACTTAGATCTCAAACGCGCTATATTCCGTGATTTTGCGGCGAAGATCCGTCCGGATGCGATTTTGGCTACGAACACGTCTTCGATCAGTATTACGAAGATTGCGCGGGTCGTTATTCCCGAGGGGGCATCTGCGGCGGGGGAGGAGGGGAAGGTTGCGTCAGGGAGGGTGGTCGGTGAGTGTTTGGGATGGTGTATAGGTAGTGATTGATTGACGGCAGGTGTTCTAAGGTCTGCATTTTTTCAACCCTGTGCCTGTCATGGTGATGCAGCTGTTTACTGTGCTTTGAATGACGTATTGATACCATATATGAAATGTCAGAAACTCGTGGAGCTCATATCTGCGGTGCAAACGTCACAAGACACGTTAGACCGCTCACGTGCATTCGCTGAAGCGTGCGGAAAAGGTATTTGTTTCCCTGGGATGTGTTGTTCCGTTGTTCACGCTCCGTTAAGAGGTCGCTACGTCGCAGGACGTACCCGGGTTCGTGTCGAACGCATTGCTTATGCCATTTATCAATGAGGTAAATACATCTATCTTTTGTTTGTACGTCGTGTGTTTAATTTCACCGCAGGCGATTATGTGCTTAGAGAAGGTGATGATCCGACACCAACGGATGACTGTTGGTTTTACTGACGCTTGTGTCGTGTATCCAGGGTGTTGCAACTCGTGATGACATCGACAAGACGTTCAGGTTGGGCATGGCACATCCTATGGGGCCATTACAGCTTGGTGAGTTACTGTAGCGAGATGTGTTGTATCTTTCTGATGATCACGCACGGTTTTCTATAGCTGATTTGTAAGTGCAACTATCATCTTTTCAGTTGTTTGCGTTGCTCATCGGGAGATAGTATCGGTCTTGATACTTGCCTCTCTATTCAGCAGACGCTCTACAAGGGTACCTCGGATTCCAAGTATCGTCCCTCAGTGTTGCTTGAGCGTATGGTGGACGCTCAGTATCTTGGAAAGAAGAGCGGACGAGGATTTTATGAGTACAACAACTGACAATTCTCTCCTACTTGTATTCATCTACGTGCAAAGAACACTAATTTGTCCGGAATAACCCCTGTGCCAGGTCATGTGAGAAACTTACCAAACCAAAGTCTAATCTATTCTCGTGCATGCCAACAACAACATAGTCTTGGACCTCACAAATGCCTCCCAAATCACTTATCGATCTCTCGCATCCCCTCACTCCCCAATCGACTATCTACCCCGGAGATCCACCCTTTGCGATGCACAGCGTGTGCAACATCCCCACCGACGGATACACTGTACACGCTGTCTCGCTCGGAACGCACACAGGGACACACGTTGATGCCCCGTTTCACTTTTTCGCGCATGGCCAGAAGTTGCATGAGCTCTCTCTCTCGCGATTCGTCGGTCGTGCTTTAGTCGTCGATGTGAGGCACCTAGCGCGGGTGAGGGGATGCATTCAGTGGGGGGACGTGCGAGAGAGCCTCGATCGGACTCGTGGTACGATTGCTTCCCTTGGGCCGCGGTCGGAAGGGAAGATCGATATAGTGCTGTTCTGGACGGGGTGGGATGGATGGTGGAGCGAGCGGAAGTACTTTGACCATCCGTATTTTGGGAGGGATGTCGCGGAGGAGCTTGTGGAGATTGGCGTGCGACTTGTGGGTGTTGATACGCTAAGCCCGGATGAGACTGTTCTGGTACAGGACGGAAGGGAAGGAGAAGGAGGATGCGTTTGTGATGCATGAGGTGCTTTTGGGTCGTGGATGTTTGATTTGCGAGAATTTGACGAATTTGGGGGAGCTTGTGGGTGGGGATTCTAAAGGTGGGGAGGAGGTATGGGTGAGCCTTGTGCCTCTGAGTTTACATGGTGCAGATGGGGCTCCTGTACGGGCGTACGGATGGGCGGAGAAAATTAGGTAGACGATATACATTCTTGTCGTGAATACAAATAAATGGATCTCGTGACCAACCGTGCACGCGTGCGCGGATCCACTAATGTTATAATCTAAATGTTTTGCAATGAAGATATGGAACTCGGGTGGTCAGCAGTCCACCCTTAGCCCTTAGAAGCCATGTCGCTCCTGTGAGCCGCTGAATGTCAAGGGAGCCTCTTGGTATACATCCTAATTCGGGCTCGAGATGAGAGAAGGTTGCACCGGGCCAGGCGGCCCTGTCCGGTCATACGTACATAATGATAGTTGCCGTCATATGTAAAGAAGCATGTGTTCAAGTCAACTTCAAGTCGTAAATAAGTCATATCAAATAATAGAATTCCATACATAACTGAGACACCTGGCTCCCACAGTTCGTATGTAACCGCGATGATGATCGACCTCACCCACACGCTGACAACGTCGACAGAAGCCCCCATGTCAATATGGCCGGGGCACCCAACACTGGAGATGACAAAAGTTGCCAGTATCCCAGAACAGAATGCGAATGTGACGCTTATTTCACTAGGGTCTCATACGGGAACCCACATCGATGCGCCCAACCATTTCATTGCGGACGGATTGACAGTGGACAAGTATGACTTGACTAAACTCGTAGGCCGTGCACTGGTCGTCGATGTGAGGGGGAAGAAGGCACGTGAGATGATCACCTGGGAAGACATGCAAAAATGGGAGGGAGAGATGCATGAGGGAGTGATTGTGCTCATATGCACTGGATGGTCGCAATACTGGGGCAAAGAGAATTACGAAGAACACCCGTTCATGGATTTGGATGCGGCGAAGAAGCTTATGGAAACGGGAGTGAGAGTAATTGGATGCGATACGCTGAGCCCTGACAACGTATGCTCGCCTGAGTGCGAAGTGCACAAAGTGATATTGGGAGCGGGAGGAATGATTGCAGAGAATTTACGGGGAATAGAAGAAGTGCTGGCATTGAAGAACCCGACTGTGAGCCTGCTGCCACTCAAGTTGGATAGTTGTGATGGTTCGCCAATACGAGCGATAGCTTGGTCTGCAGGAGGTGAGTTAGTTTAACTATTGAAAAATTGCTTATAAAATCTAATTGCGAGTTCTAGATATCTGACACGTAGTAGCCTGACCCCAAAGTAGATGCGGGGTTTCGGAAGCAATATATCCATTAATGATTTCAACAAGTTGGATAAAAAAGCCGATAATCATTCCTCTTACTAGTATAGTCTCGATTAACTAGCTAGGGCCCACAAGGCTAAGTACTTCTTCAGGCTGCGCTCATCTTTTCTGCTGCGCGCTTTGCCGGATGAGCCTCGTTCGTTCTTTTGTTCGTGCGATTCCTTCATTTTCAATCTCTTTTGCTAACTTTCATCAAGGTTGATTGAAGCTTCCTTTGTAGCTTCAATTTTATGCAGACGTTCATCAACCAGGAGCGAGACACAGGAGTTTGGGAGGTTTTACCTTCTACCTTGTGGGAGATCAGGTATGGATCTGTTAGCTGGTCCTTCGACACACAATACTGTCGTGTCCCCACAAAACCTGTCTCCCATCCAAAGCCGCCCCATTACCATGGTTCCTTACTCAGGACATCCCGTCCAAGACGCCGTTATACAGTTCTTTGCAAAGCTAAACCATTCGGACCTTCTCAAGATCCGACAACCCTACCCCATAACTCTGTGAATGAATGGCCAACCTCCGAGCCACTGAATCACAAATTCATTGGTGTTCAAGTTGCAGAAGACGTCTTGAGATCGTATGAACTGGATTCCGGATTCACTCACTCTATCATGCCTGATATCACCTTGGACGAGTTGTATACTAGTTGGACAAAGTTGTCAGTTGACGTCGACGAAGAGGAGGTCGAGTTTGCGAGGTCTCAGTGGGCTACTCTTGTTCAGGATCTAGTCGGGGATATCCAACTATCCCGGGCTATATTCGCCTCCGACGTTGACGGTGCGTTTGAGATTTACGCTTTTCTTGCAAATCATTTACATTCCTTCTCCTCAGGTGGCCGTTCCCAGTCTCCGCTCTCTTCGCTGGAATACGATTCAGAACCATCTACCGATTCTGATATGCTCCCTTCCACGCCCACACAAAGGAGTGCATTTTCCGATGTTGAGGTACATCAGCCCTCCCCAGTGTTAGATGCTCGTGGTCTTTCTCCACCCAAGGCTCTCAATGGGTCTGCAAGAGCTTTCACCCCCAAATCAGGCCCGCAGTCCAAGTTTTTGGTATCACCCTCTCCAGACTCCAGCTCACGCTCGAGCTCGTCTTCCACCCCAATCAACTTTGTATTTCCAGCTATTAACGGTAACTACCAGTACCTTCCTCCAGGCATGAAAAAGGACGACCAAGGGTTCTACACCTCAATCACCCCACCCGGATCACCATCTCGCGCCCGTCTTGATTCCTCTCGGCCTTCCTCGCGGCTGTCATCGACGCGTCTCCCGCAGTTCTTGTCCGATGTTCAGTCGCGCAAGGCCTCCTAAGACTAGAGTCATCGTAGACCAGATGAGATCCACTCCAGTTACCAGCAAGAAAGGCAGGCCTCGCAATCACTCCAAATCTTCATCCGACAACTCGCCAGGACCTTCTACATCACACAGTGACGCGGGAGATAAAAAGGGTCTCAGCTCCACGCAAGGCAGAGACCGCAACGACTCTGACCCAGACTCACCCTTCAGCCCCGAAAAACTCATCACGCCAGGGAGAAACGGGTGGGTGGAACTCCCATCGCCTTCTGTTAAAGCAGTGATCCCCAGTAGCGCTGCACGTCCATCGTTCCCTACATCATCCTCATTTTCAGACGCGCCCTTCGTCATACAGCCTCCCGCGCCGCCTGGGCCCTTCTATCACCTCCCACGCGCGCCGGGTTATCCATACTCAGTACGTCCCAGCCAGCGCTCCACCGCTACCACCGACCTCATGGGTCCCTGTCGCTGCTTCCACTTACCCAAGCAGCATGTATGCACGGCCCGTCGTGTGGTGATGGCGCCTATGTAGAAACACCTTTTTTGTCATTCGTCATTCATCATAATTACTGTATGTAGCACCACTCCCTCTCTTATTGTTTGTCTTTTGGAGGTGATATGACGGACCTTGGGGACCGTCTACTGTAACTGATTGTTTCGTTCTTGTCACATTGTGCTTTATGTATGTGTCCTGTGTGTGTTTCGTTCGTTGTCTTGGTTTATGATTACATGGTGGTATATGTTGTATGCGAGCGGTATTATGCAAGGAGACTACTATTACATAATAAGAATGAAGTAGATTTTTGGGAGTTGAGCTGATCGTCGAATCCTTCGGAATCGGCAGACAGACAAAGGACTATCTAGCATGGGAGACTTATGCAAGTTAGCGCTTTGTGAAAACTTCCAAGTGGCATATAGTCAGGATTCAGTACTCAGGTTCGTCGCCCCTCCCACTGCAAGACATATGGCGGGGGTATGATTAACTCGACCCTCTGAGTTCTTAGTGTCTTTGACTGTAGTTCGCTGGCAAGTAAATACTGTGAGCTGCTAAGCCTCTTACTTCGCACTGGCAGCTGGACACGGTGGTTGACTCTAAGTACCCGGGCCGTAGAAAATAGGGAGAGCCCTTAAGTGGATGCGTGTCACGTGAGATATAATGTGCTCAAGCCTCAGGCTGCTATTTCTGCTAATAACTTTTCATGGCGTCCGTCATCCCAGTGATTTTCATACTCGCCATAGTCCTAGGACTAATGGCTTGTGGCTACCTCTTCGTTCCAAAGGGCCCACATCAAACGTATGCCTTCTTCACCTTTTCAAAATCCGAACTAATGCGAGTCATACCCTCGAATGCAGGACAATTCGTACGGCCATCATCCTCACGCTTGCATCATGTTATCTTATGTGGATGGTCACATATATGGCCCAGCTACATCCTCTCATCAGTAAGTCATGATATTTGTTGCTGTATTTTTATTGGCTAACACACGAACTCCAGCGCCATATCGTTCAATAAAGGGCGGCGAGAGTTTATGATGGTCACGCGCTGTCTGAGCAGGAAATAGACGTATACCACTGTCTTATGATATATTCTGCACTAATGAAAGAACATCTCGGAGTCCGCTGTTCTAGATCAGTGAGTGCCCCGCCGTGTGTATCTTGCATTTGAAGATACGTTACGGGCGCTCTGGTGGCCTCAACCAACCTCCCTCGTATGATGTAGTTGATACATTTGTATTAACAGATTCCTTCCAGTGCAAACGATCGGTATTTTCATTCCTATAGCCCAAGCAAAAACACCGCCGTCAGAGCTTTGACTGTTCATTCGACTGATAAACCAACTGATGTTACGCGAGAAAAGATCGATGTCATGCCGCGCGGTATGGTGGCTTTGAAAATTATGGAAGCAGTGGTAGAGAACAAGGTGATGGATGGTGCTGGTGTGCGTTGAGACGGAAAAAAATGTGAGTGACGACAAGGCCTGAGTACTGATCAAGTTGTAGTCTGCACCGAAGGGCGGGAGCTAGCCCAGGGGTTTCGAGTCGGCTGGGTTCTGGCTACTGGTGTATTGCAGGGGAAGGTCTTAGTGCAGGTGAGTCCTCGTCATTTGTAATGCTTTGACACGATCAAGTGCTAATGATAATTGGCACTGTACGTGGTTGGTACGCGGTCACTGATGTCAAACGCTGGCGCTTGCTTCCCACGCCGTCTTCAACACACCGACGTTTACTCCGCGCTTCTTCCAGTCTTGCGAGAATCGACCCGCGCCCTCGACCAATATGTCAACACTCAAATGAGCCACTGACCGCAAATAGTCTCCTAATTGCCCGACAGAAATTCGAATTGGACGCAGACAAAATGCAGAGGCCGAGCAATTTCCTGTAACTGCATCCCAGTCATCTTCCCGCCATCTATAAGTCATCATCCCCACCATGGCATTAACCAATAATCGGAGATGTTCCAAGGAGGACGAGCCCATTGTCGCACTGGGTTCATGTTCTTCCACGCCTCACGCGCACGTCTCAATATTGTTGCACGCATCATTCTCGTGGTACTCTTATTGTTACCATACACATCTTGTACTGTACGCAATGGATCACGCACTTTCCCAGTGACCCAGTTCTCTTAACATTTAAACCCGTGTGTGCCGTGCGCAACCGAAGCCAAACGTGCATTATCCAATCGCGCCCCCGCTACTACCGCAGTCTTCTTCCGTTTCTTCAATCCACTGTAAAGTGAGGTGCATTGAACACACTCTTCTCTCCATTCGTTTCGCTTCAGCTCGGATGGTTAACACATCGTTCGCTCAAACTACCCCAAACTCGAGTGCAATGCTACGCATGTATACAATAAGCGATGAATTAACCGTACACTCAATATCCTACTCAATGAAGTATCTGGCATCTCCGCAAATAAATTTACCGGAACAAGATCGTCGTAATCATGAGCTACAAGGATCGAATTGATTAACTGCGAGGAACAGAAGGGATTGAAGGCTCACCCCTCGTAGCAGTGCTTCCAGCGTGTCCCATGTGCCATGCGGCTCAAATCTAGCTCTGGGCCCCCTCTAGGTATCACAAATGCAGTCCAAGGATTATAAAATAGTTTTCGAGAAGCGGGTGGTACCCAGAATAAGAGCCGATGGTTGGGTCCCATCATCCATCCATCTTCTCCCAGAAGAGCGAACGTCGACATGCGGTCATCATGGGGGGTGCCTGCGAGTAGCTCAGCAGTGTCCCACAGTGCATGTGTCGGGTTTGATGAGAAGGAAACGAAGGCATCGTTCGCAGTGTTGGGTGTGGGAATGGTCGCTATTGGGTTAGTATACATCCTCCTAATAATCTTAACCGGGCGTTCTGCAGAGGAATAACCGATGCAACTTCCTTTTATGGTAGTTGCATCGGTGCAACTTCCAAATCGGGACGGCCATTTGGTGCAACCTGCCATGAAAATAGGCTGGCGCCCGCCTATTTTTTGCACTCTTGCTCATGTAAGCTGGTGCAACTTCCTAATATGGCAGTTGCATCTGGTGCAACTTCCAAATACAGCAGCATCAACCAGTACAACATTCACTGTGCCTGAAACATGCAAGCGCCAGCACATCAGTGTTTGAGCAGGCAGCATCAGGCATCTTGCAAGCCATGGTGAAAATAAGCCAGCACATTCGTATATCCATATGTTTCCGAAGACCGCACCCCTGCAGTCGCCCCCCCGTCCCCGTCCCCGTCCCTGCCGCCGTCCCCGTTCCCACGCCCCCATATTCGGGAACCGTCCCTGCTTCTCCGTTCCCAGGCGGGGACTCCTCCGTCCCATATCGGGAAGCCGTCCCTGCTTCTCCGTCCCATATCAGGAAACCGTCCCTGCTTCTCCGTTCTCAGGCGGGGACTCCCTCCATCCCATATTAGGAAACCGTCCCTGCTTCTCAGCTTACTCAGGCAGGGAAGCCCACAAACTCGTTCGTCATATCTTCCCCCCCGCCTCATTGACCCCACAAACTCGTTCTTCATATCTTCCCCTCCGCCTCATTGAGCCCACGAACTCCTTCGTTATATCTTCCCCCCCCCCCCCCCTGCCTCATTGACCCCACAAACTCGCTCGTCGTATCTTCCCCACCACGGCACCAAGCCAAACAAACTAGTTCGTCATATCCAAACCACCTCCCACCCCCTAAGCATCAGAGTCTCATATTTCACCCTTTTGGTCATCATTCGACATTCTGATGGTCCCAACTAAGCATGCGCTGCAGAAAATGGCAGATCGTGTCGACGATGGATGTGGCAAAAACCTCCAGATCCGTGTGATTTTTGTCAGGTCCATTGCCTCTGCGATATCAAACGATTGCATTTGCCAGTCGCAACACTCATTCCCATCTCATTTCACACACAGATTCTCATGTGACTCGTTCGCTCTATGATCCTCGACCACCTAGCTCACTGACAGGCGCTTGCGCTGCGAATCATTGGCCATGGCAGCAAGCGAATCATATAGCAGTAGCACTACTGGTGAATCTCAGATGTAGTTACAAGCACTGTAAGATGTCCGAGTAATGGTACAGCACGGCTCTCCTCCTCAAGACATCCGCAAACCTTGCTAGACTCGATGCTGGCCTTGAAAGACCGAGCAGAAAAATAAGTTTCATAACGAGAACAAGCTTCTATGAACCGAGAACTCACGCCTGAAGTTGCAACGGAAAGATGTAGACCGGTGCTTGCAATGCATCGATGCGTAGTGGGTCGGCTTGATCATGTTGAAGCAGGCGATGGTGCAGATACAAGACGGTGATGAAGGTAGGCAGGGGATGATCAATGGCCTGAGCATGCCAGAGTAAGACATTGAGAGTGCATACCTCATGCGGGAACCACACTGGAATGAAGGATCTGGTGTGTGAAGGCTTCAAAATTCTCAGCAACTTCGATGCGCACTTACCAGGTTACTTTGATGGGTGTCAGATGAAGGGGCAGACAAATGGCCCAAATATCCTGCCACAGGGAAAGACTTGATTCTAGTCTTCGTGAATCATCGATTAGCACTCGCCCATCTGAAAACACTGCTGCCTTCAGTGGGCAAATTGCGCCATTGCAGGAAAGAATCAGCCACTTAATACAGAACCAAAACGAAGAAATGAATTGCTCTCACTTGTTGCTGAAGGTGCCTGTGCCATGGCTCGAGAGTCGAAGATCCATAAGAAATTCTTCAGCAGGTGAGAACTCCTGCGAGCATCATCACCTCACTCACCATTGCGAGGGAAAACTTTGGGTACTCTGGGGCAGATGCTGATTTCGACATCCTCCGAGTTCAGGCTGATGCGCGTCCTAGCAGCCATGTATCATTATTAGTATAGCGGGCAAATGCGCAAAATGGACGGACGCAGCCCGAGGTCGGAGTCGCGTGCAGTCAGCATTCATCGTTCTGTCACAAGAAGGGTTGTGGTTGGGTCAAGCACATCGCACACAGCACTTTGGACTTGGACCAAAAGATCCTGAATTCAACAGTGGGTAGAGGATTTATTCGCAATGAGAGGATTAGTATGAAATCACGGCGCTGCTGCGACGTGAGCGTTAAGTGCGACGAGTGTGGTGCGAATGTCTGGATTCGTGCCAGCCAAGACGAGGGCAGGAAAACAGCCAGTGAGATTTCAAATCATACGGTAACTAACAAGACGTTTTCCACACGCCAGGCCAGCAGTGTGAGACAACCCAGAGTATCTCTAATGGTAGAACCGACCCTGCGACACATCATCCCTAAAGTCAAGGTTGGCTCCCATCAGACACGCCATCCTCGCTCGACATTAGCAAAAACAGGACTCACCTCGCGCACACATCAAAGGAAAAAATTGGGGTTGGCTCTCTCCACGTTGCCGCAAAACCAAAGGAACGCCTCCAAGCAGTTGTTATATTTCCCTTCTTCGGCATCTTCTTTGACTGCCCAAGCTGCGAGTTCCTGTAGAGTCGAGAGCGTCGCTCCTCCGCCGATGTCCCGTATCAGCAGCTTCCTGAACTTCTCTTGTCTCCACATGGCATAGACCGCCTTGAATACGAAGCCGGCGAAAGGGCACGTCGCGCCTTTCTTGTACACGAAACCGGCATGGCATGCCGGTTGCTCGGCGTTGAAGTTCTTCGACTGGGGTAAGCAGCACTGGAAGCAATAGGTGAAACGAGAAAACGAGAACGCATTCTTGAAGGCGTAGTACTCCTCCATGGACACGGCTTTGACATCGGGGCAATCGCTGTCGTTGGCTTCCAAGACGAGTTGCCCCCTCCTTCCGAAGTGAAAAGGGCAATGGTCTTTCAAGACCTGCATGTACTTGTTGAGGCGCGAGGTCCGTGCAAGACGACTCAAGGACGCTTGATTCACCCGACCCGCTCTCGATGCATAGCTGCGGGAATCGCTGGGGAGTGATGAAGGAGGTGGCAGTTCCACCCTCGAGGAGGTGGGTACGGATGGTTGCGATGCGCACTGCTGAACCCATCAGCGATGTCGCGTCGCACGGCAGAGATAATCATACCTTGAAGGGGTCGTCGTCCTCCGATCTCGAGGCGCGCTATGTATGTATGAAAAGGCAGACGGTCAGCATCAGCAGAGTTTGCGGCACGGGAACGGCTGACAGGTTGATGAATGACTTCCATGGCATGAAGCACCCTGGCTTGAGATGGGGTTATCTGCGGGCATGAGTCTTCGTACATCGCATCGCTGTCCTGGGACGTTGGTTGGGCGGGGTCAGGCTCCTGTGTCCCATCGTGAATACAAAGCAAAGAGGATGGGATGCTGTCAAACCCACGCTGACATCGGCGGCGACGGTCTGGTGGAACGCGGCCGCTGACACGAATGCGAGAGGAGCGGCTTCCGTAGCGTCGGCGCCTCCATTCGAGCTATCTTTTGCCATAGTGAAAGGGGACGCGATGGCCTCCATGGCAAATCGTTGCATCAGGCCATCTGGAGAACACACGTCGCAAGGGACGCCGCGAGGTTCTTCAGTGCAACGCGTCGCGAGATCTATGCCATCCATGCAGACCATTGTGGAGTATCGACGACATTCTCGACTGTGGACGACGTCGTCCAATTCTTCTATGCAGTTCTCCCTCCCCGTCTTACATCCACAGAAGGTCGTTATTCTATCAGCATCAGTGACAAAAAACACATGAGACTCCTCTCCATCTCGACCCGCGCGACCCATCATCTGGTTGTTGACTATGAGTCCGTAGGTCGGCCTGAAGATCACCACGTATCGGATGTTGGATCTGTCGATGCCCTGCGCGAAAGCGGTGGTGCACGCCATCACCTTCGATTCTCCTCGGTCCCACAGGTCGAGGTTGTATGCCTTGGTATTTCCAGCCTGCCACAGGTTGCTATGGTAGGCGGCGCACATGGTTTGGGACGCAAAGAATTCGGTGTCGACTTGCGAGCCGAAGAATACGAGCATGCGTTCTTCGTCGAGCAGACGTTCTTTCAAAGCATGAACCAGCTTCCGTAAAGACTCGTGTGCTGCGATGGGTTGCACGGGAATGAGGTGCATTCCTATCTCCGGACGGTTTGTCGATGACCTGAGCTTGGCGAGGTCTTTGACCTTGATGCCGAACGGTTTGACAAAGATGTTCAAAAGGTGCGGGGGCATCGTGGCAGACAAGAGGATGATCTGTATCTTCATCCTACCGAATTGTTTGGCGAGAACTTTCCATCTTACGGTGCGATTCGGATGGCAATTGACGACGTCGTGAAATTCATCTACGTAGACTCTGCTGAACTTCTTCCCAAGGGGCGACATGAGGAGACTGTCGAGGGCGGATCAGAGGCTGTGGAAGGCGAGACCGATGTTCGTACGTACCTAGCGAATGCCTCAGACGAACAGTGTTCGACCTGAATGAATAGTACCTGAACGTTGTCCGGCACATCTTTGGAGCGCGAGTAATTGTGGCATCGCAGGCCAGTAGCAGCAGTTTTGGCGTACTGTTCTTCTAGCAATGCCACGAAGGGGCACACCACGATGCATTTTGCGTCGTCATCCAGCGCCGGGGGAACCATCCACAACATACTTTTCCCCCCACCGGTCTTCATGGCGATCATGACGTCTCGAGTTTCAGTCAAGACCGCGATTAGAGCATCCATCTGTGCTTGGCTCTTTTCAGCCGCGGCGGGATCTTTCCTGAGGTATCTGATCCCATCTCGAATCCGTTCTCTGATCTCCAGGATGGCGGGCGGGGGTGAAGATGGTCTACTGCTATCAGGGACTATGAAATCCATCAGGTCGTCGCCGCTGGACAGGTCTATCGCATTCGTGCCGCTCATCGTTGGTACCGAAGGGCCATCATCATCGCTGGACAGGCTGATGACCTCCATGTCCGCCTTTTTACCAGAGGTTTCATACCGACGAAGACGCTTGAGGCTCCTAGATGGCCCCTCCACCTCCTCCACCTTCTCGCCTTCCGTCTCACTGACAGGCTCCAAGGCATGCTTGCGGCGGTTCCGGTATAGAGGAGGTGCGACTGGACCTGCGCTGGACTCGGATGCAGCAGCAGACTGAGGTTGGGCAGCGTCGTATGCCTTTCTCTTGCCCTTGCGGTCTGGGATAGGGGATATGCTGGAGGACTGCCTCTGGTCTATGCTGTCAGGCCCGTCTCTCCTTGTGGACACGCCGGGTTTGGCGTCGGATGGGAGAGCCTGGCCGGGCTCGTATGCCCTACCCTTCCCCTTACGGTCGGCGTTGGATGGGGGAGCCTGGCCAGGTTCATATGCCCTGCCCTTCCCCTTACGGTCGGCGAGGGGCGATGCGTCGCTGCTTTGAAACATGAGGTCATCCACGGATCCAGAGCGAGAGATGCTTTGAATAGATGACGCTGGCAGCGGCGAGTTTGACAGCATGTGTCCGCACTCTATGTAACCGCTTGCGGCTGGTGAGAACTCCCCAGCAGTGGCAAGGTCTGCAAAAATAAAATGAGATGATGACCTGCGACAGCGGGGGCTTGCGCTCACTGCTGTTGTCCAGATACCCGCTCATGCCTTGCGACGAAGCACCACGGGATCGAATGCCTAGCTCATCATGTTCTCGAAGGACGGCAGAGATCGAGTCCTTCAGAGTTTCCTTGAACTCGGTAGCAAAGAATGAGTCGAGATGCGTTTGCACAGTTTTCATGAGCTGCGCGGACATGGTCTGAAAGGTCGTCCCATTCGCTGCGTTCCTTTTGGTTATCCGAATTGCTTCTGGAGGGGGAAAGGGACCGAGACCGAGCAAGCTGTGCCTAATAATCTTAACCGGGTATTCTATCTATTGGAGTCAAGCATCTATGGTGACCATAGATGTTCCTGGAGGGAACATCTTAATTTGGTTAGTAAAGGGAACAAAGGAACACCAAGACCAATATTCTGTGGGAAAAGAGGGAACACTATGTCTTTATTTGGTTAGGACAGTGGGAACACAGGAACATCATGTGTCATTATCTGTGGGAAAGAGGGAACACTATGTCTTTATTTGGTTAGGACAGTGGGAACACAGGAACATCATGTGTCACAATCTGTGGGACAGAGGGAACACTGTGGGAAAGAGGGAACACAGGAACATTGTTGGGAACACTCTGTAGGAAAGAGGGAACATAGGAACATCATTTGTCATAATCTGTGGGAAACAGGGAACACATTCTTTCTCTCACCCTAACTCACCACCTGTATTTTCGCATTTTTCACAACCCAGGTGCCTTTAATTCATTCTACCCTTGCTTTCATATCATTATAGCATATCTTTACAGCATATATGAACCCATCCCAGCCCTTATTTGACTTCCTAGAGCGCCCTATATCAATTACTGTACTATACCACCATTTAACATAAAACATGTTCACCATTTTATATGTCAACCTGTAAAACTGGCATGCATGCACATATCTCACTATGGGAGACTACTGGAGAGCTGTGCTGAACTGCTTGTAATTTAGGCACCCTGATAGACAACATTGTCATTATATGTCAAGGTCCAGACTAGTTTCATGGAAGATATATAGCTGGACAGCAGAGTGACATTGAAAGTTTGCTTTTAATGTTTTTGCATTACTGTCAACCATTGCATCTTGAACCTTGGATATCAAATTCATGTGCATGCATATTCCACTGTACTGTACATTTGTGGCTTTGTGACAGGCTAATTGAATTAGATATCCTTGTTCCCAGCTCTTCTTGAAAACACCACATTCTCTTCTCTAGTCAATTTAATTAAGCACAAGAATTACTGGAAATCCATTGGGCTTTTCTGGGCATTCAGAAAATTAGAACATGAAGAGAACAATGGTTAGACTGCAGTGAAAAAAATGTGGTCAATGAAGAACATGGGGTGAAGTTTGCTTAACTCACATTGACAAGAAAAATGGTGTCTTCGCCACACATGGCATTGGTAAATGTAGGTTCTTCAGGGGAACAAGGAGGAGGAAGTGTCCATGTGGTAATGGAGTCAGGAAGGCTTGTGTGGATTTATCCTTCACGACTGCAGTGTCATTTACACAACGCACATGTTCCCTTTCAAGGCCCAATGCCTTGCCTCGCTTCATCACAAGTTGGTTGAAATCCCACATTTGTATGGTCTGCGAGGGTCGACCTGCAGTGGCTTTGGGTGATGTGATGAGAGAAATAAATCTGCTTTCCAAACATGTATCCGGTCCAGATATGAGAGTGTGGTGGCTGTGGGGGAAGGGTCATAACATAAGATAACAATATATTCCCTGGTGTGAACAGGTCATACAAGACCTCCTTCTTCTTCTTCTCTTCAACCCAGGTGGTAATGAGGAGAAGTCTTTGTCCATGTGCTATGGAGAAGGGAATGTGTGCCTTTGTGTTAGGCTTCCACTCGGGTGATGAGTCAGAGCAAATTACAATTGCCACAGGACTGACCACAAGGTCGAAAGGTGGGAATCCAAAAACACGAACATAATCTGCTGTGAAGGTAACCTTGCTGGTGGAAGGTTTTGATCTGTCCAGAAAAAAGTCAAGGCTCTGTAACTTCATCCTCATTCATCATTGTTCCCACAATAGAGGGTGAGAAGTGAGGAAGGTGAAGGTGCAAATTCCAAGACTGGAGCGTGTCTGGGGTAGATGGTATCAGAACGATGGGTAACACGAACTCAGCTACAATTTGAATCACCAGTATGAGTTTGCTCATTTTCCAGTTCCATACAGCGAGCTCTGGAGTGTTGTTTAACTTTTCTTTTGAGCCATGGACAAGACACCCAGGAAGTCACTGGATACCTGGATGTTAAAATCCATTTCAGTGCATTGCATACCCAGATTAGGGTTAATAATTCGAACTGCATCAATAACAGATGGATGGACATGTCCAGTAGTGACAGATCCCAGGTGTATCCGAATCTGTATATGTGACTTAGGGTTATCATGGGCCGGACTGTAGTTTGTTTCAGAATCAGAGACTCGACATGTGCCAGGACATGAGCATACATGAGAATAGGCTTCTCAACCAGCACCTGAAGATCTTGGGCAGGATCCATCATAAAGTCCTTAGGGTTGCTAGGCAATGGTATCCTCCATGAACTGTCTTGAATGTTGTACCGTGAAGGGAATTGATGCAGACACAGACATCGGGAAAACATTAGAGTCCTTTTTTGCCTTATTCTACTTAGTAAACCACATAAGGTGGCAAAGGAGACTTAAGGAATATAAGGACATGATCACTCATACTGAGAAGACACAAGGAGAAAAAAGGAGAGATTTTTATTTATTTCTAAGCAAGATTAAGGAGGCATGTCCCTAGTCACATGTGGTGAAGTCTAAACTCCATAGTCTAATACAATAGTCTAATATCATAGTCTGAACTCGATTGTCTGAATTGATTATCTCCAATATTTCGGATTTCTTTAGCTTATATCTCAATCAAATGATAACCAATCGACAAGATAAGACTACCAATATACTCACCTTGACTCGGACTACAACTCTTGTTAAGAAAGTTAAGCATGATAACAACTTTCATTTTTTCATTATCGCTGACATGTCAGATTTGATTCTAAGTCCAATGGATAATGGTATATATATTAGTTGCAGCCCATGTGAATATAAGGTCCTCTAGTCTACTTGTAAATGCTGGTCGAAAGTTTGACTTATACTTTTTGACATCCTTTTGACTGCCTTATTTTCCTTATTTAAGGAGTTTTGCTTGTTTTAAGGAGATGGACCTACCTATTCTCCTTATTTTAAATGTGAACAAGCAGCCTTTTATTGTGTGAGTTAAGGAAAATAAGGAGCAAATAAGGAAAGCAATGTTTTCCTGATGCAGGTGCACAACATCTCGTATACTCTGGTGAGTAGACAAAGGTGGGAGGCACGGACACTATAAGGACAAATACAATCTCAGTCTCTTGTAAGGAACTCTTAACACTTGATCTACCTATAAGGACAAGTACACTACATGGCATTAGCTTTGTAAATATAGGTGACAGTTCTAACTCACATCTCAGTCTCTTGTAAGGAACTGAGATGTTTGGGTGCTACTGAAGGGCCTTCAGCAGAACAATGGTATCCCAGAAGATCGGTCAAAGTGAAAAGGAGGATAATAATTGTCTGGCATAGTTAAGCGCATGTCTGCAATTGGTGGGAAGTGCATGGATGAATTTAAATGTGACTCACGGATGTGTGCTTCTTCGAACCTCGCTATTGTCGGTTGTGTACACTGTCATACTAGGATCTGAGCTACATTTCAACTGTTCCGCGGTGTGTACGACATTATCAATATGCCATATGTCGAAGGCAATAATCAGGAGTTTCTCCTCGAGAATTGCAATATTGGTACAGTAGTGGCGGCACGCAACTCACCATCCTTTGACAGTTCGATCCACATTCTCCACCTGGACACAACAACTGCGCTGCTACCACACTTGCCACGCCGAGGGATCCAGAATGAAGAACATGATGAACCACCCCTTTTCTGGCTCCTCTGCTCCCAAGGGCCATCCTCCTCGCCCACGTAGGATTCCTCTTGTGGATGTCTTTGCAACTCGTGGCAAATATGTAATTTTTCGATATCCATCTCATGATGCTGATATTGTCTCGTAGCACACCGCTAATGCCCACAGTGGCAAAGGGCATAAGTTGGTGCAGCCACCACGTCCTCCTTGCCAATAAGCCAATGCTAGCGCCTCGAGTAGCAGCACGCCACCAGCAGGGACAAACAATTTTATCGGCGGAGCCACCCCAGTAACGTTGCAGACCAGAAGTATCGGTGGAGCTACTAGTAACGGATCTCCTTCCCCGTTGGGCGTTGAACATGTTCCAGACATCGGCTACCTTGCAGTTCTCACAATGTTGTTCCCGCGTCTTGCACTCACTGGACAAACAAATTTGACTGCTTCCAGCTCCCGCTAGGTTTTCTGTCCTCTCCGAACTTTTACGTTAGAGTACATATCACCACATGTACTGAGTATTTGACGACGCGTGCAATTCGATGTTGCTCCCAATAAATGATTGACAGTGTACCAAGTATGATACGCAGGATTCAGATCATAGAGAAAAAACATTGTCGGCAGGTCAAGTTCGAACCTGCACCATCCAGGAGGAACAGGCTTCGAATCTGTTATGAACTTGGCCATAAGTCTTATGGTTGACGTTCGAAGACCTCTCCGTGAGCTCATGCCCAAGGTGCGATCATAGAAAAAAACTGTTGTCAGCAGGTTTCGAACCTGCACAATCCGGGAGGAACAGATTACAAATCTGTTAACGACTTGGCCATGACCCTTACCGTTGACGTTCGATGATCTCTCCACGAGCCCATGCCCAAGGTGCAATCAAGATTTTCAGCACTATTGTCAGCAGGTTTCGAACCTGCACCAACAGATATCAAACCTGTTAACCACTTGGCTAAGAATAGTTAAGATAAATTGATGAATTCAAGTTAAACATGCCAAATGGGTAAGGTCTGCCTGATGATGTGGCAGGTTGTACAGGTGAGAATGACACCAACCATAGTGCCATGAACCGCGATTCAGCCCAATATGTAGTAGCTCGTGCAGCCGTAGAGTGCGCAAACATGGGAAGAATCTGATGTTAGTGGTGTTCTTCAATAAAAATGCATGTGACAGTATTGTTCTGTCATTTCTCGATGACTCGGTTGGGTGGTACAGACCGCATTGATGACAGCTTGTATGTATAATCTCGCGTGTATATTGGCCAGCCCACGTGTAGAGCTGCGCATCTGTATGGTTGCCAAATCGACCTATGGCAGTGGTCAGGAGAAGTCGTGTAATCGAATGTACCGAGGGGGTAGTTGCCTCAAGCTGAATTACGATATCACCGCAGCCATCGAGTCAATGATTCGTTGCATTCATGTGGTCGCCTATCAGGACAAGATCAATGCGAGAAGATATCGATGAGACGAGAAATAGAATCAGCCACAACAGGGCGAAGCACATTACAAGCGACCATCGCGCTACTCCTGAAACACTAGCTTGCATGCGGGACACCACGTATCTACAGCAAGGCCGACATGTGGATTTAGTATCCTGTAGGAGACACAAATTAGTGCCCACTCACCTTAGACTCCTTAGTGCACGTAAGTGACCACTCCCTTGTCGACGCTCCTGCCAGTGCTGACCGGGACACCGAAAAAGATTCAATGGCGGACATCACTGGCACTTACAAAGTAGCGTTCGAGTCCCAAGCGCCAACTCAACAGGAAATGCCTTGGTGAACTGAACGAGGCAGTTTTCATCCGTGGTACCCGTCTCCTCGTTACTTGCTCCCACGACAAGAGTGGGATCTGGACGTATCTGGACTTGGGGAAACAAGTGGGCAGCAGTGCAGTTGAAATCCAAAGCGCACGCACGTGAGTCATTCAAATTGATCCATGCACTTCCCGCCATTCATAGAACGTGTCTAACACATCTAACGAAGGGTGATTGCATATGTAAAAGAAAAGGAAGAGTACGTACGAGAGTGACGTCGATAGTTGTATCTTGACACTGGCGGGGCGTAATCGCTGTTGTTTTACTGGTTGGGGTTGACAAAGCCGCTGCTCAGAGGCTCAGCTACAGCAGATGATCAACAAGGGTTGTCTAGCAAGGACAAAGACAGCTGGTGAGTCTGGTACGCCGGTTCTCAGCGTTTTGGTGCAATGTGGACGGCGATAATCTTGGTACATGGGAACATATGTACTGTATGTACCGTATGCTACTGCATACCGCCGTAAAGTACCCCGTACCGTACCGTCAGCATGTTTTTTTTTGCAACCGTAATGGACTGTTATTTTTTAATTTCATACGGTGGCACACTGTATACAGTACGGCGGTACGCCGTATACGGTATGGTGAACAGCCCTAGCTGCACAGTATCGTTCAGGTGAGAGACCGTCTTGCTCGTCATGTATTCCGCAAGTCGTGTGTGTCCTTCATCTATGAGATGTTAGTATGTGTGAAGTAAGTTACTCACTGAATGGTTCATCTCCATGATCCAGGACACCCTGATCTCCACTAATAATGCAGGTGAGGCATGCGATGATCTACAAACCAAAGATAAGCTCTTGTGTCGCGTCAGAATCTCGACTTTCCATCAACTTTACAGAGTCACAGTGTTCCCCCACGCTACAGATTGATGAGATGATAAAACACTAATGGTCGATTTCCAGTGTCTCCGGGAGTCGACATTGACAAATACATAAACACTAGGACGTATGTATGTGCTCCCAGACTGGGCACTTGCCAACACCACATTTCATACATCCCTCTTCTCACACTGGTTTCAGTATTCCTCACCACATCCACCATATTGTTTCACTCAACCCCCACATCCAAGTCACAATCCACCTATGTATCAATACCTATTACCCACATCCACATACTACATTCCCTCAGCAATATTTTACACAGTGTTAATGAATTGCATTTAGTTGTACATAATTCTGCATACATACTGTAGCTAACGGACTTACTAGTGCCGTCCTAATCAATTGTTGTTAAAGTTCAGGAATCACGAATCATGAATCTAATGTCTGCCGAGCGGACTGTAAATTCAGCCGGTGTGACCGTCCGCTACTGTTCGTGACATGAGTGTGACTCACGAAATAATGTACCGTCACGAATAGAGCATAGGGGTTAGTACCATCAGTTTGGGATCAGCCATTGGCGGCGGAGTTCAGAAATGTCGCTATGTTATCATTGTGATTGACAATCACACTTACACCTCTCGTGCTGACACTCACTGAATGCCTCGCATCAAGAAAACAAGCTGCCAGCGACACAGGAGCACTGTGCCTCAACCTCACTTCAAACCTGTTCGCAAACAGCGTCGTGCGATGACCGCAGCAAAATCTGCAGAAAAACGTGCTTCTACCATCAGTGGGGCACTTCCTCAACCCATCCGTGATTTCCGCATCCCTGTCAGCAAGGCCGAACTCTCTATGGGCCAATGGGATGCACGTGCACCTCAGAGGATTCATTACGGGGTTCCGGAACTGATAAGCTATGGTGCAGGGGATAACCCTCAGCTTGAGTTTTTGCGGGTTCCTGCTATGAAGGACCGGCGGATTATCGGCTATGTGCCCCTTCCCACCAGATATCGGTCGTCCTGGGTGTATCTTTGCTACTGTGTAGAGTACTGGTTGGCAGTGTGGAAATGTTGGGATGGTGAGTCAAAGAAGAATAAAAAAAAGCAGAAGAATACAAAGACGCAAAAAGAGAGAGCGGATCTGATTGACACGTCTCGCAAGAATGCTGGTGCACGTTTCCTTCAAGCTATGTTGGCCAGAAGAATTGTGTTGGAGGAGTGCATCGCGAACGGTGTGAATGATGAGCGGATTAAATCACTCGACGAGTTCCTCATTCGCGATCACCGAGATTGGCTATTCGTGGAGTTCGATGAGTTGCCTGACGATGCGGACATGTATTTAGCGGCCGATCCGTTGCACCAAGGGAACAATAAGATGTTCGGTAGGCGTACCCGATGCGGACGTGTGCATCTGCGCTGACTCGCGATGGCCTCAGAAACGGGCTGGGGCGTAAATGTGAATGACATCTCAATTATGCTTGGCCAGGCAGATGATGCATGGATGTCCGAGGGTCTTGACCTCTCAGAGATGTTCAAGAAAGAGATGGATGCAGCCCTCAAGAGGCTCAGAGACGGAGCGGAGGAGATCCACATCACACACGATGAAAATGCGGAATTGCCAGACAGGTGGCACGAGTCCCATGAGCCGCCAATTCGATTCATCAGCAAAAGAAAGGACTAGCTCCTTAGTGCGGGTGAGGAATGGACGAACTTTTGCCTCTGCCCCACTAACATGGTATTTGAGTACAGGAAAGAAGTGCATGAATTGAGCCCTCCATTTGCGACACTCACAGTGCAAGGTCCTCCCACCTTCCTGCCACCCTACCTTCTTTGTGCCTTTAGTACTTTGACCTGGTCATACAACAAAAGACAATGCCTCTGTCAATATTTATATGGATTGGTGTACTCTAGCGTGTCACCCCAAACACCAACGTCATGAATTCAAACAACCCCAAAAATGTGCTTTAACACAAGCCATCCAGTTTTAAAGATTTATTGTTGTATGCTCACGCTCAAGCCCAAGACCATTTAATTGTTATTTGACACTGAATGAACCAATCATCTACATCAACAACCACCCCTATTTCTCCTAGCCTACATTGTACTGGCTATCAACTTCCTTCTGCTCCCAACAACCTTCCTCTGTCTACTCTGGTCGTCACCCATCGACAACCCTAATAATGACAGCTCATCAGCCACCGTCATAGAGTTAACATCTGGCGTGCCCTCGAGAAGCAAAATTAGGTGGCGCAGTAGGTGATCACCTCAATTTGTGCTGCCTTTACCTTTGCAGTGCTCCCTGCAAGACATACGTCTCTGTAATCTACCTGCGGGTGACTTGAGGAGCATATGATCAAGACCCTTGAGAATAGGACATCTTCCGTTTAGCGAACAAGGCTCGACCCTCATTTATCAGAGACCAAGGATGAACATGGCCGAGTGGAAAAGGAAAAATACTGTTGGTATCTGCATTACAATTTGCACAGGGCTCGCAGCTCCTTGGTCAATCCCTCCTAACATTGCTAAATGCTAGCACTTATCATGCTCCGAGGCACGACGATGATATAGTCTCATGAGAGGACACCTCTTGAGATGACGCACGTCTGACGATTCATTTGATGGTTACTCTCCTGATTCCCCTAATAGTGCGGATCATATGAAAGAAGAGATATGCTGGCTCTCCCCCATCATTGATATATTCACTGTGATATACCTTCCCGATATTTCACAATAGTTGGGTGGACTGTGGGAGAGGTCAAAGTATGGTGCATAAGTGGACAAAACACTGCCATTGCAGTTCGCCCTGTGTTCCCTGTCAACTACCTCCACTTTTCAAGTTGTATTTGATCTACCCACGTATCTACAACATCTCCATTCACGTTCATGATTGTTGCCATGCCTCAATGAGCTAATGAGGTACTGGTGACTTCCTGCAGCATTTAGAATCCCAGATATCGTTTCAGATCTTATCTATCAGAGATTCAGCTCACAGTACATCAGCATCTAGAAACATGTTCTAAACCTAAACATGAACGAGGACGACATGGATCTATATCGGCTATATCACATGCTTGAGCTGGCGGAGGATAGGAATAGACGACGAAGATCAATTACGGAGGCACAGGATACCTGTACTTGGTACAATCGTTTTTTCAGCAGCCGAAGAATTGCGACGTGAACGTCTGGCACGCCGACAAGCAAGAAAAAATGTACCTTATTCAAGGCGGTCTACTTACTAATGCCCGTAACAATACTCCCTGGCAAGCTCTGTACTTGGCTCACAATGACCGAGCCTTTCCCCGCGATGATACCTCGATCGCTGCTATTCCTTGAACTCGTCGCCGTTCACTCGATTCTGCAGTTCGTGAGGTTGTGTAAAATTTTGTCTGCAAGGGCAAGTTGAGGTGGTGGGTGATAGACACACATAGTGCGAGATTGGCTATCAAAAATCACGAACGAATCAGAGAAGGTCAGATGTGCCTATGTAGTTATCGAGAAAACAAGACTTGGAGTAGTGCCCTGGATTATGTGGTTCATCAACGAAATTCATAGTTGAACAGCAACTTACATGAGTGATTTTTAGGCAGCAGATATAGCAGTCAGCAGACATTCCGCCCTCAAAATGAGACGTTGTCCATGCGCGTACCACAAGGGTCCTAGGTAGCCTCCCTTCCAGGTATCAATCTAGAACTGAGTCAGTTTGACATGTGGACTTGCAAAAAGACTAACATTTGACGTCGGCACGAGACGTTTAGAACTAAAACAGCGTTCTAAATGCTGCGGGAGGTCATATCCACTTTCTTATATGTAGTGGCTGAGTTACATCAGTAGCATTGAAATTCGTTTATCGTTTATATTTGTCTGTATTTGGCATCGTGATAAGTTGCCACAATTTCATGTGTGGTTGTGTGATGGTGTGTTTGGTGTTCTGGATCATGTACTTAATGATTTGCCCAACATCCAACTTTTCTTTGAGCTTCTCCACACTGTCATGTACCTTGCCGTGTCACATTCCAGTGACATGTATTCTGGAGTCATCCAGACATTTAGCATTCATGACGTCCCCTTCTCCTGTCAAGGAGACATGTGGTTGACAGGCCTTGGCAAGAAGCCCGAAACTCCTGCGCTCATATACTCGTCTGTCTGATTTTTTTCTTAGCGAGGCGGCGTTGCCCAATGACCAATGATGCACGGGCTCTGTCTCTCGAAGTTAATTATTGCCCTCCCTGGTAAGGATGTCGTGGTCTGGAGTCATTCAGACATTATGTGTACCTTCCCTTCTCCTGCCAAGGGGGAGTCCGAACCTGGCTGACATGCCGTGCAGGAGGGCACAATAGTACGTCAAGTGTTGGTTGATTCCCGCTATATAAACTGTAACAATATGGGTGTACCACTCGTGGGTTGGAAGCGCACGCGAATGGTCTCCGTCATGATTTATACCTTTTGGTGTACATGACGTGATGCTCACGCGTGTCGCACCGCACAATAGATATTTAACGTGCAGAATATCGTTTAAATCCGACTAATGACTCCATGCCATGAGTTGCTTTGGCTGCCATGGCCAGCTTACCGATCCATCACTGCCAAAAGTCTTCCATGTAAATTCGGACAGACTGCCATGTATTTATCCATACGATGGACACAAGTGAACAAAGATTGTATCCCTTTTGTATCGACCGTATCGATTCGATGCCGCGTTAAAGAACTGTATCATTTCAACAAGTTCAGTGTTATCTCAACTTATCCGATAGATCCTTTCGTTATGTCGCTGGTTGTAATCGTGATTTTAAACATCATTCCAGTCCGCCCCACCTCTACCCCCGTTTCACCGCTCACAAAGCTCATTTCCATTTCATTGCTCATAGACTGATCAAGTAGGAGCATTCTTCCGTTCTAGAGTGTCTCGACAGGATCGAACGTCAGACGAATGTCTGATTTAGGAGCGGAAGGGGAAGAATGCCCTCAGCCTTCTCAAACAGGTCAACGGCATTACCGCTCGGAGACCAGCTCCACTAATGTAAGGCTGGCTGTAGGTTCGAAGGGGAATGGTAACGAGACAGTGTAGATATGAGACATGTTTTAGATGGCACAAGGTTGAAAATGAGAAGACGTTTAGAGACGAGCAGGAAGGCATGTGGTCGAGTTGAAAATATTCCGTGAAAACAAGGGGATGTATCCACGTAACTCGAATGCGAAGAGTTCTACTCTTCGCATCAGATGAGTAACGTGGACATTTCCATCTGAAGCCTTGGTTGGCGCGTAGAGGATAGGGAATCCTTACACTAACATGTACCAGTATTACTTACAGTCGCACCGTGATGATAAGTTAAGGGCGACCTTTTCAAATGGTATGTAACACCATGATGTCAATGAATTACCTCTGTACCCATTTTTGCTTCAACACGTTATAGATTGGTCAGGTACACCCCACACAATAATTGGTGGTAGCAGGCAAGTTTTTAGTTGTTAAGCCTACATATTCAAATCAACCGAAAACAATTTGGCTTTGAGTTGCAACCAATGACATTTTAAACAAATGTAGACAGAAGGAATTCAGCTATGGACGGAAAGGCGTTCACATCATTCACATGTCATAGGCAACCCTTCCTTGCCATCACCGATTGACCCTTCCAAGCTTGACAACCTCCGGCGTTTTGCAGGGCGACGAGTGGGTGCTTCAGCTTTGGCCTCCTGTCTTTTCTTCCCCTTGGAGTCCTTTCGATCCGGGGCTCGCGTGGCGTTCACGAAAAAGTTGTTAAGTCCGGCTGATGGGGGAAAATGGTGCCAGAAGAGCATTGGAGCAATGGTAGGTTTGATGCGGAAGAAATACTCGTTGTCCTCGTCAATAGCCACCCAGGCGGATGTCCATTGACACTTTGCACAGGTGATGCGAACCTTGCCGTTCTTTGTTGACACCCGGTTATCCGATACCGCGGGACGGCAGCCCTCCTTTGCACATGCACTGAACTCGTGACCAAACGCACGATACGGAGGACGGTGTTTGCTTATCTCTCTGCTCTCAACTATGCGCTTCCCCTCCACGTATGAGCCATAGACAATCACAACAGTGTTGTGGTCCAAAACATCTGGACTGGAAGCGAGCAATTCGCACAATGAGTCCCAGACATCCGGTATTCCGAACAGTGTAGCATTGCGAACAAAGGCTTGAACCATGGGGCCAACGTTCACAGGGAGGGTCGAGGCTCCTCCAAATCCAATGACAAAATCAAAGGTGTCGCTAAGATACATGTGAGGGGGACGGTGCGATAAACTAATGCAATACCACTTACTCCTTCACCAGTTTCAACAGTGAGTCAAAGTGATGACTGACCCGTATGGCAGGCCCACAAGTGACAAGGATAAGTCCCCGTCGTCCACCCCTCGCCTTTGGTGTGGTATCGCACCATGGCGTGCCGCCCATGGCAGTGGTCTCCACCGACTCATCATTCCTCGCATTATTTGACGCGATCCTCATCGCCGTTATGAACTTCTTACCGAGGTAGGCTTCTATGATTTCTGCAGCCGTGGTGTTGGTTCCTCCGGAAGCCCCACCGGTATGCTGCAACATACCAGTGTACTCATCGGAGTGAGTGTCCATGATCACAAAAGTATTGCTGGGAACGTTTTCCAACATGGAGGTGGTGATAAAGTTCGAAGGTATTGTCAACAGACGCGATTGTTTGTCATGAGCCCCTGCCTTCATGGCTAGGCTAGCTGTGGTTAACTGTTGATTACAAAAGTTAGTTGCAGGGGTCAAGGAGGAGGAGTGGCTTACATTTGCAGATGATTGTTTGTATTGGGTCACGAGGTCAAGATTAATCAGGAGCTTCAGATATTGGTCCTTCATCGAATCTAAGGTTATGTGAACAATGCAAGCTGGCCACGCCTTCTTCACCCTCTTGCGCATCCCATAGCCGATTACCTTGTAAGGCAAGCTCCTTTCCTTTCCATCAACCTTTCTAGCACACAGTGGGCACAGGAACTCCCAATTCTTCGGGACCAGAGTCGTGGCCAATGCATCCAGATCCGCCTGGCCGTGTTTGGTGACACATAACGGCGCCACATTTGACGCACATGTAGGATGTTGCTGTATCACACCCATCCGAGCAGAAATGGCAGAAGGTGCCAAGATCGTTTAGTTCAATTTTTGTGATATCGGTGACCGGAGTTTCGATGCCTGGTTCGATTTGTGTGGGCAGCTGGGGGCCTACGGACGGGGGGCTGCAATCGATGGATCTTGCAATGTCAGACTGCCGATGTCGAGGCGCCCAGGGGCAGACCGAGCGATTCCGAGGTGAATTGCAGCAGCACGAGCTTTGGAGGCATTGCGTTCGAGTTGAAGGAAGGCACCAGCAAAAGAGTCCCCAACTCCACTTTAGTGGAAGAGGATTCTGTGGCAAGCAAATAAACATTTCTCTGCAAACAGACGTGTGTGTGGGAAACATGCGCTGGCTTAGTCAGTGGATGTGGGAAAGTAATTGCACTAGCCTTTTCCCTTCTTTCTTTCTCAATGAAACGCTTGCAGATACTACTACTAGATGGTCCCACGAGTTCGTGCATTAGCTCTAGCAGACGCAATTCTGCACAGAATATTTATGTATGTTACATGTAGGTTCCTCCCAACATAATACCAACATGTATTTTTTTTGGCACAAAACTAGGTGGATCTCGTGCCATTGGCTTAGTTATGGGTGGGTTTTGTGCACCACACTAGACACCTGAACTTCCCAATAAGATTGATTAGTCTTTTTCTGAAATTCCCAACACCAGCGATAAACCCTACCTCAAATGCTGCAAGTACTTCGAAGCTAAGATATTATATTACGTAATCTCTGTGCATGTTAGTATGATCCGAAAGCAGTAATTTTGAGTAAAAACATAACCCAATTTGGCAGTTCTAATATATCATATGTTCTGACTACCCCAAGCTTCACACTCACTGCGGAAACGAGATTTTTGATCAGAGGCTATTCCGAGGAAGACAGGAAGAATATTCAGAGGCAAAACGTACCTAGCTCATAATCCGACATAAATCAGACGTGTTGCCAAATTCGAGAATTAATAGGTGCAAACAGGGCCAAATTTTCAGAACCTTTTTCTTTTTTTTTTGGAGAAGCGAGTCTATTACACAGCAACCGACACCGTCTGGCCCTATGTAAACGCTTATAGCGATATCTACTAGTAAATATCGTCCGAGGAAAAATGCTCTTACGCACACTTCACTTTTGTGAAGTAGTGTGGGACTCTAGTTCTGCCTGGTTTCCACGGTCTGCGAGGGCCTGGGCTGCGTGATACCCACTAAAACCTCAGGCCTCAGGCCTGACACCCAGTCGTCGTAAGTTTGGTTTTGTTGTGCGTCGTTTATGACATCAGACCACGTGGATCTTACTCTTATCGTTGTTTTGGTGTCTCTTCTAGTTTTGCTGGCTATCGCGCGATCTAGTTGGAAACGGCGGTCTATAACGTTTAACCACCTTTTCTTGATTTGTTCTTCCGAGTGAGTCATTTCTCGTATCACCCTTCGCATCTTAGGGTCCAGATTAGGTATGCTGATTCTGATAGTAGGATTCGCAGGAGGCGCGAGGCGCCTTTCTTTAGCGCGGCGTCGTGTCGATGGGGCGCGTTGTCGTCTTGTGGGATACTCGGGATCGTAATGGTTCCGCATCCAAGGATGATGCCTATGTTAGGGTCCGTCCAAGGTCTGTGACGTTGTGGCCATACTTTACTCGCTAAATCCCATATGATTTTTCTGGGTAGGTTCGCTACATTGGGTCAGGATGTGTTCCATGGATTCGGTTTCGCCGGGGCAAGTGTTGACAGGTTGCCCTGTGTTTCGTACGAGGGGATTGATGTCCAGAAATTACCTATTCGGTACGCAGTGTTCAGAGTTTTGTATAGAAAACGCCTGTACTTTCTTTGAGATATCTTTATGTCTACAGCTTCGCCAGATCGTGGGCGTCTGTTTCTAGTCAGAAACCTTTTTCGAACAGTTTTCAGAGGACTTTTCCAGATCTTCTAACTGTGTCGTCAACATGGCCTTTCCAATCAGGATGCCAAACTTGCTTCTGGTCACAAAGTTCGTAAGGCTTTTCCTGCCGACAACGGCTCCACCTCACACAGCAACTTGATGCGGACCAATTTCTTCAAGGCCTTGTTCACATGACAAAGTTTGAAAAACAAAGGATGGACGAGAGTCTACGGCGCGTTTGTGAGGTATGCATCTCTTATTCGGTCAAAGAAAGTCTAACCTTCAACACAGGATGGCCATTCACCACATTTTGGACATTTTTTTTCTTCTGCATCTCCTGCGGCGGTTGCTGGACATCAGCTAAGGCAGCTTGTAGCTCAAGTGAGAACTTCTCCAAGGCAGTGAGTTTCTTCCGACATCAACCGGTATTTTTGCTCATACAATTTATTCACATCTGTAGATAAGCGGCCATGTTCGGCGGACAGATGCAAAACCTGATTTTGTAGGTCATCCCGATCATGATGATATCCTGCTGATCCAGGACCATCCGCCGCAGGGTCATGGTACAGTCCTGGGGAAGGACGGTTGAAACCGTATGTAGGTATTTGTTGTTGTCTGTGGTCACGGTATGGGTGCTGATTATAATCTGGTACAGGGCCTAGAGATTGTGTGCGGGAAGACGATTCGCTACCATTCGAGAATCTGAATGGCCAAGGTAGGGTGACCTGCCTGGAGCAAAGTTTGGCACGCTCGGCGCACGCATACTAGGATGCGACGGTGTTTGTTGTTCATGCGGCAAGACAGACCGCTCCCAAGACCCTCCACCGAACACGTCATCCTGTGGAGGTAAACCAGGTTCCAACGTGGACAACGGAGAAAGGTGGGATTGGTCCCCACCTGTACCGCTGAAGTTGTATGGTGCGTCCATCGTCATACAGCGTCGGTCATGGCTCATATGATTTGGCATACTAGGGAAAACGGGAGCACCACTTGGGTGTTGCTGTGAGCTCTGGGAGCCGCACATAGTGGTGGTGATATTCAGATGCTATATTCAGATGCTAATCCAACAATATACGGGCCATGGAAAACCTTACGAGTCTGCATCTCAACAAACTCCTCCAAACTAGGTTTGACAAAGTTCTATGATGGAACTTTGTCAAACCTAGATTGAGATAGTACAGTTGTTTAGACAACCAAACTAGACACCTGAGCTTCCCAATAAGATTAATAATGGGTGATTACGTGTGTCGCCAACTATCGCATTAGTCTTTTTCTGAAATTCCCAACACCAGCGATAAATCCTACCCCAAATGCTGCAAGTACTTCGAAGCTAAGATATTATATTACATAATCTCTGTGCATGTTAGTATGATCCGAAAGCAGTAATTTTGAGTAAAAACATAACCCAATTTGGCAGTTCTAATATATCATATGATCTGACTACCCCAAGCTTCACACTGCTCTTTCCTGTCTAGTAGGTTTGTATACACTTAGTTATTATACCCATATAGAAAATACTTGACCACTTGTATAGCCCATAGGCACCACCTGGTGACAAATTTTATTTTAACCAGAAAACAGTAAAAATGTGAAATGTAACAGCCAGAAGACATCTCATGCCCAGTGAGAACTGGCCCTCACTGTATCGACGGAAACGGCCAAATATTGATGAACCAGGAACACAAGATTTCCGTAGAGAATGGGACTTGTAGTAGATTTTTAGCGACGTTGTTCGACAGAGATCTCACGATTTCGCGCTGATTCTGGCATATGATATTTCCGTCGATGATGGTAGATTCTCAGCTGTAGCCGTACCAGGCAATAAAACGCACGAAAACGACGCTGATATGCATTGCAAGAACAAGCAAATGACAGCGCAAAAATGATGGCTGGTTGATACTGCCCCAGGCACCTGCTGCCCACCTGGTCCTCGCCCGTTGCCTGCCTGATGTCAACCTCTGCACCATGTCGACTGTGTTGTTGTTCTATATATTCGTCCTTAACCTGAGGGGGGAAATGTAATCAGCCACATCAGGATGAGCACGCATTTAGTCAAGTCCATTGCCAGCTTTGGCGTGTCTGATTCATATGCCTGCAAACATAAATCAATGCAGTGAAATAATAATAACTACCTGCTACCCACCTGCTCCGCTGCAAAGGCGTCGGATGAGAATTTGCTGATGACATTGATTGTATCGCAAGTTCATATAAGCATAAAGTCAGAAGTTCTAGTCTTCTAGATTGACGTACCTCCCATTGTTCGAAATACTAGATCTAGGTGATGCACAGGCACGGACAACGAGGACCCAGTGTTCAAGGTGGCATGGTAGACCAGGGACATTGGATACTGGGGGCTTCGGGTCAGACTCAGTGATTCATGTTCATTCAGAAAGCTCTGTGCTGCGTGTACTAAGTCAGCACTATCTTGCACTTAGATAGGAAATTCGTGCGCATATATGAGCTGTAATAGATGTTTCAGTGAACATTCGAAACGAGTTAGGCATATCCGAGTCACTTACTGATTTGCGAGCCAGACAGTGCAGAAACAGGCCGCATAGATAGTGTCGTAGAAAACATCTCGAATTAGTTTATCGAAAATATCAAAGTCGGAGAAAATACATACGAGGAGCTTTACCACTGTTCATCTAAAAACATCATCAATTGGGTGCTTCCGAAAGTAAGGAAACGGGAGAGGCTCCTGGACTAGACATCGTCATGGTTTGAGGGAGAAAGATGGTGGACTAGTGAGAATAGGGGAACTCACACCTGGGAGCTTACGGTTTATGCTTATCCGTGCTTATGCTTACAACCCCCCAGTTTGCGCAGACGCAGATTATATAATACACAGTACTAAGTTACCGCTTGTCATCGATTAACAACTTGCAAGCAAAGATGGCATGAATTTCTCTCCATGAGCAGTATCTACATGCATATATGTTGACAATGGTTCTCCGTAACCTGGCAAATCCAGAATTATCCCCCGAAGAAGCTGCGGTGCTCCTTAATTGTGATATCTCCTCTATTATCATGATTCGACAAACACGCTCTCTAAACGGCGGACAGACACCAGGCTGTTCCGAAATTCATCTCGCATGGGAGTTTTCCCAACATCCAACCATGATCAATTTTTCAACATGCTTCGACTATCACCTAGTACATCATTCAAGCCTCGGAAAAGTAACATACTGATCATACTTGCGCTTGACTGCTTTGCCTGTTGCTGTTGGGTTGAGCTTGTAGCTGTCTTGCAGCACGACAGATCCAATACGTTGAAACACAGTAATCTTGCTATCACCAGATGTATGAACACTACTTCCTTCTTATCCCGCTTTCCTAGTAAAACAAGCCTGTTCTCGTCTATCTCGACCTCTGACAGCAAGGTCCATGTCATATCCACGGACCAGTGGACATCGGGAATAGGAGGGGGTGGAGGGTCTTTCTTTCTCATGACGCTAACGAGACTCGGACGATCAATAATCCACTGGCAGAACGCTTGACATTGGCGGTCACAGCGCTCACCGACTATACTGGACGCGGCAGCGCATGTAATGTATTTTGGTTTGTTTATACCCATATACAAATCAGATAGTATTGGGGGGTGTAAGCATAAGCACGGATCAGCATAAACCGTAAGCTCCCAGGTGTGAGTTCCCCTGATGTCGGAGTCTTGCTTAAGTTCGTGCGATCGATCATTTCACTAAGGACGTATACGCTTACCAAGTCAAAAGCAGCACAAACGAGTAATTCACATCATCTTGATTGATTAATATGCCTGCAAATATGCAAGACATCGACAAAATGTTGTGTTTGCGTTGTGTTGATCAAACATAACTTTCTAAATATATGTTGAATTCACGATTTGCGTAGCTCAAGCTAAGTGCTGTGAAAGCAAAATAGATGTTGTAGATGCGTGTATGAAGGGCCGCGCTGGACAAAAATTCGAACACATGGAAACGAATTTTCAAAACAACAAAGCGAAGAAAATCAGTTGTCAATTTTCTGATTTCGAAGTCCCTTGTTTACATTTGGCTGCATTGGGAAACGGATGACCGTAAACAAAGTTGCTGAACATGTACACCGGCTCGGACCGTTGTCGGCGAGCATGGATGAACCTGAAGTCCTAGCAAATTCCGCTAAGGACCTCTGGAGACCATACGACAAGGATATAATGAGCTTGGTCACCATACTCACATTGTTCTCCGTACTCAGCTCGGTGATAGCGCAAAGCTTAATGCCGCCAAGAGGGTATGTTTGCGGTTCATTCGCATAGTAGAACAGGTGCTGTCACTCTATTTGCTGTTGCGATGGCTGATACTGAGATGTGGCAAATTCAACGAAGCATGCCAATGTTCTGTCAGAAAACGAGTTGCTTACCATTCAGACAAGCATATATGAGATGCTTAATGCCCTCGATGATGCCGTTCATCTGTCAGCAGACCCTCCAGACCAAGATCCACCTCAACCGTTAGTATGAGTTGTGTGGGAGAGTGACTCTCCCACACAACTCATACTGGTCGACGAGGAAGACCGCGGATAGATATTGAACCCGTTCGTTCTCTTTACTATGTTGTACTAATAGCTCGCATCATCTGCATACAAAATCTCACCCATGTTCTTTATACTGACTTTTGCACGAAACCACTCTTCATTCAAGCTCTAATTGTACCTTCGTATCGTCTTATTGTGCCTTCACATCATTGTATGTCGTATCGTACCGTCATAGCAGTCTTGAATAACACTGCACTTTGTCATTTGTTAACCTCCAGATATATAACTTGCAGGACTAGTACAAACGAGTGGCAGATAAGGGTAACAGGTGATCCACTCGCCTGCGGACGGTCGTGGTCTTTTAACTTTGCGTTTGCTGTCATTGAGCGGTCTTAGTAGCGGTAGCGAGAACGAAAGAAAAAGTTTGCTTTATTGAAGCAGATAGTTTTTCGGGTGGAAGCCTCGATGGCGGCCCCAACCTGTGCGAGAGAGAGCCGAGGTGAGCTGCGAGGGCAGGGGGCATCCTCGCAGCCTCAAACTCAGCAGGTCTAGGTACCAGCCACCCGGGCCCCAGGAAGAGGGATGTCGTACTAGTATGTAGTTTTAAAGTTGACTACTTTAAGTACTGGTATCAATGTAGGCTGCGAGGATAAGGGAGTGGCGGGTGGGGAAAAGAAAAGCAGAAGGCAGCAGGCAGGTTTGAGCCTGCTGGAGCGTGGCGCGAGCACTGCGTGGTGCAGAGACAAGAGAGGCCACGTGCTGCACTGCCGCTGCCGCAAAGTCCTAATTCTAACCCTACGCTCGTACCTCGCTTCGGGGTAGAATATCAACTTTTCTCAAGATCTCTCTACAGCAGTAACGAAGAGTAAGCCATATCCCTTTCATCATTCGTGGGCGACCACAACGCTCGCCGAATGTCGCGTCGGAGGATGAGACCTTGTGAACCATTGAACGTCGTTGCATATGCAGGCCGCGACGGAAGTTATTTTCGTTCACGGTCTAACTCGAGCGCGCTGGATTAAAGGAGAACCATCCAACGACTGGAAAGTAGAGCAGAAAAGGGGTTCAGGTGGGGTGCGCACATGGCGACAACACGAATTGGTTCCGCAGGATCAAACACTCCGTCCTTACAATATGCAGATAGATATATAAGATAAGATGTGAGCTTGATAAGGACCGCAGGTCACTGATAGACGTACATTTGGGACATGTTTGAGTGTCTATTTTTAAAAGGAACTGGTTGATAGAGTCGTCCCGAGCGGCCTGGGAGGTGATCGGTTGATCATTTAGTACCAGTACTGGAAGGTACGCAGAACCGGCACTTAGTAGAAGGGAGTCCAAGACGCGCTCAAATTCGATTGATTTTGTCGTTTTTGGTTTGCTTTTGGTTCTTTGCATTTCACTTTTCTGTTAGAAGAACTTGAAACTTGGAATCTTTCGATGTTCGTATTTTGTCCAGCGCGAACCTGGGAAAGCATGCAAAGCACATGATTGAAACAAAAATTTCAGAAAAGACTAATGTGATAGTTAGCGAGACAATCACCCGCTATTATTATAGTTACCTATTATTGGGAAGGTCGGGTAAAACTAGACTGCTGATATGTTTGGTTATGTTTTTGGTACAAATATGTACAGTTGTCACGCTAACAACCACCGCGTTCTGGATTATCGAAGCCGTCGTCACCGAAGGAAGGATGATGCAGGGCACTGAGCGCCGAATCCGCCGCCGATGCATGATGGGCCATGACTGATTACTGTCCACGGAAGCCGTAGTGCAACAATTTTGACCCATGTTTACCTCTGGTCCGTCTTTAAGCTTCAAGTTATCAACCAACAACTCTTGTTGCCAATGAGTCTTCCTCCTCCAACTTCTTGAACAAGGAATTCAGTATCTTTTTGTCTACGCGACAAGGATCAAGTGTCCGCAGGGCTTCGTGCATAGTTTGTACATGAATAGGAGGGATGTTGGTCAACAGTATGTTGCGGAGCTCATTGAACGAGATACCGTTGTGGCTGTAAGACCTGTTGCATGTCCGCCAAGGAGAAAAGTGATTCTGATATGAAGTCGTCCTCTCTGATCGTTTGGCCATCTTCCTCAGGTGTTGCAGTGAATTGCGAAATTTGATCTGATGGTACGTTGGGATGTATGTCCATCTCATCCTGATATTCAACGATGGTGTCAGGAGTATAATCAGGAGGGGTGTTCGATGGTTTTGATAGCTGATCCTCCTGGTTCTTACCAGCGCTCGAATGAACATGGGTGTACCAGAAATTCTCTGCGGACTTCAAGACTTCGTTGACGCTGAGTGTCTGGCTCAACCTCTGCACGGAACCCCATATGGGATCA